>OZ007501.1:131316623-132516623 GCA_963931805.1 Microdon myrmicae | reverse complement strand
ACCAGCCAGTCTTTTAACTACACAATTATTTCCTATAGCTAGCTTACAAAGACTTACCAATTCCTTACACTCAATATCTATAGTGTTGATTGGTGGCATCTTTATTTTTTGGTTGTTATTCTTGCTTTGCCGCTGTTGTGTTGCTTGCTGTGGTCGATTTTGTGTTGATTGTTGCTGTTGATGTTGATGTTGCTGTTGCTGTTGCTGTTGCTGTTGGCCGACTTTTGGCTTCGGCTTTTGTTGTTGTTCGGTGTCTTTTTCGAGTGCCGCTATTTTTTTCTTTCGGCGTCTCTCTTCTAGACGGGCTCTTGCCATTGCAAGTTTCGCCTCCAATTCAGTCATTTCCTCTTCTTCATCCTCAGACTCTGAGGATGCAAGAGAAGCGAACGAATTGTTTGCCCCATACATATTAAAATTGTAGGGGGAGGGGCGCTCTCTGTCCTCCTCCATTTGCTGACCTTTTTTCTCCATTGTTAATTTCGCGGTTTTACTTCGCGTCACAATGGAGATTTTCGGTGTACCTTTTCGTTTGTTTGTCACGTTTTTGTCATCCTCCGTGTTCATGCTGGTTCTTTTCAGTTTGTTTTCATTTAAAAAAAACAAAGGCGACCGCAATACGAACCACGAAGTCGTTTTCTTCCGTACGCCGACTCGAACTCGGGTATCGTCGGCTAATAGTCAGTAATCTTGCACTCGCGCCAAATGATGCTTTGAAAACTCTTTGCTTAACTAGCAATATATTATGTATTTTAATTTTCACTTTTACGACTGAGGTAATATAATTTAATTGTCTGACGTTGTTTTTGCACCTCACTGAAGTGATTTTGTGAGCACGTTTTTTTTCTCTTTTAGCATTTGTTTTGTTTGTTTGTTGTTGTTGCACTTTGTTTTAATTGTCACACACGTCACGTCACTGTTTTTCTATTTCGTGGCTTCGTTCTTGTTTATGAATTGGATTAATTATATGAATACAGTTTTGATTTGTGCAATTTTATGCTAATTTGATATGCATCTTCTATGTCGGGTATTTGTATTGACGTCGTCGGCGGAGTGGGTTTCGATTAATATGCAAACAAGCCGTACATAAATTAGAGAGTTACTATTTACACAATATCTCTTAGGGTCAATGAATTTTTATTCAGCTTTTAATTTAGTACTTATTTAGTTCATAGATACACGCATTGGAGGGCCGTAAATAGACTTTATTAGTAGCCATGGATTCACGATCGCGTCTCACTTAATACTGGCGGCAACAGGGAACATCCTTGTCCATTCGCCTAGAATACACAACTTTGGCAATAAAACGATTCGCACGTTCGTCTTAGCGCCCAACAACATAGAGGATCATAAATGTGCATTAGCACGATCCTCTGTTGATTTTTTCTTTGTGTTTCCTCACCACTTCCCACAGACGACATCCTTGCCCATTCGCCTAGAACCAATAACTTGCGCCATAAATCGAATCGCACGTTCGTTTTAGCGCCTAACAACATAGAGGATAATAAATGTGCATTAGCACGATCCCCTGCTGATTTTTCCTTTGTCTTTCCTTACCATTCCCCACAGAAGACATCCTTGCCCATTCTCCTAGAACAAATAACGTTCGCCATAAATCGAATCGCACGTTCGTTTTAGCGCCTAACAACATAAGGATCATAAATGTGCATTAGCACGATCCTCAGTTGATTTTTCCTTCGTCCTTTGATCCCAAGCCGGGAAAGATAAAGAAACCAAATAGCGGTTGGCAGAAGGGCCAAGCAGAAAAAAGGACATATCCTTCGATCTGCAGGATGGAAGAAAAAAGTCTTCGTTAAAGGAGTTGGTTTTCGAGATTTGGCCATGAGGGTCATTAAGGAGTTGATATTCAATTTTTGACCGAGACGGTCTTCCGCGAGAAGTGCGGTTGAGTTCGCGTGCGCCGAGGTGTCGGTTGGTTGTAAGACTTCGTCCAGAACGGACATCGAGAGTGGGAGGCTAGACTCCATCCGAGTAGAACGGGATTTTGTAAGAGTGCACGAAGTGATATTGTGGCGTTTCTTTAATACAATCCCAAAGAACCGCCCATCCTCTTAAATGAACTACTTTTCAAACCCACCACACCTACCTGCAATTTTGGGGCAGCGTAAGCTACCCTTCATTCTCTTTCACCTGAAAGCAAAACCCCAGCAAGCATGCTCATCAAACAAATTATTTCATTCATACATGGACCGTGCCAGATAATCGGCTCAGCTTGTCAGCTATTATAAAAGATAAATACACGCTGGCCAGCGTAATTGTTGACATAGCTGTAGCCGGTATTCTTGCTACGGTTCATGAGTGAATATTGCCCCAATTCCAAGGTTCGCAACACTTGCGACCAATTTCCTTTGTCGGTTATCTACCGATCATGGGGTTTGGGCACGAAAATGATTGGCGTTAGACAATCATACCCTAAATCATGCCTAACGATGCTCTGGCCTGTAAAACAAACAAACACTGTAGCATCACTGTGTTTATGCTACTTACCAACCGCTATCCATGTTTCCTCAAGGTGAGACGTACGGTTGCACGTCTGCAAGTCACATTCCTCACCATTATACCCATGTTCCATTTAACTGGAGTAAACAAAAGCAATCATAGCCCTGACCATAGGCGAGCAACCTTCGGTTTGCTTATCGCCACAAAAAATCTATTGCCTGCAACGGCATAAGTCTGGGGCGATTATGTAAACAGCCGATGTTCCCATATAACATCGCCTAAATCACAAATAATGTGCATCACATCGTTTGAACCTTGAAATATCGTTTCTGTTTATTTAGGACACAGGAACCTATTTCTCCCTTCGGCGACTTCGCTATCGCGTATCTAATAATGCCTGATATTCATTACATGTGTATTTAGGTGCTTTTTCGTCGTTGCCGATATGCAGACTGAGGGGCAACGTACTCGTCCTATACGGAGACATACACAATCCTCCCCTATCGATGAAATTCGCGGGCATCGAACTGATGGATGTAAATTACATTTGAGTCAGATTTCTATCGCCACAGCGGACAGTCGCACCCGCTTGTAGTAGTAGCCAATTTCGTTTTCCACCGATATACGGAAGCGAGTCGGAGTTAAGTGACGTTTTTGTTTCGTACGTGTACTAAACAATGTCGAGCTAGTGTCGAGTTACGCCCTATTTTGCGCGAGTCCTTTAACATAGCGGCATATTTGCTATCAATTGAAAGAGACACAGTGTTAATGTAAAATCAACCTAACTGTGGTTCACCAGAATTAATTATTAATGGTAAAAGACACGGTGTAGTGTGGAATTGAATTAAAAGAATATTATGTAACTAAAACCAATCGACTAGTTTTATTAATTGACTTTCACAGGTGATCAGTGTTAAACTCCGGCGTCTTTACTGGTTTATTCCCCCTCGGCTAACAATTTAAATTGAATTACCGGTGTGCTTTTATTCGTTTGGTCTTTTGGTGGTCGATTAATGTATGCAGCAGACGGTGGAAGTTTAAGTGAATACGTGTCATACTAGGCACCTACTTAAAACCTTATCCACAATATCCTTTTGATAGTTGACTCGTAAAATAAGATCGGGCGTCGAGGGGAAAGAAAGATAAAGTGTGTTCTTGTGTGTTGTGGATATAAGTGTTTTATACAACTGTGAAGTGTGTAAAGAGTGGCGAATAACATCAACTTAAAAACACGAAGCAATAAAATAAAGTGTTAACTAAACTCAAGGTGTGTTTTACTGTCTGTGTGTGAGTGTGAGAAGTGTATGGTGAAGAGATACCTACATCATAACAGAAGGCAAAGACGGTTATTATTTCAACACACGTTGAATGGAATAACATTTCATTAATGTAACATAAATTTTGCACTCCACCGTGGCACCGTGCTACATGGATACCCACAGAACGTCTCAATGTGCACGCGGAAGCACTGGAAACGCAAGATCAGAACCTTGTCCATCACTTACTTGCTCCCAGTATTCTGTGTGCTCGTTCGCCTTTCCGCATCCGGTGATTGGATCAAGTTGCACACTTTTCAACCACAGTTAGTTCATTGGATTAACTGCAAGAACTATTTTCTGATTGCCGGAGAAATCAATCTGTGGAAGTGCCAACACCCTGACATTTCCAAACAAACCAGTGGATTACAAACTAGTGGATTACAAACTAGTGGATTACAAACCAGTGGATTACAAACCAGTGGCCGCACAGAAGGAAAACGACGAACTCCGGTAGGTCTAGTTAGTATTGTGTGGGGGCGCCAGCACGGGCGCAGGGTTCTACCACGTCCCCACGAGTTGTTTATTGTCACCCATCGATTGTTCCGTCGAATTCCGCTGCAAAACCGATCACCATAGCAGAAGAGAAAACATCACACACCGGAGAAATGAAACACACTATTTTTGTAATCTGTTCTTTTTTTATTGTTATTTAATTTAAAACACTCTCCAGGAATTTATGTTTAGTGAGGACAGATCGTTTTAAGTTAATAACTAGGTAGAACACACGAGTACTGATTATTGTTTTTAGGTTCATACAACAACGCACTTGAACACACGGAGAATTCAACACAAGTCACATTCCATTTAGTCATCAATAAACTCGATGTATAAAAATAAAGTGGAATTACGCCAGTTGGAAATCATTTAAGTTGGGTAAACAATATTACTGATTCATCAGCGTCCGACTTTGACTCTGGGGTCCACTCCGATGTGCACCCCATACGCACTCTGCTAAAGGGGAAACGCGACCGAATCCTTCGATGGGTGAATTACGACTCAATGATACAACCCTCGTTTGGGGTGAGTTTAGTGGTGTGGTGAAAAGGAAATGAAATTTTCCTTTTGAGACCGACCAATCAGAGTGGATCTCCGGTACATAGATCCTAACGAGGGGGTGTCCACTTACGCGCGGATCACTTTGTTTGCTCGTGACGCGAGCTCTTGGCTGTAAGAACCGTGGGAATGAAAATTCACATGCAAGAGCATCTTTGGACGAAGTGTTTGCAGCTGTTTAAATATGGTGCTGGTGATTAGGATGCGTTTGGGATGATTGCACAATGACGGTTGCGTTTACATCCACGTCGATTGTGTATTGCATCCATAGCAAGTTAGGGATCGAATTCCAGTGTGAATATTTACACTGGGCTCTTGGCAGCTAGGCGCGAGTTGCGCTATGCTTTTAGGTTGAATAAAAGCCGCCCTGGGTACGAATACACTATAAAAATCTGTCGCGCATGTGTGGGACAGCAAACGCAGGCAGACAGGGGTTCTGCTGATTGATTGTTTCTATCGGCACTGGCGTACCGATTTCTTCGAAGAAAAATGATATTACGCATTAATTGCGTGAATGTCCTTGATGGGAAAATGCTTGAGGGTGTTAATACGCTTGCATAAGAGGAAAACAATGAGGTCTCTAGAGCTTCAGGGCAGGAAGATTTGGAGGTAAGTGGAAAAGGTAGCAGTGGCGTCAGTAGAACCGCCACAGTATCAACACCAAACCGTGAGTACATACTCTTTCTTCTTTTCCTTATAATATTGTGAAAAATAAATATAACAATGGTAAAACATTCAATGATTACGTCTATGTGAAATCCTGGTTCAGGTTTTTGCCAGTAAAAACCAGAAATTCTATAAGCATGAAATCATAAAATTTACAGAAAGATGGCAAAAGATCATCAGTCAAAACGGAAAATATATCATGGACTAAATGCATTCCTTGTAAAACTCGTTTATTTATTATTTTATTGAAAAAATCGGCAATTACTCTCTTGTCAAAGCAATAGTTACAGAGATAAGCAATTAAGAAAAACACCTAAAACGCCTAAAAATTGCAAATTTTTCAAAACTCGGTTCAACTCTACTATCATCTGAAGAATTGTTCTTTGCTGTTTTAATGTGACTTTCGTCTGGTGTCATAAAGTGATATACCTGAATGTACGGCCCGAAGTGGCTCGGAGGGCGGTCAGTCACGTACAGTATTTCACACCTTTTGCAGAATTCATTTACATATCCTCCTAACTTTCAAGTTAATTTCACGGAAGCGAACGGAGTTCTTTAGCATACAATTTTGTTTTCCAAAGAAATCTGTTTGCCGGACAAGGTAACAAGTGATTGATGATCGTATTCAGTATCTATATCAGCACATCAACTTATAAAATACACTGCAAAAAAGAACAACAATTTGCATGCTCTCGGTCAATACGAGACTGGAATGTGAAGTATACTTAGACCCAACGGAATCGTACCACACAAGACTTCACCACTCTACCCCTTCAATTAAATCTCAATTAAATCAAATAAGGATTTTTATGGCATCAGTCGAGATATCGTATCCAAGTACACAAGTGTCGCGTCTTATTTAAGAGGTACTTAACACACTGCAAGAAGAAAAGTATGAAGGAGCTCCAGTAATCTCTGATGAACTTGTCCATTTAACAACATACAGTATGAACTTGCAATCGACGCAGAGGACATATATCTCAGTCTCCACAGTTAGGCCTTTGAAGTTCTCTAATTCGATTACAAGTGAACCGTAAGCAGGATACAGAAAGTGGACGCTTAATTGAGTGTTCATTTGCATTGCCAGAGAGAAACAAAAGTTGCTTAGAGAAAAATCAATGACAGTCCGACTACAAGTGGTTTTCGGTGTCGTCTGATGGTAATTGAAATCACAGATGGAACTTACATTGATTTATTACACGAGTACGTGGGGTCGTGTGAATTGGCCTGCTGTGTAGACACATCCAGGGGCAAAGGAAAAAAAAAGTGCTTGAAAATCCAAAATGAAAGTTATTAGCTGTTGATGAGAAATACTTACTTATTTTTTATTTATTTTTTATTTAATACAATGTAAATAAATTACATGGTATCTTAAATCTAATAGTACTAGCTACTACGGCTTTGGCTAAATTATTTGCTTTTTATATTTATATATTATCCAACCATTGCAAATTCTTATAGAATTTACATCATTTTATAGAAATTAATTAGATTGTCGCTCAGTTTATTCTATAGACCATGTATCAATTGAACCCACGCACCAGTGCTTATGTTAAACTTCTTATTAACTGTATACTGTGGATAAGAAGTAATGCGGCTGTATTGTTCAAAAATACACGTGCTTCGAATATTGTATTGCATACCATTATTTGGTAGGTCGGTATTCCCGTAGTGAACATTTAACTAAAATGCCATGCCATTCGTTTTGTTGGGTTAGAAATTAAAGCGCTCTTAGTGTCGACAAATCTTGCAGATGATACACTCTCTCCCTTTTGAAATATACGCCCTAACTGAAACCAACCTAATACCTAGTATCAACAATCTAGAATTATTTCCCCCCTCCTTTACTGTATATCGAGCGACGTTGCAAATTGTCCTTCCATAGACTCTCCCTGACGTAGGGTGCTCATAGCCATTCTAAGTAACCTTGACTCAACGCTTGTCGCTATGCCCTCCTCGCCCAAGCTCAATTACGTCTCTATCAAAATAAAATTATACCGCAAATCAATATATATCATCTGCTTCTACATGTTGTCACCCCAGCCCACTGAAGCGTACGAAATAGCAATTAAAGCTATCGACCACATAATCAAGATAAGGAACTCTCTCGGTATGACGTCGTTGTTTTTGGCTACTTTAAACCCCCACACCTACAACGGACTCTGTCAGAGGCCCATTCCTTCTACATCACCACCCCCTCCAATGCTAGGGAGTGCCTCTTCATCGACCACCTAACTGATTCAAGCCTATATCAAGTTAGTAATGTCGTAAACCACCTAGGCAGACAACTAGTCCTTATTTTCACAATGGACCCTACTTATTCCTCAGCAGCCCCCTGTCCCCTTGTGCTGTCTACCATCGACTTTTCTTCTTAATTCTGCAGCGCAGCCCGCCCTATCCCGTGACATTTACTCACATGAATTCCACAAAGCGAACTTTCGCCTTATTAACGACTACCTCAACAAAATTTCATTCAATTTTGATCATTTGACGGTAGAGGATCTGTAGCGTTCTACGAACGCACAATTCCACCCAGGTAAGGTTCCTACCCTTCAAGGAACATACTTATCTTATCATTACACGTGCCCACAGACACGTGTCCCAAAGCTCCTAATCATACCTGTAACAAGGGTCATAGGAAGCTGCAACAATGTTGAACCCGATATCAAAAAAGCAAGGAACTGAACATCCCAAAGCTTTCAATGTCGGGCTCAACAGTTCGAATAAGCAAAGGTAAGAACCATACATTCATCCGGCTCCCTAGAGAAATACCAAAAGATCGAAATGGATCGCATCCCAGCTCTGCACAATAGGAAATCCTGAACATCTACACGATGTTACTAGGAATCGCTATCGTCGATAAATTAGCCGACCAGCGGCTGCACGTGCAGGTAGCTGCCATAAAGACCACCCAAATCCGTCAAGAAAACAAAGGCAGCGACAACCTATCCGCTACCAAATTACAGGCAACCGTAATTATCTCAACGAGATAATTCGAAAAATGTATGAGGCTAAAAACCTACAAAGGATCTATTCCGATCCCACGGTCCTTCTCGATTTTCTCACCCATTAGAAAGGTCTAATGGATTGTTGGTTTTAACCGAAAGAAGTTAAACAAAACCATGGGCCGTACGTCCATTAAAATTGCACGGTATCCGTCGGCCGCGCGCCAGATGTGATATGCAAATAGAGGCGGCATACAATCGACAACCGTCGATCTGAATTTCGATCACCACCACGGATGTTGATAATTATGTTTAAGGATGTATGCAATGAATGACTTCTCCTTTCAGGAATATAAGAAATTTCCCCTGGGATAAATTGGCATGCCGCTAACAGAGGTATTGACGATTCTGTTAGTGGGCAGAATGGGAAATTGTCTCTGGGAAAGAGACAGATACGACCGGTATCTAGATGCTTATGGGTAAGATAGAGTTAGTCAGCTTTCAATCGTCAACGGGACGACAAGTATCATGTCGAGGAGGTATTGAGAAACTAAAGATAACTCGTTTTTTAGTTCCGTATCCGAATCGCTTTTAATTTAATCGACAGGAGTAACGTGTGTTTCGTGTATGTGTTTCGCTGCGTGTTTAATTAAAATAGTGTCGAGACATTTATTTAAGTTTTATGAAATAAAAAAAAGATTAAATCCGTAAAGGATCTGTGTGTTTTAATTGTGTAGTTTCGCTCTAGCGAGTTTCTTTCTGGTTTCGATTCAAATTGTTTGCGGACCGTGTCGGCGGAACACTCCTTTCGACAAAGACTAAATCCGCCAAATTGGTGACCCCGACGTGATCTGTACCACAGCATACACTTCCCATAGTAAAGCAGAACTTCACACACGGTCACGACTTCCGCATAGAGCACAGCCTCCGACGTTTTCTCGTTTCTCTCGTTCGTCCGTCGTCCGCATACGAATCTGATCGTAACGAAGTTACTGCGGCGGGAGTGGTGTAGCGATTCTAACAGATACACACACAATTCACAAGCAAAAATAGTGAAGAACACCGAACGACAAATCGCATAGGAAAAATACATCAGAACCATATACCAAGCGATAACACAAAAATAAATCACATCAGTGGAGTATAGTCGAGTTTGGAAATCAAATTCTAAACACGGTCAGTAGCCTGATGTGTAACGCTTAGGTAAAATTTTTTTCGTGATTCGAGCTGTCATAGCGTCAGTTCGAATCATACGATCTTCTTCACTATTATTTCAAACGCTATAGATCTTTACACCGAAATCTTGAAATCTATTTCCCCTTACGTTCCCTATTCCAGGCGCAAAAATCCTACCTCCTCACCTCCTTGGTTTATTCGCAAGCTCCGTTCGTTACGTAATAAACGGAACAAGTTGTGGGCTACCTTCCTCCGTAATCGCTCCGCCTGCGACTACTTCAACTACCTTAGCACTAATTTTCAATTCTACGCACTCTACGATGACCTTTATTAAAAATACCTATCAAAAACTCAGGCTAAACTAATAAACTACCCAAAAACGTATTTCCAATTTATCAATCACAAACGTAAATCTGATGATTTACCTCCCTTTAATTTTTTTTTTAATACCGTCCTTTATTGGATATGAATAGTACAATCTTAACAATTTAATTTAATACTAAACCCCCCTTTCATATAACTTGGGAACCTCAACGGATTCACGTATGATTTCAACCTCTTCACCTCATTTTTCAGACAATCCTTCACAGACGACTCCTTCGTTCGACCTCACTTATTTCAATTACTTCCCAAATTTCTCCCATGCCCCATTTCTTTCTCAATTTATTGATCCACCCACGATTCAAAACAAACTAACCCAGCTCAAAGACGAATTCACTCCCGGGCCTGATGGTCTCCCCGCTATATTCCTTAAAAAATGCTCCTCCGTTCTCTCCTCCCCTCTTTCGACTATTTTCAATCTGTCGCTCTCTCAAGGTGAGTTCCCTAACGTTTGGAAAACATCGTTTATCACCCCCGTGAATAAAAAGAACCCAAAGGTGAGATCCCAAACTATCATCCCATCGCCAAACTCTCCCACATCCGCAAAGTGTTTGAAAGCATTCTATACCAAAGGTTATGCCTCCACTGCAAATCTCTAATTTCACCCAGGCAACACGGCTTTGTTGGTGGGAGATCTACCACCACTAACTTAGTCGAATTAATTCCCAAACACTTCTAGCCCTAGAAAACGGCAGCGAGGTCGACGTTGTTACTACGGATTTGACTAAAGCCTACGATATAATTTCGTACAGGCTGGTACTTTTTAAATTATCCACCTTGGGTTTCGAACCCGTATTAAAAAGGTGGATTTCGTCCTACTTGAGTAATCAGGTCTACAGAGTGCGCGTCAGATCCGCTCTCCCAAATCCTTTTTGTGCTAGCCCTGGAGGCCCCCAGGGCTGTCATTTGGGGTCTCGTTTGTTCATATTAAGAATAAACGACATCGATATGATTATCAAACATTCCTGTATCTCCCTTTACGGCGACGATACCAAATTCTTCAAAACAATTAGTTCTCCGCTTGATTCTTCCCTTCTCCAGATAGACATTGATAACTTTTCGTTATGGTGTCAGAAGAATTGCCTGGAGCTTAATGTGAACAAATGCCACTTAATTACGTTTTCATGGAAGCGTAGTGTTGTCCCACCGAGTTTGCCACATGGTTAATGAAGATGCTTTCTCTTCCTCCTTGAACTCCTTGACTGCTGTTGGTTCCAGTTGCCTTCACGTTCTCCTGTTATAGATTCTGAACATCTCGTCCGCAAGGATATCGATTGGAACCATTTCGGCTACGATAAAAGCAGCTTCGTCCGAGATGGTTCGGAAACCGCTGATGGTTCTTAGGGCACAGAGTCTATAGACTGACGTCAACTTTCTCCTCGCTTCCTTCGTCGTTGTGTGTGTGTGCGGCGTTGTTGTATACCCATACGCCGTGCTTTCTCGACACGACCGAGGGAAGAACGTGGACACTATTTTAACGAACCGTATGATTATTCAATCGTGAAAAACCTTTTTGATAAAAATACTTTTTCTATTTTATAGCAAATTAATTTTAATTCTAACCGTACTGTTTTCTAACAAACAAACAAACAAACTCTCACATATTATTATATTATATCGACGAATTTAATATTTACATAGCGTACGCGGTAGCAAAATGCACACCCGACGTCGACTAGCTTCTCCATTCGATTCCTCTTTGATCGGCGGTAGGAAAGTGGAAATCTTCAAAAGATACCTCTAGACCGATCCAGGGGCATGCCGGGTTTTTACCGACTAAAACCACCTCCCGCCAGGCTCATATTCCCGTTGATCCCCGCGGAACTTTCTTTTATATATTCCATCGCGGGGCGGAGTTTACCTGTTACTCCGCTCGTCACGTCGCAACTGCTGCATCATTTCATAGAGAATACCATTTGTTACGGACCATGCCTGTTTTGAATTAAGCATGTATGTGTGTTTTTTTTTCTTTTTTTTTTTTTTGATGCGCCAACGGATGTGGAATCTTCATAGACACTAGCAGCCCGTGCTACTAGCACGCACGATTCGTGTACCTGCAACGACGGTTCCAAGTCGCACGCCTGCGTACTAAACCACACCCTCGCTCCCGTCAACCACTCTCCTCGCGGAATTGCCGTTAGGTACTGCTTCGCGGGGCTGGTTAGCTTTATGCTTTTTTAAGCTGCTCTCTCCATGTCGGCTATTTGTGCTTGCCTTACTTTCTCGATTCTTCTAAGTTCGAGTTGCACTTTGGTCACATATGCGCTTATCTCCATCCAGTTATCCTCGGAGCATAGCATCTGCTCTATGAGGCCTTGCGGGCCTGGGAAATTGGGTCTTCCTTCGTTGAAGCGTCAACAGTCGAACACCGCATGCTCCGTTTGTTCCTCTTGGTTTGGACACGCTGGACACAACGGTCAACCTGTTGTCGAGTATACCACCAAGATATTTATTTTATTATTGTCCTTCTATTTCCAAATCAAGGTGTTCAACTTTCTTGCGGCTGCTTATTAAAACTGCCTCCGTCTTATGTCCAGCTAGTTTCAGTCCTGCCATATCTAGCCAGCATTTAATGCTCTGGATTGCTTGGGAGCATGTACAGTTGGAAGTAAGTAATTGGAGCATGACATATTCGGGGCAATGTTCGTCGTCTATTCCAGTAAACATGAGCAATAATTTGGGTTACCAAGGAAGAAGCAGCATCGTCGGAAGGAGGCCGCTCTATGGCAACGAATATCCTGTGGGATACGTGTGTGTGTGTGTGTGTGTGTGCGTGTGCTTTTTTGAGCCTTATTTGAGACGTTATTGTTTTTGTACGACTTGTACGTGAGGTACTACTACGTAATTATATGATATATTTAAGGTGTATGCAATTTTTGAGCTTCGGGCATTGGCCGAACAAAATTTTGTCGATCGGTTTCAATGGGCTTTGGACGGAGAATTAACTTTTCTCGGTATTTCTCTATATTTTTGGTTTTTTTTTAACGTCACCAGTTAGTCTTGGAATTATATTGTTTATTTACAGTCTGTTGAAAGAAATTTGTAAACATGTCGTCTTGGGTCACTGACCAAATACTGTCCGCTCACAACATTCACTTTAAATGGTTTCAGCCCAATTCTTTTAAAGAATAGAAAGCTATACATATGTTGCACGTTGCAACTATAGGTGATGAGATCGTTCATGATAATGCTTGATGAGATAACTCTGTCTTTAAAAAATTTGCGATTGAAGTTATAATTGTATTTTCATCAAGCATAATCTAAATAATTTTATACGTTCCCCGCTTGGTAGAAACCTTGACGTGATGCGAGGGCTTGAACTACGATGAATAGCTCAGGCTATGCTGACGGAAGCATACGCTTCCAGTAGGGCCACTCATGTCAGACAGGCTAGCGAGGAGTAACACACAAAGATCTACCGCCCCTAATCCAGGGTGTTACGCGTCACCGTGCCCATTGGATGGTTTGCAGCCAGGGGTATACCGGCTGTATTATAACGGCGCCTCTCTGACACCGGGTCGAATCAGAGTAGTAAGCAGACCTTACCATATCAAAGAGGGGCTCTGATATGGCGGCCCATTTGAAACCCCAGAGTGATCCAATGAAATGAATGATCAATACACAAAAAACAATCTCACAAAAAACCCGGTAGGCGTAGGTGTGATGAGCCTGTGGTATTGTTTTGGCTATGCACCAAGCACGGGTGCGGATTCAGCTAAAACACCACCGATGTTACGCAGGAAATTGTTCTGCCAAACACTGTTCTCCACGGATCACCAATTTCCATGAAATAAAACGCTGGAGTAGTTTTCCGTTTAGTCTTTATTGTTTAAATGTATACTTGTTTTGTCGGTTCACTTAACTACTGATACTCGATTAATTAACAAATATATCGCACTGTAACAGTAAATTATTTGACGTAGATTTAATATTAATTCGTTTCGTAGCTGCTAGGCCAAAATAAAATAGTTTGACAGGGTAGTCCGATGATAAAAAATAAATATTTAAAACAGATATGAAACCACGCGAAACAAATTAACTAGCGACGACTTTCTCTCCGCTCTCGTACCGCACACGACTGGTGATAAAATCTGACTGGGTATCTGGGGAGGAGCCACACGATTAACTCGAGGTAGTTAATCGTGATTGGACCGGGGAATAGGCATACATTATGCATATGTGTGTATGCCTCGCATACGATCGTCCGGCGACCGAGCATGGATGCCAGCATCGCAACTGCATCTTCCACGAATGCAAACAATGAATATCTGGTCATCCTATGGGAGGCCATAAATCAACATTTAGGTTGATGATGTGAATTTCCTTTGGTCCGCCGACGGGTGGCGGCCGTTAATAGGGAATTGTGTATGCATAACACTCTATGGTGCCAATGCCCTGTTTAGATATTGCAACGAATATAGGGTGCAGCCATTGCCAGACGTTAAAAGTAAACACTTGCTGGCTGCATCCAATTCGTTGCTTGTTTGCGGTCCCTGATCGGTGGGGACCGATAATAGGAAACCAGCTATTGCTGGTAATTAGGGAAATGTTTGGTTTGCCTCAGCCGAAACCTTGTCGGCGGTGGCAAACCAATGGGACCTAATAGCCGCATGCTAGGAGTGCCATGGGCAAACAAAAAAAACGAGTAAACAAAGGAACTCTTTGTTGATGTTGTTTCCATAGCATAAGGCTGTGGAAACGAGATGCCCTGGGTAGAATGTATGCCTAAGGATGGGATTTCAAATGCCACGGCAATGTGATAATCTTTGCCGTGGACTTAATGTTTTTTTTAGGAATCGATGCCTGCCCGAGGAAAAATTTTCGATGCCACGGCTAAGTGATAAGCTTTGCCGTGGACTTAATGTTTTTTTTAGAAATCAATGCCTGCCCGAGGAAAAATTTTCGATGCCACGGCTAAGTGATAAGCTTTGCCGTGGACTTAATGTTTTTCAGGGATGGTGATGGAGAAAAAGGGGTTTGGAAGGAAAACCCCCCACAGAATAGGTAAGCTGCCTAACGGATATGCATAACAGTTATCCGATTGGGTAACTGTATTAATTCCAGCGATTTGGCTGGGGGTAAATGCCGTAGCAAGGTTACGCAACCTTGCTGAAGTTCGACTTAGAGATGAGTCGTTTGCCTGGAATAGTGGGGATCGAATGATGTATGGCTCTTCGGGCCCTGAAAAGCCCCACATCACTCCCTCCCCAGTGACGTAGTCACGAAACAGGTAAGGCAGGTTAGGAGGAGGTTAGTTGGGTATGGGCGCGCAATTGAGCGCGAGTACGGGGAGGTTGTGCTGGTGGAGTAGGAGTGGTGTCAGCAGATGGGGGTGGTTCTGGAGCGGAAGCTTCCAGAAAACAGGGCTTAAGCCTTTCGACGCTGACCGTGGATCGCTTGCCTCTGATGTCGATCTCGAAGACGCGGTCAGTGATGCGGCGGAAGACTTTGAATGGGCCATCATAAGGTGGGTCGAGGGGTTTTTTGACCTTATCCACCCTGACAAAGACGTGCGTGCAGCTGTGCAGTTCAGGGTGGACGAAAAGTTTTTTGGAGCCGTGCCTGGTTACAGGGGTTGCCCTAACCTTACGTAGCAGGTCACGGAGATGTCCCAATTCACGAAGTTGGTCACGCGGTGTTTCGCCATTCAGGAAAAGTTCTCCTGGAAGAAGGAGGTTGGTACCGTAGGTAAGCTCTGCTGCCGAAGCACCCAGGTCCTCCTTAATACTTGTCCTCAGGCCGAGGAGGACGGTTGGAAGGGCGTCAAACCATTGTGTGTCATTATGACACATGAGTGAGGCTTTAAGAGATCTGTGCCAGCGCTCTATCATCCCATTTGATTGCGGGTGGTAGGCGGTGGTACGACTTCTTTGGCAGCCGAGAAGATTTGTTAGCTGCCTAAAAATCGTCGCCTCAAATTGTGGACCTCGGTCCGAAGTTATGGTGGTTGGTACACCGAAGCGTGTGACCCAAGTTGAATAAAAGGCCTTGGCGACTGATTCGGCAGTAACTGCCCTGAGAGGTGTCGCCTCTGGCCATCGCGTGCAGCGATCCATCATAGTGAGGATATAAGAAAATCCTCTTGATGGAGTAAGCGGTCCCACTATGTCTATGTGGACATGGGCGAAGCGTGCCGTGGGAAGCTTGAATTGCGCTGGCTCCAGTACATTATGTCGCGCTACCTTGCAGCGCTGGCACTGGAGACAAGCACGGGCCCAACCGGTGAGATCTTTGTTCATCCGGGGCCAAATGAATTTGCGACGGACAGCAGCGGCTGTTGCTCGGCCGCTGGGGTGGGCTGGGTTGTGGTAAACCTGGAACACGCCCTTACGAAGTTTCTCGGGAATGTAAGGTCTAGCGGTTCCAGTGGAGACATCACACCAGATTTCGCCCAAAGGGTCGCGAAGGGTAATTTTCTTGAGCTCTAGTGCCGTATCGGCAGTTAGGAGGGACTTGAGCTGTACGTCCTCCTCTTGAGCTAGGGCAAGGTCAGTGTTATTCAAGGCGGTACGCAAATGAATCGTATCGATTCGAGACAGGGCGTCCGCCGTGACATTCTGTTTACCGGAGATATGCCTGATCTCCGTAGAATATTGCCCAATGAGGTCTAATTGACGCTCTTGTCGGGGGGAGGCATTTCCCGACTTCTTCCGGAACGCATAGACCAATGGCTTGTGGTCTGTTAAGATGGAGAGTGAGCGACCCTCTATCATATGACGGAAGTACTTAACAGCGCTGTAGATCGCGAGCAATTCACGGTCGTAGGCGCTGTAACGTCGCTCAGTGGGACTCAGCTTCCTTGAAAAGAAACCAAGTGGTTCCGGGCGGCCTTCAATGTCCTGTTCAAGGACGGCTCCGATTGCGGTATCCGATGCGTCGCATTGGATAGAAAGTGCCGCTCCCTCGAGAGGGTATCGGAGTAAGGTGGCATTTGCCGATTGTTCTTTGGACAGTTGGAATGCTCTGTCAGAGACTTCTGTCCAATTAATGGGGCGCTTGTCATTGCGCTTAGCTCCTTTTAAGAACTCATTTAGGGGAGCTTGAACTTGGGCAGCGTTCTTCAGTGTAGGACGATAGAAGTTAAGCATGCCCAAAAATCGACGAAGCTCACTCACGTTAGTAGGCCGGGGATACTTCATGAGGGCCTCCACACGGTCTGGTAGTGGGCGAATGCCCTGGTTGTCAACGACATAACCCAGATAGGTGATTTGCTCCTTGGCGTATTGACACTTATCTGGGTTGATGACAAGACCGAATTCACGGAGGCGCTCTAGGACCTGACGTAAGTGGCGTTTATGTTCGGCGTGGTCTTTGGAGGCGATGAGAATGTCATCAAGGTATGCATGGCAGCAATTAAGACCTCGTAAAGCCGTGTCGATATAACGCTGGAATGTCTGTGCGGCATTCCTGAGGCCGAAAGTCATCACTTTGAACTCGAAGAGTCCGAAAGGTGTAATGACTGCGGTCTTGGGGATGTCTTCTGGTGCCACCGGAATTTGATGGTATGCCCTGGTGAGATCCAGGGTAATGAAGACATTGCACCCTCGTAACTTGTACGAAAAATCGTAGAGGTGTGCAATAGGGTATCTGTCCGGGACAGTTGCTGCGTTCAGCAGCCTGTAATCGCCACATGGGCGCCACTCACCAGAACGTTTCTTCACTAAGTGCAGTGGGCTTGCCCAGGGACTGTCCGACGGTTGGCAGATACCTAGTTCGATCATGTGCTCGAACTCCGCGCGCGCCGCACGTAATTTTTCAGGAGCCAGTCGACGTGGACGCTGGCTCACCGGGGGACCACGTGTTTCTATATGATGAAACACCGTGGCTTTGTGTCGGCGCTGGTTAGGTAGAGGAATTGTTGTACTAACAAATTCTTGTACCATAACCTGAAATGGGTCTATGCACTCTGTGGCCCCTGAAGTTGCCGCTGGAGATGCCGTCATGGGCAAGGGGGGTGCGGTTGGAGCCACTAGTCTGTTATGGGTCGAATCGACCAACAGATTATGTGCACCTAATAGGTCGGAACCTATCAGGGGTTCATTTACGTCCGCAATGACGAAACGCCAAGTGATCGGACGACAAAGACCCAATTGAAGTGTCAGCTTTTTACGTCCGTACGTAAGTATCGGCGTATTATTTGCAGCTGACAATTTAAGTGCGGCTGGCACACGGTTACGCGGAGCAAACGATCGCGGGAGGACTGAAATATCGGCGCCGGTATCGACAGTAAAAGCGATATTCAGTTTAGAATCCCGGATGGTTAGGCGACTTATCGTATGGGTGCCGGCCGATTGCGCGAGGGGGTCGGTCGGCAAAATTAGTTTAAAGAGCGCCTCTGGTTGGTGGAAGGTTGCGTCCAACCACAAGACGCCTTGCAATTGAATGCGCGATCACCATATCGTTGGTGATTGGCGCACCAAGGCAGAGTAACGGCATTATCAGGTATATTCTGCCTATTGGTATTGCCGTTACGGGGAGGTCGAGCCGGAGCTCGCTGGGAATTGGCCCGGTGAGGGCCATTTTGGGGGATATAGGCCCTCTGAGGGGCAGTTTGGAAGGAATTCTGCCGATTGAGAGGACGGCTCGGCATGGCACGATTCTGGGCGCCTCGAGGATTGTTTCTAACCTCCGCGCGAAATTGACTTATCTCGCGGAGGAGTGAGGTTTGGAGCGCCCGAAGGTCAGCAGGAGTTACTTGTGGTGGCGAACTTCTTTGGTTAAATACGTTGGGGCCTGCCTCTGGATTCCCCTGAGGGAAATTGGTTGAGGCGGCCCTTCTATGAGGTAATTGGGTTTGAGGAGGATGGAGAGTTGGGACCGATTGAGGGGCTGTGAAAGGCAGACGAGGGTGCCGTGTAGGCTGGGCGGCGTGTTGAGAAACCGCCGCTACCTGGTACGCAGGAGGCTCAGAATACTGATCTGAGCTTTCCATAATTGCGTCCGCAATTTTGGATAAATAGCCCAAACTCTGATTGGGTTGGGCTATAAGTGCCGAACGGGCATGTTGGGGAAGACACCTCAAAAAGTGAGGCCTTATTAGGTCGTCCCCAATCCTGGTCCCCGCTATAGAGCGTAAATGGGTCAGGAAAAGAGATGGTCGCATCCCAGAAAGGTTGGTTACAGCGGCCAAGCGTTGTTGCCGCACACTTCCAGGCTCGTCCAAAGCGTCGAGCAGAGCTTCACGCATGTTGCTATACGGGTTGCGGCCGGTCGACCTTATTATGTGGGCAACATGCGGTCGCTGAGTGCGGTCAAGCACTTTCAACAGCTAGACTGCACGAAGTTGTTCGTCGTGCAAGTCAGAGGCCAGGAAGATGCGGTCTGCTACTGCAAACCAAAGGTCTGGGTCCTCCTCATCAAAGGGGGGAAGCCCTATATTTGAGTGACGAGTCCCATTCCCGAGGCTGGAAGCATCGCGGAATTCTTGGGACTCTGGTTGCCTATGGGCTTGTTTAGAAGTACCGACACTAGTTGTGGGCATTAAAATGCCGGAATTTACCAAAGGGCCGGTACCAGGGGCGTTAGGAGCAGTCGGGGGTGTGTCTGTGTAAGTAGTCTGGGGTCGGTTCACGACGCTGGGGGCAACGAGTGGTGCCAGGGGAGTAGATTGTCCGGGCAAGTCTAGGTCAGCATCGACTGCTCAGTGGGGAAATCGACGCTGGAGGCGTCGTGGAATTCAAGGGACTCGGGGTGTTCCTGGGCCTTTCTGGCCATGGTGTTTCGCGTGTTGACCATTATGGATAGTGACGCGAAACGGGAGTCAAAGGCGTAAGAGAACGCGAAGAAAGGTGAAGGGGGGCCAATTGGTCAAAAGAAGTCGCAGGGCGTTGGGAGGATCACGAAAATCCCGGAACAAGGTTTTTACTAATTCAAATGAGTCGAGCGAAGGTCGGAGGAGTCGTATGCGCAATCACCGAGAGTTGTGTGTTAAATAGTACCCTGAAGGGGCTTACGATAGTGTGCCGAACAACCAAATTATTCGCGGGCCGAAACAATTTAAAAAGATTTTAATACTAGTTTTGGTTGTAATAGGTGTCTTAATATGAAGGTATTAATTTTGTAATTTGGGGAAAGAAAACTAAAAAAAAAGGAAAAAACTCTTACATATATGTGATTTTTCTCTTATAATTTTGTGGATATCTTTAAATTGCTCTTTTCGTAACCTTGGTGTATTAAAAATTAAAATAATTTTTTGTTTAATATCGTCTTGGATTAGTTTCTTGTTCACTTTGATTAAGTTGTCCAAGAATTAAATATTTAAATATTTGAAAGGAATTAAGCGACTTTAAAGTGATACAATGTAATGACAATCAAAAGCAACACGTAAGTTTCTAATTATTACTGTAACATTGATGAAACACGAATGTGGTTCTGTTTAATTTTTGCTTATTGATGTAAAAAAAAAAAAAAAAATAAAAATTGCTTGTATACGGTGTGTCTGGAGGTGCGAGTTAATTGAGCGCCAAACACTGGTTTCGTGTTGCGATGTACCCGAAAAGGTTTACAAATTTTATAAAAATTAAGGAAGGCAATCGGAATTAAGTACACTTGAGATAGAATGTCTCTATAAATGTACTAGGGGTGTGTTGTTTTATTGATGTCAAACAGGTCTATTGAATTAGGTATTTACGAATGATTACAGTATGTGCCTCGATAATTTTTATTGTGTTGTTTGTGGCTTGTACCCCGGAAGGGGGCTTACAAAAATCGGTATTCTGTCAATAAGGTTGTGCAAATTAAGAATTCGAGTTATAGGATTGTTGCCGTTACAATTAGTAATTATTGAACTATTTAGATTGCTAATATAATGAGAAGCGCGTTTGCTAGAAATTTTAATATTTAATTTCTTTAATAAAATTTCAGTTTAGTAATTTATCTATGACTATAGGGTATGTGATAAAAAGGTAAACACTTATACGGCTTTTACATTGTTGGTATATGTACGCATATGTATAAATTTCTTTATGAATCTAGTCTTAACATGTATAATGGTGGCAATTTACTTTACGCAAACATTTCTTTATTTATTTGAAAAGCAACATATATCAGAAAAATCAACGACACAAATTAAAAATCAAAAGGACAAAAGTTAAAAATTATTTAATATGTTACTGTTTTTTGCATTGGCCCAGAAGGGGCTCGCGGAGATGTATACACAGAAAAAAAAGGAAAAAAGTAATAAAATAAATAAAAAATATTTAAAAACTTGCGGTTTGTCCAGGTTTTCCGGAGCTGGTGTGGTGTTGTTACTACGGCGGTTACTGGGCCCTTGGAGTAGGGACTGCTGTGGAGTGGTCAGCTGCGTTGGGTTACAGTTGACTAAAGGTGTTTTTCGTCCGCATATATGTTGGTGTCACTTGCACTGCACTGGTTAATGTTCCAAGGATTGCGAGTTCTTCCATCAAACAAAGTTTGCGTGAAAAGGTGCGCGTTCACTGGTCGTGGTTACCAAAAGTCGCTGGTTGTTCGGAAGTTGCGTGTTCTTTTCGCGGTCACCAATGTGGTATGGTTTTGGCTATGCACCAAGCACGGGTGCGGATTCAGCTAAAACACCACCGATGTTACGCAGGAAATTGTTCTGCCAAACACTGTTCTCCACGGATCACCAATTTCCGTGAAATAAAACGCTGGAGTAGTTTTCCGTTTAGTCTTTATTGTTTAAATGTATACTTGTTTTGTCGGTTCACTTAACTACTGATACTCGATTAATTAACAAATATATCGCACTGTAACAGTAAATTATTTGACGTAGATTTAATATTAATTCGTTTCGTAGCTGCTAGGCCAAAATAAAATAGTTTGACAGGGTAGTCCGATGATAAAAAATAAATATTTAAAACAGATATGAAACCACGCGAAACAAATTAACTAGCGACGACTTTCTCTCCGCTCTCGTACCGCACACGACTGGTGATAAAATCTGACTGGGTATCTGGGGAGGAGCCACACGATTAACTCGAGGTAGTTAATCGTGATTGGACCGGGGAATAGGCATACATTATGCATATGTGTGTATGCCTCGCATACGATCGTGCCAGCATCGCAACTGCATCTTCCACGAATGCAAACAATGAATATCTGGTCATCCTATCGGAGGCCATAAATCAACATTTAGGTTGATGATGTGAATTTCCTTTGGTCCGCCGACGGGTGGCGGCCGTTAATAGGGAATTGTGTATGCATAACACTCTATGGTGCCAATGCCCTGTTTAGATATTGCAACGAATATAGGGTGCAGCCATTGCTAGATGTTAAAAGTAAACACTTGCTGGCTGCATCCAATTCGTTGCTTGTTTGCGGTCCCTGATCGGTGGGGACCGATAATAGGAAACCAGCTATTGCTGGTAATTAGGGAAATGTTTGGTTTGCCTCAGCCGAAACCTTGTCGGCGGTGGCAAACCAATGGGACCTAATAGCCGCATGCTAGGAGTGCCATGGGCAAACAAAAAAACGAGTAAACAAAGGAACTCTTTGTTGATGTTGTTTCCATAGCATAAGGCTGTGGAAACGAGATGCCCTGGGTAGAATGTATGCCTAAGGATGGGATTTCAAATGCCACGGCAATGTGATAATCTTTGCCGTGGACTTAATGTTTTTTTTAGGAATCGATGCCTGCCCGAGGAAAAATTTTCGATGCCACGGCTAAGTGATAAGCTTTGCCGTGGACTTAATGTTTTTTTTAGAAATCAATGCCTGCCCGAGGAAAAATTTTCGATGCCACGGCTAAGTGATAAGCTTTGCCGTGGACTTAATGTTTTTCAGGGATGGTGATGGAGAAAAAGGGGTTTGGAAGGAAAACCCCCCACAGAATAGGTAAGCTGCCTAACGGATATGCATAACAGTTATCCGATTGGGTAACTGTATTAATTCCAGCGATTTGGCTGGGGGTAAATGCCGTAGCAAGGTTACGCAACCTTGCTGAAGTTCGACTTAGAGATGAGTCGTTTGCCTGGAATAGTGGGGATCGAATGATGTATGGCTCTTCGGGCCCTGAAAAGCCCCACAAGCCAACACTACCATAAGGGAACAAATCATCAGGAAAACACCGACTCGGCAGAAAGAAGACGTAGGGAAAAACGTAAAAAGCGAGATATACGAGTAGGCACGTGGAATGTTCGAACGTTATATAAACCATGCGCGATACAGACGGTCGTAGAAAATACGAAACAATATAAAATGGACATCGTCGCGCTTCAGGAAGTCCGACTCCCACATCAAGTAATCGAAACCAACGGATTTACACTGGTGTGTGGAGGTACCGATACACATAACCTCGGAACCGGCTTCATCATAAGCAAGAAGATTACGCCTCATGTAAAAGTTGTGCAATTTATTAATGACCGAATGTCTGTGCTAAAAATACAGGGCCGATGGTACAATTATGTATTTATAAACGTACACGCCCCAACAGAATCTGCGGACGAAGAAACGAAGGACACGTTCTACGAGACCTTAGAGGATGTATTTGATGGGATCTCATCATTCGATGTTAAAATCCTCCTCGGGGACCTCAATGCGAAAATTGGAAAGGAAGATATCTTCCAACCAACTATAGGTAAAGAAAGTCTACACGACGTTTCAAATGATAATGGAATTCGAATTATCACGTTCGCAGCGTCAAAAGATCTGTTAGTAAAAAGCACGATGTTCAAGCACAAGGAAATTTATAAAGCCACATGGGTATCACCCGACGGCGTAACGCGTAACCAAATAGACCACTTCCTCATAGACAAAAGACACCACTCGAATATACTTGACGTAAGATCATATAGAGGAGCAGATTGCGACTCCGATCATCTTCTAGTGATTGGCAAAATCAGGAGTCGCCTCGCAGCAATCCCACATGGGCAGTCACGGGAGACAAGCAAAAAGTTCGACACTGATAAACTAAAAGACCTACGTAAAAGGGCGGAATATCAAGACGAACTAACGAATAGATTTAGCATTCTAGAGAATGTGAGCAGTGGGGAAGAGGAAGCTAATAGTGTGAACACTAAATGGACATCGATCAGAGACACAATCAAACTAACAGCCCGAAAGGTATTATGATTTAAGAAAACAATTAAGTCCAAACCTTGGTTTGACTATGAGTGCAGGGCGAAGATCGAAGAACGTAAACGCCTCAGAGTGATCCACTTAGAAAGATATGATGAAGTCAACGCAGAAAGATACGCGACAATTCGGAGAGAGACAATGAGGCTCTTCAAACGCAAAAAACGCGAATGGGAGAAGACTCGGATCGAAAAAATCCTAGAAAATTCTAGGGCAAAGAACATCAGGGGTATGTATGTCGGCATAAATTCAATTAGAAATGGCTACCGACGAAGAGCCAAAATAATTCGAGACGCAAACGGCTGTCTGGTCACAGAAACAAACAATGTCGTGACAAGATGGAAGCAGTACTTTGAAAACCTGCTCAATGTACGCACCCATCAACCGCAGATAAATGCACCAAGCGTACATACAGCCGAGCCTCAGATCCCAGCGCCGTCTCTCAACGAAGTTGTAGACGCATTAAATCGATTGAAAAACAACAAGGCTCCCGGAGTCGACTGCATACCGGCAGAGCTTGTGAAGCATGGAGGAGAGGCAACCGCTCGAAAGATCCACCAGCTCATCCAAACAATATGAGATAAGGAAGTCACTCCAGAAGAATGGAAAACCTCAATAGTCATCCCCATTTTCAAAAAAGGCGACAGATCTGACTGCGAAAACTACAGAGGAATATCATTGCTCCCAACCGCATGCAAAATATTAACAAATGTCATTCTCGCGAGAATCACACCGTACGCAGAAGAGATACTGGGAAACTACCAATGTGGATTCCGTAGGAACCGGTCAACAAGCGACCAAATGTTCACAACAAGACAACTGCTGGAAAAGAAGTGGGAATACGGAGAGACGGTTCACCAACTGTTCGTTGACTTCAAAAAAGCCTACGACTCAGTCGCAAGGCAGAGACTCTACCATATTCTAGTTGAGCTCGGAGTCCCAAAAAAATATGCCGCCCTCATTCTTCATTTGCATGAACGAAAACAAAGGGCGAGTCAGAATAGAAAACCACCTCTCAGAACCATTTGAAATCCGGGACGGGCTAAAGCAGGGAGATGGTCCATCACCGTGTCTCTTTAACTTTGTGCTCGAGTATGTCATCAGAAAGGTACAAGACGACAACATGGCCGGATCATCCCTGAGCGGGGTCACACAAGTGCTCGCATATGCGGATGACATCGCCGTTCTGGGCGATAATCTAGAGACTGTTAGTAACAACTGTGAAATCATCATGCAAGCGGCAGAAGAGGTGGGCCTAGAAATAAATGAAGACAAAACAAAATACATGATTACGGCGAGAGCAGGTGGATCTCAGATAACACATATAAACGTCAGAGGTAAGATATTTGAAAAAGTTAAAGAATTTAAATATCTGGGAACGATACTGACGGCCAGTAACGAAATGTCGAAGGAAATTAACGAGAGACTGCATTCCGGCAACGCGAGTTGGCACGCAGTCAGTAAACTGCTGAAATCCAGACTGCTATCACGTAACATAAAGCTCCGTGTCTATAGAACCATAATCATGCCGATTGTTCTATATGGATGTGAAACATGGGCTCTCACAAAACGGGAAGAAAACAAATTCCGCGTATTCGAGAATAAAGTTTTGAGGGGCATCTTTGGAGGTAAATATGACGAGGAGGCAGGACAATGGAGGAGACTCCATAACCACGAATTGGAAGAGCTATATCGCAAACCTACAATAGTGAGAGTAATCAAGTCGCGAAGATTAAGATGGGCCGGACACGTGGCGCGAATGGGGAACGATAGGACCGTGCATAGAATTCTTGACGGTAGACCAACGGGAAAGAGACCGGTAGGACGGCCGCGACGGAGATGGGAGGACAATGTTAGGTTTGGCCTTGAGGAGATCGGATCGAATGGTCAAGCGTGGAAGGAGAGTGCCCAGGACAGGGAACGATGGCGAAGCCGAGTCGGTGAGGTCATGAACTTCCGGGTTCCTACAGGCTAATAAATAATAAAAAAATAATAATAATAATAATATTTTATATGTTACTTCAGTGCTAATATATTAGCTGATTTATATGACTTCCTTCACTTACTAGGCCATTAATATAATAAGCTTGACAAAAAAGGGTAACTGCTTTTAATGTATTTCCAGCTCAGTCAATGGATTTTCCAAAGTTTGTAATGTAATGTAGTAATTAAACAACGAAATAAGTATGCTTAAGGAAATAAAACGAAATGTATCATTCACGCTAATTTATTGGATTTCGTGTTCCCCATACCATATGTACCCTAATTAGTATTCAGTTTTTGTAAAAGTACTCCAACCATAATCCCGGAATGCCACCACAGCTTTGCCATGTCAATCTATTGTTTTGCTGGGAGTTAAGCTTGTCAGTTATGATGCGGTATATTGGCATATTCATCACACAGCACCTCCATATGATATATTAATCATCTGTTCTCTCCCTTGCGCTTGGAACACATCATCCCGGATAACTCATGTACAGTTGGAAGTAAGTAATTGGAGCATGACATATTCGGGGCAATGTTCGTCATCTATTCCAGTAAACATGAGCAATAATCTGGGTTACCAAGGAAGAAGCAGCAGCATCGGAAGGAGGCCGCTCTATGGCAACCAATATCCTGTGGGATACGCTCTGTTAAAATTTACGTCAATAATTCACCTTTTACCAGTATTACAGATTCACTTCATATGCTCCATTCGAATGGACCGTGTACACAGCCGCAAGTATAAAACAAGCGAATTTCTCAAGGTATTTCCATTTTTCGAATATAAAATCCATTTTCCAACGATATAGTGAGGCCATGATGGATGTACTGGGTTCCTGACATCATTCGTCATAAGTCTTATGGCCAAGGGCCATTTCCTGGGGATTATTTTCCATTAAAATGATTGATTTGCTTATTGAACGTTGGGCTCATGGGTTTAAAGATAGATTGTTCATTACTGTCGATCGTAGATACATATTACATCGAGTGTGTTGAGGAAGAAGCAATGTTGAGAAAATCGAATCAAGTCCCCCGGTGAGTGAACAGTGAATTATAAAGGTAAGCCGCTATGCGAAAACAGAATCAAATAAATTGAAGTTAAATTGTTATTTAAACGAAATTTCTTCTTCAGTTGGCTCTAAGTAATCTGTTTAGGTATTTACTTTACAACACATTATTCCATAGTTGAGCTAAACAATGAGATGTTTATTTTGCGTTTAACCCATGAAGCAAAAGTATTTCATTATGGTTGGTAACAAAAACCCAAGAATATAATTACCTGAAAAGTTGTAATTACTTCTCTTTTTTTTTCTAATTCATGGTAATCCATGTAGCTAATGCCTTAAATTGTATTTTTCTTTTATTTATTGCATTGTAAAGAGTTTTTCAAAAGACATAACAATTTTCTATTATAATACGAATGCACCTTTCAACTTTTTTCAGAATCTGTCAATGTCAAAATGTGAGTCAAGGTAGACACTTTTATAATGGGAAGTTCATGAACGAACAACGTTTGGAAATTATTAAAAATTGCCATCGAAATACTGATTCAGTGGTCGCAACTTTAAGAGCACTTACTACATATTTGGGTAGAAATAGATGTCCCACCAAAACGGTGTGTCAACATATTCATTATTGGGTCTTCATGTGCCAGGTAAACAACGCGTTGGTCAAAAAACCAAAAATGTTGTAGTCGTAGATTCTTCAATTCGAAATAAACCAAATCAGTTGATTCCACACCGTTCATAAGAATTGGGAATCTCTCGAACACCATATGGCGCATGTTGCGTAAAAAATTTTCTTATTTATATGTAATATTGTGTCCAAAAGTTAACCTATAACATCAAAGCTAACCGGAGCTGTCTTCCTAGGTAACCCTTAGACTGGTAAGTTGACCAACTATACCTGCGAAGGACAAGGGAAAAGAAAGATGGAAAAGGATGGGAGGAAAACCCACGGAGTTCGATCAGGCTTGCACTCCTAGGAAAACCTTAGAGTGGGGAGGCTGTGGCGGCTTCTGCTAGGGCGTCAACACGGACGCTGGTTCAGCAGGAACACCACCATTATCACTCTGTAGATGTTCACACAAATCCAAACACCAAGAAAGAGAAAAATAAAAAACGCACTGGGTTGTTTTGTCGTATAGTTTTCTTTGTATTTAAGATTGTTTTACTATTCTATTTCACTTAAACTACGTTTCCAATAGCACTTAATATTGGTTTGATTGCCAAAGCCGAATCGATTTCAATTAATAACGAATGAGGACTTTTGAAAATAACGTCTCAAGACAATTTCTTGTGCAATGGTACGCGACGGTGGATGAATCTCGACTCCTCGGTGTGAGTGTACTCGGCGAGGGATAATTAAAAAAAACTCGAAGCGCAACGTCCCCGTGTGCGTTGTTCGGTGGATACGATCTGACTCCACGATGACCGTTTCACCATCGTGATGGAATTTTCTATGCCGTGGTGGTCAGGTACAATACCCTTTGCTAGAAATGCGGACATCGATCGATCCTGCACTTGTTCAAATAAAGGAACAAGCATTAGGGCAGCTAGCACCGTTGAGATGAGCCATAGCGAAAATCGCCGAAGGAAGAAATAGGTTTCTGTGTGTTCTGTAAATAGAAACGCTATTTCGGAGGGTCATACGCTGAGATGCGCATTTGTTTGGTTTAACCAATGCTGCATGGGAACGTCGGCTATTTATATAATCGCCCAGAATCATACCGTTGCAGGCAATAGATTTCTCTGTGACGATAACCGATGATTTGTTGGCCTATGGCAAAGGCTAGGGTGGCTATTGTTTGGTTAAGAAAACTACGTGTGTCACGATCATTGGCTTGATTGTTTAAATAGCAATCATGATCGTGTCCGATTCAATGGATGTTAGTTTTCGGAAAACTGTATCATAGGACGTCATCATTAGGATGATTATTTGAACAACGATCGCGGTCATGTCCTATTCGATGATCGGGTGTCGCTTGGGCGATCAATGGTCGGAAAAATCCGCAGCAGCTGTGTCAACAGATCCGCTGGCCAACATGTGTTTGTCGATTATAATTGCTAACAAGCTAAGCCGATTGGGTTGGTATGGTTCATGTAATATGAACGAAATGATTTGATGATGTGCAAGCTTGCTGGGGTTTTACTTTCAGGTGAAAGCGAATGAAAGGTAGCTTATGCTGCTCGATTGCAGGTAAGTAAAGTGGCTTGTGGAGTGAGGGAAAGGCAGGTTGATTTAAGGAAATGGGTGGTTCTTTGGGAATGTTTTAAAAAAAAAACCTACACGGGTACCGACCCCTACCACGACGCAAGAGCGGACCGACGCAGAACTTAAAAAGTAAGGTGGAGTGCAGCCGAGCGGCCTCCCAGAAAAAATAAAACCCATGTCTTTGGGATTAGCAAAGCCAAGGTGGAGCTACACTATCAGGGTACGCTGAGTCAACCCGTGGCGCTTCTAATAGATACACACACAATATGCAAGCAAATAGTGAAGATCACCGAAATAAAATCAAATGAGAAAATGCATCAACCGTATACCTAGCAATAACATAGCAATTCCACATCAGTTCAATGTACTTGAGTTTAGAAATCGAATTCGTACACGCGGCAGTGGCCTGATGTGTTGAGCATTGGTTACATTTTAGTGATTCTAACCGTCATAGCGTTAGATCGAATCACACATTCTTCACTATCGTCGCAATACGCTATAAACCCGCCAAGCCCTCCTAGGAATCGCCTTAGAGAGTCTTGCTGAGTTGCCCTGCGTGTGGAGCAAGTGAGACAGAAATTTGCATGGCTGCGTCACGTCTTCTATGGTAAACTTAACAGTACTTGTGAACAATATAGCTTTCGCATTGAGTTTTCGAACATATAAATTATCGAACTTAAAACTATACTTTCGAACATAACAAACGTTCGAACGTATAAAGCTTTTGAATTCTATTCTAATGTATGCTGTAAGTTATAAGTAAATTAAATTTCTAAGTAACAAATGTATTAATGGGAAACCAATTATTGTTTTTACTTTAACAAAAGTTACAAATTATATCAGAGAAAAAAAGGAAAACTTGAATCTAGTTACATTATTATGATTTTTGAATATGTTATTTTTTTGTTTTGCTTTTATAAATACTGTTTTTATTTATTACTATATATATATATATATATATATATATATATATATATATATATATATACATATTTATATGAATATGAGCCTGGTGGGAGGTGGTTTTAGTCGGTAAAATCCCGGCATGCCTCTGGATCGGTTCAGAGGTATCTTTTGAAGATTTCCACCTTCCTACCAAAACCAAAAAAAAAAAAAAAAAAAAAAAAAATATATATATATATATATATATATATATATATATATATATATATATGACTTCAATACTGCCAAAATTGCACCATCACGTCTGGTGCAAAAATACGCAAGGACTTTTTACTCAATACAATAGTTCTTGGTGCTTTTTTGCCACACTGTGTGTCTGTGATTGTGGTTTGCCGCCAAGCGCTTTTGCAGTGTATGGGATGCGATACGAAAACGAAGGAAGCGGAAATCACTTCGAAAAGAGAAAATCGTAGGGACATGGAAGAAGAATAACCAGAAGTTGAGTTTCTTCATACAGGAAGAGACCTAATTTAGTCGAGAGTAACCATCAAAGGTGTCAACGACAAAAAGTAAAGGAGTCGAGTCCTGTGTAATAAAAGACAGTTTTACTTTGATCTAGTTTTTCAATAGGGACATAACAATTTTGTATGTAAATAAAACAGAAAATAATTGAGATATCGGGTTGAAATTTATTCCTGTTGTAGCACAGATGTTACATTTAAGAATTTTTAATTTTTTTTTTATTTTACAAGTCTTAGCGAACCTACATCCCTAAATGGGCGCCCTTAGATGCTATTTTTTCTCGACGAATTCTATCAATCAAAACCCAAATTATGGGCAAGAATTTATCCCTTTATGGAGCCTATAGCTTAATGGGGTGGTATTGAGACCTAATTTAGCACTTAGCAATTTAATCTCGTTTGTATGACCACCAGAAGGACGTTTGCAGCAATCGAAATTCTGCACCACTCGTTCATATATATCGGACGGAACGTTGCGTTTTTTGCGTTTAATATTGTCTTCAAGCTTCTCTAACATCGTGAGCTTGTTTAGTTTAGTTTAGTGAGAGCAGAACCCTCGTTTATTACACTTAGTACAAGCGTTAGAGAAACAAAAAAAAAAAAAAAAGAAATTAAAAGTAAAAAACTTAAGAACTAACTTAAGAACTAGGATTACAAAAATTACTTTCGAATAAGTAAGAAGGTAATAATGTGGGAAGGTGGCTGTGCACGTGGTGGGGTGGCGAAGACCGAGTAGTAGGATAAAGGGGCGGGTTGATAGGAATGTGTACGGGTAGTAAGAGTGTAGATGGTGGGTGGGGCAAGGTCACGAGGGGAAAGGCAGAAGACGACGTTTGAGAGCAATAGAAGTGAGGTAGAAATCGAAGGAGGTAGGGTAAGAGTTTGCCCGCTTTAGCATTCGTGAAATTGGTTCATTACAGCCGTAGGAAGTGTGGTGGGAGGGCAGATAGAAGAGACGAGGGTTTTGTAGGTTGCGGGGGTTGGTGTTGAGTGCGATGGCGGAAAGCAAGCTAGGGCAGTTGATTGTGCCGGAGAGGAGATGGTGGATGAAGAGGATATCGGCAAGAGTTCTACGCTCCTCAAGTGTACTGAGGTTGATCAAATGGAGCCGGCTTGTATATGGGGGAAGAATCAGAGGATTCTCCCAGTTCAGTCCACGGAGGGCAAAACGCAGAAACCGACGTTGCACGCTCTCGATTCTGCGGATATGGGACGACCAATGTGGAGACCAGACCTGACTGGCGTATTCAAGAAGGGGGCGGACGAAGGCTATGTAGAGGGAACGGGTAACGTAAGGATTAGAGAATTCCTTAGACCAGCGTTTCACAAACCCTAGGGCGGAGTTGGCCTTAAGAATGATATCGTCGATATGTGGGATGAAGCTGAACTCCCTGTCAAATAAGATTCCGAGGTCACGTATTGAGGATACGTATGAAATCTGCTGGTTAAGCAGGAAGTAGGAACGAGGAGGTGGGGGTGGACGTTTGTGGGAGAATGTAATGGAGTGACATTTGGCAACATTGACTTCAAGGCAGTTATTACGGCATCAGGTTGAGAAGCTGTCGAGGTCCTGTTGGAGGAGTGAGGAGTCGAGGGGAGAGATGATTGTTTTGTAGAGTTTGGCGTCATTCGCATAGAGGGATATGGATGAGTGTTTAATAACAGAGTCGACATCATTGATGGTGAGGATAAAAAGGAGGGGGCCTAGATGACTTCCTTGTGGAACCCCAGAGGTGGGAAAAAAAGGATCGGAAGAGAGGATCTGAATTTGACACGGTAGGATCGGTCTTTCAGATAAGAAGATAACCATTTGAACAATAGGGGTTCGAAGCCTAGGGAGGACAGCTTGAAAAGGATGAGATTATGGGAGATTTTGTCAAATACCTTGCTGAAATCGGTGGTGATTACATCGACTTCGTTGCCATTCTCTAAGGCACGGAGAGTATGGGATGAGAACTCGATCAGATTGGTTGTGGTCGACCTACCCGAAAGGAAACCATGCTGGTTGGGTGAGATGATGGATTTACAACTAAAAGATAACGCATTGTAAAGAAGCCCTTCGAACAGTTTGGGGATATGAGATAGTTTGGCGATGGGTCGGTAGTTGCTGATATCATTTTTAGGTCCCTTTTTATGTATGGGTGTGACATAGGAGGATTTCCAGATACTAGGGAAGGTCCCTTGAGAAAGGGATAGGTTGAAAATCTTTGATATCGGGAGAGAAAGAGAAGTGGAACAGTTCTTTAAAAATATAGACAGAAGTCCATCAGGTCCGGGGCTGAACTCGTCTTTGAGTAAGTTTAGTTTCTCCTCAACTACGTGACGCTGAATAAGTTGAGGAGAGAAGGGACCAAGGGAGAATTCGGGCAAGTCATTGAAATACGACGGATTGGGTTCGAAGGAGATGTCTGTGAAGGATTTATTGAAAAACGACGCTAACAGGTTGGCAATAGTTAGGTTGTCGTTTGACATAGTCGCGCCATAAGAGAGGGAGTTAGGATAGGCGTCGGATTTACGTTTATAATTTATAAAGTGGAAAAAAGATTTGGGATCACTTATCAAATTGGATTGCGTTTTAATAAGGTATTTGGAATAGAGGGAGTTGTAGAGTTCGGAAAATGTATAAAAAGGCCCCGAGATAGTTGGAGTAGTTTTCAATGGATCGCATTTTGAGGAAAATGTTCCATAAGTTATTCCTTTTGTTCCGAAGATTGCGGAGATTGCGGCTGTACCATGGCGGCGAACAAACCGATTACCTGCGGCGAGAATAGGGGACATACGAGGCGACGGCATAGTAAATCTCCTTATAGAGAGTGGCCGTGGCTTCTTCTACACCCAAATGATCAAAGCGAAACGCTGTTCTGCTAAGATGTTCATTTAGGCGGAAATTAGCCTTATGGAAGTTGTAAGAAAAGCAGTCAGGAGGTAGAGGGGGCTGGGTTTCGTGGCCGAGATATAAGGATAAGAGCAGTGGGGGTGATAATGGTAGAGAGGGCGTGTGGGCTAGGGGCAACTGAGGACATGAGAGAGTCGGTTGTAAACACGAGGTCCAGCTGTCTCCCCATATGATTTGGGACATTGCTAATTTGATGGAGGCCTGAGTCGGTGAGGCCGTTAATAAAAATACGTTCACTAGAACTAGTGGGGTTAGAGACGTAGAAGGCTTGTTCGTCAGCTGATGTCCATTGTAGGTGGGGCAGGTTAAAGTCGCCAAGAACGACGATATCGTCTATTGCGGTGCTTGTTGGCATAAGCCAACCCTTAAAGTTACGACCACCGACTTAAAATTTCTCTAAGAGTTTTTAATAATTTTCAAATGTAAACTTTGGCTGATGTTTTGACATTGCCAGGTCCTGAGTGGGTTGTATTAAAATACAAAATTGTTATGTCTCGAATGAAAAAGCCTTTACCATTCAATAAATTACGAAAAACGATATAATTTAAAGCACCAGCTACCAGGATTACCAGCTTATCGGCTTAAAATACAAAATATATGTCACAAATTAATAAAAAACAAAACAATGAAGTTTTTGTGCAATAAAACGCCATATAAAATCGATATCGGCATGAAAATCCGATTCTATGAAAAGTAATAAGAACTTTTAACACTTCAAACGTGTCAAGTACGCGAGCCATGCCAGCTGTTACTCAGCAACGCCGTTTGGGTGTAATGTGTTTTTTTTTTCGAAATCACATATCTGTTTTAAATTTTCTAAAGTATACTCTTGATTTCAGTAAGTTAATAGAAGTTGCTACGGAACTACACTTACTACGTTCTATTCGTTCCCATACAGCGTATTAGTTGCGATTGACCTCGTAGCCCCTCAATTTCTTCCCCTTTAATTAGACAGTTAGTTTTTAAATTCTAACATCCGCACCAACTCCAGTGGCATGTAAGAAATTCAATAATTATGAACCTCAACCGCGTGCCCTATATATTTAGTTACTCCTCTCTCCCATACCGCTTACCTTAAACCCACATACCTCATTTGTTCCTGTTACTATTGCTAACTTCTTCGCTACTCACTTCAATCAGTCATTCAGTAATAACTCCTTTCTTCCTGACCATCACACTTCAACTACCTAACTAACTTTTCCCTCGGGCCTCTTCTCCGCAACTCCTTTGATCCGACCTTAATTGAATCCAAGCTACTGCAACTCAAAGACGAATTTACACCGGTCCCTTGTGGCGGTTCTACGAACCACACAATCCACTATAGGTTGAGATATCGTCGTTCCACCAAGGAACTATTCACCTATATCCAAATTGCACATGCCCACAGACACGTGTCCTCAAAAGTCTTCTGTTCCACCTGAAACAAAGGTAACATGCATCTGGGAAGCAACAACCCACGTATCCACAGATACGTGGGTCACAAGTCCGACCGATTGTTCTACGCCTGCACGACGATCGAATGACACGATACAGCATAGAAATTGTGTACCAATCCATTAACTGGATATACACAAACGGTTGGCTCAGCTGCGGCAGATGTCGACAGACATCACATCTCCGGCGATAAGCTAATCGCTGGAAAACTACTTCGTCTAAACAAAAACAAATGCGATGCATCAGCAATAAATCAATGCTGTTCCCATCATCATCATCATCGGCACTACAACCGGGAGCCGGTCTTGGCCTTGTTAAATTTTCCACCATGATTTGTTTTTTCCGGGCAAGGTCATTAGTTTTGCGCCAGAATGCTGTTCCCATAGGGATATGTAAACAACGATAAATACATTATCCCATGATCACCTAGAAGAAAACCCTCACCCGAGTGTTTACGTAAACAATCCATTAGAGGTGTGAAAATTTTGACGATCATAGGATGATCTACAGCATGCAGCAATAACCTCCGCGTCTGTATGTGTGAGCACGATCTTGACTGGTGGAAAGATTCTCGATGAGAGAAAGTCACCACCCAAGGAAAGTGAAAGGAGGAAAAGGAAAACGATCTGGGTGAATAGGATCATCCCCGAGAGAAATTAACCACAGTACAGTCGACCTAGAGAACCGAACACGAACGTTAGCCCGCGCCGCACAGTAAATCGCTACAGATATTGCCTCCCAGAAGTAAACCTTCAAAACTTACGCGAGTCAACTTAAGACAATCGACCGAACTGCCACCGCGGTTATCCTCCTAATGACGCTGTCGTGTTCCCGAACGTGTGCCAGAAAGTTGCGAGTATATGTCCTGTGAATTAGTCAAACGCGAATTAGTTAAAACAAAAACAAATTAAGCACATTAAAAATTTCCGTCGAGTGTGACACTTCGCTTTGCCATCGAGTAGTTTACGTCGCATCCAATACACAAAACAGGATATAAGAAGAGGCAAATGTACACACACCTGCTCTTGTAGAATCGCCACGGGCGTTCAAGTGTTTGTTAAATACCGAGTAATTGATGTGTTAATAAACGAAAAACAGTAACAATAAAATTAAAATTAAAAATAAATCTTGTTTCGCTCCGTTGTGTTTTCTTTGAAACAGTGTTCGGCGGAACACTGCATCACCTTCAAAGACAGAGACAAAACCCGCCATACCCCGATGGTATCCCCGCAATCCTCCTCAAGAGATGCTCATCCATTCTCTCCGATCCCCTCTCACTGATCTTCAATTTTTCATTCTCTTAATGCGTATTCCCCCACATTTGGAAAACATTCTTCATCACCCCCATCCACAAGGGTCGATATTGCGAACTTAAAATTATCCGCCCTCGGCTTCGAAATTGGATAGCTAAAACGGATTTCTTTAGATAGACTTTATTCCTTTATTCTTGGATAGACTTTATTCCGTTCGGTTCAGGTCAACGATATCCAACCCCCTCCTTGCCGCCTCTGAGGTCTCTCAAGGTAGCCATCTGGGTCCTCTCCTATTTATACTTGCCACAAACGATAAGATCATTAAGAATTCCAGCTTGTCCCTATACGCTGATGATACCAAGTTATACAAGATCATCGAGTCACCTCTTGATTTTGACTGCGCCTACCTCCTTAACTTAATTCCTCTAAACACAAACCCTCAAAATACGCGTAATCTCCGCCTTCTCTACATTCCTCCTCATCGAACCTCTTATGGTCTCAACGAACCCCTTTTGCGGATGCTGAGAAATGTCAACTCCAATTCAACCTTGTTTGACTTCGACCTCTCTATCTATACTCTCAAGCACCGCCTTCTAAACCATTCTCACCACCAATCTTGGGCGGCGCATCTACACCTTACTATAACCTGCCGCCACCGCTCGCCAATACTCCTGCCTTCTTAATTTCTCCTGGTTACCTGGTAGACCACTAAACTAAACTTAACAATGTGTTATCCATAACTTGCACTGAAAACCTATTATAGCTAAATTTAAAACTCTAACAACGTACACGATAACTAACATCTTAAACAAACACCAATGGACAAAAATATTATTCATAGGCTCGATAGAAAGCTGTCAGAAGCTCGTATTTTTTTGGTCGTATACAATCCAGAGGTACTTGGAAGAGAGTGTATTATATACTAGAGAGAATTCTTTATCCAATTCAAATTTGTTGAATCTCATGGGAGTGTGGCGGTTCCCATAAACGCCACTACTCACCTTCCCAAATTACCTAAAAGCTTCCAGTCCGGAAGCTCCCATAACCTCATTGTTCTTTGATAATGCAATGACATTAGCACCTGCACTTCAATCACCACGTATACCTGAAACAATTCCTTTCTCAGGGGCATTCTCCATGCATCAATGCATCAATAAAATTTTCCTAAAAGAGTTCTCAAGCATCCCATAATTCATATGCATTTTCCTAGAAGAATTCCTTAAAGGTCAAGCAATATGCCTGAAAGAAAATAATTCGGTTACCGTACCATGTAACCATCATAATCAGGGATGATTATCTTTGCGTCACCTATTCCCAGCCTCACCATGTATACAACAATGTTCCCCACATACATATTGGCTGGCGACACTTTTGTCCAACGACAAAGCGACTCCAAGCAGCTTATTGACGCAGCTGCAGACAATTAGCGCAATAGTCGCTAAAACCAAATTCTTCAACATGCAACATGTGCAAACAAAAGAATTCTGTTCTTCCGCAGGCATTCTGGCGATACGATAAACAATCCAAATTGTTTGAAGTATCCCAAATGCATTTCACACCTAATGAGTTGCAGTTTATTTATTGAGCAGACCCTCATTACAGGTCGATACCTTAGGTCGCTTCTTCCTTTGTTCTGTTTCCCTCTTTGTAGGTTTCGTTTATCCTTTGCTGAAATGCATCGATAAACACTGTGATCTGTACGATCACACATACATACCACTGCATACAGAGATCGCCGTTCATGGTCACTGGCATTAAGGAAAGATGGCATTTCCTTGGTGGCCACACCCTGAAGAGAAAATTGTCTCTTTCTGCTCCGAATCTCACCCTTAACTAAGGATTGAATACAGGTCGGAGTTCTTTCCTCGGTGGGCCGTCTTTCGTCCTTCAGTGCGCGCACATTAAGTTTTTTGATTTTTTTATCCCCCGTAGGGTGTGCACCGGAGTCTACACCCCTGTGGGATGTGTCGAGTTTGTGATTCAATGTGAAAGACCTACGAACAATCTATAACAAAAAGTATTCGGTGGCGAATCAATCGAATAAAAACAAACAAACAACAAACCAACAAACCGCGTCGCAAGTTCAAACCTTAAATCATCTAAATTTATCAACTGTGTTAAACGTTAATCCCTGTTCAATTTGTCGCAATCTTAAAATAAATTAACATAAAAAAACAATAAAAACAACCACCACCAACAATCTAGTGTGTTTTAATGTATTTTAATGTGTTTTCCTTCCTCTCGGACTTACAGCGTTTGTTTCTCTTTTAACTTTCATTCCTGTTTGGTCGGCGAACAATTCTTAGTGAACTTCATGTGATGGTGGGAGCAGAACTGAACCCCGTGCCGTACGCGGGCGCACTCTACTTCGCCTCCCACAGGAGAATCTGACAAATGTTGCAATTATTGTACCCCCGGTGAGAAAGCAAAAATTATGTTGTCGCTAGGAGTAATTTTAATGACCTCCTGACGGAGCGACCAGTATTTTGTCGCCCGGAAAAAATTTCTTTTAAAATGAATGTTCCTAAAGTTCTAAAATAATACGAGGGCAGGTTACTAACTCTTTAGAAAATAAGGACGATTTTCTTTTATTTTCTCATTTAGCCTAATAATGACGCATAATACTATTCAGTTATCGTCTGTCCCTTTTCCAAATAATCAATGAGAATAATACCACGTGCATCCCAAAACAGATGCCTAGTGAGGAATGATGCTTACTAAAAACAGACCATTAGCGATCCTACGAGTGCCATCGTGGGCATTTCTAAGGACTTATTGACCTACCCTCGTATTTGCGCACTCGTCATTAACTGAGAATTTGAACTAGTATATAACACATTCTGTACAAACCTACCGTGAATTATAAAGAACGAACAGCGTGCACATATAGGCACCTATTGTGCAAACGAAAGAGAAAGTGCTTGAATTAACTTTAGGCTTTGTAAATGGTAGGACTCCTTAAGTCCTTGTTTTTTACGAGCTTCGTTCAATATACGCATTTGCTTTACTATTCAAATTGTAGTGCAAGGTTCATTACAGTTTAGTATGTACATATATATGCAAAATACTTTAGTCGCCCTTTGAGTCTCAGGTAAAAACTTATAGAACTGCCCTTATAACGTGCAATACAATCCATTAGGTTAACGTATAAGGATGAGAATCTTCTAAATTCTGAAGCTATACAATACTTGGACTTTAGTGTGTATTGACAAATCCCGGAGTGCGTTTAGACCATAAGAGTAAGTCACAATATCTGATCAAGGGAGGTAAACTGAACAAGACATCTAAAGGCCAGAGCCATAAAATATGGTATCATGGCAAAAGTATAAAAGAGGGACAAAATATCATCACACCGTGTTTACGACCTTACAAAAGCATCGGCCACGATGGTAGAAAATGAATGTCCGTATGGAAGCAGAAATTCTTTGTTCTGTAAGCACACCATTGAGTATTTTGTACGCGGCCATGGACATCTTCTAAAAGTGCTTCCATTCGCACCCGCACTCTACTTTCAGGACTTCTGGAATTATCTGTCTTTTGCTTTCCTACTATGCGGCTTTTTTGCCCAACGACTTAAATAAACATAAAATCATTTGCATTCTATAGATGTCATTCGGTGCCTTGGTATTGAAGTTGTATCTCTGATGATCGGACCCAAGCATCATCGCCCCACTTGTTGTGATGCCACCAATAATGAACCGATGCTATGCCATGGGCTCACATTCAAATCCGCAGATCTATCAATGGTCGTGATATATACTCCATCTGCGGGATTAGTGCTGCGGAGGAAAGCATTCGAAGCTGGCATGACCAATACCACAAACAACAGCCATCCAGCCATCAACCGACTTTGGACACAATACAAAAAGGAGACGAGAAACCGCGAAGTGGCAGCGCGTAATTACAAAGTGCTGGCTTACACCAGCGTAGCCGGGGAAGGAGAATGTAAAAAATGCAAAGAGCCACGACCGTCAGCAACAAACAGGAGGACGAACAACGCAGGGCGGAGGTTTTGTTCGCTTTTATTCAGGGAATCCAGAGGCCGTTCCGCCTTTGGCAAGAGTTCAGCTCCTTTGTTGCTTTGCATGACATGCTTAATCTCTCCTCAGATAATTGTGCTTCTGTTTTGTTTTTGGCACTCGGTGCATCTCTTGCTTTTGTTTCAGCCCGAGGCGATAACCCAAGTTGAGTCGTGCTTGAGGTTTCACAGGTGCAATGTCGTCATTAGTCATAATTCTTCATAATCTGGATTCGTTACCAATAGTAATTGAAGTGCTCAACCGAGTTTTCGAAACAGGCCCCCAGTGAGATGCGGCACTTGATTGTTTAGCGCGTGCAAAAGTGTATTCAAAAGCACCGGAAAGAATGCCCCATGAACCGATGGCATAGGTTGGGCGGTCGGCTTTTTTCTTAGGACAATCAACTTTCCGCTCCCTTCCTTTGTGTATGGATCGCTATATAATTCGACGAAAATTAAAGAACAAGTAAGCCGTTGCAAAGAGACCGCCTTGTGTAAGCGTTCATCCATGGACGGGTCGCAGCTGGCAGTATTTTCTTGCCGTGGTGGATGAGTCTATCATTATGATGCCAAGAGGAGATGACCAACGGTGCAGTCAAAGTCTTCCACGGCCCCATGGTTATCGTCAACGTCCCGTCGATTGTTTTGGATACGGGCCCCATTTTACATAAGGTTTGCATCAACCACAATTGTTTTCTTTTTGCTGTTGTTTTTGTTGTTTATTGCTCCGCCTTTGTTTGCTTCTGATGGACCATCTAGGCGTGAGGATACTCTGATCTTTATCCATCTGTTCAATGAATTTTACTTGAAAAGAAGTTTTTGTTTTTCATTTTCGTAGAATCCAACACACGGGTGGCTGACATCGATAATTACCTACCAACGACGAATAGGTGCTGGGGAAAGACTGTCTTCTGGATATTCCATATTCGAAGTATTGATTCGAGAACTAATGTCATTTTGTTGATCGGAGGAGCATTAGTAGTTTACAATTGTTGATTGTTAGCGAAGATGAAACATTTATTTAAAATAAAAGGTAGTTTTGGTGGTACGTTTGTCAACCCGCCCGCTGGTATACAGTGCGAAATTCTTGATTAATATTTGGGATTTGGCTGATGGATCCGCCAAATAAATTGGCACAAATGGTAAATTGGAGCCCAACTCCAGACCGCCGATGAGATATCACTAAAGCTACAGGTTCCGCAATATCGAGCAAAATTGTTGGCTATATTTCGGGACTTGTTGGATGGTCTAAGGTTGGGAAAATGGCTTGATGTTACCTTCTGAAGTGAGGAATTTCGGAGGTTAATTCGGAATGCAAGGAAAGCATTTCCCAAGAAAAACAAAGTGCGAAAAATTATATGCGAAACTTTTCTATGGCGCAAGGCCGGAAATACAAACTATTATGGACAATTTAAAAAGTCTCGGATATGGACAGGATACCGGTGGAGAGACTGGCTAAATAAGGCCAAGACCGGATCCCGGTTGTAGTGCCGATGATGACGAAACGTTACTATAAACAACGCGCGTCGGGTACTCTTGCAAAACACTGTCGACACTGAACTTGTAATGACCTTTTGTAATGTTGCCGCCTCAATAGCCGAATTGGTAAGGAGGTTATGTGGGGTAGGTGGTTGCGACGCCTGCATGGGCGAGAGTTCTACCGCCAACCCACTCGCTGCTAAAAAAGTTCTATCGCATACCACCGAACGAAACGCACAAACACGAACCTCAACAACGCACCGTCCACCAAAGGAGAGAGGAAAAGTGAAACACGGATGTACTGTTTATTTATTGAAAGTTTACTTTATTGGTTAATCCGATTCTTTTTATTTAAAACTTTTATCGAGGAACGAAGGTTCTTTATTCACAACACGTCTTATTACATTTAATTGGCTTTCCTGAATGGTGTTACACTGGTGCCACAAGAAAAATTACTTTTAATATAACGTATAGTATTTTATTAATCTAATCCCGACTCCAGGATGTACGCGTTCTCGCACGCCCCAGGGAGGGGAAGACGGACCGACCGGCTTGGTCGGGTGATGGAAAACGACTCTGCGATATGAATTCGCTGGCAAAGGAAATTCGGCCAGTGCTACTGGCTCTCTTAATTTAAGGATGCATTTTCTATCCCAAGAGAAACGTGAAGTCTCTCTTTGGGGGTAGATAACCAGATCTCATAGAGGAGATCGGAGTAGTACACATGTATGTGTAAACATTGGTTCTATCATGGGACAAAGCCATGGGAACGAATCTGAAAACAAAGAAAGGGAATAATGTGCATCCATGAGATGTGAGTTTGGCTAAGTAAACAAGCCGTATCTCATTAGTTAATAATGGATTTCTGATTGCTCATGCCGCGAGGTCATGAGAAGCAGATCCAGGAATTTTGTAGGGCAAAGAGATCGTATAGATCACTGTCTAAGATGTGCATTGCACCTGTATTGATAGACCACGATGCTGGTGGACATGGTGCTAATTGGTTTCAGGTGATTTGGTGAGGACTGGTGTTTATGGTATCGCTGCCAAGGGTAAGTACACAATTCCTATTTGCATTTGCTTATGCCTTTAGACGCAAAATGCGTGTATTTGCTTTTGTGTATTTGCTTTTGTTTTGTAAAGGTCGCCAGCCAATGTGTATGTAAAGGAATTTATCGTACACATGGTGAGGCTGGGAATAGGCGGTGCAATGTTTATTATCCCTAGCAATGTGGCTACATTATGTGTGAACCTAATTGTTTCTTTGCAGGAATTCTTCTAGAGAAAATGCTTATGGTAAGATTGGGATTTGGATTTATGATCCGATTAGATATATAGAATTTTTGTAGGGAATGCGAATTAATGCATGGAGGTAAGAATTCTCTTCCAGGGGCTTTTAGATAAATACGTTTGATAAACTTGATGCGTGAATCGATTGCATTAGCGGAAAACTCTGAAGGTTGGGTTGTAGTTATGGGGGTTCTTCGGGTAAGTAGACAGTGGGGTTTGGCGGAACCACCACAGTTGTCTTGTGTTTGTTCGGTACAATTACTGAGTGGTAGGTAGGGTCCTAAAGTCCAGCCGTCCGATGAAATACCACCCCATTAAGCTATAGGCTTCGTGAAATGGTTGGGAGAAATCCTTGAGCATCTTTCGGAGTTTGGCTGATTAGAGAAAAAAATTAGCATCTCAGGGCGCTGACTCAGGGCTATAGGTTCGCCTTTCCTGGGAGAAGTAAAATAAAAAGAAAACAGATGACTCAGTTTCACTAATACGAACATGTTTGTTGTTCGCCAATATTCAAAAGCAGCGCATGCTAATGCTCTAGCCCTAACCGAGATACAGATTGACTCGTCAGTCGACTCGGCTAATCTTCGTTGTCTCGGATACATTTCTTTTTGATTTGAAGTCCGCATTTATTTTATGTAGGACTAAGTGCTTTGCAAGCACTCTAAATTATATTGGTTTGTACCACATGAAATGTCCGATTTTATAGTAAAAATTTTATAATAAAAAATCGCCAAGTAGTTAATTTGTATAAACTACTTTGTGCAAATTCTACTTGGCAGAAAAATAATAAAAAAACGGCGTTGGCGCCGGATAAAAAAAATAAACGTCAACGGCGAAAACACAAATAATGACATTCGACGTAAGACGACGAAACAATACTGAGGTCGAGAAAACAACTCGAATCCCATCAAGAAAATTTAATCAAAAGGAAAAATAAAGCACGACTGAATCGGAAAAGGCTTTCAAGATTATCCACGACTGGAAACTCAACAGGTGACCCTAAGCTCACCGCCCCCTGCAACCTGTCAGCAGTAGCTACAGCGACCGCTCCACGGTCGCCCAAGATAAACTCAAGTAAGTCCTTTCCTTTCTCATACAATTACCCTAAAACTATATTTAATATATATATATATATATATATATATATATATATATATATATATATATATATATACTGTGAATATATTAAATCGTGTAAAATAATATAACAATTTTGCGGCAGCCGTTTACCACCAGCTGAGATTTGTATCGGATCCGTCGGGGATACAAATCCAATGGTGGGAAGAGCCCCGAAGCTTTTACGCACCTACGCCGACTAGCGGAACTAGCGACTAGGATATTAGCTACTTGGCGATTTGTTTTCCTTTTACAGGTAGAGAGGGGAAATTTGCGAACGGGAATTAATGGGTGTTAGGAGAGGACATGGACGCGAGGTTAAATATTCCTCTTTTAGAGAAGTCCTTACTTTTTGAGGCAATGAAATCTACAAAGGCTTTTATGGCCACTGCTCGGTTCCGGAAGACCTTCTGCCGGCAAAATGAATCCATTTCAAAAATGAATGAATTTCAAATCCCAACTGCAACAGTTTTTGCACCGTTACTTGTGAGGTGTGGAGTCTAGTTGTCACGCAAAAGGATCGGGCCGTGCCTATTGACCTCTATTAGAAAGCGATTGACTGAGAACCAGCTTTTTGGAAGATCGGCTAGAAAAAAACCATTGCCATCATTAAAAAACCGAAAGGGGCTAGGTTAGCTTTTGCCAGGGAACATGAGAATTGGAACATCTCGCAGTCGAAAAAAATGTTGTGGAGTGATGAAACAAAAATCAACAGAGTCGGTTCCGATGGAAAGCAATATGTTTGACGGCCAAAAAATCAAGCATTCAACCCTAAATACACCACTGTCACCCTCAAACATAGAGAAAGAAGTATCATGCTATGGAGTTGTATGTCATACAAAGGAACCGGTCTGACCTGAGAGACATCGGTCTCTTGTAGATTTATTTCTTCGCCTTATCATCATCATCATCATCATCATCGGCACTACAACCGGGACCCGGTCTTTGCCTTATTCAGCAAGTCTCTCCACTGGTATCCGGTCCTTATCCGAGACTTGTTAAATTGCCCATAATAATTTGTTTTTCCGGGCAAGGTTATTAGCCTTGCGCCAACCTTTCTTAGGATGTCGCAGCATACATTGGTTCACTACTTGGCGGGTGCCAACGTAGCTATCCAGGGGTGTCACGTGGAGACTTCATGTCAACTTGGTTTGAACAGGGACAAGGATCGTCCTGGCCTTGGCCGAGTTGAAAGCAGAGACTTTGCCCCGTATGTTCGTTCCTACCCCCCTGTTTGCCTTATCAGCATTCTGAAACATAGGCGCCCTGGAGTATTAAAAGTATCGCTATCATGGAGAATTCGTTTATTCCTGGCACAGCGAAAAGTGTGGTAAATAATAGGGACTCTATGTTTGTTTGCATAAGTCCTTTTTTCACTTCTCTCGGGAGAGGTGAACGTATGGCGTCGGGTCGGCGAGATGCCACCAAATAATTGTGGGCAGTTCTTTTTGAACAGTTGCAGCTTGTAACGCTCCAGAAACATTTGCGCGGGGAGCTTTCTCGCTTTGTAACGGAACGAGTTCTGATAAAGATGTTCGCGTCGTCGGAAGATGAACCACAAATTGGTGCGATCGGTCTCTTTGTCTTGTAGAGCGCATATAAACCGAATTGCGCAGAATAATACCACGAATTTTCGAAGAACAGTACCCGTGATAATATCTGTCAGACAGAGGTCAGCTACGCGCCCCCGATGTGATAGCGACTGTAGTCCTGACGTCAGCGCCATGTCCCCGATCAGGCGGATCGTTCATCTCTGTATGCTCTCAAGTAGGTTGAGAGTATGCTTAGGAGCGGAGCAACAGGCTGAAAAGAGTGGCTGTTCTCTCAGTTCTTATAACTGAATTTACATTCAAGACAAGAGCTTTGATTGATGATTTGGTTAGAGGGTTTATATCGACCTTTTATTTAGACTGGGCAAGTGTGAGAAGATCTGTGGCGTTTCTAACAGATACACACACAGTACACAAGCAAATAGTGAAGAACATAGTATTTGTGGTTACCAGTGTTGTAGCCTGTTTGTTATCCTCCCACCCGACGCAACTTGTACCTACAACCGCTGTGATGTTACGGCCATTGTTGTTGTTCGAGTTGTCCCCCAATGGCAGGTGCAAGCTTGGTTTTTGAATATGAAGCAATAGAATACGATTAGTGTGTGGCCTTGGGAAGCGAGAATGCGTCATGTGGCATTATACGTTAATTGTTGTGGTTTTTTTTTTACACAAACACGCGCACAAACGGGGATATTGGAGTACCCTTAAGTGTCAGAGCACAGTGCGAGTGGAAGGAGAGGAAGTGAATAAGGAAAGGAGGTATCGATGTATATTGGTCTTGATTGTATGGACATCAAAACGACCAGGAAACACATGACCAGGTAGAACATTCCACATTCGTGTGGTTTGGTTAAAGAATGACTCTCTATGTTTATTTGTGCGCCTGAAGTTCACTTTCAACGTGAACTGATGCGCATTTTCAGATTGACGGGTATCGCGGGAAAATGTTTGAGGAGGTGGAACACATTCAGCAAGTTCAGTTGAGCAACGACGGTGATGATACCTATAGAAGAGAGATAGGCATGATACGTTGCGCCTATGTTCTAACGACGGAATTGATCGACTCGCAGCTGGGTCCCCAATAAGTTTCACTGCTCGTGTTTGCATCCTATCGAGCAGGTGTAGTGTAGTTTTGAATGCGCCTGACCAAATATGGGAGTTGAACTCCATTTCGGGACGAGTACACGCCTTGTAAATAGTTGTCAGGTTTGATGGAGTGAAGTATCTTTTGCATCTCTTAAAGAACCCCATGCATTCGACCGCACTTTTCGCAGCATCAAAAATGTGGTCGCTCCAATTAAGAGTCGAATTAATTCGAGCGCCGAGGATTGATAGTTCCTTGGCTTCGTCGATGCAAGTGTCATTCATCGAGAGTATTCACTTTGGGGTTCACCTTTGACGACAGGAGACAGCACTGAGTTTTTAACGCATTGAACTCTACTCGGTTACATAATCCCCACTGATATATCTTGTTGAGGTCGGAATTCAATGTATCAAGCATAAGTTGCTGGTTGGTAGTGACGTTTGAAGAGTTTGGCGGGGAATGTTCGTATGAGTATGAGAAACTCAACGTGCTATTATCGGCAAACGAGTGGATTGGGTTGTGGGTAATGGACAAGAGATAATTTATAACGATCAGGAAGAAAGTGGGTGAGAGTACAGAACCTTGGGGGACACCTGCATTAATTTGATGGGAGACAGATTTGACACCATCAAGAACCACTTGGATTGAACAGCCAGAAAGATAGTCTCTTATCCATTAGATCAGGGAATTGTCCACTCCATATGAATGCAATTTTAACAAAAGGGCTGAATGCCAAACTCTGTCGAAAGCTTTAGAAATATCCAATGCGACTACCTGGCTTTCACCGAGGTAGTGGATGGAATGGCTCCACTTTTCGGTAAGGTACGCCAACAGATCTCCTGTGGACCTGTTGCTACGAAAGCCATATTGACGGTCATTGAGGAGGTCATTTGATTCCAGATATTTCGAAAGTTGACGGTTGATAGGAGATTCCATTACCTTCGAGAGAATAGAAGTTAGTGCTATGGGTCGATAAGGCGAGAGGGACGATTTGTCGCCCTTTTTGGGAATTGGCTGAATGTTCGCCGACTTCCATCTATTTGGGAAACGGCCAGTAGTATAAGAATAAGGTTGTGTTGCTTCGTATGCAATATGAATATGAATCGACGATACACAATAAGCGTGTAGCTTTGGGAAGCGAGTATGCGCCATAGGTGGGCAACTAATGAGTATTCGAATGAATATCGCAATGTGTGCGATAAGAGTATTAATTCCATGTAGGAAGAAGTGTTAATTGATTAATTGGATTGAGGCTGCTTGATTGATGATTAAGGGGGGTTATGAAGCGAGATGCAGCAATATCAAAATCTTCAAAACTATTTGTTCTCCGCTTGATTCTTTTCTTCTCCAGATAGACCATGACAACTTTTCGTTACGGTGTCAGAAGAATTGTCTGGGGCTTAATGTCAACAAATGTCACTCAATTACGTTTTCGAGGAAGCTCACCCCCCCCCCCCCCCCCGCCGGTCCTACTTCTTATTTAACCAACCTCATCATCCTCTGTTAACTCGATTCAAAACCTCGGCATCTTATGTGATAGTCAGCAGAACTTCCTCACACATATTGACCACATGATTCTAAAGTCCAATTCAGCCCCCCACGGCTATGTGAAACGCTGGTCTGAGAAATTTTCTAACCCTTACGAGACCCAATCGCTCTACATTACTTTCGTTCGCCCTCTTCTTGAACATGTTAGCCAAGTTTGGTCTCCATATCATCATCATCATCATCATCGGTACTACAAGCGGGATCCGGTCTTGGACTTATTTAGCAAGACTTTCCACCGGTATCACGTCCTTATCCGAGACTTGTTAAATTGTCCATAATAATTTGTTTTTCCGGGGAAGGTTATTAGCCTTGCGCCAAGTCTCCATATCAAGTATCCCATATCCGCAGAATTGAAGGCATCCAACGTTGTTTCTTGCGTTTTACCCCTGTCCCTGCCCACTTACACAACTCGTCTCAAACTTATTAACCTAACCACTCTAGCAGACCGAAGAATTTGCGCTGACATCCTCTACATCCACCGTCTTCTGGCAGAATCAGTCGGCTGTCCAAGCCTCCTCTCCGCCATCCCGCCCCATACCAATCCCCGTAACCTAGGAAACCCCCCGTTACTGCATGGCGACCGCTCGGTAATGTCACGAGCATGGATCGCCTATCAATGAGTGGACTGTATTCCGTGTTATTTTATTTTAAAGTACAAGAGTATTATATTTATTTGTCTGATTATATATTTACATCGATAAGTATTTATTTGTTTAATTATTATTTGTTTATATAGAACTGTAATCCGGACTCTGCTCTGGATGACGGGCGTTATAGTCTTGCCCGGTACTTGCGTTGTACTGGTTGTACTCCCCAACTACCGCTGCTTTTATTTTCTCTTTTGTTCCCGTTCCCTCGTTCGCATGTGTTATATAATTAACATTAGTTAATTATATCCCCCCCCCCCCCCCCCCCCCCCAAAATACATAAAATCCTGGCCATTACATATCCTTCCCAATACCAAAACATCACGTTTACAGTACAATCGAATATTCCCACCAAGCAATAGACACATTTTTAAAATAAAATAACAACCCTAAAAATACCTGATCCCTATCCCAATAGATAATATTTGGTTTGCCATAAGGTCCCAAATATTATACACTGAATGCAACAATAGTTTCCCTAATAAGTTTCCTCACAATAACAACAGTTCCTACATTGAAAAGGAAACGAAACAACAAAAAACGGATATGAATTGGCATACGACATAATTCAGCCCTTTTTATAATACAGTAGTTGACTATAGCAGTTCTGTCATCCGTAAGAAAATTAAAGGAAAAGAAAAAAGCAAAAATTGAACATGAGTCGTGTGTGCGTACGGTCGTACATAAAAGTAAAACGAAATGAAATAGAAAAGCTATCTATGTAAAGTTTAAATAACATTAAATTGATTCAAAAAATATACATCTATGAAATAAAATAGCTATCTGCGTAAAGTTTAAATAACATTAAATGGATTCTAAAAATATATATCATAAAAATAGAAAAGCTTAACATTGAACGGAGGTTTTAAATAAATGTACATTAAGAAAAATAAAGAAGAAGGATAGAGTTTTCATTCGCGGATCAACAGTAGCAGCATATAGGACATTGCACAATAGCGGAATCTGGGGTGAGTTTGTTGAAGAACAAAATACAAAATAATTGTTAACAAAAAATATAACACATGTCGTCACAACAAAGAGAGCGAATGGTATAAATTGCCGATCCTCAGTCCGCCAGTCGGCAGTCGTGCGCTGCTCCTCCCTCAGCTTTGTGTGTTACGTTGCCAATACTCTCGCCTATTTTATCTACCAGCCGACCACATCTGGTATGGGCTTAACGAATCTGTAGCGGTTCTACGAACCGCACAACCAACTATAGGTTGAGATTTCCTTCCGCCAAGGAACATACTTACCTGTATTCATCACACGTGCCCACAGACACGTGTCCCAAGAAGCATGGCCATTCCCGAAACAAGCAACAACGTTGAACCCGATACCAAAAAGCAAGGAACTTAACGTCCCAAAAGCGTCCAATATCGAGTTCAACGTTTCATACATCATACATGAAACAAGGGTTAGGATTGCAACGCATTCATCCATCATATTCAAAAACAATTGAAAAGGCAGAAATGCAGCGCATCCCAGAAATGGACAATCTTCAATTCCGAACATCTGCACGATGTTTCCATGAAATACCATGTCGGTAAGTAAACCGAACAAGGGATACATTCTCGAGTAGCTAAATTCAAATAGCACCTAAATCCCTCGCATGATCTAACGCTAAGGCACACTTGTTCAAACAAAACGATTCGTTGCGCCGCTGATTAGCAGCCATAGAGCCATAAATTCTAAACACTATCCCAGATAGATGTTTATGAGTGAAAGGCAAACAAAAGAATTACATTCCATGGAATTGCATGGGACCCTTTTCTTCATGCCAGATGTGTTGGATAAACAAAACCAGCGAAAGATCGGAGAATAAGCGGCGGCATCCGATCTGTAATGAAAAGCAAAAAAAAAAGATACCGACGACCAGCAACGAATGTAATGATAATGATAACGAGGAAGATTTCTCCTTTTTCAGATCCGATGGGAAATTCTCCTTCTGAGATGCAAAGGGAAATTGTATGCTGCTAACAGATACGATGGCAAAATCTGTTAGCAGACAGGATGAAAGATTTTCTTTTGCAGAGGCGAGGAATGACTTAGTATAGGATATTTTTTGGATAGAGACAATTAGTCTAGGAAAGATACTCGAGCCGGAAAGTCGATATCGAAGAGTCGAGGAGGAAAGATACAATTAAAGTGTAACCAACAGAACCGATCGGAAATAGAAAAATCTTCGCGTCGTATTATCTATTATATGCATAACCGGTGGTGCAAGAACAAAACGTGAAGTGTGTGCAAGTTCCGTGTTGCTTATATAGATCGAACCGAACATTCGTATTGTAATCGTGTCACAGACACCCCGTTTGTCAATTAAGAATAGTTGTACAGTAAAACAAAATCGAAGTAAAAATAAAACAGATTTTTACATAAAAACATTTTTTGTGTCTCATTTGCTTCGCTATGTTCGCTCCGTGATGTTTCTCTCGCGTGGACAGTGTTCGGAGGAACACTCCCACAGCTAATAGACCAACATTCAAATACGCCAATGTGTCAATCTACACCGAACTTCCGCCAAAAATCCATCTCACGTATGCTACCCAACGTTAACTCTTACCCCACCTGCTTTGATTTCAACGTCACCCCCCCCCCCCCCCCCCCCCCTTGCTATAAAATCCCATCTTGTAACTTTCTCCTTTTGGACTTCAATCTCACCTCTCCTGCTCTTAAACGTCGTCTCCTCTCTTATACCGCCTGACCCCACCTCGCTCGCCGCCTACACTCTCCCACACTCATACTCACACCCTAGCATCCGGCTTATCTCCGCCCTTCCTTGTCGGACCACTTCTACTATTATTCTATCCATCTTTGTTTAGTTCCCCATTCCATTTTTAAGTTACTTTAAAGTTAGCCATCAACCCCTAACCCACATGCCTTAGTTTTTAAGGTAGTTCGTAAGTCTATTTATAAGTTTATATGTTTATACGACTTGTACTAGTCGAAATAAACTGAGAGTTCTGCCGTCTAATCATTCATTTAGCACCCAACCCAACTCACAGAGACACAAAACTGCATATATACACCATCGCACATATAATGCCCTAATACCTTAGTTTTTAAGTTAGTTGTTAAGTTTATATGAATAACGCTTGTATTAAGCTGAATGAATGAGGATTGTGACCTAACTAAAACCTTAAACCCCTACCCTGCCTTGCCACTTACACCACCGTCTCTCCACCTTCGTAAGTTTCCCTCTTTAAATTAATTTTTTGTTATCCCTAGTTTTTAAGTTAGTTCGTAACTTTATTGTTTATATTTTCATATCGCTTGTACCAAGCGAAATAAATGCCCTCGCCAAATTCAAATACAAATTCATCCAACCTGCACCAATGGTAACCCTAAAATCTTTCCACGCTGTTTCTTTGGCGGCACCCAACGTAAACAAGAACTTGCACCATTGCTCTCCCGCTCTTTCGAGTTCGAAACTCGGTTTTTGAAGGGAGAGAGTACCACTTCTTACCAGTGGTGTTTGCATCGCACAGTATTTTTTACTTCATCGCATTCGTCGGCTGACCGTAGAACCCAGTCGGTGTTTAGTTGTGTTTGGTGAATGATGTTTGTAGCGTGTGTTTAATCGGCGGTTGGAAGACGTTCAAAGTATAAATATTATCATTTAATTTGGATTTTGTCGAGTGCATTTCTGAAAAAGTATCATCTCCCCCACAGTCGGGTGGATTTTAATAATTTCCGCCGGTTCTAGAGCTCAACAGATGCCGATCCACACCGTACCATGAAGTGAATGCGATGCTACAAAACATCTGTTTGGAAGATTCAACTTTTTCCGTTCGTGACGCGGCGAATAATCATGAATCCGAGTGAAAGCATTACAAAAAAAAAGTACGAGGAAATCTTTAAAATATCTCTTCAAAATGCGTGGAAAATTGTAAATGAGAAAAAGTGATTAAAAAAACTCACACAACAGAAAAAAGAAAAATAACATCAAGAATAAACAATGCGTAAACCAGCAGCAGCTACACAACCAAAAAGAAAGTCAATTAAAAACCATTGAGATAAAAGTTATACCTACCCTTGCTCTCGCGGCGCCTTTTGATGTTCCGCCTGTTCATGTGTTTGAAGATTTCTTTTCGGAAGAAAACGAATCTCACTGGGAATTTCGGTTTAAGTGCACATCGTCATTGGTAGATTCAACTTCGGTAGCCCCTCACTAATTGTACTTGTTCAAAATATCCAGCTCGAGCAGATGAGGATACGATATCGCACTTGTTGGTCGGAAAGGATATAGTGAATCAATTCGAGGTGCGGGAATGTTTTTGTTTGGCCAAATGCAACGCCGCCTCTCTGGATAGCTAATCGACAAAGGCGAGTGAAAATCGATAGGAAAACGAAATCAATCAAATAAGTTTTATAGATCATTAATTTGGAAGAGGAAAAGATAATGGCCGGAAATATTGTTAAATGGTGGAAGCACAAAATCCTTGGAGGATATAAACAATTCTCAGGTAAGTTGCATTTGCTGTGAATTAGTAATTTGATTGAATTCCGTTTTTGTGTACCCACATGGAAGATGAGTTTGCAAGTGGTCATTGCCGCGAGAGGCAGGTTCTCAATTTCCGGCATTTTTATTTCTTCTTTTTTGTATACAAATCATCAGAGTTTGTCCGGCTTCTCGGGGATACAGCGGCAGATATATTAAGGCTTTCATTACCCATAGAGTGAAGAGGAGTTAGTGATGCTTATGGCTTTATTCAATTTGTACGTGGGGTATTCGGCCACAAAAGAAATTCAGTTATATATATTTTCGGCTTTGGAATCTAATTGGAAAAGAAGACCACTGGCTTCATAGTGTATGCTAGGCTCAATCTTAAATTAATACTAGCTATATAGTGTATAATAAGACTACTGGCTTTATAGTCTATGCTAGGCTCAATCTTAAATTAATACTAGCTTTATAGTGTATAATAAGGCTTTATAGTCTATGCTAGGCTCAATCTTAAATGAATACTAGCTTTATAGTGTATAATAAGACTACTGGCTTTATAGTCTATGCTAGGCTCAATCTTAAATTAATACTAGCTTTATAGTGTATAATAAGGCTTTATAGTCTATGCTAGGCTCAATCTTAAATGAATACTAGCTTTATAGTGTATAATAAGACTACTGGCTTTATAGTCTATGCTAGGCTCAATCTTAAATTAATACTAGCTTTATAGTGTATAATAAGGCTTTATAGTCTATGCTAGGCTCAATCTTAAATGAATACTAGCTTTATAGTGTATAATAAGACTACTGGCTTTATAGTCTATGCTAGGCTCCATCTTAAATGAATACTCGCTTTATAGTGTATAATGAGACTACTGGCTTTATAGTCTATGCTAGGCTCCATCTTCTCCGGACAAAATCAATGACCCTGCCCATATTTTACAACAATTTAGAACAAATTCGTTGTTTCTATCCTGTCAACATCTTTTTCCATTGTACAACTATTTGTTTTTTAAATTCTGGTGTTTAAAATGTGTCAACACTAACTTACTTACCTTAAATATTAGGACTAGTTCCACTCGGGCACTCCTAAAAACGTACTTGACTAACGTGTTGTATTTGAATTGCAGCCTTGCTGTTACATATTTTAGACAACTCTCATATGTTTTCGACAACTTTTATAGGTTTTAAGTCAGTCATATGTTTTAGATGCTTTTTTTATAGTTTGACTTACATAATACTATTAAAACATTTTTTTTATTTTGTTAAATCTAACTTAGTTGTAAATTTAAATCCAAATGAGAATGAAATGTGGACTTACCACTGATAAAATAACCAGTTCGTTACATGCTGTTGCAATTTTTTTGCACACAATTAAAAGATTTAATATTCTATAAAAGAGTACTCACGTGGCTGCAAAATTCTTGTAATTGTTGCATGCTGGTTGGCTGTTGTTGACTACTTTGCTGGTTGATGTGCTGTTTGTGGTGATTCCGCCAAACCTCACAGCCCACTTACCTGAAAACCCCCATAACTGCTACCCAAATTCCTTAAGTTCGCTAATGCAATCACATTAGCACCTTAAATGCTTCACGCATTAAATAGAGCAAATTTATAATCTAAAAGTCCCTGTAAATAATCCTTACCTTTCATGCATCTGTTCGCATACAAATTCCCTGTAAGGATTCTTTCCTAACTTATCAGAAATCTCAATCTCACCAAGTGCATTTTCCGCTAGACGAATTCCAGAGAACAAAATGATTTGGCTTACATACGATGTAACCATCATAACGGGGACAAAAACAAATATACGCATCTTGCGTCTTAAGGGGCCATTCCGGTTCGTCGGGTCAAGAAATAGGTTATTTTCATGATTTTTTTAAAGAGAAAGTATTAAAGATATAACAACAATTTTTTTTTAAACATTTTATTCATCTTTCGAGTACGTTTGTAAATTTTGTCGTCACTCCGGAACCGAAAACCCCCCCCCCCCCCCCCTCCAGATGCACCCGTTCTGCTCGTGTACGGGTTATTTTCGTCCACGGTGAAAAAATACGTAAGATGCAAAAAGTTTATTGAACTGAAATACATTTAGCCCAATGTGAGTGAAAAAAAATTTAAAATTGATAAAAAACAACAAAATGGCGGACTATTGAAAAAAAATTGATTCCCTTTTTTGCTCTATTTTTTAGTTATAACCAAAAAAAATAAATTATTATTATATATATTGTAGCGAGCTTAGGGTTCGCTGGATTAATTATGTTAAATCGATACAACACTTTATTAGTCCGTAATACAACCGTTGCTTTTTACCGTACACATATTGATTTCTTAACTTATCGCTTCCGTACTTATCGCGTCTTTTACTTCTTCACTGCTTTACTTATGACTCCTCTCCATGGTCTGTGTGCGACGTATTTATACCGTTCCCTCATTCTGATTCGGCGTTTCGTTTCCGTCCGTTCCATAATCTCGACTTTTCTATTCCAGTTTTCCAGCACTTCCTAAAATAATCTAGTACTTTGTTTCGGACTTTCTCGAAGATTCCAGTACTGATTGTCATATGCGTCACAATATTTTATTATTATGGGATGGGACGGATTCGATAGCAGGGGGTCACCAACAAGGGTAACGACATACAAGTCTACCACTTCAACACAAACAAAAAAATAAATAAACAAATAAAAAAGTAATTCACTCACAATTTGCGTGTGCTTGTTATAAATATGTGTGCGAACTTTCATAAGAATCGCATGCACTGTTTTCATATTATCGCTTACACCGCACTCAAAAAAGTCGTTTCGAGAAAAACGCATTCAAAGGTTGGAGATAAATTAGACAAAAGAGAAAAGTGATTTTGAACACCTTGAGGGGGAGGGGGTTTCCGGTTCCGGAGTGACTCGACAAAATTTACAAACGTAGTCGAAAGATGAATAAAATGTTAAAAAAAAAATTGTTGTTATATCTTTAATCATCATCATCATCATCGGCACTACAACCGGAAACCGGTCTTGACCTTACTTACCAAGTCCTGAAGCATGTTAAATTTTCCATAATGATTTGTTTTTTCCGGGCAGGGCCATTAGTCTTGCGCCAGAGGCTCCCCGACGGGGAATCGAACCCCGGTCTCCCGCGTGACAGGCGGGTATACAAACCACTATACTATCGAGGAGCCTATATCTTTAATCATCATCATCGGCACTACAACCGGGAACCGGTCTTGGCCTTATTTAGCAAGTCCTGGGGCTTGTTAAATTTTCCATAATGATTTTATTTATCTTTAATACTTTCAAAAATAAAAAAAAAAACATGAAAATAACCTATTTTTTGGCACGACAAACTGGCACCGCCTAAGATTTCGTTTCCAAATTTTAACATATTATTTTTGAAGTATAAAACTATCGATTAAGCAAAAAAAGCAAAAATTGATGAATCGAACAAACCGGAATGTCCCCTTAAAGCATCAATTAAATCGTACAGCACAGGCAAATGCAAATAGGAATTGAATACCTACCTGTACCAGCAATGCCATAAACCCCATTTCCCGATAAACAAGCTAAAACCAATTAGCACAATGTTCATGATGCATTGCGGCTGTCAATACAGCTGCTATGCATATTGTAGACAACAATCATCAACGGTCCCTTTGTCTTACATATTCCTGGATCCGTTTACCATTAACCTTCTCACATAAGCAAACACAAACCCATCCAATGAGATTCGGCTTGTTTGGTTAGCCGAACTCACATCTCATGGATGCACATTTTCCCTTTCTTAGTTTTAGATTTGTTCCCATGGGTTTGATCCATAAAAGAACCAATGTACACACATACATATGTACCGTGACGATCTTCTCTATGAGATCTGTTTGGTTACCCCAAAGAGAGACTTTACGACTCTCTTGGAATAGGAAAAAGCACCCCTTAATTAAGAGAGCCAGTTTCACTGGCCGAATTGCTTTTAACAACGAATGGATATCGTGGAGTCTAATTACATCTGCCGACCACGCTGGTCGCGCGATCTCCCGCTCTCCGTCGCGCGGCGGAGAAGCGTAGATATACCGAAGTCGTGTCGAGAAAGAAGTGTTTCATCCTGTATAAAATTTAAAAAAATCAATTTAATATTACTAATAAGTTCTAAGTAAAGTAATAAAAAGGCGGTGATCACCAATTAAATCTGTGCGTTTTATTTGTGGTTATTCCTCTTCCTGGTGATCGTTCGTTTGCAGGCAGCGGAACAATCGTGAGTGACATTGGAACATTAGCGGCGAGTGGGTTGATGGTAGAATTCGCGTCCATGCCGGTGCACAGACCATAACCCGACATGTTCACTTCTACACAGCTCTCGTGTATCTTTATAATTTTCCGACCAGACTCGTTCGCGAATTTTTTCGGACTATTACTTCTCGATATCATTTATTTTTCCGTCCACACTCGCCGCGAATTTTTTCGGACTTTCATTTCTCGGTATCACTTTTATTTCTCTGTATAGCTTTTATTTTTCGGGCGCACTCGTTTGCGAATTTTTTCAACTGAAAACTTACCTTCAAAGTTTTCTGACATCTTTTCCCTATTGCTTGACGCCAACTTATTTATTTTGATTATTGCCAAGTAGTTTATGTAAAATTGCATAAAGTAGTTTATGCAAATTACCTACTTGGCGCGAATATAATTATATAGAGAGTAGAGAAGGGGATTTTGGGTGCGGGACCCGTAAGAATGCCGCTCAAAATTCAAACCTTTCTTGAAGTCTGTCCGACCTCTGTGGGACATCGGTTCTCTCTTCCTCGGGGTTTACAACTTCTTATCATAATCATCATCGGCACTACAACCGGGAACCGATCTTGGCCTTATTTAGCAAGTCCTGAGGCTTGTTAAATTTTCCAAAATGATTTGTTTTTTCCGGACAAGGCCACTTCCTATCACTGTCGACTAATGTCCATATGTGGCTGAAATTTCGAAACTTCCAAACTAGTCTAGTATATAAGGAATACGATTTTAAATATATTTTTGGCTATAGAACGGGAGTTCTTTGGAACACTTTATCTATTACTCTATAATGTACAACTACGCACGGTCCTATCGTTGCCCATTCGCGCCATATGTCCGGCCCATCTTAATCTTCGCGACCTGATTACTCTTGTGGGGTTTCTTTAAAGCTTACCTGAAGAACCTCCCATAATTGCAACCCAACTCCCATTGTTTTTCGCTAACGCAACTGCATTAGCACCCGCAAACATTCCCTTCATCAAAAAGATTTCCTTTCTCAAGGACATTTACTGCATTCAACGCATTACCTAAAAATTCCCGAAAATAATTCTCCCAGCATTCACGCATTTAATGCGTTATTCAAATTCTCTGAAAGAATTCGGTACACCATTCTCCATGCATCAACGCATCGGCAAAATTTTCCAAAAAACATCGGTTCACATATAATGTAACCATTATAATCAGGGAATATTATCTTCGCGTCGGCTATTCCCAGCCTCACATGTCCAACCAATATTTTGTCCAACGACCAAAGCAACGTCGGGCAGCTTGTTTGTTCAGCTGCAATACACCCGACCTACGATCCCTTGTCCAACCGACAAGCCATCGCCAGTAATAGATACGATTCACATTTCCCATTGTGTAAATGGGAAGAAATTGTGGTGGTCTGATCTGAAGAGATCGAGAGAGAGAAGGCTCAAGAACGCAAGACTCCCGTACAAGTAGGCTCTCGCTGTTCTGAATACTTTCAAGGTACTTGTATGCTAATTGTAGCAAGTACTCGTCAATAGGGGTAATGAAGACACCGTCGTATAGGCGACAGTTCGAGTAATGGCGGCCCTTAGGCCTTCTACAGTGGTTGATGCATCCTCTGAGAAGGTTTCTTTCGAAAACTCGAAGTTTTTCCATTTGAGCCGAAGATATGGAGGACCATATGGGAATGGCGTACGATATTCCAGATCGCATTAGCTGTTTATAGCAGAGAACCTTAACTTTGGTGTCAACTTTGTTACTCCACTTCAAAATGTTGTGCAGTTGCTTAGACCGACCGAGGCCCCTTTAAAGAATGTGGGTCATATGTTTGGTGAAATTCATTTTTGCGGTATAGATGATCCCAAGATATTTCATCCTCTCCTGTGGTCTAATCGTAATACCTCCTATTTGTATTCGAACATTCTGTGAATATCGAGAAGTCGGTTGGGAGTGTTTACTACTCAGAATTATAGCTACTGAATTGGATGGGTTATGTCGGATTATCCATCGACTGTAATACTGATACAGTTCGTCTAGGTGACGATTGAGTCGATTTGTTGCGAGTTTAGGGCTCTTGGATGAGGTGTATACTAGGACGTCATCCACATAGCATATCTGGTTTACTCTCCCGTCCGCAGGGCACGGAATTTCTGAGGTGTATATCTTAAATAGGATGGGGCCTAGAATGGAGCCCTGTCGTATGCCTGCAGCTGCGTTGAAACTCCTGCTCTGCCGATGTGCCCGCCTTATATAGGATTGCAGCCGTCGTCTTGTTCACTAGTTTCCTGGGTGATATTTTCCTTAGTCATCATCATCATCATCATCGGCACTACAACCGGGAACCAGTCTTGGTCTTATTTAGCAAGTCCTGAGGCTTGTTAAATTTTCCATAATAATTTGTTTTTCCATTCTTCCGGAATGACTTCCTTGTCCCATATTATTTTAACCAGTTGGTGGATCTTTCGAGCGGTTGCCCCTCCTCGAGAAGATCGGATCGGATGATCGAACGTGGAAGGAGAGCGCACAGGACAGGGAACAATGGCGGAGTCGAGTCGGTGAGGTCATGAACTTCCGGGTTCCTACAGGCCAGTAAATAATAAAAAAAAAATAATAATTTGTTTTTCCAGGCAAGGTTATTAGCCTTGCGCCAACTATATCATTAATAGTAGAATGAATAGGAGGGGCCAACGGTGACTGCCGTGGGGAAGCCCTGATGTGGGAAGAAGGAGATTGGAGGGTGGATCCAAATCTGACACGGCAGGTTCGATCGTTAGGATAAGAATAAATTCATTTAATCAGTAGGGGCTCGAAGCTGGTCCGCTGATCGTTTAATCCAGGAACTTGTGTGCTGGCGCTTGCCTTGCCTTTCCTGCGCATTCGTGTCGATGTGACGCATCGCCGACACCGACGATTCATTGATTTAACGGAAAAAAGACTATCCTTCTACCCGATCAATCTTAATGGTCCTGGATAGTATCAAATTACTATGGAGTTAATAATACGAGGGCAGGTCAATAAGTCTGTAGAAAAGGAGGACGATTTTCTTTTATTTTCTCATTTACTATAGCTGACCTAATAGTGGCGCATAACACTGTCCAGTTATCGTCTGTTCCTTTTCCAAATAGTCAATGGAGATGATACCACGTACTTCCCAAAACACAATCGCCATAAACTTTCCAGCTGATTTCACCGTCTTTGCCTTCTTTGGAGCCCGTTCGCCTTTAACAACCCACTGTTTTCACTGTTCTTTCGTCTCGGGAGTGTAGTGGTGTATCCATATTTCACCTACAGTTATTAATCCTCCTAGAAACTCATTTGGGTTGTGACGCATGCTCTCCAAAAGTTCTCAGGTGAGAGCAAATGCAAATTTTAAACCTAATTTATCACGCAAAATTGAAACATGGAACAAATTGAAAATTGACAGATACCTATTCGGGGTGATGCTTACTAAAAACAGACCATTAACGATGCTCCGAGCGCCATCGTAGGTGTTTCTAAAGACTTATTGACTCACCCTCATAGGTTCGATTTACACTCTTTAGTTTGTAAGTACTTATATTGCTTGGTTTAGCTAATAAATGGGATGGTAACCCCATTAAACTAAACTAAATTGTGACCGGATTGCTGCCTAAATGGCTGAATCTCGAAGGAGGTTGCATCACACCTTTGGTTGTGCATACCTACTCGACTATTCTTGCTATTGTGACGCATATGACAATCAGTACTAGAATATTCTAGAAAGTCCGAAACAGAGTACTAGAGTATTCTAGAAAGTACTGGAAAACTGGAGACTATGACCAGTAGAAAATTCGAGGCTATGGAACGGACGGAAACAAAACGCCGAATCAGAATGAGGAAAGACGGTATAAATACGTCGCACGCAGATCAGGAAGACAAGTAAGAAGTAAGAAGTAAGCAGTCAAAGACGCGATAAGTAAGAATACGAGAGTAAGGAAGCGATAACTACGGAAGCGAAGAGAAAAGAAGCGCAGTATTAACAAACGGTTGTTATTAACAGACTAATATAGTATTTGCAAAGAGAATCGATTGAACGGCTCTTATTTCTTAAAATAATTAATCCAGCGAACCCTAAGCTCGCTACACTATTATGGCAGTTCGGCACAATTACCGAGTAGTTTGGGTCCCAATGCACAACCGCCGAATCAAATGCTCCCCCATTAAGCTATAGGCTAGATGGAGTGGTTGGGAAAAATTTGCGACCATCATTCGAAATATGGCTGATGGATCCGGTCAAGAAAAAATAGCTTCTCATGGCGCTGACACAGAGCAATACTGTAAAATAAAAAAAAGGTTGAATGGAGTGAAATATACAAGCTATGGAATTGCGTATAGTGCACCTTATCAAATTAAAGTATTGTTAAATATTATTTTAACGGAAAGTGAATTTACTTCTGACAGCTATCAAAAAATACTGGATAACGTAGAGCCTTCAAACTTCACACTTGGGTTTTATAAAGTCGGTTCTTTCGATCATAGTCATATTTTTCAAATTATTTTCTTACGTATTTCCAAGGCGCCTCTTGTATATGGAGCTCGAAAGATCGTACTATAACTTAAAAGAGGCCTGCCTTAAGGAAGTGTTTGGTACTAACTGTGTCAGGTATTTGGCATTTGTAGATGCTTGTTCGTATTCGATTAAATTCAGTCCATAATAGTGGAGCGCTATAAGCGCGTAATAAGTGATTACTCGTGCAATCATTTTCAAAAATCAATGTTGAAAAGATTTGGTTTGAACAGAATTTGTCAAACAGCGGGTAAATACTCTTAGGCTCTTTATATCAGGTTTTAACAATTTAATACCGCCAGATTTTTTGATAACTCACGTGGAGGATCATATCTACTAATGAAGCTAGGCAAAATTCTTCAGATTTTTTATAATCGTGATGACTCTCAAAAAAAGCAAAGCAGTATTATCCCAAAAGGATAGAATGTAGCAAGGAGTCGAAATTTGTTTTCATTTACAATTTGATCCTTTAAAGGTTTGAAAAATGCGCGCAAAATTATAAATTAAACATCCTTCATCTCAGCAATTGGAGTTTTCTGACTGTTTTGTTAAACTACCGCAGTGGTTGACGAAAGCGCGACATTGAATGAGAATTCTACAGGCAATTAAGTCGTCGCGAAATACGATGTAAAATTAATGTCAGAAAGTGTTACTCTTTCGGGAAAAAAATCGCTGTATACAAAGTAGATAGTAAACTCTCCTCGCCCAATATAGAAAGTACCACGATTGCATTACCACCAATACTTTCATGCTTCATCAATATTTACAAATTCACTTTGACATTCATTGCATCAATATTCGTTGCCTTTTCCTTTGTGTGCCTGGTGCGCTTTTAATGTTCAAAACTATCCACTTTTGCCGCCGTCGCTTCCACTGGCTATCATCAATATTTATGGGAGATTTTAATGCGCAATGAATGCTTCAAAATTTAATAAAACCGTTGGCCATCCTCCGTTCAAATGAATTCATAAAAAATGCAGTAAATCGTTGTAATTCTGCTGAAACTATTTAACACTAGGGAAATTGGTCAGGGGGCAAATTTACTTTCGAAATTGCACGAACAAATATTACACAGTACGATGGTTGAGGAGTGTAACCCGACAAGTGTCATTTGAAAATTTTCCACCAACAACAAGAGGATTTCCAAAGTTATCTTGAAATACACGTCCATGGCGCAAAAAAATTCCAGAATGTCGTACACCAGAAAAGAAAAACCGCGCCACACTGAGGTTAAAGCAAGACCTTTGGGATGTTGCACACTGATGGTGGTATACCACGTCACTCGAGGAACAAAAAGCGGTCGGTTGACTCTTTGGTTCCTCTATTGCATTTTCTGACTTCATATCGAGCTTATTTTGCTTTGATTACTTTTTGGTCGTTTTCAACTCCTTTTGAGGATGTTTTTGTCCACTTTAGGCTATCTGTTTCTATTACGTTTATCATTCGTTCACTTTTCTTTGATGTTTTCGATGCGCAGTTCATCTTTTTTCGTCCTTTGGAAAGGATGCAAGACAATTGGAATTGTGCAAAAGACATCTTACCCTTCACGTTGAAGATAGACGAGAGTGTGAGAAGATTTTTAATTAAAAATTCGGAGGGATCTGAGTAAATGGTTTATGTGTTTGGAATATGAGGACATTCGAGTGTACTGCAGATTTTTTTGCGGAAGAGGAACGCTATTAAGTGCTCTTGAATAGGAAGCTGTCTATTTGGGTTTGAAGTTAGCCATGAAACTGGATTTCAATTGGATATGTAAGTTAGTTTAGTTGAATTGATTGTACGTTCTTTCCACTTTGATAAGCTTGGTTGATGGGGCTGTTTGGTGACTTGCAGTACCAATAAGTTCGGGACATTGGGGAAGTTTTTATTTTTGTTACGCTCGTACACATGCTAATGTGTCTCAAAAGACATCAATCTTAAATGCCTAAAGATTTTATCCGCGGGGAAACAATTGTTTAGGTATAGCGTCTGGAGTGTAGTTCAATTGAAAAATGACTCTCCGGCTTTATCCATCCGTCTAAAATTGATCTTAGTGTGAACTGATTCTCACGTTTTGATTGGCGGCTTTCGGAGGTGAGCACTTGGTAATGTGTTATGCTAATGAAATAAAGAAGACTACTCTTATTGATTAATTAGGTTGTTAAGATATACCCACTCACACAGTTTGATATAACAATACATACTAGTGTTGCACATAAAATTCGTTGCACACAAAAAAATATATTAATAAAAGGTGGGCACTCACAGTTTTGTTTGTTTTTGCTCCTTGTGTGATTTTTTCGTTCCTCTTATCTTCTGGAATATTGCCGAAAATCGCCCGTCGTTCAGAGGGTGCTTTTCACGTAATTCTGTTGGTATTAGAATCTTCTCTTGGACTTGTTGGTTTAATTAATTGTTGTTGGTTCGTGTTTTATAAATGTTCACTATGTTGCGATGTTTTTATTATTAAATTCGTATTGCATTCGTATTGGTTCACAATTGATTTACAATTTACAGTATTAAAATTAATTAAACTTAACGCTCTTGATTTCTATTATTCTATTATATCTTCTTCTATGATTTTATTTGTTCAATTCATTTTTGATATGCTAATATCTTTACTCCCCCGCTTGGTAGAAACCTTGGCGTGGTGCGGGGGCTTAAATTACAATGAATCACTCAGGCTATGCTGGCGGAAGCATACGCTTCCAGTAGGGCCCCTAATGTCAGACAGGCTGGCGAGGAGTAACACACAAAGATCTACCACCCCTAATCGAGGGTGTTACGCGTCACCGTATCCATTGGATGGTTTGCAGCCAGGGGTATACCGGCTGTATTATAACGGCGCCTGTCTGACACCGGGTCGAATCAGAGCAGTTAGCAGACCTTACCATATCAAAGAGGGGCTCTGATGTGTGAAACCCCAAGACTCGTGGGAACAAAAATGAATAATCAATATGCAAAAAATAATCTCACGAAAACCCCGGTAGGCGTAGGTGTGATGAGCCGACACTACCATAAGAGAACAAATCATCAAGAAAACACCGACTCGGCAAAAAGAAGACGTAGGGGAACCGGAAAAAGCGGGACATACGCGAATTATCACGTTCGCAGTTTCAAAAAAGATGGTAGTGAAAAGCACGATGTTCAAGCACAAGCAAATTTATAAAGCCACATGGATATCACCCGACGGCGTAACGCGTAACCGAATAGACCACTTCCACATAGACGAAAGAAACCACTCGAATATCCTTGGCGTAAGAACATATAGAGGAGCAAATTGCGACTCCGATCACCTTCTAGTGATGGCAAAATTAAAAGTCGCCTTGCAGCAATACCACATGGGCAATCACGGGAGACAAGCAAAAAACAAACAAACATTTAAGAAAACCATTCAGTCCAAGCCTTGGTTTGACGATGAGTGCAAGGCGAAGATCGAATAACGTAAACGCCTCATAGCGATCCACTTAGAAATATATGATGAAGTCAACGCAGAAAGATACGTGACAATTCGGAAAGAGACAGCGAGATTTTTCAAACGCAAAAAACACGAATGGGAGAAGACTCGGATCGAAAAAATCCTAGAAAATGCCAGAGCAAAGAATATAAGAGGTATGTATGCCGGCATAAATTCAATCAGAAATGGCTACCGAGGGAGAGCCAAAGTAATCCGAGACACAAACGGCTGTCTGGTGACAGAAACAAACAATACCGTGACAAGATGGAAGCAGTACTTTGAAAACCAGCTCAATGTGCGCACCCATCAAATACAAATAAACGCACCATACGTACATACACCCGAGCCTCAGATCCCAGAGCCCTCTTTCGAGGAAGTTGTAGACGCAATAAACCGATTGAAAAACAACAAGGCTCCCGGAGTCGACTGCACACCGACAGAGTTTGTGAAGCATGGAGGAGAGGCAACCGCTCGAAAGATCTGTGCCGGTTCTACTGACGCCACTGCTACCTTTTCCACTTACCTCTAAAGCTTTAGAGACCTTATTGTTTTTCGCTTATGCAAGCGCATTAACACCCTCAAGCATTTTCCCATCAAGGACATTCACACGATTAATGCGTTATATCATTTTTCCTCTAAGAAATCGGTACACCAGTACCGCATACATCAATGCATCTCAGCATTGTTCTAAAAAGAAAACATTTTGGCTGCCATGCTAGATAATCGAAATGGATTATAGAAACAATCAGCAGAACCCCTGTCTGCCTGGGTTTGCTGTCCCACACGTGTGCGACAGATTTTTTTAGTGTATCCGTACCCTGGGCGGCTTTTATTCAACCTACAAAGCATAGCGCAACTCGCGCCTAGCTGCCAAGAGCCGAATTCTTTGCCAGTGTAAATATTCACACTGGAATTCGATCCTTAACTTGCTATGGATGCAATACACAATCGACGTGGATGTAAACACAACCGTCATTGTGTAATCATCCCAAACGCACCCTAGTCACCAGCACCATATTTAAATAGCTGCAAACACTTCGTCCAAAGATGCTCTTGCATGTGAATTTTCATTCCCACGGTTCTTACACCCAAGAGCTCGCGTCACGAGCAAACAAAGTGATCCGCGCGTAAGTGGACACACCCTCGTTAGGATCTATGTACCGGAGATCCAAAAAAATAATCCGAGACACAAACGGCTGTCTGGTGACAGAAACAAACAATATCGTGACAAGATGGAAGCAGTACTTTGAAAACTTCCTCAATGTGCGCACCCATCAACCACAAATAAACGCACCAGACGTACATACAGCCGAGCCTCAGATCCCAGAGCCCTCTTTCGGCGAAGTTGTAGACGCAATAAACCGATTGAAAAACAAGGCTCCCGGAGTCGACTGCATACCGGCAGAGCTTGTGAAGCATGGACGAGAGGCAACCGCTCGAAAGATCCACCAGCTCATCCAAACCATATGTGTTAAGGAAGTCACTCCGGAAGAATAGAAAACCTCAATAGTCGTTCCCATTTTCAAAAAAGGCGACAGATCTGACTGCGAAAACTACAGAGGAATATCATTGCTCCCAACCGCATACAAAATATTAACAAATGTCATTCTTGCGAGAATCACACCGTACGCAGAAGAGATACTGGAAGACTACCAATGTGGATTCCGTAGGAACCGGTCAACAAGCGACCAAATGTTCACAATAAGACAACTGCTGGAATTCGGAGAGACGGTCCACCAACTGTTCGTTGACTTCAAAAAAGCCTACGACTCAGTCGCAAGGCAAAGACTCTACCATATTGTAGTTGAGCTGGGAGTCCCGAAAAAATATGCCGCCCTCATTCAAATTTGCATGAACGAAAACAAAGGGCGAGTTAGAATAGAAAACCATCTCTCAGAACCATTTGAAATCCGGGACGGGCTAAAGCAGGGAGATGGCCTATCACCGTGTCTTTTTAACCTTGTGCTCGAGTATGTCATCAGAAAGGTACAAGACAACATGGCCGGATCATCCCTGAACGGGATCACACAAGTGCTCGGATATGCGGATGATATCGCCGTTTTGGGCGATAATCTAGAGACTGTTAGTAAAAACTGTGAAATCATCATGCAAGCGGCAGAAGAGGTGGGCCTAGAAATAAATGAAGACAAAACAAAATACATGATTACGGCGAGAGCAGGATCTCAGATAACACATATAAACGTCAGAAGTAAGATATTTGAAAAAGTTAAAGAATTTAAATATCTGGGAACGATACTGGCGGTCAGTAACGAAATGTCGAAGGAAATTAACAAGAGACTGCATTCCGGCAACGCGAGTTGGCACGCAGTCAGTAAACTGCTGAAATCCAGACTGCTATCACGTAACATAAAGCTGGATGCGAAACATGGGCTCTCACAAAACGGGAAGAAAACAAATTCCGCGTATTCGAGAATAAAGTTTTGAGGGGCATCTTTGGAGGTAAATATGACGAGGAGGCAGGACAATGGAGGAGACTCCATAACCACGAATTGGAAGAGCTATATCGCAAACCTACAATAGTGAGAGTAGTAATCAAGTCGCGAAGATTAAGATGGGCCGGATACGTGGCCCGAATGGGCAGCGATAGGGCCGTGCGTAGAATTCTTGACGGTAGGCCAACGGGAAAGAGACCGGCCGGACGGCCGCGACGAAGATGGGAGTACAATGTTAGTTTTGACCTTGAGGAGGTCGGATCGAATGGTCAAGCGCTGAAGGAGAGTGCATAGGAGAGGGAACGATGGCGGAGCCGAGTCGGTGAGGTCATGAATTTCCGGCTTCCTACAGGCCAATAAATAATAATAATGTTAAAGATCAAATATTCGATCAGCAAAATTTAAATAAAAAAATTGTATTCCATTTATGTTATTAAAAGAAGAAGAAAAAACACCCAGAACATAAAAAGCACACAGTAGCTGTTGTCGGGTAATTACGGAGTAGGTCAAAGATTTGGGAATAGTAAGAAGTGCCAAGATCTAAGAATAAGAAGAAATTGTTAAAAGGAAGTCTAGGAATAGTAAGATTATGTCTAAATTAAAACACCGCCTTGGTGCGTTAAAGATCCAGCTCATAATATTAAAGATCATGCATTCGAAATGTAAATGTAAGTAATAGAATTGTATTCCATTTACATTATTTAAAAAAAAAAGGGGGGGCAGGACATAAAATGCATACAGTAGTTGTTGTCGGGTAATTGCAGAGAAGGTCAAAGATCTGGGAATAGTAAGAAGTATAAAGATCTGGGAATAGTTAGAAGGAAGTGTAGGAATAGTAAGATTATGTTTAAATTAAAACACAACCTTGGTGCTAATATTCAATTCATAACGTTAAAGATTATGTATTCGGTCAGCAAAATTTAAATAAAAAAATTGTATGCCGTTTATGTTATTAAAAGAAGAAAAAAAAAACGCCCGGAACATAAAAAGCACACAGTAGCTGTTGTCGGGTAATTACAGAGTAGGTCAAAGATTTGGGAATAGTAAGAAGTACGAGGGTTGCCTTTTATATTTCGGGATTAGAGAACAAAAACAAATATTGATCAACGAAAATCACTTTATTGTTTTTCAAAATATTCCCCACAAAGATCTATACACTTTTGCATGCGTTTGAACCAATTGTCGAAGCACTTTTGCCACTCTGATTGAGGTATCTCCAACACGCATTCTGAATGCAGCAAACGCTTCTTCAGGTGTCGAAAAACGTTGACCTCTCAGTTTGTTTTTTACGTACGGGAATAAAAAGAAGTCATTCGGTGCCAAGTCAGGACTATACGGCGGATGACCCATCAAATCGATGTTTTGGGTGCTCAAAATTGCAGTTGTCGCAGCCGATGTGTGAGAGCTCGCATTGTCGTGGTGAAGAGTGATCCGTCTTCGGCGGTTGGTTTTCCTGATTTCTTGGAAGACAACTGGCAAACAAATGGTTGTGTACCACTCAGAATTGACTGTTCTGCGTTGTTCTAGTGGTACGGTTGCGTCATGTCCAGTTTTTACGAAAAAACAGGCGACCATTTGCTTGGAAGTGCTTCGCGCGCGAACAACTTTTGTTGGATTTGGCTCATCTTGAAACACCCAGACAGTCGACTGCTGTTTACTTTCGGGCTCATATGCGTAAATCCACGATTCATCACCTGTCACGATGTCATAGACGTGTTTCGAAGCACCGCGACCGTATTTTTTGAGCATTTCTTTCGACCAATTGACACGAGCCCTTTTTTGGGCGATTGACAAATTGTGTGGGATCCAACGCGAACAAATTTTTTTGACAGTCAAATGTTTATGCAATACTGAATGTATGCTGGTCCCACTAACGCCTAAGGTTGTCTCAATCTTACGATAGGTCACATGACGATCTTCCAATATCAGTTCGCGCACAGCATCAATGGTTTTCGGAACAACAACTGATTTTGGACGACCTTCACGAAATTCATCTTGGAGTGAACTACGACCACGATTGAATTCACCATACCATCGATAAATACTGGTCCTTGATGGAGCTTCATCGCCAAAAATTGAATTAAGTTCATCCATGCACTGTTGCTGAGTTAATCCACGCCGAAAGTTGTAAAAAATAATCGCACGAAAATGTTGACGATTTAATTCCATTTTTGGGACGAGATGAATCTTTTAAGTTACTGTAAACAACACAAATAGCGCTCGTATGTCAAAACGTTCTGAATGCGTATAACCTCAAAAATGTCCAACTTTACAACAGAGCTGTCAATTGCCGGATTGCAACACTAGGGTTGCCAAATCCCGAAACATAAGAGGCAACCCTCGTACAAAGATCTAAGAATAAGAAGAAATTGTTAAAAGGAAGTCTAGGAATAGTAAGATTATGTCTAAATTAAAACACCGCCTTGGTACGTTAAAGATCCAGCTCATAATATTAAAGAACATGTATTCGAAATGTAAATGTAAGTAATAGAATTGTATTCCATTTACATTATTTAAAAAAAAGGGGGGCGGGGGGGGGGGGACATAAAAAGCATACAGTAGTTGTTGTCGGGTAATTGCAGAGAAGGTCAAAGATCTGGGAATAGTAAGAAGTATAAAGATCTGGAAATAGTTAGAAGGAAGTGTAGGAATAGTAAGATTATGTTTAAATTAAAACACAACCTTGGTGCTAATATTCAATTCATAACGTTAAAGATTATGTATTCGATCAACAAAATTTAAATAAAAAAATTGTATTCCATTTATGTTATTAAAAGAAGAAAAAAAACACCCGGAACATAAAAAGCACACAGTAGTTGTCGTCGTGTAATTGCAGAGGATGTCAATGATGTAGGAATAGTAAGAAATAGTTAAAAGGAAGTCTAGGAATAGTAAGATTATGTCTAAATTAAAACACAGCCTTGGTGCTAATATTCAATTCATAATGTTAAAGATCCTGTATTCGATCAGTAAAATGTAAGTAATAGAATTGTATTCCATTTACATTATTTTAAAAAAATGGGGGGGGGGGGGGGGGGGGGGGGGTAAAAAGCACACAGTAGTTGTTGTCGGGTAATTGCAGAGAAGGTCAAAGATCTGGGAATAGTAAGAAGTGTAAAGATCTAGTTAGAAGGAAGAAAACCGTAAAATACCATTTCTGAAGGATTCTTCTACTACTTTTTTTTACAGGTTTTGAACAAGCAAACCTATTTGGAACAAGCTTTTCAAAAAATCACTTGGCCTCTCAGCATTTGGGTGAATTTGAAACTAATGAACTTGTCGGTAACAGAATCGAAAGATTCGACACCACAAACGAATTAACTCCTCTAAGTGCATTTGTAGAAGAAGAAAACGTAAGAAATGTAATCAAGAGCTTGCAAACACGAAAAATAGGAGGACTAGACAAAGTTAAGAATGCCTATCTAAAACAATTGCCTCATATTGGAATTAAATACTTAATATTTATAATCAATGCATGCCTTAAATGTCAATACTTTCCTCAATGTTGGAAAAAAGCAATGGTTGTACCTATCCTTAAGGCTGGAAAAGCCCCAGATAAACCTGAAAGTTACAGGCCAATTAGTTTACTTAGCAACATAAGTAAAGTTTTTGAAAAAATCCTGAAACAACATATTTTAAAAGTTGTTTCAGATAAAGATATTTTCCCCGATATCCAATTTGGATTTCGACGCTTTCACAGCACCTCGCAACAGGTTAAACGAATTTGCAGCCATGTTCTAGACCATCGTTCACGTGGTCAATCAACGGGCATGATATTGTTAGACATTGAAAAAGCTTTTGATTCCGTATGGCACAATGGGATAATATATAAAATGATACAGTTCGACTTTCCTTTGTATTTGTGTAAGGTCGTCCAGAGTTTCTTATCCAATAGATGTTTTCAGGTTCATGTCAATTGTGATGTTTCTAGATTGATATTTTTTGATTGTGGGGTCCCCCAAGGCTCAGTACTTGGTCCAGCTTTGTACAATATCTACACTTCGGATTTTCCAAATCTACCGCAGTGTGAATCAGCTATCTTCGCTGACGACACTGCAGTATTTGCGTCGCATGAATTTTCTCTCAACGTTGAGACAAATCTAAAGCATGCGATCGAGATACTTGAAAAATATTATATGAAATGGAAAATCAAGCTAAATGTTGGGAAGACACAAGCCATCTTTTTTACACGAAAGAGAAAAGCTTGCTATCTTCCCAGCAGTCAGCTGCAAATAAATGGTACCACGATTGCATGGGAGCAATCCGTAAAGTATCTCGGAGTTCATCTCGATACAAAACTCACATTTAAACAACATATTCAAAGTACTCTTAATAAAATGAGTATTGCTATTAAGATGTTTTACCCTTTTATTAATCGCAAGTCTTTACTCACAAATGAAAATAAGATTATTATTCATAAAGTTATTTTCCAAGCTATACTGTTATATGGGTGTCCAGTATGGGGTAACGCTGCAAGGTGCCATTTAAAGAAGATACAGGTATCACAAAATAAAGTTTTGAATATGATGCTAGACCTCCCTTGGCACTATTCAACCTAAAGTCTCCACGGAAGGGCGGATGTTGAATTGATTTCTGAAAGAATTCGTAAACTAGTATATAACTTTAACATCAGCTGTGAAAGTTCTGAAAATTCTCTCATAACCCAGCTTCTTGCTTAATTTGTCATAATTTCATGTAAATATTTACATTTTATATTATTTATTATTGTTTTTTTTTTTTTTTTTTTTTTTTTTTTTTTTTTTTTTAAATGAAGGTTTTTCCTTTTCGTATTTTCCTTCGATTTATTCTTTTAATTATTAATTATACATATTCTTCTTTTCTTTATCCAAGATAATGTTTCAGTTGTAAGATATAACTTATCAAATCTCTGAATTGTAAAATGTGCGGTCACAGACTTTTTTTTTTTTGAAAATATTATTACGAAATAAAAGATATTACTATGACTAGTTAGAAGGAAGTGTAGGAATAGTAAGATTGTGTTTAAATTAAAACAACTTTGGTGCTAATATTCGATTCATAACGTTAAAGAGTATGTATTCGATCAGGAAAATTTAAATAATAAAATTGTATTTCAATTAAGTTATTAAAAAAAAAAACAACCACCCGGAACATGAAAAGCACACAGTAGTTGTCGTCGTGTAATTGCAAAGGAGGTCAAGGATCTAGGAATAGTAAGAACTACAAAGATCTAAGAATAGTAAGAATAGTAAGGAATGGTAAGAAGCAAATCACGCAATACAATTCGGTGTTGGATCTGGCCAAATATATCAACAAAATAATAGCGGTTTTTGATTAATGGGTCACAGCTCCGTTTGCTCTGAAACAGGAGTGCAAGCAACGATAAATGCTTCCATCTATTTGGTGGAACATTTTCGAAATGATTACATGTACATTTCAGCTAATTACGACCTTCGATTGCCTGAAATGCGATGAAAAACATGCTTCTAAAAGAAAACCTCAACTATAAAGTCCAACAAGTCTCCCGAAAAAAGGCGGTGAGCGCCTATTTGAATGTTACAATGGAATCATTTTTGTTTTTATCATAAAGTTGTTAAAGTCTTCAACAAAACGCACATAACCCCAGCAAAGTCGCTCCCTAAAAAACACACCCGAAAGAATAAAAGTAAGCCTACTGCAAAACGACTCTTGTCCCGTTCCTTTCTTCCAAATTTTCACCGAGTTCCACTTTGTTAGTTTTTTTTTTCTTATCGCCTTTTTTGGTTTTATTTTTACTACCAAATCCCTACACCCGAGTGCATCAGTGTCAGTGTAACTACAAAAACAACATTAAAAAAGTAAAGAAAAAAAAAGTACAGACAAAAAAAAATGTCGGCCGACGAGAGATAGAAGAAACTCGAATAATGCCGACTTGCCGCTATAATCATCTTTCGTCTACGTGAATGCGGCTCAAATACGTGCCGCCATCTCTTAGGACTGTCGTCACTGTCGTTGCCGATGCTTCCCTACCTCTGCCCCTGTACTCTGCTCCGCGGGCGACGTGTATATCAGCATCATCAACGTATTGCCGCCATTGCCATCACCATCATTTTCATTATCGGTTTGTTAGCAAGGCAACAGAGCAATGGCAACGGCAACAACAATATCAGGCACAACAACAACACCAACCGTGCGGTTTCTTCATAAAGGTTCTTCTCTGGAGGATGTATCTTTTACCTCCCCTTGAACAAAGGCAACAGAGAAAAAAACCCGTGCTCGTCTTCGGAACCTTCAAACTATGAGATTCCTGGCGGTTCTTCGTTTTCTTATAATTTCAAAGAGCGGCACCGCAGGTAATCGAAATATCCCACGCGCGGTCCTTCTATACTCTCTTCTCGTACCTTTCTTGGCTCAAGTTCCGACTCGATCGTATCTTCTCTAAACTAACCAATCCCATAGTTTTTCAGTTTTTTTTTGTGACTCGTTTTCACTTAGGATGGATGAGTGTTTGTGTTGGTTTCTTCTTTTGGAGTCTGCCTTGTATTGTGTCCGCGTATTTGCTGTAGGTATTCGAACGGCAAAAGCAAGAGCATCATCATCCGCCGTTTGTCCAAGCGACCCGTCCAGCCAGGTAGGCCAACATTTGAAGGCAGCATAAAGGGAGTTGGAAGACAATAAACAGTTCAGGGGAAACAATCGCACTAGGGAAGGATGTTTTTTTCATTGTTGTTTTGCTTTTTTGTTTATTTTCTGTGTTTTTTTTTGGATGTCGTGTCCATGTTCCTTCGGTTTGGTCCATGGTTTAGTAATGCGCGTCTGTTTCCACATTAACCTCATAAGTTGCGCTCCATTGAAACAGATCTTCCCTATTGTTATGGAGAGGCTCTGGTTTCTTTTTTTTTTTGTTCTGTATTTCGTTCAGATAAACGAACATCACATGGACAAAGATTCTTACGGTGCTCAAAAAAAAGTATCTACCATTAGTTGGTACTAGAGCGGTCTATGCACAATGAGAAGGTACGACCTATATATCCATATTCCATGGTTAGCATATCGAGGTAGGTGTGTATTCCTTCTTAAAGATCGGCCGCACCAATTGTATTAGTATTGGATTTCGTGGAACGGAATACCTTTGTTGGTTGCTAGAGGTGATACCTACTTCAGCTGGAGAGGCCTTTTTTCCTAACTTGGCCGTGTATTCTGCGGCACTCCTCTTCCTGTCCTTTACGATTGCTGACTAGGTATGCGCTCTGTAGCATCTGCCTAAAAAATTAACTGATGTCATCCATTAAAACCAGAAGCCACAAGGTGTACGATTGTCTAATAGGTGATTTTTCATAGTTTGCGGTCCGTTTTATCAGGGCTTTAAGGTGGATTTAGTTGGCCGACTTGAATGAAATGTAGTTTCCATGGGCACAGGTTTGATGGGCAATCGGTGAAAAGAGTACTCATTTTAAAATAATTTGCAGACGCAGAAGTGGAGGTTCATTGTCTCTTAACCCTTATGTCAATGACCAACTTTACCGACAGTTATCATTTCGTCGCAATTTCAGGATTGCTCGGCCTAGTAGACGAATTTCGGTCCCATGTCTTAGATCATCTCCATTCAAACGTTTCTGAATGATAATTACGAAATTTCAATGAAAAAAAATTTTTTTTTACTTTCAAATTGACATTTTAAAAAATCGAACCGGGTCATTGACATAAGGGTTAAAGTATTGTAATAATTTTTATTCCCTGTAAAGGAGTAACAAATATCGGTCTATATTATATGAGCGCAAAAGACTACATCAACTTGTGACGATGGTGTGCTGTTGTTTTAATGCTTTTTATCGTCCATAGAGTTGATCCACCACTTCATTTTATTGTTGTGAAAGCGGCCTTTCCCTTTTGCTTCGTTGAGTAGGGTTTCTCGAATAGCTGTGTCCGAAACAATTCCTGAATGTTGTAGATACAGCGACTGATTTAGATAAATTAATCGTTTACGTCTTCGATATTTCGTTTCTGCGCAACAGAATCGAAATAAATATCTAACATAAGCAAAATGAACAATTAGTCTGCGCAGCAGTCAAAACAAGTTACTAGCTCAGTACCTTATTATCCTGAGTACCTTATATGAAATGTATTGTTCTAATTCGGTAATTATGTATAAACTTGGTACGAACAGTGGCGGTTCCGCCAAACCCCACTGTCTACTTACCCGAAGAAGCCACGTAACTACAACCCAACCTTCAAGGTTTTCCGCTAATGCAATCGCATTACGCATTACGCTCCTGTAAATGCTTCACGCATCAAGTATCTAATGCACTTATCTAAAAGCTTCTGGAAGAAAATTCTCACCTTCATGCATTAATTCGCATCCAAAATTCCCTACAAAAATTCGGTCAATACTTGTCGGATCATAAATCCAAAGCCAATTCGGCACCTTCGGTTGCCAGGCAAATCCCAATCTTATCATATGCATTTTCCCTAGACGAATTCCTGGAAACGAAACAATTTGGTTCACATATAATGTAACCATCATAACCAGGGATAATAAACATTGCGTCGCCTATACCCAGCCTCACCATGTGTACAACAGATTCCCTTACATACACATTGACTGGCGACCATACGCACCTTGCGTCTTAAGGCATAAATTAAATCCTATGGCATAGGCAAATTCAAATGGGTATTGTGTACTTACCCTTAGCAGCGATGCCATAAACACCAATTCCCTGTGAATAAGTTAAAACCAATTACCACCATGTTCATGATGCATGGCGGCTATCACCACAGCCGCAATGCCCACCACAGACAATGATCTACACGATCTTTTTGTCGCCCACCATATTTCTGGATCCGCTTCTCATGACCTACCGGCATGAGCAATCAGAAACCCATTAGTAACCAATGAGATACGGCTTGTTTACTTAGCCGAACTCACATATCATTGATGCACATTATTCCCTTTCTTTGTTTTCAGATTCGTTCTCTTGGCTTTGTCCCATGAAAGAACCAATCTTCACACATACGTGTGTACCACTACAATCTTCTCTATGAGATCTGGTTACCTACCCCCAAAGAGAGACTTTACGTTTCTCTTGGGATAGAAAATGCATCTGTGGCGTATCTAACAGATACACACACAATACACAAGCAAATAGTGAAGAATACCGAACGTATATCGAATAAGAGAATACATCAGAGCCGTACACCATAGCGATAACATAACAATTCACATCAGTGGAATATACTTGAGTTTAAAAATCGGAATGTAAGCATGGCCAGTAGCCTGATGTGTTACCCATTGTTTCAATTTTTGGTGATTCTAACTGTCATAGCGTCAGTTCGAATCACACGTTCTTCACTATCATTCCAAACGCTATACATCCCTAAATTAAGAGAGCCAGTATCACTGACCGAATTTCCTTTGCTAGCGAATTGATATCGGGGAGTTCGATTGCAACCGCCAAGCCGTTCGGTTCATCTCCCGCTCTCTGTAGCGCTGTGGAGACGTGTTTACACCCCGAGTCGTGTTTGTTTATTTCCTTTGTTATAAAGTGTCTGAATCAGTCTAGTGAACAGTGAACAATAGTTTATAGTAAATGTGAAGATTTTTTGTTACTGAAAATATAAATATTAACAACGGCATGACACTCGAAGCCGCGAGAGAATTAACCTCAAGCGTAGGTAAATTAAAATCCCCTGCTCAATTAAATCAAGGAACAATATCGTGTAAAATGGCCTACCCGCGGAATGTGTGTGTAATAAGTTTAGAGTAAATACGAACCTTTTTAATTAAAATCCGACAATAAATATAATAAATACAAGAACCGAGAATTTTATTTCTATTATCAATGAGCCTGGATGCTTAGATGTGAACAATTTATGGACTTAACACGGTGAGTTTCGAGAACCAGTGCCTGAGTGTTTTGTTGCGAATAATCGTATAACTATATGAACTTGCTGGAGGAAGGAAGTGCACATACTACCTCCCCACAGAACTGCACTAGTGATTAACTAATGTCTTACCATCATCATCATCATCATCATCGGCACTATAAGCGGTATCCGGTCTTGGCCTTATTTAGCAAGTCTCTCCACCAGTACCCGGTCCTTATCCGAGACTTGTCCATAATAATTTGTTTTTCCGGGCAAGGTTATTAGCCTTGCGCCAACCTTTCTCAGGATATCGCTGCATGCATTGGTTCACTACATGGCGGGTGCCAAAGTAGCTATCCAGGGGTGTCACATGGAGACTGCATGTCAACTTGGATTGAACAGGGACAAGGATCGTACTTGCCTTCGCCGGGTTGAAAGCAGAGACTTTACCCTGTATGTTCGCTCCCATCCCCCCAATGTCTTACTGTCTTGGCTGGTAAAATGGATTACATTTATAGCTTTGACGGGGTGCCTCTAGTTGCTACCGCTCTGTTTTTGATATGTGGGACGCATTTTCTCTCCTGTGGAACTACAGTAAAAGGGAAGTCATTCAAGCTCGAAGTCGAAATCTTCAACCATACGGGAGAATGATATGATTTTGTCAGTCGGGAGTACGTTGATCTCAGTTGTTGCCGTTTAGATTGATAAGTAAACTGTAATATCCTATCTGTATTTCACAGTCGGGTCTAGTGGATCATATTTGCATTCACCACCAAAATTATATTAACTTAATTTTCTTTTTTTCTGTGATGTTTTGTTTCTGTTTCATCTTGCTTGTTCTTTGTTTTTTCCCCTTTTGAATTGCTATGTCTTGTTTTCGTTGCATTTATTATTCACAGAGCTCGAATGCGTCCCGCTGCATAAACTCCTCCATTTGTCCTATTAAACCTGCCATTTTCTAACTAGATTTGGCGCAAGGCTAATAATCTAGTCCGTAAAAATAAATTGTTATGGAAAATTTAACAAGCCTCGAGACTTGCTAAATAAGGCCAAGACCGGATCCCGATTGTAGTGCCGATGATAATGATGATGGAAGCCAGTGAACATTTAGCCAATTCCCAAAGAGATCGAAAAATCGTCCCTTTCTTCTTATCCACCTATAGCACTAGCTTCTCTACTTTCGAAGGTAATGGAATCACTGAATGACCCTCACCTTTCGAAATGCTGGGAATCAAATGATCGCCTCTATGGCCACCAATATGGCTTTCGTGCAACAGGTCCAAAAGGAGATCATACTGGAAACTGGAGCTATTCCGTCAAATACCTCGGTGAGAGCAAGGTTACCGCATTGGATATTTAAAAAATGTTTGATCAAGTTTGGCACCCAGCCTTTTTGTCGAAATCACATTCCTGTGGAGCTGACAATTCACTAATCCGATAGATAAGAAACTATTTTTTTGACCGTTCAACCCAAATGGTTCCCAATGGTATGAAATCTCAAATCCCACCGAATTAAAGCAGGTATTCCCTAGAGTTTTGTGACAGACACAACAATGCTCCCGAAGTCGACGGCATCCCTGCAGAGCTTATAAGGCAACGAGGCATGGAGGAGAAGCAGCCCCTCAGATGGTCCACCGATTAATCAAAACAATATGGGATAAAAAAGTCGCATCGGAAGAATGGAAAACCTCAATAGTCGTCCCTATTTTCAAGAAGGTCGACAGATCTGACTGCGAGAACTGCAGAGGAATATCATTGCTCCCAACAAGATACAAAATACCAACAAATGTCATACTGGTGAAAATCATACAAAATACAGAGGAAATACTAAGAGACAACTGTGGCGTTTCTAAAAGATACACATATAATACACAAGCAAATAGTGAAGAACACCGAACGAAAATCGAATAAGAAAATGCTTTAGAGCCGTATACCATAGCGATAACATAACAAATCCACATCAGTCGAATGTACTTGAGTTTAGAAATCGAATTCGTACACACAGCGGTGGCCTGGTGGGTTGCGCTTTGGTCCAATTTTTGGTGATTCTAACTGTCATAGCGTCAGTTCGAATCACACGTTCTTCACTATCATCCCAAACGCTATACTACTCCGCAGGAACAGGATAACAAGCGACCAAATGTTAACAGTGTGACAAGTGTTGGGAAGGAAGTGGGAATATGTAAACACCAACTTTTCATCAACTTCACAAAAGCCTACGACTCCGTTGCAAGGAAAATACTCTGCCATATGGTAGTGGAATTGGGAATCCTGGAAAAATGTGCAGCACTCATTCAAATCTGCATGAACGAAAATAAAGGGCGAGTTAGAATAGAAAACCACCTCTCAGAACCATTTGAAATCTGCTACGGATTAAAACCGATGGATGCTCTCTAACCAAGTCCTTTTAATATTGTCCTCGAGTATGCCATCGGAAAGGTACAAAACCACAACGAAATCGGATTATCCCTGAACCGTGTCACACAACTGGTCGCATATACGGATGATGTCGCAGTTTTGGGATATAATCTAGAAACTGTAACAAAGTAAGGGCAAAGTCTCTGCTTTCAACCTGGCGAAGGCCAGGACGATCCTTGTCCCTGTTCAATCCAAGTTGACATGCAGTCTCCACGTGACACCCCTGGATAACTACTTTGGCACCCTCCAAGGGGTGAACCAATGCATGCAGCGACGTCCTGAGAAAGGTTGGCGCAAGGCTAATCACCTTGCCCGGAAAAACGAATTATTATGGACAATTTAACAAGTCTCGAATATGGACCGGAGACCGGTGGAGAGACTTGCTAAATAAGGCCAAGATCGGAACCCGGTTGTAGTGCCGATGATGATGATGATGATGATTACTGATATAGACTCCAGTATCAAGGACTCCTCCATCTCTCTATACGCGGACGACACTAAACTCTTCAAGACAATCCGCTCTTCTGTCGACTCCTCATTTCTCCAAATGGATCTCGACAGCTTTTCAACTTGGTGCCAAAACAACTGCCTCAAACTAAATATTTCCAAACGTCACTCAATCACCTTCTCCCGTAAATGACCCCCCCCCCCCCCCCCCCGCTACGTTCTTATGTCATGCTCAACCAACAGATAACACCTGTACAAACGATTCGTTACCTTGGCATCTTATGTGATAGGGAGCTTAACTTCATCCCATATATTGATGATATTATTCTCAAGGTAAACTCTGTTCTTGGTTTTGTGAAACATTGGTCGAAAGGATTCTCTAATCCCTATGTTTCCAGATCGCTCTATATACCCATTGTCCGCCCCCTTCCTGAATATGCTAGTCAGGTTTGGGCTCCTCACTACTTTTCCCAAATTAGCAGGGTCGAAAGCGTGCAACGTCGTTTTTTGCGTTTTGCGCTCCTAGGATTGAATTGGGAAAATCCTTCGATTCTACCCCCATACACGAGCCGTCTTCACCTAATTTATCTTAACACACGCAGAATTCATGCCGAGATCCCCTTCATCCTCCGTCTACTCTCAAGCTCAATCAATTGTCCAAGCCTGCTCTCCTCCATCACATTTTCCACTAATCCCCGAAATCTGCGAAACTCTCGTCTCTTCTATTTGCCCGCCCATCACACGTCTTACGGCTCTAATGAACCCATTTCGCGAATACAGAGGTGGGCAAACTCACCTCGCGTTCTTTGACTTCAATCTCAACTCTCCCGGTCTCATAGGTCGTCTCCTCCCTTACCCCTCCTGAAACTACCCCGCTCATCGCCAACACTCTCCCATACTCATACTTACACCCTAGCATCCGACTTATCCTCCCCCTTCCCTGTCCTACCACTTAGACTATTATTCTATCCATCTTTGTTTAGTTCCCCATTCCATTTTTAAGTTACTTTAAATTTAGGCCACCACCCCCAACCCGCATGCCTTAGTCTTTATGGTAGCTCACAGGTCTCTTTATAAGTTTATATGTTTATACGACTTGTACTAAGCGAAATAAACTGAGGGTTCTGCTTCCTATTCATTCATTCATTCACACGCTCACTCTACAAAACTTTTGGCCGACCTCTTTTCGAATATGCTAGTCGGGTCTCGTCTGCGTATCATTTATCTCGCGTTCAACGTCTTTTCTTACGCTTTGCCCCTCGATGACTAAACTGGGGAAGTCCTCTGACTCTACCGCCATACAAAAGCTAATCTTAACACACTTGAAGAGGGCAGAATCCATGCCAACATTATCTTCGCCCACCGTCTTCTGTCAGGCTCAATCAATTGCCCAAGCCTGCTCTCCTCCACAACATTTCACACAAAGCCCCGTAACTTACGTAACCCTCGTCCCTTCTACTTACCCGCCCATCACACTTCTTATGGCTCTAACGCACCCATCTCGCATATGCTACGAACGGCAAACTCTTTCCCCAACTGCTTTGACATCAACCTCTCCACTCCCGCTCTCAAACGCCATCGCCTAACATACCCGTATAACATACCAACCCACCTACCTATCAATTCTACCTCTCCCCTGCCGTTCTTGAACTAGTTTCCCCCCACAAGCCTACGCCTCCTCCACACGTTTTCAAACCCCTCCCTCACCTCCACCCCTCCTGCAGTCTAACCCCTACCAGCCCCCACCTATACCGTTCACTCACGCTGTCTCACAAATGATACACCTACACACACTCGCCCTCCTCCAGCCTCCTACCACCCCAGTCCCCCAGTTTTCTTCTTTTTCTTGTTAATATTTACTCTAGATATAAAGTTAGTCCCTGAGATCATTTAATGCTTGAATTAAGCCAAATAAATGAAGGTTCTGCCTTCATTAAACTCCTTACATTCAAATAACGGGCAAAGTGTTCCATATTATTGGTCTATAGGAACCCGGAAGTTCATAACTTCATGATTCGGCTGCGCCAACGCTCCCTGTCCCGTGCAGTCTCTTTCCACGCTCGACCATCTGATCCAATCTCATCAAGGTCAAACCTTACATTGTCCTCCCACCTCCGTTGCGGCTGTCCTACCGGTCTCCTTCCCGTTGGTCTTCTGTCAAGAATTCTACGCACGGCCCTATCATTGCCATTTTTGCCACATGTCTGGCCCATCTCAATCTTCGCGACCTCATTATTTTCACTATTGTAGGCTTGCGGTAAAGCTCTTCCAATTCGTGGTTATGGAGTTTCCCCCACTGCCCCGCCTTTTCATCATATCTACCGCCAAATATTATATTGTATCATATTACCGCTTATATATTTATACAAAGAAAACGTGTTTAAAATAAAATTGCGCTTGCCCGATTCGATTTATTATTCTCAACCATACGACTCGACTTTTTAACCACTCAACTACTACTTGACTACTTTGCTCGCAGTGTGTTCTGACATTTAAGCGTACTCCAAAGTCCCCTTTTCTGCGCGCGTCAGTGTAAACAAAAGATCACAACTCACTCTCTGATCGGCCCTCACAGACTGACCACCACTGATCGACTAATCTCGCCTGATGGGAATTAACTGGGCGCTTTGTCTTATCTTTTCTTATCACAGTTGTTTCGCTAAGAATTTAATCGTCCGATTACTCCATTATAGGTACTCGGGCGAAATCTGGAACCATATGGTAATATGGGATGATTTCGCCAACGGTGAGTACGTTGACGCATGTTAGTCAGGAAAACAGTATTTTTCTGCTTGCGATCATAAATGAGATATGGCATCCGAAAATTATTTGTTTATGTTTTTGTTTTGACTACTGATTGTGTTGATCGGGTAATCAGTATAAATGGTTGAATGAATGAATGAATGAATGTCTAAATGTGAAAATGTATATGTTTACATGTGAGTATTTTTCGGATGAATGATCTTGATCTATCAATGTTAGTCAGTATTCTCGTTTGCGATCTTTTTACTCGCATACTTGTGCTCTATTTTATGTGTCATCGGCATTGTAAAGTTGCGTTTTCCTTAAAGTTTTGCAGGAATAGAGAAGAGTAATACAAGTAATATGGAAGCTGAGTATCGCTGACAGTGGTGTCCTTGGGTAAAATTTATATTTATTCTATTTCGAGCCAAAAACATCCCTATCAGCGCAATAAACATCTGACTAGAGATATTATACATGTCCGGAAGGGTTGCAGCGATTCAAACACACAAATTGATTCTTTGTTCATAGTGGTCGAAAAGTCCTGTAGTCGTGCCAATTTTTGTGCGTAATGTAATTGCAATTCAGAGCCGCATGACTTATCCTCATTTCTCATCAATTTCCGTTGTCTAATGACATACATGGTAATGTTCGCGGATGTTGGCGTCAACAAGTTGCTTCTGTAGGATTAGAACTTTGGACTTTCTGATCCCTAGCCAAATATTTTGGCCGTTTGACGACAAATGTGTTTTTGATATACTTCAATCCTACCAATGTCAAATGTCAAGTCGTAGAACGGTGGGAGGAAGGTAGGAAGAAGAGTTTAATACCATTCAATCATAAACTTCTCTACATTAACTGACCAAAAAGCAATAGACACATTAAAATTGGCTGCTTGTTATACCCACGTTGAAATGGCAGGACCGGGAATCTTTTGACAGTTTCCCATACAAATCGAGAAGGCTATGAGATCAAAGAAGTTGGGTGTTACCCAACTGACATCTAGAATCAGGAACCAACTTTTAATGGATTGCTGCTTTAGTTCATTGTTGTTTTTTCGTCTAAAACGTCTCAATGCTGTGCTTTAAAGGCTATTATAAACCACCTCATACGTTAGGCAAAGACTAATAAATTAGAGCAAATTATTTTTAGTGCCCCTTAGATAATATTCTCTTTGGAATTTCGAAGTATTTCTGCAGGGGATGCTTTCAGATGATTTACGACTCATAAACTGTGCCGACTGATTGCGAAAATGAAATTTAGAACATACACAGAAGGGGTCAATAGTATTTTAAAACTTAATTAAAATTTTGGGGGACAATTAGCGAATTAGGAAAAAATGTGGTCTTTAACCTGTCACTTGTGTCCTTCCGCTGTTTGAATGGCACCTAAGAAAACACAGAATAAATATGAAAACAGCGTTTTTTAAACTGCTATCAATTAGAATGTTGTAAATATTTTTGTAAATTAAGGTTTTTTAATTACAGTGTTTTAATAAGAACTCTTGGTGTGGCAATCATTTAATATATGAGTAATGTGGCGGATGTTTCTTAAGTGTTGTCTGAGTGATAAGATATGTTGTATAAGTTAGGCGTAGCCGTATGAAGTTTGTAAGATACGTTTGTTCATGTGATTCACGTTTTTATGGCAAAAATTAAGTTTATTTATCTAACTTAAACTTTATCGAACAACGACCAGCTTAATTTTCCTACATCTGGTTACTATTTTAAACCTAAGAAGTGGGATTTAAGATGGTTGGATATTTAAAAGACTATTAGCGAATTAGTCGAGGTTGTGAAGGGTACAAAGGTTGCTTTTAGAAGAGTTTTTAAGAAGATCAATACAGCGTGTTGTAGCGTTTTGCAATGGTAACGAAGGGCGTGGCTCGAATATACGCCGCAAAGGCTGGAACCAAAGAACTGTGGCGTATCCCATTAACGCCACTGCTTTCCTTTTCCAGGTACGGCACAAAGACGGCTACCTAGAGCACTAAAAACCCATAAAAAATAAGTATTATGACAGTTCCATTTGAACACCATTACTTACCTTGCAATTAAGCATACAAAACATCCACCTAAAACACATAAACCCTGTGAAGCATTTACTCACCTTTCAGTTATCTGCTTAAAATGTCTCCTAAACACCTAAGCCATATTTTCGCTAATTCAATAGCATTAGCACCAAGAGACATTTTCCCCAAGGGCATGATTGCATGAAACGCATCATGTGCCTAAAAAGCAATTCAGTCGTAACACCAAACAACCGATATAAACCCAAATCATATCGGCGCCCATATCCCTTGTCGAATCCTACAGCACACAAGCAGGAGATATTCTTGCTTTACTTCTTTGCTGCGGCCATATCGGTCGCCAAACCTATCCACAATCAAATGCACTGGCACCAATAAGCATGCCTCTGAAATTCAATTCGGTTACGACACTACATAACCACCAAAAATCCTCGAACTCGTTCATGCACACAAATAAGAAATAATTTTTCCACACACGTGCATGGCAAGTCACACCCACAGACCCATCGGTCGATCTTTCGAACGACAATGCACAGCATACCACACCATTGGCTACTGAAGGGAATCGAGTGTTGCATAATGTAAATGCCCACATGATAAACCGACCCGACCTTGAAGACGCCAGCGATATGTGCACGATCAGCTTAAATGCTGTACGCAGTTACTGATCGGGTAAGCACCCCAAGTATCTCCAAGATACTTGCCCAGCTGCAAACACGTCGTGTAACATTTCCTTTTATGGAATTCGAATATCCACGGTTCGCACACAGGGACACACAGCTTGAGCGTGCGAAGCAACCATATCTGTGTGTGTGCACATCCTCACCGTGACCAATGTATGGAAGATCATCCCCTATTGGTCACCAAAACCATGGATGGAAATTGGTGTTCTGTCGTTTCGAGGGCATTTCTTTAATCTCGGTTTAGATTCCGTGGAGGCGAGTCGGGCCCTCCACCTAAAAAGAAAAATATAGCAGAGTCGAGTTTCATCCGCCGGAGAGTGCGTAGCATACCGTGTGCAAAACGAGCCAGTGTCCAAAGTGTTGTTTCTATTATTTTATAGTTTAACTTCAATTAAACGATCACAGTATCGATCTGCTGTATTATACTTTAATTCCAACCTAAATGAACAAAAGTGTTGTTTCTATCATTTTATAGTTTAACTTCAATTAAACGATCAAAGTATCGATCTGCTGTATTGTATTTTAAGTTCACTCTAAATTAAATATATATGTCTTTAGCAACTGTACGGCGTCATGATCTAGTTTTTCTATGTAACAACAGATCCCAAAAATAAATAAATAAAAAAATAATTGGAGTCATTTTATTTTTGCTGTGTGTATCTAATCGGTTCGAGCGCCGACCAACCATAGTGTCTCAGTCTCATCGCCAGCGATCCAGGATCAGAAAGCTAGGGTGGCTTAGTGAACCTGTGCACCAGGTTGCACGTAACTAAACGTTAAACTCTACAGAACCTACTCATCAGATCACGGCTGTGTGTAAAGGAGATGTTTCAAGTCGTTACATAAGCTGTGATTGCTGTGTTGATGCTCTGGTATACTGTGCTGATGATTTTCGATTCTCCTTCTTTTCTAGGTTCTTCTTTGTTGTGTGTGAGTGATCTCATCAATCAAAGGATGTTCATCCTGGCGCAGAAACATACCAGAACGTCTGAAATGTTCGTAGGCGGGCCCATAGATGGTGTTACTAAAATTCAATCCATATGATTTTTAGTTAGTACTAACCTTCAAAGGGCTCCTCGATAGTATAGTGGTTAGTATCCCCGCCTGTCACGCGGGAGACCGGGGTTCGATACCCCGTCGGGGAGCCTCTGGCGCAAGACTAATGACCTTGCCCGGAAAAACAAATTATCATGGAAAATTTAATAAACCTCAGGACTTGCTAAATAAGGCCAAGACCGGTTCCCGGTTGTAGTGCCGATGATGATGATGACTAACGTTCAAACGATACGTGTATATATTTGACAGCTGTCGGACAATTGGTTCGCGAGATATAGCATTGTGGGTGAAGCTACTTTCGTTATTGTAAAAAAAATGGATAAAAAAGAATTTCGTGTGTTGATGAAGCATTTTTTTTTTTTTTTTTTTTTTTATTAGCCTTCTCTCGGGAGAGGCGAACCTATAGCGTCGAGTGGGCGCCCCGAGATGCCATCAAATAACTGTTGCAGTTCTTTTTGAACAGTTGCAGGTTGTAACGCTCCGGGAACACTCGCGTGGGAAGGCAGTTCCACAGCTTCCTCGCTCTGTAACGGAACGAGTTCCGATGCAGGGATGTTCGCGCCGTCGGGAGATGAATCACAAACGAGTGCGATCCGTCGGATTGTCTTGTGGAGCGCATATAAAGCGAATTGCGCGGAACAATACCAAGAATCTCCGAAGAACAGCACCCGTGATAATATCTCTAAAACAGACAGAGGTCGGCTACGCCCCTTCGATGTGATAGCGACTGTAGTCCCGACGTCAGCGCCGATTCCCATATCAGGCGGATCGCTCGTCTCTGTATGCTCTCAAGTAGGTCGAGGGTATGTTTAGGAGCCGAGCTCCAAACATGAAAGCATTAATCGAGCGTGGGTCTAATTTGGGATTTATATAGGAGGAGAAGTTGGGCCGGAGTAAAATATTTCTTGGCTCTAAAAATATAACTCAGTTTTCCTGAGGCTGATCTGGCGATACCCGATACGTGTTTATGCCATGATACATTCCCACAGACCGTGACGCCGAGCAATTTCAAACTTACCCCAGCCTCGAGGGCCCGTCCATTCATCACCAGCTGTGGAACCGATGATCCAGTTTTCTTTGTGAATGTTGTATACTGGGTCTTCGTTGCGTTGAAGTCGACAAGATTGGCATTTCTCCACTGCAGGACTTTATCCAGATCCTGATTCAGAGAGTCAATCTGTCTACATCTCAGCTGGTGCGACGTTGATGCACCAATTGGCCGATCACTCGAAAAGGAGGAAACAAGCGTACTATCATCCGCAAAACTGAACACTTTTTTATCCGTTGTCTCCAACAAATCATTTATGCGAAGCAAGAACAATCTTGGAACCAAAATAGAACCTTGGAGCACCCCCGAATTAACAGGATACAGATCCGAACACTCGTCGTCCACAACAACCCGAATCCATCGATTCTCGAGGAAGCTCCTCGTCCAGTCGCAAAGCTGTTGGGAAAGTCCATAAGGACGAAGTTTGCTTAGCAATGCCCCGTGCCAGACGCGGTCAAAAGCCTTGGAGATATCTAATGCGACCGCTCTTGACTCACCATGCCGTTCAATCGCAGATGTCCATATATCGGTTATAAGTGTCAAAAGGTCTCCTGTGGACCGCCTGCCACGGAATCCGTATTGATCATTCAGAAGACCGTTGCACTCCAAATACTTACCCAACTCTGTATTGATGACTTTTTCCATTACCTTAGATAAAATAGACAGTAATGGTATCGGACGGTAATTTTGTGGGGGACACTTTTTTCCCGTCTTTGGGATTGGCTGAACTCGAGCGACTTTCCAGCAGGCAGGAAAGGTCCTCCGTGCATAAGATAAGCGGAAGAGTCTGCCAAAAACCGGCGATAGTTCTGGAGCACAGGGCATTTCGCTGGTATTCCGTCCGGGCCGGTTGCCTTTCTACAATCCTTGCTTTATCATGAAAAAAAAATACTGTTGAGGCAAAAATTTGGCTTGATAAACATTACTCGGGCTCTCCAGCAGGAAAGGTGTAGGGGAGAACTAGTTTGAGGGAGGGAGAGGAGAGGATTGCAGGGCAGAGGGGTTATTGAAGGGAGGGGGCGGATTTAGGGCGGGTTTCTTCTGAGACGTCGTTTAAGGGCGGGATTGGAGATGTTGAAATCGAAGGAGGTGGGGAAAGAGTTGGCCTGTCTTAGCATACGCGAGATGGGTTGGTTAGCGCCGTAAGAAGTGTGATGAGCCGGCACGTAAAACAGTCGAGGGTTACGTAAGTTACGGGGGTTTGTATCAAATATTAAAGTGGAGAGCAAGCTTGGGCAATTGATTGAGCCAGACAGAAGGCGATGGACAAAGATGATGTCGGCATGGATTCTGCGCTCTTCAAGTGTGTTTAGATTGATTAGAGGGAGCCGGCTTGTGTATGGTGGTGGTGTCAGCGGATTTTCCCAGTTTAGTCCGCGTAGGACAAAGCGCAAGAAACGACGTTGAACACCCTCAATCCTGCGAATATGAGACACTTGAGACGGGGACCAGACCTGACTAGCAACAAAGGTTGTGTAGAGTGATCGGGTGACATAGGGGTTAAGGAATTCCTTCGACCAGCGTTTGACAAACCCAAGGGCGTCGTTGGCCTTGAGGATTATGTAATCAATATGTGTGGTAAATTTGGCTCCTCGATAGTATAGTGGTTAGTATACCCGCCTGTCACACAGGAGACTGGGAAAAAAACAAATCATTACGGAAAATTTAACAAGCCTCAGGACTTGCTAAATAAGGCCAAGACCGGTTCCCGGTTGTAGTGCCGATGATGATAATGATGTGCGGTAAATTTGAGCTCCTTGTCGCATAGGACGCCAAGATCGCGAATCAGTTCAACCGATGTTATCGGTTGGTTCAGTAAAAGATAGGAGCGTGGGTGAGTGGGGGGACGCTTCCGAGAGAAGGTGATTGTATGACATTTGGCAATATTCATGCAGATACAGCTGAGGTCCAAATATAAATCCGGCGTTGATATCAGTCCCAACATTGGGGATCCGGCTCAAAGGACCAATGTTTTTTCAGTAGCTTAAGCATTTAACCTTCTATTTCCCGACGTGGATTTCGTCTGGTTTGATTACCAGGCCTAATTCTTGGAGGTGTTTGAACATTAGCTTCAAGAAAAGGCGATGTTCGGTCATGATCTTGGATACTACAAGCATGTCGTTCATATATGTGTAGCCAAAACCAAGCCCCCAAAGGGCTGAGTCAATACATCTTTAGAAAATTGGAACTAAGGTCCAAAGTCAACTACTATTTACTATTATATTTATTGGCGTGTAGAAACCCGGAAGTTTTTGACCTCACTGACTCGGCTGCGCCATCGTTCCCTGTTCCGCGCATTCTCCTTCCGCGCTTGACCATCACTTGACTTTCGGTCAAAATGAAAAATGAATAACCGAAAGTCAACACCTTGAACAGGAATAATCCAAAATCAAAGTTTCGCCAAAAGTTCTTGACTAGTGAAATTCATGGAACCAGAAATGCTTGCTTTCTTCCTGGCTAACTATCGCCCATATGCTTTTAATAGGCCGAGTCAGAATGGATACGACTCGTATTCTGGGTTTTTTTTTTTTTTTTTTTTTTTTTTTTCTATTACACTTCTTTGGGGAGAGGCGAACTTATAGCGCCGCGTGGGCGCCCCGAGATGCTATCAAATAACCGTTGCAGTTCTTTTTGAACAGTTGCAGGTTGTAACGCTCCAGGAGCTCTCGGGGAGGGGGGGGGGGGGGGGGGGGGGTTCCGTCGGATTGTCTTGTGGAGCGCATATAAACCGAATTGCGCGGAACAATACCACGAATCTCCGAAGAGCAGTACCCGTGATAATATCGTGTCATTATAAGGGAATAAAATAAGCACAATTAATGCTTCGTCGTATTAACAACTTTGATACCGTCAAAAGATGAGCCAGTGCCTATTCGAATCATATGCTATATTATAATCCACCGCTTCTGAAGTAGGACACGCCATAAAATTCCCTCAAGTTCTAAAAAACAGAAGAAGTATAATTAAAAGTCTTCTATTTACGTAAATCACATTTCGTCGTATGGCTTGTCCGCCATTGAACCTATGTACATCAGCGTGAGAAGCCAAAATGCTTTCTCCTGCACCACTTTCAGTAAGAACTTTAATTTGAGGTGAAGATAAGTAACAAATTCCTTGAATATATTACCCCATGCTGTAATTGCAAGTGTTTTGAAATATTTGATTTCACTTCAATCAATAATGATGCAAAATTGAAAAAAAAAAGATAAGTTTCACATTGCCCGAGTGTTATAAATAAAGAAAATTTATTAATAATAAACCAAAGAGACGCAGAATTAGCCGGGGAAAACATGAAAGAAAACGTAGATAAACAAACAAAAGGAATCGAAATAGCCGAAGTTTATGAATGAAAGAACGGCGGTGGGTGACTATTTTAAGATAAGACGACACCAGAATCAGAAGTGAGAACGATTCCGGCGGTAATCGTGGGAATTCTTGATTCTCTCTTATTATTAATTGGGCTCTTGGCTTAGTTGTTTATTGCTGTCGTTTAATTGCTAGATTAACTGCAATGACCATATTGATTACCAGTTAATATATCCTCGACTGTATCGCTTAATTGAAGACGTTTCTGTTATCATTGCAAACATTCTAGTAACGACACGACAGAGGGCGCACGTACGTACATAAAACTAATTGGTGGGTTCAACTCATGCGATTCAGCAAATCTCTCTCATTTACATCATAATGTAAGGATTAGTCGGAAGTACTTGAAGAAGATACGTCGAGTTCCTCCTCATCCGCAATTCAACTGGTTTCTCCTTCCGTTTGCATGTACAGATTATCCGACAAGCAAACAAAAACAAGTTTGTGTACCCATCGTGCTCTCATCTTAATCCGGAAGCACATAGCTATGCGGCGTATCAGATATGATCTGGAAGATATCAAAAGAGACATTAAGGGGATGAGTCATTAGGAGGTTGAACAAATGCAGTGAATTGCAGGTAGCGGAAAGATACTTTCGAGGTTCCTGTCTTCGTTCATACTTATGCTGTTTTTGTTTTGCTGTCCGGTATAATTATCATGATTAAGGTCACTCCGTAGGAGTCCTTTTCCTTCTAGGAACTGGATTGAGAGACAAACAAAAATCCTCTTACAGACTGCCTGCGGTTATTCCTCGAAAATAGATAGACAGGACATCAGAAGGGAAGACCCTCTGCTATGGGAAATCTTCTACAACTGGTCTGATGAACTTAGACATTATTTCGTGGGTGGTCTTAAATCTGCCTTTGTGTTGACCTGCTTTCTCTGTCTACACACAATTTTTCACTACATTATAAACCCGGATAAGGGTGACAGGGTGCCTTCTTGTGTTACACACTAAACATTCCATAAAATTTTAATTTATCGTGGCGCAACTTGACATTGTTGGGTTCGTTGCATCAACTATCTTCGTTTTTACACTGATTGGGGAACGTGGGTGGGGGCATGTTTCGGTTGTTAAGGGACATCTACAATTTAATCAAAATTCCATCAGGTTTTTCGTGTAGTTTTTGTTGGGGTTTTGTTTTTGTAGTTTCGATATATTGTAACTTGTATGTACGCCAGCCCGATGTTGTGGAAGCACATACGAAATTGTGTAGCCAAGTGTGTGTCGAGGTTACGAGGGAGGTTTCTGAGTGTATTCAATTTCCAGAGAAGCCCACAATAAATGTGTTGAAAACTATACCTCGGACAATCAATCAATGTCGAATTTAAAGTATGAGTACTATGAGTGTAGCATGGACGCATATGGGTGGCTGATCCGGCATACAATATAGACAGAGTGCTTCCTACGCCTAATATCAGAATATTCAGCTCCATAGTATTCCATTTTATCATAACTGTGTAATCAATTAATGTCGACATCGGCTGAGAAACCAACCGAATTTTTATTCTGAATGAGAAGATTTTGTGAATGGAATTTTAAGCGACCCGCTAAAGGAATAGTTCGGTTGTATTGCTATTGGAGGGATTTATGAACAACACTGGTTGGCCATTTCCGACAGATGTGCCCGGAAAGGAAATATTAGACCAATCATACCATTAGTGTATCTGCAGATGTTTAAAACAACTAAAATTTGCGTAAAGATTAAGAGACATAAATCATCGGGAAATCAAGTTCAGATTCTGCAAAAATATCGAACGCGTGAAGTAAAGGGACTTAGAGATACTCCTAAGGGGTAGACTATAACGATGTAATAAAATATAGCCATATTTCGGGAACTTTTTTCGCACAATAAGGCGATTAATTGAAATTCCATAAAATGGGCATTCAATATTTTTGATAAAGTGCAAACAATATTTTTTTAAAGTCACTTTATGACAAAATGGCAGCTGTGGAACATTCCTCCGTTTATGTCTTTTTTCCAAGAGGTCCACGCTCGAAAACCTAACTCTCATAATTTTTGATCCTAATTCAAAAACCAAAGTTTTTCGATTCTGCATAACAATTGCAAGAGGTGTATGTAGAATTTGTTTTGTGGATATAATCATTTTTGGTTGAAACTTTGACAAGCTGAAGATAGGAACTTTGTGGCCATGATACCATCTGAAATTCGATCTGTATAGAATTAGCTCTACTTCATAACTATAAGGTATCACAAAATAAATCGTATCTGAACTTTTAAGGCCCCTTCATGGTTCGTTTTCTATTTTTTCGTCTTTATTAAGTCAATTTGAAGCAGACGTGTAATAAATTAGAATTTTTAAACGTAAAAAGAGAGATCTAACCTTGTTTTGTGACTGAATATCTGAAGAAGAGTTTTATATGACTGGGAGCATCTTAAGTATCTTGTTGTCGTGGAATGATACAGGTTCCACCACTTGCTACATTCTATTGGCATATAAGACTCATTAAGTGTCTCAACAGGACAGTACGCTTCAATCTGATAAACAATCTAATTTGTATTTTAGAAATAATCCAACCATTTATGCTGACTATTGCTTTCAAGAAGACGTTCTTCATTTGTGTTGACTATTGCTTTCAAAATGTTCTTCTTGAAGGCTTGGATTTTTTCTATTTCTGTCGTGATTCACAGCACTACCACCAAACAACTTTTCTACTACGTATCACAAACTCTTATAATCCAGTTCTAATTTTTTTCTTTACATTTAAACGAAAAAAAGAATGCTCTTAACAACACCTTACTTTCTATTTAGGCTGACCACCTAACTGAACAACGAAAAGAGTTTACCCAAACCTTGATATTTTCTTAAGGTTTCTTCAAAAAATGTATCCTTTTCCACTTTTTCACAGAATACCACCACGTCACAATTTAATTTTTCCTGAAAAAACTTCTCACGTCACTCAAAAATACATAAAAAATACTCCGCGTAATTTATGTACCCACTGTACTTGGAACTTTGTACACGAACGAAAGCAAAAGTCTGCGTGCGCTGAGTCAAATTAAAATCAGTGGCATAAAAACCGTTGAACCGTTTATTTTTGGCAATGTATCTAGATGTGCCGTGATTTTTACGTCCCATTAATTTAATGTGTTATTAGTGATTTATCTTAATAAGCGCGATGTAAGGATATTGAAGTTGGACACGCTACGTCCTGAACTTTGATATCAGACGACAGATACATCACCTGCACGTTAAATAATATTAATTATATACATTACCTGTAATGTTTAAGGTTTATTAACGACTTTGCGGATGTAGACCAGACCCGCCGGAAGGACTAAATGCAGTTACGGCTATTGAGTCCGTGTTTTCCCATGAGTTGGTTTTGGTGTGGTGCCTCTGGTGACCGTGTTTGACAGCGCCGTCTACGTTGTTACCTCTAGCGGAAGTAATTAAATATGCTGCCTGAATAGGTATCAAACATGAACGAACATAAGATAATGAATATTTGTGGTTAATTATTCTCGAAATGAAGGCATTTAAGGGACGTTTACATTGAAATGATATTGTGTATATGAGAAAGCAGAGAAAATATCCATCGGAGTATTTTTTTGTGTTGGCACACGGGAAAAGTAATTCAACCTGTTTTGGTTGTTGATTTTGTCGTGTGTTGTAGCACGGACGAAAGGGCGGGAGTTTGGTTATAAAGCGTCCACATTGAGCAAAAACCCCTCACCTTCATCATTTTTCATTTTCATCTTAGAAATATTTAATTGTTCACTTTATGGTCAATGAATAATTTTTGGGACTAGACCTTAGTCACTTTTGGGTATTTCTAACTGGTGACGTGTGTTTAATTAAATTAGTCTGAGTTTCTATTTATGTCACTGAAGTGGTGGAGTTTATGGGGTGCTTGAAATCTTGTGGTGCTTCTGTTCATCTTATTTCTCTATCAATTGGACAATATACTTGGTGTTTATCATTGGAAAATGGCGGAAATTGATATTAATGTTATTCGGTTTGAAATCGACAAGGAATGAAAAAGTTATTTTGTGTTATGATCTATTAAGTGAAGATTTCATTGCTGTCTGCAGTTGAATTAGGATACAATCAATTTTTTTAATAACATCCTTTATTGGATATGAATACTACAATCCTAAGTTAATTGAATATTATATTCGAATTGTCCCTAATTTAGTTGAATTAAGTAAAGCATGTGGGTGTTTACTGGATTAGTGTTCTGCTCCCAAGTCGATTTTAGTATGTTAGATTTTAACATTTTAGCATGTTTGGATTTTATTTCTAAGGTTTCGTCCGTTTTAGCCCTCTCAATTCGTAGGTGATATCCAACAGCTGAATAGCTTCTACGTTGATGTGATTATGTAGGCGTTTCTTGGATAACTTCATTAATCCCGTTGATCTCTGGGCCTTCATGTATTTCCTGATTACTCACAAAACTGTACGCATTGGTAATAATGCTAAGGAATTTGTTCTGGCTTCGTTGAATTATTTCTCTATTGGATTGCTTTGTACAGCCCCATAATTGGATTCCGTACATACAGATCGGCTTGATGATAGATTCATAGATCAATCTTTAACAATAGAGATTAAGTTGAGAGCGATGCCCGATTAACCAACACATTTGTCTACGTTCCAGCTTTATTTACTCAGCTTTTTGTTTTACATGATGTCTCCAATTTAGTCTGCTATCCAGGTGTACACGGATATATTTCGCGGGATCTGCCTTTGGAACTGGAATTCCGTTGAGATATGTAGTAATATTACTATCTGGAACGTCGCAATGTAAATGTTACGTGAATAGAGTTCATCTCTATTACTATTTATTGGTCTACAGGAACCCTGAAGTTCATGACCTCACTGATAAGGCTGCGCCATCGCTCCCTATCCTGTGGACTCTACTTCCACCTTCGACCATCCGATCCGATCTCCTCAACGTCAAACCTTACATAGTCCTCTCATATCCGTTGCGACCGTCCTACCGATCTCTTTCCGGATATCTTTTTCATCTTGTTGAGTTTAATTTTCCAATCAGTGGTCCAGTGGCTAATTTCGTTAAGTACCTGTTGCAATTGGAACGTAGCTTTGTTTTATTATCGGCAGCTGATATTATAACGGCCTCATTTGCAATTATTATTATTATTTATTGGCCTGTAGAAACCCGGAAGTTCATGACCTCACCGACTCGACTCCCCCATTGTTCCCTGTCCTGTGCGCTCTCCTTCCACGTTCGACCATCCGATCCGATCTCCTCGAGGATAAACCTAACATTGTTCTCCCATCTCCGTCGCGCCCGTCCTCTCGGTCTCTTTTCCGTTGGCTTAACGTCAAAAATTCTATGCACGGTCCTATCGGTGCCCATTCACGCCACGTGTTCGGCCCATCTTAATCTTCGCGACCTGATTACTCTCACTTGTAGAGTTACGGTATAGCTATTCCAATTCGTGGTTTTGGAGTTTCTTCCATTGTTCTGCCTCCTCGTCATATTTACCTCCAAAGATACCCCTTAAAACTTTATTCTTGAATACGCGGAATCGGTTTTCTTCCTGTTTTGTGAGAGCCTATGTTTCGCATCCGTATAGAATAATTGGCATGCTTATGGTTCTATAGACACGGAGCTTTATAGTACGTAATAGCAGTTTCGATTTCAACAGTTTACTGACCGGAGTGTAGTCTTTTGTTAATTTCCTTCGACATTTCGTTACTGGGCGTCAGTATTGTTCCCAGGTATTTAATCTCTTTGACATTTTCAAATATCTTGCCTCTGATGTTTATGTGTGTTCTATGAGGTCCGCCTGCTTTCGCCGTAATCATGTATTTTGTTTTGCCTTCATTTATTTCTAGGCCCACCTCTTCTGCTGCTTGCATGATGATTTCACAGTTTTTACTTACAGGTTCTAGATTATCGCCCAGAATGGCGATGTCATCCGCATATGCGAGCACTTGTGTGACCCCGTTTAGGGATGATCCGGCCATATTGTCATTTTGTACCTTTCTGATGACATACTCGAGCACAACGTTAAAAAGACATGGTGAGATGCCATCGTCCTGTTTTAGTCGGTCCCGGATTTCAAATGGTTCTGAGAGGTGGTTTTCTATTCTAACGCCTTTTGTTTTCGTTTATACTGATTTGAATGAGGGCGGCATATTGTTTCGGAAAGACACCACTCGACGGATTTCTGAATGATTGTCAATACGGATTCTGTGGCAGGCAGTCCACGGGAGACCTTTTGACACTTATAACCGATATATGGACATCCGCAATTGAGCGGCATGCTGAGTCAGGGGCGGTTGCATTGGATATCTCCAAGGCGTTTGACCGTGTCTGGCACGGGGCATTGCTGAGCAAACTTTGTTCATATTGACTTTCCCAGCACCTTTGCGACTGGACAAAGAGCTTCCTCGAAAATTGATCGATCCGACTTGTTGTGGACGGCGGGTATTCGGATCTCTATCCGGTTAATTCCGGGGTGTCTCACGGTTCTATTTTGGCTCTAGCCCTGTTTTTGCTTCACATAAATGATTTGTTGTAGTCGACGAATAACATGGTGTTCAGTTTCGCCGATGGTAGTGTGGGGGACGGTTTGTGTGCCAACGTATGGCTCGGGTTCACTACACTCCCACCGAACTGAGTCTGCGAAACTCCCACCGAAACTGTTAAATGAGACACTGCTCGTCGCCGAGGGTAGGTTAAAACCAGGAACAAATGATCGTCCAACCGGGAGTAAGTAAGATGAGAAACACAGTTTCCGTAGCAAATGGTTCTTTATTCAACTGGGTTTTATTCTAGTCTATCTTAATACTGCCGCTTATTCGATAGGTTGCAGTGTGCAACTTTGTACAATCGTGAAATTGGCCGTAAATTTGCAAAAACACTCCGCACAATGGTTTCTTAATTAAATCGTACTTCACTTTAGTCTATTTTAGTTTTAGTCTATCCGGGGGTGGAATCGTACAATTTTGGCAATGAACCTATGAAGAACGCTCGACGCCGCGCGCAACTCTTATAAACGATCACACTACTGAAACGTCGACTGTTCGCCTCGGACTCTGTTGTTTTAAAGCGGTGTAAATGGGGACGCGCACTCGATGGCGGTTGGCTAGCGACTGACTAATGAAATGGAGAAAATATCTATTCGTCGCGTCCGGTGATTAGGTCATAGCAGGAATAAGCTTGCCGCCACTTCCGGGGAATTTTGAGAAGAGTTGCTATGCTCGCATAAGAACTCAGTTCCAGCGAATCCTGGCCGTACAGGCTGGGTTGGATTCGTTGGTTGTGTATTCCGGGGAATTGAAAATGCTTGGGTGCAAGCAGGGAATATCGTTTGGATAAAATGTTAACCGAAGTAATTTTGGGGGAAATGTGTGCGGCTTGGCATAGTTGATGAAGATAGTTAATGTTTCGTTATGGATTGAATATGCGTTTCGTTACAGCATATGAATTTCGAGGAATTTAGATTGCTTGGTCGCAATGAGGAAATATAGAGAATTGACCGAAGCAGTTTGGTGAAGATGTATGCGGGGTGATGTAATGGGTTAATGTTTGTTGTAGGTTTGGGGTATACGTTTGTTAAGGCGTATTAATTTCGGGGGAAATTGTGGTTGGCTTGGTTGCAATGAGAAAACTGACCGAAATTTGGGAAAATGAATGCGGGGATGATTAGAATATATTCGGTTGGATTATACTCTGTTGAGAGTTTGGAATTGCAGGTTGGGAGATGTATGCTATTGTGGGTTGTTTGCATGTTTACAGGTTAGGATTGTTGGTTGGTTCTCCGTGTGATGTAGAGAACCCCCACAGTAGTACGTTTGTTTCCTCTTTTTCGAGTGATCGACCGATTGGTGCATCAACGTCACACCAGCTAAGATACAGCCAGATTGACTCCGATTCGGGATCTGGAAAGACGAATGTCGTCAACTTCAATGCAACCAAGACATAATATACAACATTCACCAAGAAAAATGGATCATCGGTTCCACAGCTGGTCATGAATGACCGGGCTCTTGAATCTGGGAAAAGCTTGAAAACCCCCCACCCGGAAGTTTTATATGTTCGAAAGTATAGCCTTAAGTTTGCAAATGTATATGTTCGAAAGCTCATATTTTTGTAAGTACCGTTAAGAGTGAGTCTCACTTGTTCCACAGGCAGCAACTTCACAAGTCACTCTAAGGCAATTCCTAGGATGACTTGGTGGATTGACCCAGCGAAGGCTGGCAGAGTGGGGCTGCACCATGGCTTGGTGGGAAACCAAATCCATGCCTTTGGTTTTTTTCAGAAAACCGCTCGGCTGTACTCCGCCCTTTCCAGGTTCCACGTCGTGGTAAGGATCGATGCCACGCCATTTTAAGGTTTTCCTAGGAGGGCGATCCCGATCGAAGGGAAGTTTTTCCGCTCCGGGTACGGGCTTGGTTAGTTTGCTCTTACGTCATGGAAGAGATCGGCCGGCTCGTCACTCTAAGTTTTTCCTAGACTCAGCTAACGAGAATTTAATGATTATGGCTTTTTGTTTGCAAACAGCGATGAATAAAGAAAATCTATTCGGGCTGTTTGTTCTTTAATTATTTTTTCGAAGTCCGTGCGCATTTTGAGGAGAATCATTTTAATATCTGAATCTTCTTCTGTCGTGCGTGCTTTCATCGCAGGTTGAGGCTTTGGTTCTAAGTTGATTGGTTTATTTGCACAGAAGTTATTTGAGCATATGACATGTTGGGCGGAACGAAATTGTTGTAAGAGCGAGCTTTCATTTCTTTTTGTTTTTTGATCTTACGTTTTCGCTTATCCATTTTACCCTTAAGGGCTTGAAATCATGGCTATCCTCTAAAATCGGTATGACCTGCATTTCTGATAATTTTTCTTTTCCAAGTGGACATTCCCCAGTGTTATGAATGCTTAGGGCTTCTCGATAGTATAGTGGTTAGTATACCTGCCTGTCACGCGGGAGACCGGGGTTCAATTCCCCATCGGGGAACCTCTGGCGCAAGACTAATGACCTTGCCCGGAAAAAACAAATCATTATGGAAAATTTAACAAGCCTCAGGACTTGCTAAATAAGGCCAAGACGGGCTCCCGGTTCTAGTGCCGATGATGGTGATGAATGCTTAGACACTTGACGCATCTAAACTGTATGTTGCAGTTTGCAGCAACATGCTCAATTCGTTAACAACGCATGCATTGTAACACATGTTTGGCTTTATGGATTTTTTTCCAACTCACCATTTGCTATAAGGCTTAGCGAAACTAAGAAAAAAAGGCAACTGGTCACTAGTTTGATTGTCTGCTCAGTGTTATATAATACGAGGGTTGCCTCTTATGTTTCGGGATTTGGCAACCCTAGTGTTGCAATCCGGCAATTGACAGCTCTGTCGTAAAGTTGGACATTTTTGAGGTTATACGCACTCAGAACGTTTTGACATACGAGCGCTATTTGTGCTGTTTACAGTAACTTAAAAGATTCATCTCGGCCCAAAAATGGAATTAAATCGTCAACATTTTCGTGCGATTATTTTTTACAACTTTCGGCGTGGATTAACTCAGCAACAGTGCATGGATGAACTTAATTCCATTTTTGGCGATGAAGGTCCATCAAGGACCAGTGTTTATCGATGGTATGGTGAATTCAATCGTGGTCATAGTTCACTCCAAGATGAATTTCGTGAAGGTCGTCCAAAATCAGTTGTTCCGAAAACCATTGATGCTGTGCGCGAACTGATATTGGAAGATCGTCATGTGACCTATCGTGAGATTGAGACAACCTTAGGCGTTACTGGGACCAGCATACATTCAATATTGCATAAACATTTGACTGTCAAAAAAATTTGTTCGCGTTGGATCCCACACAATTTGTCAATCGCCCAAAAAAAGGCTCGTGTCAATTGGTCGAAAGAAATGCTCAAAAAATACGGTCGCGGTGCTTCGAAACACGTCTATGACATCGTGACAGGTGATGAATCGTGGATTTACGCGTATGAGCCCGAAAGTAAACAGCAGTCGACTGTCTGGGTGTTTTAAGATGAGCCAGATCCAACAAAAGTTGTTCGCGCACGAAGCACTTCCAAGCAAATGGTCGCCTGTTTTTTCGGAAAAACTGGACATGTCGCAACCGTACCACTAGAACAACGAAGAACAGTCAATTCTGAGTGGTACACAACCATTTGTTTGCCAGTTGTCTTCCAAGAAATCAGGAAAACCAACCGCCGAAGACGGATCACTCTTCACCACGACAATGCGAGCTCTCACACACCTGCTGCGACCACTGCATTTTTGAGCACCCAAAACATCGATTTGATGGGTCATCCGCCGTATAGTCCTGACTTGGCACCGAATGACTTCTTTTTATTCCCGTACGTAAAAAACAAACAGAGGTCAACGTTTTTCGACACCTGAAGAAGCGGTTGCTCCATTCAGAATGTATGTGTTGGAGATACCTCAATCAGAGTGGCAAAAGTGCTTCGACAATTGGTTCAAACGCATGCAAAAGTGTATAGATCTTCATGGGGAATATTTTGAAAAACAATAAAGTGATTTTCGATGATCAATATTTGTTTTTGTTCTCTAATCCCGAAATATAAAAGGCAACCCTCGTACCTGGGTGAGGGATCAATACTAATGTGGTAGTTGTGTGGTTTGAACACTGAAGCCAGGTATTGCGCAAATATTTCAACTTTATCTTCAGTTCTGCGTACCCACTGTCTCTACGCATCCTTTAAAGCTGGCACTTGAATAAGAGGACGTTTAAATTTACGTGTTGCTCCAGAGAGAGTAATGCGTATCCGCTGCCGGACTTAGTCCACTTAGATACAACTCTGTTCATTAATTAATTTGTTAACTAGATTGCTCACCTTGTTAAATATTTTTTTATCCTTAGGATGACTGGATCTGTGCCAGCTTTGCCTAGCCTAGGGTGGTTGGCTGCAGGTTCTAGTTTACCTCTTGGCATCGGAGTTGTTGCAGCGGCTGTGCTTAGTACTGTTTCGATAAATTGTTGAACTTGTTGTTCCAATTCTTCACAATATTGAAGTTTAATTCAATTTGTTTTGTGTTAAAAAGCTCCATTACGGCCTGCCGGATGGTGGGTGTTTCAATGAAAATAAATATATACCCTCCAGTAGCCATGTATGCAATGTAAAGGGTGGCGTAGAGCATTAGCCACACATTTGCTAATCTTTTAATTCCTATCATGTCCCATAACAACTAAATGTGGTTGGTGTAATATATTTAATGCATCTATGGCGACAAGTACTGTGGGAACAAATGAACACATCCTTCCCACTGAATATTGTAAAGGATTGTGTCTATTACCTCTTGATGAAAAACCATCTTCTTCAATTGGCGAATTTTCAAGCAGTGAACTTGAGTCAGATAATTGTTGTCTTTCTAGGTCTTCGTATTCGTTACGATTTTTTTATTGGTTTAAACATGTTGGAATTGTTCTTTTACGGGCAGTTTGCGGTTGGATTTTATGTTCCTTTAATTTGTTAAATTCACGTCTTATTGAGTGGTGTCACATATGATTTTTGAATCTTTTCGGAATCTTTCCCAATCTGTATATTTGTTAGTAAGATTTAGTTTTCTGTTCTTTCTGGGAACAGCTGCGTTCAGTCTTGTAGTGGTACTGTAGTGTGGTTAGACGTTAAATCAACTATACTATCGGTTTCGATGTAAGGCAATGCCATTCCTTTAGAAATGAAGAAATCGATCAGGTCAGGAGTTGCTATCAGTAGGCCAGTATGTTTCACACTTTCCTTCTTTGATGTCTGTAACCAATTGTTTTCCCTTGCCTGGAGTAATCAACCTTGACCCCCAAGCAGTGTGCTTGACATTAAAATCTCCACCAATTATAAACATTGGTCCAAGCATCTTAAAGATATCCGTGAATTGTTGTTTTGAATTTGCGTGTCTAGGTGGGCAATATACAGCACCTACGTTTAACCCTAAACCGGTAAACATATTTTTGTCAACTTAATCCGGTAAACTGGGATTATTAAATAAAACACCCCAATCTTATAAATTCCATATCTCGGGTATATTTTAACATTAGAGGATTTTTTGTATACATTTAAAGAAGTTTGTTACAAATAATGTAAAAAAAGCAAAAATTACTGTTAGATTTAAAAACGTCTGGTGTGTAAATACACCCAAGTTTACCGGTTTAGGGTTTGTGGCGCCTCTAACAGATATACACACAATACACAAGCAAATAGTTAAGACCACCGAACGAAGATCGAATAAGATAATGCATCAGAGCCGTATATCATACCGAAAAAATAACAATTCACATCAGTGGAATATACTTGCGTTTAAAAATCGAATTCAAAACACGGCCAGTAGCCTGATGTGTTACGCTTTGGTTCAATTTTTGGTGATTCTAACTGTAATAGCGCCAGTTCGAATCACACGTTCTTCACTATCAGTCCAAACGCTATAGGTTAAATAAGCTCCATTAAGGAGCATTGTGGTCGAGAAACGTAGCTTTTATCTTCACTGTGGTGAAATCATGTAGTGGTTCTACAGCAGTATGCGATGCGGTGAAGCATCTGATCCGAGCCTACGCTATGAATAGGTTAGAACCAAAGCAAATAAACGGATCAGATCACGGCCGCGTGTATATGAGAATCTTTCAACTCTCAACTTGTAAGTTTCTACGTTAGTGCTCGTGTATACTGCTCTGATTTCTTTTTCGAATCTTTCGGTACTATGAGATTCACTATGGTTGCGTGCTTGTAATCTACTGGAAACGAGGTAGCCTCTGATGTTTGTGTACGGTTCGGCACTCTGCCATTTGGATTTGTAATGGAGTCTTTGGACGTAGTTTATTTCGTATTCAGCTCACCACGTATTAAGACTCCTTCGTATTGTTGCCTAAAGTTGAACATCTTGTTAAGATCATCTTGAAGAGCTTGCTTGCTTAAGCTTGAGGATATGTATACTGACCTTAGGATTACCGCCTTGGAGGTTTTTTGCCCGATCAATTTAATTGATATAAATAGGGTCGGGATATTTATGGTCATTCCCACTTTCCAGAATCTGAATGTACCTGTATATGGCTAACACATTTCTTTAGCCGGTGTTATTCCTTAGGTACGTGTACTCGTATTCATTCAAAATAAGTTTGTGGCACTCTTTGAGGTGCGTTCCTTGTATGAAAACAACCGAAATATTAAAAAAAAAAAAACATCCGAGGCAAATGGAAAATACGAGGGTGGTCTGAAAAGTTTCCAACCTAACAAAGATACAAGACATTTTTTCTTAAAATGTATGTTTATTTTTCTACACAGTCTCCTTGTAACTCTACACACTTCTCCCAGCGATGCTCCCATCTCTCTAACCCATTCAAATAGTACTCGGCGATTTTTTTTTTCAAAATAACTGTTTACGAAGTGATTGCCTCCTCATTTGACGAAAATCTCTGTCCACCGAGCGCAATTTTTAGATAGAGAACAAAAAGAAGTTGCTTGGGGCTAGATCTGGTGAATAAAACGGATGGTCAAACAGTTCCAACCGTAATTCGTAGATTTTCGCCATGGCAACCGCTGAGGTATGAGGCGGCGCGTTGTCTTGGTGAAACAGGATTTCCTTTTTCTGCAAATGTGGCCGTTTTTCCGCAATTTATGTCTTCAGATGGTCAAGTAATGACCTCATGTCATGGGTTTTCCTTTTTGAACATAATCGATTAAGATAACTCCATGACTACCCCAAAAAACAGTCGCCATCACTTTCCCAATTGAAAAAAACAGTTTTTGCATTTTTTTTTGGAGCCGATTCCCCCTGTGCAGTCCATTGTTTTGACTGTATTTTTGTTTCGGGCGTATAATGGTGTATCCAAGTTTCATCGACAATAATTAATCGGCGCCAAAACTCGGATTTATTGCACCTTACCTGCGCCAACAGAGCTTTGGAAATGTTCATTCGAACACGTTTTTAGTCTAACGTGAGCAAGCGCGGCACCCAACGCGCGGACAGCTTTCTCATGCCTAAACCCTGATTTAATATGTGACAAATAGGTTCTTTGGACATTTTCATCGCCTCTGCTATATGCCTAACTTTAATTCGGCGGTTGTCTAGCACCATTTGATGAACTTTAGCGATTTGATCGTCAGTTGGTGCAGTTTTTGGACGTCTCGAACGTTCATCGTCTCCCAAGCTCTCACGGCCACGTTTAAATTCAGCTGCCCAAAAATTTGATAACAGCTCTATACTTAATTTTGTCCATTTTCACAAAAACACTTAAATCACGCAAACGACTGTCAAATAAAAACTACGCATCCAAAATGCCTGAAATTTTGGTGAGTAACTGTCAAAAGATGCACAACTACATTCACTTTTATTGAAGAGTGCTGCTATTTTCACGTTGGGGTCGAAAACTTTTCAGGCCGCCCTCATAGGTTTTGCCCCAATTTCTGGTCATACAAAAACTTTGCATATTGAATGTGTACTTTGCAGTTTTGGAGGACTGAATATTGTCTTCTGAATGAGCGTTCACTTGTCTAGTGTTAATAGTTGATAATAGAACCAATTCCAATGGCAACTTGGGAAATCCTTCGGCTGAAATTTTGGTGAGTTACTGTCAAAAGATGCACAACTATATTCACTAGCTTTTATTGCCTTCACGTTGAGCTCGGCAACTTTTCAGGCCACCCATATAGAAGAGCGTATGGTAGTGTTTAATAAAGTTAAGTACTATGAAATGTCCAATTTTTTTTTTTTACTAGGTTTAATAGAGATTTCACAACAATGGCTCTCTGAATGGCGCACTTGGTATGCTTCCGCCTTTCTCTCTTTTTTACAATCAGGCAGTCATACGTAGGCCTTTTTGAATTCAGAAGATGTGTTAGATGATCATGTCATTTACTGCTGATTCAATATTTTCTACTCGAACCGTGAAGTCCGGTACGCAAACTTCTTAACAAGCTTTACTAATATCCATACCAGGTTTGTAAGTTGAAGGGCCTCTAGTCGGTATATTAGTGTACATTAGGGGTAGTCGGTAAATTAAGTCTGTAATTCGAGATTGTTGGGTAAAAAGATTTTGGATAAAGTTTTTAGTCAGTAATACTCTTAGAATGTTTTCATATACTCCAGAGTTAATTTTCGTGACAATTCCTTTTTATGATAAGAAAAACAAACGAAGCATTCACCCTATAAAGGATGAAATAACACAAAAAGGGTGTGTAGACCGAAACATACGTTAAAAAACAGATTTCTGAACATTCTTGGAATCTTACTCGTGGTTAAAAAGGCTTTGTAATGAAGGTTTTTATTTGATATATCACCTCAACGTTGTTTGTGTTAAGAAAATCTTGCAGTTTTGTGGGGCCGTTGTAAATTATTGGAATTGTTTCCTTTTAGGTAATTGAAATCAAACGAGTTTGTGGCGAAAAAGACCAAAGCCCTGTGGATAACACAAACAAAGTATACATTTTTTTAACCAAACACGCTGTTGTTCGATTGCAACTAAATCATACGTTTCTCGACACCATCCAACCGCCAACACCATGACTCCTTTTGCGATCCATCACAATTGAAGAAATGATATTTCTACGAAGAACGTGATTTCAAAAGGAATCAGACAAAGTGCAGAGGCAATCCCCAAAAGCCAATCTGAATTACAAAGGTGCGAATAATTTATACTTAGCCATCCAATAAAAACCTTATAATCCCCTTCGTGCGTCTACAGTTGCCCAATCATCCGGGCACAGTAGCACAAATAGCGGCAGTCAGCACTGTAGTATAATTACATTGTGCCACGGCGAAATCGATTTCTGGGAATTTCATTGGATCGAATCCTTGAGGGGAAGAAGCAGCCAACAAATCGATTAACTGTCGGCATGTGATGTAGAAGCACAAAAATGAAGGAAGTAACTACTCAGAGTAATGACCGTTTGCGACACTTTACAACCTCGCCAGCTTTTGTAAAACTCCTATCGCGTCTGAAGTCGTAGTCAGTCGTGCAGCTGCCCACCAAAAAGACAGAACGCATAAAACCATCAAGTGTTACGGGGCACACGGTCTTTCGGGAGCTGGTGCAATTCCAAGACTCTTAAGTCAATTCAGCGCGTTCCATTGTCACCATCGACCTGCATCGTCATCACTTGTCTTGGTGGTTGCGAGCATTAATGTCCACTACTCGACCGTATATATCCAGGAATTGCTTTGTTTTGACGTCCGAATTGACCATTATGTGAAAATTATGATTAAATTGCATCTCAAATTGCCGAGCACGGTCAAGCGCAACGGAGCGAGCCCCCGCAATCGCCCTGTTAATGATTTCGCAGGGCTTCCCAGGTCTGGTCTGTAAAATTATTGCCTTGCCGTCCTAGAGTGTATCGAGCAGGAGGAATTCGTGCGGCACCCGGCGCAGATGGCTGAGGAACGGAAGGGGCAGTGTCTGGTGGAGTTGGTGTTTGGGGTTCGAGCTAAGATGCGATTGATAATTTATATATAGAGAAGCCCCAGCGTAGGATGCAAATTATATCGACGGTGTGTGCCTCTGTGTACATGCGCGCTAGTCGTCTTTATTGCTGCGGATAGGAATCGTGGGATACTTATAATTTATGGACTTAGCACTGATATGCATTTTAAAGTGCTGCACTTAGAGAGAAATTTGTTCTTTTGGCACAGATATTGATGTCAGATTGTTCACAACGGCGGACACCAATTTACGAGAACTCAACAAATGTTCGCAGTCATTAGATCTCATTCCATGCATTACTACGGTATCGGCAGGAAAAGACCTTTGACGTTTCGATTTGATCCCAGAAGGAAGTCAAGGAAATTCAGGGAGTCGGAAGGCATTTTTTGGATCAATCTTTACCTCGGGGTGTGTAAAATTCAAGAATGGTAGTGGAACTAGTTGTAATATGAAGGTTTGATTTCATTCTACGTTTTGTTAAAAAAGTATGTGGAATTGTCGATTTAGATCTTCACTCACTGCAAACATCGGAATGTAGTACTGACATTGACTGACTTAACCAGCTGTCGTAAACACACTGATTGAGAGATTTAACTAAAACTTGTCATCATAATTAACGACAGTTGTACCAACATGCGGGCTCCCCGATAGTATAGTGGTTAGTATACCCGCCTGTCACGCGGGAGTTATTGTTGTTATAATTTATATAAAGAAAAAATGTAAATTTTTTTGGAGGCTGTGCCTCTTTAGTTTATTCGTCAAATTACAGGTCGCTATGAACACTCTCTGCAGTTTTTCTATGCTATATATACTTAAATTCTATCTTAGCCTAGGAATCTCCTAATGTGTTTTTAATGACCCAACGTAATAGATACATATGTTTTGCTTCTTAGCATTTTATTTTGGGTTTTTTTGGATCTAGGTAAATGATGTCTAGACACAATTTTAATGTTAAATATTTTAAGGAATGAATAGGAAACACATTCCTGGAAGATTGTAAAAATGCAGACGCTAGTTGTTGTTAGATGAATTTCTTATTTCAAGGTGAACATGAGGATGCATCGTCATACGTTAACTCGGGCGACCGGGGTTCGATTCCCCATCGGGAAGCCCCTGGCGCAAGACTAATGACCTTGCCCGGAAAAAACGAATCATTATGGAAAATTTAACAAGCCTCAGGACTTGCTAAATAAGGCCAAGACCGGTTGTAGTGCCGATGATGATGATGATGATGTACCAACATGCAAAAAAATCGTGTTCATACCTTTGACTAGGGCGGGCAGTTTTAATCGATAATTCCCGATACATTTTCGGTAGAACGTATATAAGGCTATTCAATTTGTTTCGCGTCGGAAACTAGCAAAACAAAAAAAAAACTCGAAGGATATTTTTCAATTGAAAACGAGAAGTAAATCACTTCCGAGAAGCAAAAAGATGTATGCTAAGATACAACACCGCGTAAAGGTCAACCAAAAAAACCGGCGCGATTGGAATCCTAATTCGTGTAGTCAACAAAGGAAAGAAACTCGGAGTTTGCATTTAATTAATTTGATTTTACTATTTGAAATGAATTGCTGCACAGAATTACCCAAGATTTGTTGTACAAAAAATAAACCAATACGTTTGAAACATCTCTCACGACCTGGGAAAAAACTATTGTTGTCAAAAAGACGAATTTTTACTGCTCCGAGAAAACTGCCTTGTTCTCCTGTTTCCTTTTGAACCAAAACAGCGTTTAACGATGGCCTTGATTATCGGCCACTGACCTTCAATGCCTTTACAACAACTCTCCACCCCATATCTCTCTCGTTGACCTAAATTCAAGCCGCCTTTCTATTGGCTGTTGCTTGTGGGAGCTATGTGAACGTTTTGGATCATAATTGCTGCTTCACACGTTCCTTCGGTCTCCGCCTTGGTCGACATTGCAAGTACTATGCCGACGGCAGTTGGCTAGTCGAAGGCCAAGGGCATGCATGATCATGGTTTTACGTGATCACGTAATTGAACTTGAAATGCGATTTACGTGATACGTTTTTAAATGATGATTTTGTGCGTGATCATGTTGCATTTTGCAACACGAGGGTAGGTCAATAAGTCCTTAGAAATGCCTACAATAGCTCTCGTTGCATCGCTAATGATATGTTTTTAGTGAGCATCATTCTTCACTAGGTATCTGTCAATTTTCAATTTGTTTCAAGTTTCAATTTTGAATTGGGTATGGAAAAAATAGCTCCTCAATAGTATACTGGTTAGTATACCCGCCTGTCACGCGGGAGACCGGGGTTCGATTCCCCGTCGGGGAGCCTCTGGCGCAAGACTAATGACCTTGCCCGGAAAAAACAAATCATTATGGAAAATTTAACAAGCCTCAGGACTTGCTAAATAAGGCCAAGACCGATTCCAGGTTGTAGTGCCGATGATGATGATGATGGAAAAAATAAGCTCCTCGATAGTATAGTGGTTAGTATACCCGCCTGTCACGCGGGAGACCGGGGTTCGATTCCCCGTCGGGGAGCCTCTGGCGCAAGACTAATGACCTTGCCCGGAAAAAACAAATCATTATGGAAAATTTAACAAGCCTCAGGACTTGCTAAATAAGGCCAAGACCGATTCCAGGTTGTAGTGCCGATGATGACGATGATGGAAAAAATATCTGCCTATTAGACCTGACCACCATTACTATTAGAACTATTAGACCTGACTACCATTAGCCTTTTTTCAATTCCATTCTTTCAGGAGCGGCACGCCTATAGGGCTGAGATGCGAATAGGTAACTGTTCGTGTTTTGAACAAATTGTAATATTCTGGATCATCGCTTTACGTGGTGACAGTGTCTGTGACGTCGTTATTATGGCCCAGCTAATCCCGTTTTGTGCGCGCGTTGGTGGAAAAAAAGGAAAGTTACTTGGATTGCATAGATCAAGGATGTGCTTAGAAGAAAAACTTCAAACATGTGAACCGTTCCAAGCTAACTATTCGAATTTGGGACTTGTTGAAAAAATGTTGTCGCTGCATGAGTATTGAAAGCATTTGAAGTGAAAAGTGCGTTATAACCATGGACCAAGAGAGTATGAGCAACGTTGGACCATCTTTTTTTTTTGTAATCGCCATCAATAAAACTTTTTATAAAAATAGTCTTCGTGTGTTTCTGCAATCACTCTGTGGCATTTGTAACAGATACACACACAATACACAAGCAAATAGTGAAGAACACCGAACGAAAACCGAATAAGAAAATGCTTCAGAGCCGTATACCATAGCGATAACATAACAAATCCACGTCAGTCGAATATACTTGAGTTTAGAAATCGAATTCGTACACCCGGCGGTGGCCTGATGGGTTGCGCTTTGGTTCAATTTTTGGTGATTCTGACTGTCATAGCGCCAGTTCGAATCACACGTTGTTCACTATCATGACAAACGCTATAACACCACAAATTTCCAATGTGATACTCTCATGGGCAGAAGATCCATATTCAGGTTAACAAAAGGTGTGATTACCTTTCTAGAGCAAGAGTATAAACAGTGGGTATTGGAGTACCCCTAAATGACCGAGTACATTGCATGCGGAAGGAGAGTCAGAGGATAAGAAGAGGAGGTATCGATGTAAAAGGTTCCCCAATAAGGATGATGTGTTTTACAAATTAAATAATGGGTTTCCCAAAGTGTTGGAATATATTTTCGAAACATGGTGACAGACATAGTTAAAATGGTAGAAATGTCACTAGCTGCCATTTGTCTTTAGTATAGCCTGGCTACGAAGGTGGGATTCTTCCACCAAAGGAACGCACACCAAGATACGTGATATAGACACCTGAAATGAAACATGGCGCGCTGACATGACCCAGCTGATACCAGGACATGGATGTTTTCGGCAATACTTGCACAAGTATAAACATACGTAAATCGCCCATAATGCTTGTACTGTGAAGGCAAAATAGAAACTTCGGGAGAAAGCACTACTGAGTGCGTGAGATTCGAGACCACACAAATGATTTTAGAAAGACATATGAGACGGACGGTTTCTCCGATAGGAGTAACAGAATACATGCTGAATTCCAAACAAGCATGTTCCGTAATAAATGATATTCTATTTGACATAGTGCAGCAGTTGGGACGCAACGAGCGGAGTAACTGATAAACTCCGCCCCACCCCACGCAGGAATATCTAAAAGAAAGTTCCGCGGGGTTCAACGGGAATATGCGCCTGGCAGGAGGTGGTTTTAGTCGGTAAAAATCCGGCATGCCTCTGGATCAGTCTAGATGTAATCATCATCGGCACTACAATCCCGATCCGGTCTTGGTCTTATTTAGCAAGTCTCTTCACCGGTATCCAGTCCTTATCCGAGACTTGTTAAATTGTCTATAATAATTTGTTTTCCGGGCAAGGCCTTATATTCGTTCAGGGAATCGGCTAATTGCTGTGCAGCTCGAGCTCCGTGTAGTGAGCGGACGTTTCCATGAGAAATTTCTCCAATCGTTTAGCCATTTTCGTTTCCGTGGTCGTCGTCGTGTATCCGGTCCATATCCGAAGCTTGTTAAATTTTCCATAATAATTTGTTTTTCCGGACAAGACTATTAGCCTGGCGCCAACCTTTCTCAGGATGTTGCTAAATGCATTGGTTCACTACTTGGCGAGGGCCAAAGTAGCTATCCAGGGGTGTCACGTGGAGATTGCATGTCAACTTGGATTGAACGGGGACAAGGACCGTCCCGGCCTTCGCCGGGTTGAAAGCAGAGACTTTGCCCCGGATGCCCCCCTTTGTTCGATTGTAAGCGTGTGCTGCACCCACTTTGCACACAGCTTTCGCATGTCCAAATATTCATGCATGATATGTGCAACACGCTCTTTTGATATCTTCAGAGTCTCAGCTATCTCGATCAGCTAACGCCGTCATTTGGTAAACAATTTATAACAATCAGTTGCGAAGCTGACGTATATACCTCTTGCTCGCTCATGGCTGTACTGACTACAAAGTCAAGCGCGACCGCGAACCAAGCCGGTTCCCCCACTCTTCATAAACCAACCAACAGCCATGTAAAAAAGTGAAATTACCGTTTATATTTGATTCACACAGGGGGAAATTGTTTTGAACACCGCCAAAGTGTCAAAATCACACATGATCTTTATCGCATATTCGGTCACATAGGCCGGATGATCAGGATTGCGTGTGGTGGATATATACATATATTCCTTGCCAGCGTATTACTTTTCCACAAATATGTCGGGAGAAAACGAAATTATTCGAGAGTTAGTATCCAACATGAAATAACCATCCGAGAAACGAGTGATGCGACCGTTGTTTTAGGTAATATGATGTCGCATATTTTAATAGGGGCGAAGTGTCCCGGGATTTTTCAATAGGTGGCGCCACTAGAAATTGAACATGTCTCATCTCGAGAGGCTCATCTGCCATGAGTTTATGTATAAAGTTTCGTGACATTTCGTTCATTCGTTTACAAGCTACAGTCGTTTGGGTGACGCCACTTTCGCCTTCTTACAAAAAAAAAAAAAAAAATGGAAAAACGGCAATATCGTATCTTGATCTGCGCCTTCGAGAACAACAGTTTATCTGTGGTTTAGTGAATTTAAAATGGATCGTACAAGCGTTGAAGATGCACCTCTGGAAAGCTAAGAGATTACGAATGTGAAAATCGTAAAGCAAGTGTATCGCATCGTTTTGAGTGATCGTAAAGTCAAGTTGCGCGAGTTAGCTGAGGCCGTGGGTATCTCAAAAGAACGGGCGGGATACATTTTGCGGGATCTTTTGAAGATGAAACAGCTGTCGGTGCGATGGGTGCCACGTGTGCAGACCGTCGACCAAAAACAACAGCGCGTTGATGGTTCGTTATACCGGTTTGTCGTTGTTGCAGCGTAATCGAGGAGTATTTTTTCGACGTTTTGTGACGATGGATAAAAGCGGGTTCATTACCAAACGCATGAGTCCAATAGGTAGTTTGAAGAGTGGGTGGAAAGCCACGAAAACCGACCAAAGCGACCATAAGACCAACGCCCTGCCGGGAAGGTTATCATCATCATCGGCACTAGAACCGGGATCTGGTCTTGGCCTTATTTAGCAAGTCCTGAGGCTTGTTAAAATTTCCATAATGATTTGTTTTTTCCGGGCAAGGTCATTCGTCTTGCGCCAGAGGCTCCCCGACGGGGAATCGAACCCCGGTTCCCCGGTCTCCCGCGTGACAGGCGGGAAGGTTATGGACTCCGTTTTTTGCGGTACGCATGGCATAATCTTCATTGATTACCTGCAGAAGGGCAAAACAGTAACAGGAGAGTCTTATGCAACATTACTGGACAAACAGAACGACGAAATAAAGAAAAATTTGTTGTTTTAACATTTGGCGTACTTTTTTTTATTTTGTTCTTTTTTATATATTTATCTTACTTGGTAGACGAAAAATGGTTAAATTCTAGCTTATTTAAATTATATTCTAACTTACCGGTCCCCTGCGGACATTCTAAGTTAAATTTGGGGTGACTATTATCTGTTGCCTTTCGGCTTTGACGAAATAAAAAAAAACGGCTCCACATGGCTAAGAAATAAGTTCTGTACCATCACGATAACGCACCGCCACACACGTCCTTGAAAGCGATGGCCAAATTGGATCAATTACGATTTGAATTGGTTTCTCAGCCACCATATTCTTCAGACTTCGCTTCAAACGACTATTATCTGTTCTCAAACCTCAAGAGGCGGCTCCAGGGAAAGAGATCCGGATCGAATGAGAAAGTCATCACGGAAACCGAGGCGTATTTCGAAGGGTTGGATGTTTCGTACTACAGAAACGGCATCGAAATGTTGGAAAATCGCTATGCCAAATGTATTGCCCTCCAAGGCAACTATTGGGTTGTACCACATGAAATGTCCGATTTTCGCTCAGTCGGAAATAAGAAGTTCTCGAGTGAACATCTGTGCCAAAACGTTAAACTTTCTTTTTTTTTATAAAGTAATGTACGCTTAATTTTAGGGTTCCTTACAAGTACAGTAATTTTTTTTCTATGAATTGCTGTCGGCAGTTCAAATTCGAACCCTCTTCCGTTATGAATTTAAAATGTGACATAATGCGTCATTGCCAATGAAAAACATTGATGATGCAGTTGAAGATGTAGCGGTAAACGAATGCACTATACGACGTCGGTTTGGAAAGTTCCGTTCGGGAGATTTCAACCTTGAAAATGGTCCACATGGGAAGTCGGAAAGGTTTGTTGACGACGATGTTTTAAGAGCAACGGTGGATGCAGAGCCAACGAAATCGGTGTGGGAGATTGCACAAAGTATGGGAGTATCCCCAATGACAATAAGTCGACAGTTTTCTCTCATAGGAAAGGTAAAAAAACTCGATAAGTGGGTACCCCATGAACTGAACGAGTCCTAAAAACTATATATACTGAGTAGGGCGTTAGGTTATACACACAGCTAGGCCGGCTTGTCGTAAGAGGCGACTAAAGGCCGAGTGGTAGCCGGGGTCCCAACGTCCTGCCGCCCGGTGAAATGCCACTTTAGCGGATTTAGCCTTAGCCGAAGTGTTCCGCCGAACACTGTTCACAAACAAAAGGAACAACCCGTTCACCAACAAACACGGAAAGAATACAGCCACACAAATACTGCGAAAACGTTCCTTTTTATTTTAATTTTGATTTTTATTGTCTTGCGTTTTAACGTACATGCAGGAGGTTAACATATACGTAGTCTGTCACTTAACTTACCTAATCCGGAGCACAAGATAGTTACTAATTATTAATTACACTCAATTCCTTTTTTTTTGCTCCTGTTGTCACTGTACACACGCGCGAAGTTCGTCGTTGCCTCTGCTTATCCAACTCCCCCCGTTGGGATTCTCACTGTCGACTTTTGCTAGTTCGCGTATTTAAACGTTACGCGACTTCGGGCCTGTTTCCTAATTTCGGTTATTTACGAAAATATGCGCTACGCGGACACCTCCTCGTCGAGTTCCTCTCCGTTCGACTATGTTTTTTTAGACTCATTAACTAAAGATCTCATTCCCCATCCGTAAGGAAAATTCCCCCAACGTATCTGTGAAGCAGAATTTCCCATCGTATCCGTGAAGCGGCAATTTCCATTGTATCTGTAAAGGAAGGTTTTTCATCGTAATCATCATTATCATTATTTTTTCCGGCTTGTTTATCGGAATCTTGTTCCTTTGTTTTATGATCGGTGGTGCCGCCGCTTATTCTCCGATCCTTTTCTATGCATTGTTTGTTTTTCCCATCTGGCCTGAGAAACGAGGGTCCTCGTGCTATTCAGATGGATACAAAGGACTATGGGATCGGTAATGCTTTGTTTGCATTTCCAACTCATAAATATTTATCGCGGGTAGTGTTAAAATGTTTATGGTTGCATGACTATTGGTCAGCATCGAAACGATATGCTTTGTTTGCACAAGTGTGCCTTTTGCGTTAGGGGGGTCATGCAAGGGATTTAGGTGCTAATTGCTATTAGCTACCAGAGTAGGCATCCGTTGTTCGATTTTTTTTTACCGACAATGGTGTTTCATGGGAAGCATCGCGTTGATGCTTAGAATGGGTGCTTGACTTACATGCGATGCCTAGCTGCATGTGGCGCATGGGTTTGGATACGGTGTATGGATGCGTTGAACTCGATATTGGAAGCTTTTGAACGTTTAGTTCCCTGATTTCTGATATCGACCTCAACGTCGTTGCATGTCATATTACCTTTTGTTTCGGGAGTGATTAAGGACTATGGGGACACGTGTCTGTGGGCACGTGTACTGGCAAAGGTGAGTATATTCCTTGGCGGAAGGATATCTCACCCTATAGTGGGTTGAGTGGTTCGTAGAACCGCTACACCACCCCATCAAGCTTTAGGCTCCGTGAAATGGTCGGGAGAAATCCCTGGCCATCTTTCGGAGCTTGGCTGATGGACCGGTTCGAGAAAAGGTTGGTTAGGTGGTAGTTGGTCCAAGCTGAGATACCACCCTGTCAGCTATACATTCCGCGATATCGCTGAGAGAAATATTCGACGGTGTTTCGGATGTGTGACTGATGGCCCGGACTGACACGGAGTCAGTCATGATGGTACCTTCTGATATAAAGAATTCCGGAGGTAATCTAGTCTCCCATTCGGATCTCTGGGGGGACTATGTCAGGGGGAACGTCATGTAGATATCATGATAAATAACGGAACTTTAAGAGGTTCGACGGCGTTTCGGATGTGTCACTGATGGCCCGGACTGACACGGAGTCAGTCATGATGGTACCTTCTGATATAAAGAATTCCGGAGGTAATCTAGTCTCCCATTCGGATCTCTGGGGGGGACTATGTCAGGTGGAACGTCATGATAAATAACGGAACTTTAAGAGGTTCGTCATTGTATGATCAGGCTCGCTCTCGATTCTTTTCCTTTTTCTTCAGTCTTAACTTTCACCCTTTTATATATTTTTCTAGGATTTTTCCTTTAAATTTTTTTCTTCTCTGTTGTTAATTTTGTAATATAAATTGTTTGCTTGAATTACAATCAAATTAACATTCGTTTTAGTTTATTTTATTGTATATATAATATACAATATAATATATAATTTTTAATCCTGTCACGCGGGAGACCGGGGTTCGATTCCCCGCCTGGAGCCTCTGGCGCAAGACTAATGACCTTGACCGGAAAAAAACAAATCATTATGGAAAATTTAACAAGCCTCAGGACTTGCTAAATAAGGCCAAGACCGGTTCCCGGTTGTAGTGCCTATGATGATGATGATAATTTTTAATTGCACTTTTATTGAGTTAGATTAGTGTTGTATTGTATTGTTTGCCCTTTGTTTTTCCCTTTTTTTGTAATTTTTTCTTTTTTACACTAACGCGCCCACAAAAGCGGATTTTGTGTCAGCACAGTGCGAGTGGAATCATTATTGTATCGGGTTTTCCAATAGGGACTTGACAACTTTGAATTTAATTTGTGAACGCACCCTTTCACTAATCATCGAACTGTCACTGTCAATTTATTCAGTAAACTCAACATTTTCATCATGGTTAAGTACACGAACGAAACACGTCTGCAATTATAAAAAGTTACTACCGAAAAAAGGTTGTCGAGTCCATATTGGAAAACTCTAGGGTTATACAATAGGATTTTATAATAGGGACTTGACAACTTTGAATTTAATTTGTGAACGCACCCTTTCAGTAATCATCGAACTGTCACTGTCAATTTATTCAGTAAACTGAACATATTCATCATGGTTAAGTACACGAACGAACAACGTTTGCAAATTATAAAAATTTACTACCGAAAAAAAGTTGTCAAGTCCCTATTGGAAAATCCTATATTATTTTTTTTTTTGTTCTTTCATTCTTAAGTCTTTAGTTTTTTTTTATTTTAGTTTTTGAATGTTTTACAAAGAATGATAATTTGTTTAATTTTTTGTTTGACATATTTTTGTTTTTCGACGTTGACTCGATTTTAATCTGATTATTTCATTACTGGGGTTTTTATCTTCTACGGTTTATTTTGGATCGTAACAAAGCTATTGAGATTCCAAAATTGTTCGTACTTTTCCATCATATCCCACATAATATATTCGGCTGCGATTCGATAAAACGCATTTAAACTCATCTACTCTTCGCAGAAGTTCTCAGATCACAGTCACTTTCTTGATTTATAAAAAAAAATTAATTCTAGACGCTACCTACAGGCACCTGCAAGAATTGCTATTGATTTAGGTGGTTTTTGAGATTTGCACATTTACCTTCTTACATTGTGTTCCCCTTTCCGGTTCACTTAAAATCAACTATTGTGAGTAAACAATTTGTTCTTTTATATAATGCTTCAAAACAAAACACTGTTTTCCGGCAGTGAAACATTTTTTGTAGGTTCGTTTTAATCTACGATCCGACACTGATGCTTCCCAACACGGTAGTTAACAAGCAGTTCTCACATAAAAGAAGCATAGAGGAAACCGAAACATCTCAACAAAACACAGCCTCACACAATATACTCAGCAAGGTGGAATGAGCCAATAATCCGACAAAAACAATCGCTATTTAAACACCTTTGCAAATGAAAAACAAAACTTACAAATGCAGAATAGAGTAAACGAAGCCCCTCGTCTACAACTTTCACAGCGAGGCGTTCATCCTCTCAACGTTAAATAGAAAAAAAAAACATTCCACCTTGGATAAAAGGTTTTACACAATAGTTTGCCTTGTGTACACACTTCGATCAAAGGCCGTTAAAGGTGTGAACATTGCTTTTGCTTGCGCCATTCGTGTGCGCCACCTCGTCGTATACATAAAAGCTACTCGTGCCACTATGGCGCACAACCTCCTCTTCGGCCTGCCGTGTGACCCCATGTTTGAATAGCAGTCCATTAGCCTGTCGGTTGTACCTTTTTACATTTCCACCTTTTTAGGTTTTTTTGCTTCTCTTCTCTTTTTCTGGCTTTTATTTCATTTAATTTTTGTGTGCTAAAAACTCGACACAAATTGTGTCAGTTGAATCGACCTCTTAGCCGGAGTTGATGGCGTATCAAACCGTCGTTTGATATGTGTCTAATATACCAACCGCCAGAAGGGGTGTTTTTAAAAGTAGGATTAATCAATAATAGACTGAGTTTTACCATCAAAACTGTAGTTCACATATCATCCCCTTCACAGCCATCGAGGGGGTTTTCTAATGATAACTGGAATGGCTTGTACTCGTATTCGTCCTTATTTTTTATCCATTCCGACTTGAATCGTCGCTTCCTGTTTTCTGGCTCAAGTAGGTCCTGAATTTGTTAGCATCTTCATCACCATTTCCGTGCACCGTGTCTTGTGGTGTATTGTGAGTAGAGAATCCAATTTAATTGGGAAAATTCCGCACGTACATCATTTGTATTGGCAAGAGCAGTCATCATCGTGGCTAAATTGGATTTATCCTTTTGTTTCCGAGTGACGAGTGTTCTAGTTGCCTCTTGCCTCTCTTGAGTTGTACTCCTACTAGATTCCCATGAACTAATGGTTTGAGAGTTGTTGCAGAAATTTCGCCGACAAACCAAAATCGATTATTCGACGGAATCGTGCTTCGTCACAACATTGTATCTTCCGCCTCACAAGGATAAAAGTCTAACAGCAATAAATTAATATATTTGGGTGGGTAAATGTAACGGAGTCAGAAATGTTAGAATGGCCGTTTTCAACATTATTAATATAAGTTATGTTATGTGCGTCGTTGTCGCTGAATCTCATGCGGAATAGTAATGTCTGCGTTGAGATAAATTGAGCAGAGACACAAGTGTAGGTTTGAGTCAATCCGAAGAGACCTAATCGGCCCTGAAATTGGTACTGTCTACGCTTTTTGTAATAAAAGTAACGAAGGTTATTTATTACTCTACTAAACCCATTTAAACTTATTTAGTTTGCTATTTAGTCAATTGCTTACACTATAGATGAAATGGTGTGTACATTACTCAATTACACAGTAGAAATAAGATCGTAAGGTCGGAAACGTAGGTTACCCCAGCGACTCAGCGAGTTTGTATCTGAATTCCATAATTAGATAGTTTTTTATTCGATCGATGACTATTAGGTGTGAGGAAAATATTCGACATGACTCCGGAAGCAAACTTTCGATGACTTAGCGCTAATATTGCTCATTCACGGTTTTGATGCATCCAGTAACACCTGTACACTGTATAACACCTCACATATATTTTTATAAAATGAAACACTACACTTTTTGATTCTAAAATATTTATTATACTAATAACAGTAATTGGTAGGTACTATTTTACACAACTGAATACAGCCACCAACACACGAACGTAGTATAGAAACTTTATCTTCACTTTAAGGAAAATGTCTAAGTTCTGATGCGAAGGTCTAACTGAGTTTGTCAGTTCTAGGCCCAAAAATTAAATTAGAAATAAATCGTTCAAAGCGGTAACAGTCCACCCTTAACACTTTACCGACCGTTTGCCTATTAATCGGCTTTTGGTCGCCGATGTTCAGCGACCGATAGCCTAATACTCGGCTTTCCGTCATTGATGCTTACCGACCGAAAGCCTATTACAACTTTACCAAACGACAGCCTATTAATCGGTTGCAATGGCGATAAACAATTACTATTACTATTAAGTTCTTTCCCTTTGCGATGAACGGACAAAATCAGGTTGGAGAGTTTTATTTAGACTATTTATCAGATTGTCCTGACACTTATTCAGGATATGATACTAGTGATGAAAGTGATGACAGCGAAATAATAATTAGGAAGCGAGCGTCTGCATTGCCACTAATACGAGGGTTGCCTCTTATGTTTCGGGATTTGGCAACCCTAGTGTTGCAATCCGGCAATTGACAGCTCTGTCGTAAAGTTGGACATTTTTGAGGTTATACGCACTCAGAACGTTTTGACATACGAGCGCTATTTGTGTTGTTTACAGTAACTTAAAAGATTCATCTCGGCCCAAAAATGGAATTAAATCGTCAACATTTTCGTTCGATTATTTTATACAACTTTCGGCGTGTATTAACTCAGCAACAGTGCATGGATGAACTTAATTCAATTTTTGGCGATGAAGCTCCATCAAGGACCAGTGTTTATCGATGATATGGTGAATTCAATCGTGGTCGTAGTTCACGCCAAGATGAATTTCGTGAAGGTCGTCCAAAATCAGTTGTTGTTCCGAAAACCATTGATGCTGTGCGCGAACTGATATTGGAAGATCGTCATGTGACCTATCGTGAGATTGAGACAACCTTAGGCGTTAGTGGGACCAGCATACATTCAATATTGCATAAACATTTGACTGTCAAAAAAATTTGTTCGCGTGAATCCCATACAATTTGTCAATCGCCCAAAAAAAGGTTCGTGTCAATTGGTCGAAAGAAATGCTCAAAAAATACGGTCGCGGTGCTTCGAAACACGTCTATGACATCGTGACAGGTGCTGTATCATGGATTTACCCGTTTGAGCCCGAAAGTAAACAGCAGTCGACTGTCTGGGTGTTTCAAGATGAGCCAAATCCAACAAAAGTTGTTCGCGCACGAAGCACTTCCAAGCAAATGGTCGCCTGTTTTTTCGGAAAAACTGGACATGTCACAACCGTACCACTAGAACAACGCAGAACAGTCAATTCTGAGTGGTACACAACCATTTGTTTGCCAGTTGTCTTCCAAGAAATCAGGAAAACCAACCGCCGAAGACGGATCACTCTTCACCACGACAATGCGAGCTCTCACACATCGGCTGCGACAAGTGCATTTTTGAGCACCCAAAACATCGATTTGATGGGTCATCCGCCGTATAGTCCTGACTTGGCACCGAATGACTTCTTTTTATTCCCGTACGTAAAAAACAAACTGAGAGGTCAACGTTTTCCGACACCTGAAGAAGCGGTTGCTGCATTCAGAATGCATGTGTTGGAGATACCTCAATCAGAGTGGCAAAAGTGCTTCGACAACTCGTTCAAACGCATGCAAAAGTGTATAGATCTTCATGGGGAATATTTTGAAAAACAATAAAGTGATTTTCGATGATCAATATTTGTTTTTGTTATCTAATTCCGAAATATAAAAGGCAACCCTCGTATATAGTGATTCGGAAGACGACGTAATAAGTAACATCGAAGACGATGTAAAAAACGTTGAAGATGACTATATACATGGTTGACGAACGACGAAGCCTGTTATAAATATAATTATGATTTTGCTAAATCTAATTATCCTATAATAACAAAAAGCGAACAATTTTATCTGAGCATACGACACACTCATATACTCCCGTGCGACAGTCTAAACCGAAACAGAGCCGCGGCCAGGGAGAATCTGCGGCTGGGCAGTGTTAACAGCATCCTTGTTCTCTCAAATCAAAAATGTCACAAAAATTGTATACGTCTTATTAACACATAACATTGTCATCGATCTGCACAGGACATACTTTTTGGCTTGTATATAGTACTGTCTCATTAGTTTGTATATACATTTTCAGGTCGATTGCTTTGTTTGTATACATTTTGTATACATACACCCCACCCCCGTACGTCATATGTCGTGTCTATGTTCAATAAAATAGTTTAAATGAACAGATAGTTTTTTTCTATGGTATAAAACAAATTTTATTACATTTTGAATAGATTACCATCAATTAAGCCAATAAAAAAAATTACGGTGGCATAACCCCCTGTGGGGGTTCTTTAAGCTATTTCCAAAGAACCACCCATTCCCTTTTACCTGTCTCCCACTTACCAGGCAAGTCTTTCTACTTACCTGCAAATGGGCAGCGTAAGCTACCCTGCAGCATCTTCCACCTGAAAGCAAACCTGGCATGCATATCATTGAATTTTTCTGATTCATAATACATGAACCACTCCATAGCCCCTATCGGCTCAGATCGTCAGCAATCATAATCGATAAACACACACTGGCCAGCATATTGTTGACACAGCTGCAGCCGATATTCTTCCTACGGTTCATAATTAAATATTGCTCCTATACCCTTAGGTTCCCAACAGTTGCGACCAATACCCTATTATCGGTCATCAAGCCGTTTAGACAATCATACCCATGATCATGCCGTATGATGACCCTTCTGAAACCCAAATTAAATACACAGTACCTCACTGTGTTTATTTTTACTTACCAACCGCTGGTCCATGGTCCCTCAGGGTGAGACGTATGCTTGCAAATCTGCAAGCCAAATTCCTCACCATCATATCCATGTACCAGCACATTTATCTAAACATATGGCCATCCAACCTGACCCTTTGCCACCGCCGGCGAGGTTTCTGTTGACTTAATGTCATCAAAATATCTATCCTACATCATGCACCAGAACAATACGGCTGAACCAAACAAAATGCATCTAATGTACGACCCGCGAAATAGCGTTTCTGTTTACTTAGGACGTAGAAACGTATTTCGTTTTCAGGCGTGCATCATTGATGATTTATGACCACAATGCCTGTAGCCCCTTATGCTCGTTCATTTGTTTGAACAGGTGCAGGACCGATCGTTGTCTGTATTGCAGGCGAAAGGGCATCGTACTTGTCCTATACGGGCATATGGGAAATCCTCCCATTTAACTCCTTTTTTGATCGCCCATTGGCCGTCGCCAAGTAGATCCGATTTGCCCCTCCCACCTCGGTGTAATCCACCACGGTTGCATGGGATGGAATGTGGATTGCATCGAGGAGTCAGATTTCATAAGCGGCAGTGTGCGCGTGCGCCATAGGGTCGAGGCGAGTTTGTCCTTTTTTATTTTAATCATTCGGCGGTCAAGAGTTCAAGTGTGTTCACGCGAAGGAGTCAGATATTCTGGTTCGCCTCATTGCCAATGTCTATCAAGCGTTACTTAGTGCATATCCTGAATCCACACCCAATCGATGTACAAAGACAAAATAGAACTAAATAAAGGATATACTAGTGTACCTCATTATCAACCTAAGCTTGTGTAAATCGTATTAAGGAGAAATAAAAATAAAGGATTCAACAGAACCGATCATTGTTGTGGGTTTTGTTAGTGACAATCCGTGGATGTATAGTTAACTCAGCGTCCGTGCCGGCGCATCGACTAAACGATACCCCACACCCTAACAATGTCATTGTTGTTCGCAGGACATTTTCGACTCTTTTTGAGTCTTAGTTTTTCTATTTCCTTAAGACCGCCTCCATCGATGGTTTATTTGGACCTTTGTTTCACCATTGCAACAACATTCTTGTTTTCTCAACGCGAAAATGTCAGAAAGATTGAACACACATCTTATTAGTGTTTATATATCATCGACCTTTGCAGGATACAATTAAATCGTTTCCACTTTTTTCTAGTTCTTTTTCGACAGTTTATGATCGACTGCATTAATATTTTAATTATGATAAACGCGACCGTCTTTGTATATATGTCTGTGGTTTCACTTCGAATGTTGTTTTTGCAAATAAAAACGTTATAATTTTGGATTTTTAAGTTAATGAATTATGACCGCTTTTGGTGACGTATACCGTATGCCATATATCGAATATATTTATCGTAAATCTAAATTGTAAACCGTAAGTCGTATACCGTATATATAATATATTATATACCGTATATCGCAGGGGTGGTATATATGTGCCCACTGGGGCAATCCCGTCATTGTAGGAACCACATTTCTCTTTACTTTCTAAAGAATTGACCAACAATCATTTGAATATTCCACATTTCTCTTAACTCTTTAAAGAATTGACACAATCATTTGGATATTCCACACCGGAATATTCATCATCATCATCGGCACTACAACCGGGATTCGGCCTTGGCGTTATTTAACAAATCTCTCCACCGGTCCCGATTTCGAGCCGATGACATCCAGTTTGGCACTCCCGGGCTCTGGGCGTCCTGGTCTCCGCCATCCCCCCATCGCAGACAAGGTCTGTCGCGCTGTCTCCTTCCATACATCCTGCCACAAAGGACTTTCCGGGCAGGCTCCTCTTCGCTCATTCGAGCTAGGTGTCCCGCCCACCGGAGTCTACCGGATCTTACAACATTCGCTTCAAGGTAGATCGCGTACAACTCATGGTTGTGGCGTCTCCGGAACCGTCCTCCCTCACATACGGGGCCAACAATTCTCGTTAAGACCGTTCTCTCGAACGCGCCTAAGAGTTCAGAGTGCCTTTTATTGAACACCCAGGTCTCAGATCCATACATGAGTACTGATAAGACCATGTTCTTGTACAGTAGCAGCTTGGATGTTCTGGATAAATTTCGGGATTTAAAGAGCCTTGATAGACCAGAGTAGGCTCTGCTGGATTTGATCAGCCGTTCGCGTATTTCTTCTTCCATATTGTTATCGGCTGATACTATTGACCCAAGGTAGTTAAAGGATTGCAGTACTTCAAATTCGTGCTCCACTACCCTGATAGTTTGACCAACGTTAGGTCGTCTCTTCGCAGAAGTTGCCACCATGTACTTAGTTCTTCCCTCATTACTGTGCAGTTCCAGTTTTTGTACCGCCTGCTCGATCTGGGTAAAGGATTCCTGTACAGCCGATTCGGTTCTACCGATGATGTCGATATCATCTGCGTAGGCAAGTAACCGGCTGGACTTGGTGACAATAGTCTCTCTAGTTATAACGCCAGAGTCGCCGATTGCTTTCTCCAACGCCAGGTTGAAGAGCAGGCAGGCCAGACTGTCCCCTGTCGGAGTCCATTAAAGATGTTTATTGGTTTAGACAGCAATCCCGCTATTTTTATTTGACTAGTTACGTTGGTCATGGTCAACCTGCAAAGTCGTATCAATTTGTTTGGAATGCCGAACTCTCTCATAGCATTATATAGTTCTATCCTGGCTATGCTGTCGTAGGCGGCCTTAAAGTTTATAAATAGATGATATAATGGAATTTTAAATTCCAGACATTTTTCCATCCCTTGCCTAAGGGTGAATATCTGATCAATCGTTGATTTGCCTGGCATGAAGTCACACTGATATTGACCAACGATGGCCTTAACGTATTGGGCTATCCGATCTTGTAGGATAGTGGAGAGTATCTTATAGGCGGTACTCAGCAATGTTATACCCCTATAGTTGCAGGACATTGTGATATCTTCCTTCTTATGTATGGGGTAAATTATTCCACGACGCCAATCTTCCGGCATCTCCTCTTGCTCCCATACGTGCACCACGATCTCATGAATTGCGTGATGTAACGCTGTCCTTCCTTGTTTGATCAGCTCAGCTGGTATGCCATCAGCTCCGTGGGCTTTATTTGATTTGAGCTGTCTTCTGTCTTTTAATGTTTCCTCAATGCTTGGTGGCGGCAGCATTTGGTCTTGATCTTGCATTGGTGGAACCTCAAATTCTTCTGTGAGCTGACCATTTAGCAATTCATTGAAGTACACTTCCCATCGCTCCAGAATGCCTTCAGGATCGGTAATCAGATTATTCTCTTTATCCTTGCAGTAAGTGCAGCGTGGTGTGTACCGCGTCATACTGCGAATTATTTGGTAGAACTTCCGCGCCAGGTGGGGGACCGCGCTCTCTACTTTTCTCTATTTCACAGACAACGTTTTTTTCCCAGGCACTTTTCTTTTGTCTGTGAAGCCTTTTTTCCGATTTCTGAGCTCTTTGTGTTTCTCCTCGCGCATCCGCGTCATATGAGACTGCCCGGTATGCAGCATTCTTACGTTCAGTCGCTAGTTTGCACTCATCATCAAACCAGTCGTTCCGATCTCTACGACTACTGCCTAAGATGGAGTTGGCAGTACTAATGACAGTATTCTTAAGGCGTGTCTATTTCTCTTTTACGCCCGGCCATTTCTTTTCTCGGCACACCGGGAATATTTACGAGTTTTGCAGTATAAGGGCTTTGCGGTATAAGAGTTTTGCAATATAAAAACTGCAGTATACGAGTTTTCCAGTATATCAGTTAGCGGCATCAGAGCTAATAACATAAGTGTTCATGGTATACGGGTGAATGGTGTAATACCATGGGAGCACGACAGTGAACGATGATGACAGTTCTGTTTTAACATATACCGTGTCATAGTAGTATAAAATAATATCAGTGTTGCATAAGGATCGGTTGTCTCTTGGTTGACGTAGGGTGCTCGTCGTTAAACGGGAGGGGAAAGAAAAATGATAGGTGCCCAACCAAAAATTTCTGCTCTGCATTTTTTTCCATAAGTCGTTTTAGTATAAGGATGTGTGGTGTATAGTGCCGAGTAGTATACGAGTGAACGGTATAAGAGTGAATAGTACGCGAGTGAATGGTATAAGAGTAAAAAGTATACAAATTAATGGTGCAAGAGTGGGTGGTATACGAGTAATAATATACAAGTGAACTGTATAAGATTGAACGGTATAGGTGTGAACATAAGAGTAAAAAGTGTAAAAGTGAATATTATAAGAATGAAAAGTATTCGAGTTAGTGTTATAAAAGTGAATAGTATACGACCTAATAGTGCACTAGTAAATACCATAAAGGTGAACAGTATAAGAGTGAAGGGTATAGGGGTGTGCATTATAAGAGTAAAAACTATAGTATAGTATACGAGTGGGGAGTATACGAATTAATTATACAAAGGCGAATAGTGTACGGGCTAACAGTGCACGAGAAAATAGCATAAATGTGAACAGTATAAGAGTGAACAGTATAGGGGTGGGCAGTGTAAGAGTAAATATAATAAGAGCGAATAGTATAAGTGCGAAAAGTATACGAATTAATGATAGAAAAGTGAACGGTATACAAGTTAATAGTACACGAGTATGTAGCTTAAAGTGGCGCAAGGCTAATAACCTTGCCCGAAAAAACAAATTATTATGGAAACTTGTTAAATAAGGCCAAGACCGGATCCCGGTCACAGTGCCGATGATGATGATGATGATGTAGCTTCAAAGTGAACAGTATAAACGTGAACGGTATAAAGTGAGTAATATGAGAGTGAATAGTAAGGGGTATAGTATAAGAATAAATAATAAACGGCTGAATCATATAACCTTGCTGGGGTATAACCAAAAATATAGCCTTTTTTTTTAAAGGAACAACAATTTTGTATTTTAATACGAATACACTCTTAAAATTTTTCCCAGGATCTGTCACTGTCAAAACGTGGTTCTTTCATTTTTTTTATAGTGTGAAATTCCTTTTCATAGTGGTGAAGTTCACGAACAAGCAACTTTTAGAAATGACAGATTCAGTTTGGCCGGTGGGTGGAGTCCCTATGCCTTGGACCCCTATATAATACCACCCCATCAAGCTATAGGCCCAGTGAAATGGCCTGGGGAGAACTTTGACAATCTTTATAAGCTTGGATGATGGAACTGGTCGAAAGAAAAGGTTGGAATACGAACCAAGATGAGATACTACTCCGTACATTCCATGATTTGGTCGGAGCAATTCTTTGACTGTGCTTGGAACGTTTGGCTGTTGGTCTGGACTGAGATTGAGATTAAGAATTCCGGTAGCTTACTGGTCCTCCATTCGTATCTCCGGGAAAACTATCTCAAGGGGTACAACATACCAATAGCTCGGTGTGAAACCAAATTGTAAACAGCTCGTCTCCGCGGAATGGGGCTCGTTCGTGAAATACTGTTAACGTTCAATTGATGATAGTTTCCTTATCCACTTTCTCTCCTTCCGCTCGCACTGTGCTCTGACAGTTAAAGGTTTGTTTGTACGCGTTTGTGTAAAAAAAAACTTGCAGGAATTATAAGAATGAACTGATTGAATCTTTGGAATGAAATGGACTACTAAATGATCGTCAATACGAATTCCATACAAAATGGTCCATGGGTGAACTTTCGAGCTTCACAACTTACCATACATTTGGACATCCGCGATTGAAAAGCGCGGGAAATCTAGGGTATGTTCAAGGTTTTTGATCTCGTCTGGTATACTTTGTTACTGACACCTGGACATGTACAATTGAAAAACCTTGTGAATCAAGGGCAGTCGCATTCCATATCGCCAAGGTTATTGAACCCGTTTAGTACAGCGAGTTACAAAGTATGTTTCCTTCATGTGGATGTTGCCAACGACGTTGCGATTCCCCGACGGCTTTCCTCGAAAATCGATCGGTTTGAGTTGTTGTAGACGGCATGTCTTCGAATCTGTTTCCATTAATTCCGGAGTACCTCGGAGTTCTATCCTGGCGGGAATCCTACATCTGATTCGTTTTAATCATTTGCTAATGTCAATGTTGTAGCCTTTTCTATAGGGAACGCGACTTCTTGGCTTTAAAAGGACGAGGAGCCCTTTGATATAACTCTCTTGAGAAGGCTCGTTGCGATTGACTATATCTAAGGATAGTGTGGACAGGGTTAGTTCGAATGTTCTCTAACTACTTCCTCGGAGAGATGGTGGGGAAACCATATAAGACCGACAGATTACCTATTTGGCGTCTGATAATCTGCGCTATGGTCGGTGTGTGTGTGTGTCCTGATCATGGAAATTAGGACGCGTCGACCTTTTATACAAAATCTCGTCGACGTTTGTACATAAAGTTCATTAATATTTCCAGGAGAGCAGACGAATTTTGTCATGCACTTCGACTGGAGTGGGGTTCCAAAGAATCTGGAATCTTGTCAGACACATTCCCGGAGGTTAGAATCATACAATGCATATGAGGATATGCATTGTAATGCTAGAGTTTTGGGGAATTTTTTTTATGGATGATAAATGGACATCTGGATTGATTTATCACGCATTTGGTTTTAGCATGGAATTTCTGGAATTGCGTGTAAGCGCGATACATGAACATTTGGTTCGTTTATTGCGCAATTGATTTGATTGGGAATTAAGGATTGGGTTATAGGTATTTTATATATTGCGAATATGTATGAGGGAGGGAAATGGTAAGGCTTTGCAGAGCACTACATCAACGAGCAACTGAATATTCACTCTGCCTGCGATAGTGCGATCATTTCTCCGTCTTCGAATGATCGGCCAAATAAAAAGAGTACAGCAGTATTAGTACAGGTTTTTTCCATTAAGCCAATGTTATTTGTTTTTCAAAACATATATACAAGGATTAAGCAAATTGAAGATATTTTTATATCGAGGTGAAGTACAAGGGATGCTATTAATTATGGAATGAAACGCCATTCAAATGCCCCTACGCGAAAGTTTACATCGCTGAATTCGTTTAAGTCGTTGAAGCCGATTACACTTGCGTATTACCTGCTCTCAGCTGAGACTGATAATCGAAAAATACAACGCTCATCGAAATGACGTTTGTTTCCCTTGAACCGATTTGTATGAGAATGCGGTTTGTTCAGTATATGCTAATTCACCGCAGTTTGACGAGACAACAAGCCACTAGTTTTAACATTCGTAATTTTTTTTATCGATTTTTATAAAAAATTGTGAATTCTTGTTTAAGCAACCTTCCTTCTCAAGAAGCCGTTTAATTTATATTATTGTACTCTTGCCATTCTAAGATTATCCGTCCACCTTTTTCGAGGACTCAAATTTGGCGCTCGTTGCAAATTGTACAAAGAAATGATGTTTAAAACACTTTTTTTCGTATTTTCGAAGGATGTACAAATGTTGTTAAAGAGATTTGTTGTATTATCTAATAAAGAAGCTGACAAATCCATACCTGAAAATTGTCCTCTTTTAGGTACTGACCCCTTAAGATTACCAAGAAAACTAGAAAACGATTTCAGAATTCATGACCCTAATTATGCCACGAAGGCAATTGTAATTTTTAGTACATCTGCGGATGTCGCTAGTATTCCGCCCTTTTTAAAGGGCCGTCATTGTGTCTGTTTGAATTTAATACCGATCTGCCAACGCCTTGGAAAATTAGTGTACTGAATTACGTTAGAAGACAAAATGACCTCTTGCATAAATTTCCCATCTCTCGTTGAATGGTTTAAGGCGTGTTATCCTCTTTAAGCATCTCGTTATGTAACCGAAATTAGGGGGGAACTCTTGGTGTGATCTAATTCCTTATTTATAAACGAATTAGGTGCAGTTTGGATATAATTATGATAATTGCTACGACAATCTGTCGCATCAAAAATCAGGACATAAACTTTACCATATCTTTAACGGTAACAACTTCGTTAATTGTATCTCGTAGTGTCTGAACGTATACCCTCGTTCACTTCATCCTAGACGAATGAACCTATCTATTGGGGCGACAGTAAACGGTGTTGGTGGGGTTCAAATGACGAAGGCATTGGTATTCCCTACGTTTGTCTTATGTATCAGTCTCTTTAACAACCTCAACAGCTGTGGCACTTCTTCTGCGAGTTTGCCCAGGAGTAACGTAGTTAGACGCATTATAACGTTATATTGGAATGTTTGCGGCTGTGTTGGTATTTAAGAAGGGTGTGCCCGACTTGAATTAGTATATTTTCCGGGTTTCCACTTTTCCTTCTACCCTCACAATTTTACAGCTAGAAAAGTTATCCTGCGGGTTAAACGAAAGCGAAACTAACATATGTTAGGGTTGTTGGTGGTGGCTTTCCGTCGGCTCGTACATTCGCCTATGCTGTGGGGGTGAGTTTTTACTTTCAATCACGTAAAATTCTATCTGGGACCGAAAATTAGATAGACCGCCATTTTGTAAATTAAACTAACGAACGGTAGTTTTATTGATTTATCAAATTTACTTCGAGCTGCCTCTGGAGAAATTGTCGTGCAATAAAGTAATTGGTACGAGTATTAAATGGACGGCATGCCCCGTCTAGACTAGGTTGTATAGCTATAACTACGCTTGGCAGAAGCAATTAGGTTAAGAATCCATTAGTTTTTATTGTGGAATTGAAACATTTTCCTTCTTTTTTTCTATTTGCAGGTAAATCTCTTTATATGGTTACCTTTCCTATACACGCCGTAAGTTGTTATTTTTTAATTGTATTATATAATAATTATTCATAACCGGGGACTGTTTTTTGTCGTTAGGTTGGTAACATTTCTTTTTTTTTTTCTTCTCTTAGAAGTATTATATTTAGGAGAACTTGCTTTTAATCCGGATAAAGTGTATAGTCAGAGTTCATTAAAAAGATTTTAATTATATGTATATGTGATGTTCCAAAATATTAGCGGGAGGTTGAGGTTGTGTCATTAGTGCGGCTATACCTACATAGGTTCTATTGATGAGTTTGCCTCTTGCGCCCGTTAGGTAAAAAAACTTCTTATTTATTCCAGCCAAATTGTACACTAAGGAACCCAATTAATTAATTAATTTTAAGCATGGTATGATCCCATATGGGTCACGGTAACATTCGTTTCTTTTTATACTCAACGATTACAATGAAGTCAATACAACTTATACTACGTTTTGTTTTAGACAATCTTAATCATATGCTCGTATACTACAAACAAAAGGTAACGGGGAAAAATTAGCAAAGCGAACCAAACTAATTGGAGTGCATCGCGAAAAAAATGTAAAGCAGAATGGAGTTCTTATGCGGTTATATGTAACAGACTGAGTACAGATTTTTAATATACAACGCCCAATACACCTCGCACAAAATTACACATTACACATTTCTTGCGTCAGTACGTGACTATGGATAACACAAAGTGGAGCCACTGCTATACATCTGAATCAAAAACGTCATCAGCTGACTGGACAGCAGCCGATGAAATTCGTCCACAGTGACCAAAAACTCAAAAGTTAGCTGACAAGATTCTGGTATCCGTATTTTGGAAAGCGTATAGTATTTCGATAGTATAGTGGTTAGTATCCTCGCCTGTCACTTGTGAGACTGGGGTTCGATTCCCCGTCGGGGAGCCTCTGGCGCAAGACTAATGACCTTGCCCGGAAAACAAATTATCATGGAAAATTTAACAAACCTCAGGACTTGCTAAATAAGGCCAAGAGCGGTTCCCGGTTGTAGTGCCGATGATAATAATAGTATTTCGTCAAACTACTATCTTGAGGAGAGTATGTTGATGAACGAGGTCAAGTATCTAAAAAAAAAGAAAATAGTTTTTCTTAGTTACACCGCACATTTTTGAATAATGTAATATAGTAGCCTTGCTCCTCGGGAGGGCGTCTCCTTGTCCTTAAAAGGACGAGGGTCTCTTTGATAGACCTCTCCTGAGGAGGATCTTTGCGATCGCCACCGTGCTTCTCAGACCCGAGGGAAGAGTGAGGACTGATCGTTGAACTTAGTGTAAGAAAAAACGATTTGCTTTATTGGTGACTGCTTTTATTATTTTATATTTATTAGATTTCTTGGCATTCTTTCCAATCGGACGCCAACCTAGTGACTGATCCCCGAATCAAAAATCCATTGCCCTTTTATATAAATCTTCGATGAGATTTGTATGTGAGAAAACTAGGGAAAAGGAATGGGGAAATCAATTTTTAGAACATACGCATCTGACTATACTGCAGATGGAGATAAGAATTTTATAAATTGTGTGTATGCGAACCAAATGGACATTTTGTTCGTTTAACGTGGGTTTGTTTACATATGAAGATATGCATTATGGTGTTTAGTTTTTAGGATTTGAATGTACATGAAAAGCGAACCTTTGGCTCGTTTATCGCGTATGCGTCGTGGTATTTGAATTTTAAAGGATTTCTGGGAATTGAATGATTGAATATTTGGTTCAATTTGTGTATCCTTGGATTGAATTTCATATGGATATGGATATTGTTTAGAAGGTAATATATATGGGCTAGGGAAATGGTAGGGCTTTGTGAAGCACCACAGTAAAATATCACAGCTCAGTCAAGATAAATACAACTATACTCCTTTTTTTAAATGACCGTCAATGCTATCTTTTACACATCCAGTTATAACACTGAACTGATCGGAAATGCTACTCTTCTTTCTTTAAAAATAAACTTTTATGGTATTTTTTACATATTCATTTAAAATGCTGAACTGCTCGGTCACTCTACTCCTCTTTTTTTAAATGGCCGCCCATGCTATTTTTTACACATGCAGTTATAACACTGAATTAATCGGAAACGCAATCTTCTTTCTTTAAAAATAACCTTCTATGGTATTTTTTACACATGCAGTTATAATACCGAATTGCTTGCCAACTCTACTCTTTTTTTTTTTTAAATGACCGTCTATGCTATTTTTTACACATGCATTTATAACACTGAACTGATCGAATACGCCATTCTTCTTTCTTTAAAAATGACCGCCTATGGCATTTTTTACACATCCAGTTATAATACCGAACTGCTTGGCAACTATACTCCTTTTTTTAAATGACCGTCTATGCTATCTTTTACACATGCTGCTATAGCACTGAACTGATCAGAAATGCCAATTTTCTTTCTTTAAAAATGACAGCTTACGGTATTTTTTACACATGCAGTTATAATACCGAATTGCTTGCCAACTCTACTCTTTTTTTTTAAATGACCGTCTATGCTATTTTTACACATACAGATATAACACTGAACTGGTCGGAAACGCTGGTCGTCTTTCTTTAAAAATGACCGTCTGGGTAAATGGTTAAATTCCCATTCTCGGTTTTTAAATTTAAAAAACCCGACCGTCTTTGTTGACAATTTGTGATTAACCCCATATTCTCCAAACTAATACAAAAGGGTGTGTAATTTGCTAAAGACATCTCGGGCCCAAGTCTTTGGCATGTACATATTTGTACAGTGTATCAAAACACTGCACCTACTACTAAAACACACCCTTGCATCTTCTACTACTCTCCTCGTGGGACTGACTTTGGGGTTTCTTTCGTGGGCCTGGTTAGCTTTTTAGGCCAGTCTCCTATTGCTTGCTGTGACTTCTTGTCTTGCTTTTTCCAGTTCGCACTGTGGAAGAGACAAAATAAAGCTTTAGATTAAAAAAAAATTTTTAAAAGGAACGTTTTACATTTTCCTGGCCAAAGGCCGGGTGCAAATAGATGGTATTTTTCTTGATTCATATGTTTCGGATGGTGGCTTAAGACAGAAACCCAGAGAAGGACCCATTTGCTGGAACCAGACCTTAATAGATCAAGGACATCCAGAGAAAGTATTAACAGCACAGAAGGCGTTCCTGAAAACGCGAGTAGCATTTTGATTAATAAAATTGGTGAAACAAAAAAAAATACTTGCATTTACACTGTAACACCATCTCTTGAGAAATGTAATTAAAAAAAAAAAAGACTAAATGGCACACGAGCTTAAAAGGCAGGCGGCCTTTTAAGCCCTCTAATCCCACCCGAAGAAGTTAAAACCCTTTAACCCTATTCGTAAACCCTTCAATATCATCCGCAGATGTTTGGATAAAGCGCTCACAAGGGAACTGCAGCTACAACCTTACGACTCGGGGCTATCGGTTCATCTCTTCCGAGAGAAGTATATTAAAAAAAAAGGAGTTAATAGAGTATAGATTTCGGTTCAACACTCCTTTCACCACATCATATACTCAACGAGGTGACTTGGCCCCGGAAGGCTCTTTCCTTATTGGGTGAGGCGGCCCCATACAAAAATTAAATGCCCAGCATCCTCCTCTCGTTCTTCGCATTATGAACAGTGAGGTGAACGATCATGGCCCTGTTTGGATATTTTCGACACCTACCGTGCCCTGACAAGAACTCATAAGATGCTGTTCCTAAACGTCTACGGGTGAGATGAATTTAAAGGTCCATGCCCCTTATAAACATTTATTCCATCTGGCTTGCCCAGTTGTATGATGGTTTGCTTCTTCGAATGTCTTTCGGTGTTCTTCGCTATTTGCTTGTGTATTGTGTGTGTATCTGTTAGAAACGCCACAGTCTCATTTCTGATCTGGAAGTTAGCACGTTCCACATGCTTTCGACTATTTATTAATACTGCTTCTGTTTTGTGGTTGGCTCGTTCTTGTCCAGCGGATTGTAGCCAGTCTTTAATTAGTTGAATTGTCTCATTAATGGCTCCCTCTACCTGATTTATATGTTTAGCGATTGCTACAGCCGCTTTGTCGTCCGCAAAGCCAATAATTTCCACTCCTAGTTTTATTTGGAAAACTCCATCGTACATAACATTCCACAGAAGTGGACCTAGTACTGACTCTTGGGGGACTCCCGGTCCTTTTCCTTCTCTTCCCCTAATACGTATCCTAGATCAGCTTACTATTAGTGAAATAGCTTATGACGATTTTTAGTAGATATGGGGGTACTCCGCCATTAAGGCTCATCTGATAATGGACCAGTTGGCCTAGTGAAAGACGTTTTTGATGTCCAATGTTACCATGGCACAGTATTTCTTTGTCTCCCCTTTCCGTCTTTTACCTTTTATTGCTTCAGCTGTCATATCGGCCACTGTTTTGTTGGCGTTGATGTTCGATTATGACATTCTTAGTTTATATTGATGATCCAATAGCCGCCCGTTGATTTAGGCCATGGTATCCAACCCATCGACCACTATACCTCCCGCCACACCCTACTTTAACTTATTGTAATAATAATAGATTTAATAATTAGATAAGCTAGGCTAAGCTGAGTTAAGTTAAGTTAAGCAAATTAGTTATTGGTTAAGTAAATAATTATATCCTGGTTTTCTGACCTTTTCCAGGAAGCCCCACCTACTCCTATCTTGTCCACTCATGAAATATGTAACTTTATAATAATGTTTGATAAATGTACTAGCAAGTATGTGTAAACGATTAAAGCTAAGCTAATTATAAGTTATCTGTATTACTTATTGTAACAAATCATTTATGGTCAATAAATACAGAAATGTAAAAAAAAAAGGCCACGGTAAGCAGTCATCCGTATACAATCTGCTCCAAGATTTTCCCTATTGTTTTCAGGAGGCATATCTGGTCGTTTATTCCTCCTTTTAGCAAGAGTACTTGGTATTGAATTTCCCACGCTTCGGGAAATGTTCCTTCTTCGAGCGATTTCAGATTGGAATGTCTCTGGTTTCGTTTTATGTACCGTATTGATTTTTTTTTTTTTTTTAATTTAAAATATTTGAGCGGACTAACGTTTCAACGGCATTACGTATAATAAATCTAAACTACGTTGTTTATAGTGAAATACTATGATCTCAAAATTTTTACTTTTGCAATAATTGTTCATAAAAATTTTTTTTTCAAATTTTTCAACTTAAAAACTCTTTAAATGTATATTTTTCTTTACTATTACAGTAAAACTATCAAAAACACTCACTCGAGAATTGATCTATAATTAATACCCCAACAGCCGCAGGCTGGGTGATAAAAAATATAAATACATGTACATACAAATTTTTCATTAAGTAAAACAAACGACAATTGTTGAATTCCTGACATTAAAACATGACTCCTCGAATGACTCGCAAAAACACAAATCGACGACTCCCTCGTCAGTTGAATTCTTCTCGATCTTCTTTCTTTATCGCTTATCGATAGGTGTCCGCACCTGTAGTGGTCTTTCATTTGCCGTTTCTCTAGCGCAATGTCCTTTTTGGATAGTCTTTGCTTTTTGTTTTATTTATTTATTTATTTATTACAATGTAAGTAAATTATGTGGTAACTTAAATCTAATAGCGCTAGCAACTAAGGCTTTCGGCTAGGGTCTCTGTTAGTTAACAAGCGCAATGTTTAATCCTTTGGTGTATTTGATAATGGATCGTAAATTACTGAACATGACTTGTTTTTTGAATAATTGTTTTGATGGGCAAGGGGGCCAAAAATATGTTCGCATATTATAATGTTCTCGCTGCCGCAAACTTGTTTATTCGTGGGCAGCACCGTTTAACCCGCACAGGAAATTTTTCCTGTAACAGATTAAATGGAAATGGTACCTACTAAAGAGATTTGGTTTTTCAATAATGGCTGTGATGGGCAAGGCTACCAAAAATATTTTCGTATATTTTAATGTTCTCGTTGCCGCAAACGTGTTTATTCGCGGGCAGCACCGTTTAATCCGCACAGAAAATTTTTCCTGTCACATATTTAATGGGAACGGGACCTACTAAAGACACTAATGTTCTCGCTGCCGCAAGTTTTTTTATTCATGGGCAGCGCCTTTTAATCCGTGCTGGAAATTTTTCCTGTAACGGATTTAAAGGAAACGGCACTTACTAAAGAGTTTTCGTTGTAGGTATTATTATTGTGGTTTTATTGCTTTAGAACTCCTTTTTAGTGGATTGATCAAAATTCATTAGCGGATAAATACATTTTTGCATTTCTTAATGAATATTATACAAAAATCAACTGGATATTTCAATTAGCTTTATACGAATAGCTCTACTGAAATTCAAGGTAAGGTTTTCGAGGCAGGGGTGGAAAGGTTGTTGAGCTGATGCTCCGATGAATGTTCAATAAAAATGCGTTTCGGGCAAGAATGAGGAAGCTTGTAATTTACAACGGTCGCAATTCAATCACACCTGTTGAATACGTTCCACCTATCCAAATAATTTCCCGCGACCACCTTTAAACAGGATGTTTTTTCATCTGTCGGGTTTTTTTTATTATGTAGGGTGGGCCATACATTTTTGCAAATGACAACACTTGATTTCTTAAAAACCGTTAGAGGGAGGGGCGCGCGAGTGGCGGAGAATTCTTTATTACGTTGATGTTGGAACTGTTTATACGTTTATTACCCCCCGACACCCCCCCCCCCCCCCCCCCCCCTCTAACGGTTTTTAAGTAATCAAGTGTTGCCATTTGCAAAAATGTATGGTCCACCCTATATATGGTTCTCTCAAAAGAGGCAAACCTATAGGGCTGAATCAGTCAGGTGCCAATGAAAAACGGTGGGAGTTCTTCGTAAGCACCCCTGATCAATTCGTTGGGCTCAGCGGGAGATATCTGTGGTTTAACCCAAAACTTGATTGCCTAACATTGGTTGGTCGACGAGCTTATCGCGATTCGTGACACATCGGTTCACATTAACAGCGATGTACACGCTCCAATTCCTTGGAGAAGACTGAATGAGTGGTTGATGGAAAGCTGACAGTCTCCCCCATCTAACCCAACCGCCCCGAACGTGAGCTACGACTCGCCGTTGCGCCTCTCCAAAAGTAATTATTATTTTCCAGATGGGCCATGTATTTTGCTTTGTCTATTTATTGCATATTATCCGTTCATAAAATTGCAGTTGAAATACATTTATATATTGTATTATATAATTATTGGTGGGAGCGAACATACTTTGGCGCAAGGCTAATAACCTTGCCCGGAAAAATAAATTATTATGGAAAATTTAACAATTTTTACTTGCTAAATAAGACAAAGACCGGATCCCGATTGTAATGCCGTTGATGATGATGATAATGGGAGCGAAAATACAGGACAAAGTCTCTGCTTTCAACCCGGCGAAGGCCAGGACGATCCTTGTCCCTGTTTAATCGAAGTTGACATGCAGTCTCCCGCCGTGACACCCATGGATAGCTACTTTGGCACCCGCCAAGTAGTGAACAAATACATGCAGCGACATCCTGAGAAAGGTTGGCGCAATGTTAATAACTTTGCCCAGAAAAACAAATTATTATGGACAATTAAACGAGTCTCGGATAAGGACCGGACACCGGTGGAGAGACTTGCTAAATAAGGCCAAGACCGGATCCAGCTAGTAATGCCGATTATTTACTGTTAATTTTGTCCTAGATGTGGTCAACACAGTTTTTGTTTTCCTTGCGATTTATGGTACTGCCACACAATCATGTTTGATAGACAAGCGACTCTTTGATTACCCCTTCACCACTAACCTTGGTTTCTCGCACCATGTCCGACGAAAATTGTGCTTTGTATTCCATACCACTCCATGTATACCGTTAGGATCCGGATACAGCCCACGTATACACACACGATTTCATTTTCATTTTTAAAACTTTTTTTTTATGTTTTCTTTTGATATTCTTAGTTTCTAAATTACATGCTAGACAAAAAATGCTTAAATTCTAGCTTAATTATCTTATACTTATACACACACGATTGTGGGATAAAGACCGTATTTGATTTTAAGTTTCCTATTTAACGAACAATTTTCCGCTTTCTGGTAAATTCTCTTCGCGTGCTTGTTATCTTTGAACACGGCGATTTACTCAATTTATTTTTCAGTAGAAAGCTGTTTTTTGGGCTATGCGCCACTATATAGGGACAGCATTATCTTGCCCTCAACGGGTTTTTCTTACTGTTCCTATTGGTAACATTTCCATGAAGGAAAACCCAGTCGGTTCGGAACTCAAATGAAGATAAGGAAACGAGGTGTCGATGTACATTAATTTTAAATACCTGGACATTAGAACGACGAGGAAGCGCATTATCAGGTAGAGCATTCCACATTCGTGTGGTTCGGCTAAAGAATGAATCTCTATGTTTATTTGTGCGTTTCAACGTGAGTTGATGCGTATTCAAAGATTGACGGGTATTGCGGGAAAATGTTTGAAGAGGCGGAATACATTCAGCAAGTTCAGTTTAGCAACGACCGTGATAATACATATAGAAAAGAGGCAGGCATGATACGTTACGCCTATATTCTAACGATGAAATTGATCGACTTACGGCTGAGTCCCCAATCAGTTTCACTTCTAGTTTCTGCATTTTATCGGGGCACGTGTAGTGCCGTTTTGGATGCGCCTGACCAAATATGTTTATTTGTGCGCTTGGAGTTGACTTTTAACGTGAACTAGTGCGTAGTCTCAGATTGACGGGACATGGATTGACCATATATTCTCAAATTGACGGGTATCGTGGGAAAATGTCTGAAGAGCAAGTCCATTTGAGCAGCGACCGTGGTAATACCTATAGAAAAGAGACAGGCATGATATGTTGCGCCTATGTTCTAACGACGGAATTTAACGACTTACGGGTGGGTTAATAAGTTTCACTGTTCATTTGCATCCTATCGATCACGTGTAGCGCAGTTTTGGATGCGCATGACCAAATATGGGAGTTGAACCCCATTTGTTGGACAAAGGGTCAGGAGGTTTTTCGCGCTTATATGTTGATCCCTAAGGTCGTCACGACCACATGTTTAGTTTAAAACAAGGGCTCCTTCTTTTATGTATTTTGATATCACGGTTATGTTTTGATAGTGTTAGTGTTAAGTGTAAAAAAGGGTATCAGTCCCGAATCTCGAATCCCTAAAGATTTTATTGACGAGGAGACACATGAACAGCTTCAAACACAAGTGTTGCGGATAACGAGAAAGTCGTTATGTAACCTACTGAACATAATTTTCTTCACATTAGCTATTATAGACATAGGACATAGACATTTTTATGCATAGTATCCTGATTCTCTTGATCCGTAAAATTTGTTATGCTTCAGTTCTACTTAATGCCAACACGACTAGGATGCAGAAGTTAAAAATGATCTCCTTTCGTGCAGGATTATAAAATTCTACCTGTTTGGGAGTAGACTCTAGACTAAGGCGGGAACCTCGAACTTTGGTTATGAAGAACTTACACAGAAAAAAAAAAAAACGGTAAGGTTTTCGACGCGTGAGGAATCTAGCAACATAGCACAGTCATTTACATAAAATAAGGCACCCTAATACCTATGAGATTAAATTTCGGCAGGATACAAATTCTAAGGTCAAGCAAGGAAAAATTTGTGGCCACAAAACAAAAGTAATGAAAAAGGAAAACGACGCTGCCTACAATGTGTGCGAGTAGAGCTTATTACAATAATTTGAAAAACGAATACAATTTGCATGGCAAACGCAATCGTTCGGATTATGTCCTGTACATAAAGTTTAAGCAATACGTTCCCAGGAACAATATATTACCAAGCACTATATATGACGGTAACCGACGCAAGGGTAATATACGACATCACCAGTCCCAAGGACAATATATGACGGTAATAATCATAAGAAACACGTCATTGAATATAAAAATGAAATGGCAAAAGAGAAATAGTGTTTGCGGCTATCCTTGGTTCTAGTTTCAGATCGAATAACATAACTCAATCTCCTCTAATAAACTAAGTAGACGGCTGCTAAAACGGAAATAAGACTCCCCATTTGCCGGCCGGATAACGAGAATAGAAAGACTCAATAACAATTTATTTTATGGTATCCCCAAGAGCGTGCATATTCCTCGCCCTGATTTGCAGGTTATTTATCTTAGGATGTGTAAAATTGCAGCAATTCAAATATCGAAGCTTGTCCTTCTTAAGTGCCTTAATAATTTTAAATGTCCCAACAAAAACTTCAATTTTATTCGTAATAAATCCGTTTTTTTTTTCTTGTTTTGCCGATAAGAAGGAGCGACTCTGTATATACTTTATGTTAATAACAGAAATGTCCTGGAATATCTTTTATTCACCATTCAAATGTCGTTATTTTCCATTTGATAGCGATATAATCCTCTATTGATAAGATCTTCCCCTCAACGAGATGGTTTGGTGCTTTTTGTTTTCGTTCCTCGGTTTCTCACTCAAAAACTTCCATCAAATCGGCTTTATCCCATAATTGTGGAATTCTCTTTGAGGCGCGTTATCCTTTTATTTATTTTTTGGTTTTTATTTTAATGGATTTTCAATTTCAAACATAAACAAAAATGATAAAAGGTCCTTTCGCTGCGGCGAGTGGCAACTTGACCCAGTTTTTCCTATCGCGTTTCTTTTTTTTTAGTTTTGTGTTTTTGATTCGTTTCTTTGGACTGGAGCACCCTCGTTTGTCCTTTCATAGCGGCACCCTTGCATATTTTGTGTTACTAGTGTCGGAGGTAAACAGCATTTTAATAAACCAGAAAATATTTTCCCCCGTTCTAAATGCGTCTTTTCGGCCTTTTTTTCCTATTGCTCCTGCTTGTGTTTGTTGGTTTTGTTCATTCAGTTTTTTTTCTGAAGTGTTTGGTGTCTTTCCTCAGTTTTGTCTTTGACATGCCCATCACGTTTATCGTGTGTTTGCAATGATGATATCCTTAGAGAAGTTGTTGTTCCAAGGCCCAACAAAAAGGTACAGTTACTCCGACAACATTATATGTTGGACGTACAAAAAGGATAATTTTGTTGGCGGAGGAATGTGGAAAAGGAAACTGCGAAATGGCAACTCGCTTGGTATTCACTCACACATCCCCTGACTAGATATGTATGAGAAGAATAAGAAAATTAGGATTTAAATAAAAGTAGTCCTTTGGTTATTTCACAGGATAATAGCTGTTGTATTTTTCTTGCTTTTATGAAGTGTCGCAAATGATTACCCGAATAACTCTAAGGATTGCGGGAGAATGGGTTTAGGCAGGAGGAGTATTATCCTCATCCCAAGGACTTTATAAGTGTTCTATTTGCCCAATGGCAATGGGATAAATATGAAGTTCGTTGTTGGTTGAGGGACAGTAATGTCCAGGACGATGTTGAAATATGCTAATTATTACCTGTGGACGAGATATTAGGATAATTTACTCGGTCAGGCGTTGCCTGACAACGCAACATCTGAAATAAACTTTAGGTCGTAATCATTTCTAAACAAGCTAATTTTAAAGCAAAATGCACATAAAGAATTTATGAAAAGTGGGACATTAAAGTTCGTCCACTAGTTATGTAAATAAACGCGTAATGAATAACATACGATTAGGTGGGTATCTTTGCTTCTGTTCTTATCGTGCAAATGTCTTAGCGATAAACCAATTGAATTAATTGGTGACTCATTTATATGTACTTTGAAACAAAAAAAATCAATTTTATCAGAGAATCTGTATTATCATGCAAGAGAATCATTCGTTACCTTTATTAAAAAAAACAAAATTCGTTCATATATTTGTCGTACTCGCGTCTAACATGGTGTTACGAAGGAACCCTCCTCCCCCCCACAATAGTTCCGCTGAAAAACCAGCTAAAATAAATATTTATTCATAACAAAACAAGTATAGTAAACATATATTTATTCATATTATTATTATTATTTATTGGCCTGTAGGAACCCGAAAGTTCATGACCTCACCGACTCGACTCCGCCATTGTTCCCTGTCCCGTGCGCTCTCCTTCCACGTTCGACTATCCGATAAGATCTCCTCGAGGTCCAATCTAACATTGTCCTCCCATCTCCGTCGCGGCCGCCCTGTCGGTCCCTTTCCCGTTGGCTTACCGTCAAGAATTCTATGCACAGTCATATCGTTGTCCATTCGCGCCACGTGTCCGGCCCACCTTAATCTTCGCGACTTGATTACTCTCGCTATGGTAGGTTTGTGTATAGCTCTTCCAATTCGTGGTTGTGGAGTTTCCTCCATTGTCTTGCCTCCTCGTCATATTTGCCGCCAAAGATACTCCTTAGCACTTTATTCTCGAATACGCGGAATTTGTTTTCTTCTCGTTTTGTGAGAGCCCATATTTCGGATCCGTATAGAACAATCGGCGTGATTATGGTTCTATAGACACGTAGCTTTATATTACATGATAGCAGTTTGGATTTCAACAGTTTACTGACTGCATGCCAACTAGCGTTGCCGGAGTGTAGTCTTTTGTTAATTTCCTTCGACATTTCGTTACTGGCCGTCAGTACTGTTCCCAGGTAATTAAATTCTTTGACATTTTTTAATATCTTGCCCCTGATGTTTATGTGTGTTCTTTGAGGTCCACCTGCTGTCGCCATAATCATGTATTCCGTTTTGTCTTCATTTATTTCTAGGCCCACCTCTTCTGCCGCTTGCATGATGATTTCATAGTTTTTACTTACAGTTTCTAGATTATCGCTCAGAACAGCGATGTCATTCGCATATGCGAGTACTTGTGTGACCCCGTTCAGGGATGATCCGGCCATGTTGTCGTCTTGTACCTTTCTGATGACATACTCGAGGACAAGGTTAAAGAGACATGGTGAGAGGGCTTCTCCCTGTTTTAGTCCGTCCCGGATTTCAAATGGTTCTGAAAGGTGGTTTTCTATTCTAACTTGCCCTTGGTTTTGGTTCATGCAGTTTTGAATGAGGGCGGCATATTTTGTCGGGATTCCCAGCTTAGCTATAATATGGTAGAGTCGTTGCCTTGCGACTGAGTCGTAGGCTTTTTTGAAGTCAACGAACAGTTGGTGAACCGTCTCTCCGTATTCCCACTTCTTTTCCAGTAGTTGCCTTATTGTGAACATTTGGTCGCTCGTTGACCGGTTCCTATGGAATCCGCATTAGTAGTCGCGCAATATGTCTTCTGCGTACGGTGTGATTCTCGCCAGTATGACGATTGTTAGTATTTTGTATGTGGTTGAGAGTGTTGAAATCCAGCGCCGTGCTTCCTCGTTTGAGGGAAGAGCGTGGACCTTTTATTTTTAATCTATTAATATTAACTAAAACTCAGGATTCTTCTTTTACTCTTTGCGAATTTAATAATTTTAATTCTCTTCTTTATTCACTATTCTTTATTTCTATTCTAATAACTTCTTCTCTATTTCTAATCTATTCTTTTTCTTAACTCTTCTGAACTTCTTTTAGTCTGAACTCTCTAATCTCAACTGTCAGAACTCAACTGAACTGAACTGAACTTTATCTTTTTCTCAACTTTACAATGAATTTTTTTCTCTTCTTATACAACTTAGATTAGAACTACTGTAAATTATTACTTGAACAAAATCAATTTTATCAAAGTATTACTTAATCTACTGTGACTTTTAATTTTGAACAAACTTTGAACGAAAATCAAAGAGCTATGTTTCGAATGAAAAAAGAGGCATATTATGAAAAAAGGCGCACGTATGAAGTGTACTGAAACTGACTTGATATAGAATATTGTGGATGTTTATTTAGGATATATATTAAATGAGAATGTTAGATATGGTAGGAGAATGTTTTAAGGGTGTGTTAGATAAATAATGAGATTCAGTGTTAAAGTTAATAATCATAAGGACAGTAGTATTCTGGAATACTACAAGAGCAATGATATTCCTCTGTAATTTTCGCAGTCAGATCTATCGCCTTTTTTGAAAATGGGGACGACTATTGGGGTTTTCCATTCTTTTGGAATGGCTTCCTTATCCCATATTGTTTTAATCAGTTGGAGGATCTGTGGGGGGCGCCGGCATGAGCGCTAGGTCCTACCACGTCCCCACGAATTGTTCACTGTCACTCATCGATTGTTCCGTCGAATTCCGCTGCAAAAACGATCGCCATAACAGAAGAGAAAACATCACACACCGGAGAAATGAAACACTATTTTTGTAATTAGTTCCTTTTTTATTGTCATTTAATTTATTTACACTCTCCAGGAATTTATGTTTAGTGAGGACAGATCGTCTTACGTTAATAACTAGGTAGAACACACGAGCACTGATTATTGTTTTTAGGTTCATACGACAACGCATGTGAACACACGGAGAATTCAACACAAGTCACATTCCATTTAGTTATCAATAAACTCGATGTGTCAAAATAAAGTCAAAGGTACCAACGGAATTACGCCAGTTGGAAATAATTTAAGTTGGGTAAACAACATTACTGATTCATCAGCGTCCGACTTTGACTTTGACACTCCGATGCGCACGCCATACGCACTCTACTAAGGGGGAAACGCGACCGACTCCTTCGATGGATGAATTACGTGAGTTTGGTGGTGTGGTGAAAAGGAAATGAAATTTTCCTTTTGAGACCGACCAATCAGAGTGGATCTCCGGTACATAGATCCTAACGAGGGTGTGTCCACTACGCGCGCATCACTTTCTTTGCTCGTGACGCGAGCTCTTGGGTGTAAGAACCGTGGGAATGAAAATTCACATGCAAGAGCATCTTTGGACGAAGTGTTTGCAGCTATTTAAATATGGTGCTGGTGATTAGGATGCGTTTGGGATGATTACACAATGACGGTTGTGTTTACATCCACGTCGATTGTGTATTGCATTCATAGCAAGTTAAGGATCGAATTCCAGTGTGAATATTTACACCAGCAAAAAATTCGGCTCCTGAGAGCTAGGCGCGAGTTGCGCTATGCTTTGTAGGTTGAATAAAAGCCGCCCAGGGTACGGATACACTAAAAAAATCAGTCGCACACGTGTGGGACAGCAAACGCAGGCAGACAGGGGTTCTGCTGATTGTTTCTATAATCCATTTCAGTTATCTAGCATGGCAACCGAAATGTTTTCTTTTTAGAACAATGCTGGGATGCATTGATGTATTCGGTACTGGCGTACCGATTTCTTCCAGGAAAAATGATATAACGCATTAATTGGGTGAATGTCCTTGATGGGAAAATGCTTGAGGGTGTTGGATGCGATTGCATAAGCGAAAAACAATGAGGTCTCTAGAGCTTTAGGGCAGGAAGATTTAGAGGTAAGTGGAAAAGGTAGCAGTAGCGTCAGTAGAACCGGCACAGATCTTTCGAGCGGTTGCCTTTCCTCCATGCTTCACAAACTCTGTCGGTATGCAGTCGACTCCGGGAGCCTTGTTATTTTTCAGTCGGTTTATTGCGTCTACAACTTCGTCGAAAGAGGGCTTTGGGATCTGAGGCTCGGCTGTATGTACGTATCGTGCGTTTATTTGTGTTTGATGGGTGCGCACATTGAGCTGGTTTTCAAAGTACTGCTTCCATCTTGTCACGGTATTGTTTGTTTCTGTCACCAGACAGCCGTTTGTGTCTCGGATTATTTTGGCTCTCCCTCGGTGGCCTTTTCTAATTGAATTTATACCGACATACATACCTCTGATATTCTTTGCTCTGGAATTTTCTAGGATTTTTTCGATCCGAGTCTTCTCCCATTCGCGTTTTTTGCGTTTGAAAAGTCTCGTTGTCTCTTTCCGAATTGTCGCGTATCTTTCTGCGTTGACTTCATCATATCTTTCTAAGTGGATCACTCTGAGGCGTTTACGTTCTTCGATTTTCGCCCTGCATTCATCGTCAAACCAAGGTTTGGACTTAATTGTTTTCTTAAAGCCTAATACCTTTTGGGCTGTATGTTTGATTGTGTCTCTGATCTATGCCCATTTAGTGCCCAGATTATTAGTTTCCTCTTCCTCACTACTCCCATTCTCTAGAATGCTAAATCTTTTCGTTAGTTCCTCTAGATATTCAGCCCTTTTGCGTAGGTTTTTTGGTTTTTCAATGTCGAACTTTTTGCTTGTCCCCCGTGATTGCCATTGTGGGTTTGCTGCGAGCCGACTTCTAATTATGCCCATCACTAGAAGGTGATCGGAGTCGCAATCTGCTCCTCTATATGATCTTACGTCAAGGATATTCGAGTGGTGTCTTTTGTCTATGAGGAAGTGGTCTATTTGGTTACGCGTTACGCCGTCGGGTGATATCCATGTGGCTTTATGGATTTGTTTGTGCTTGAACATCGTGCTTGTCATTACCAGATCTTTTGACGCTACAAACGTGATAATGCGAATTCCATTATCATTTTAAACGTCGTGTAGACTCTCTTTACCTATAGTTGGTTGGAAGATATCTTCCTTTCCAATTTTCGCGTTAAGGTCGCCGAGGAGGATTTTAACATCGAATGATGAGATTCCATCAAATACTTCCTCTAGCGTCTCGTAGAATATGTCCTTCGTATCTTCGTCCGTACATTCTGTTGGAGCGTGTATGTTTATAAATACATAATTGTACCATGGTCCCAGTATTTTTAGCACCGACATTCGGTCATTAATAAATTGCCCGTCTTTTACATGAGGCGTAATCTTATTGCTTATGATGAAGCCTCATCCCGAGGTTATGTGTATCGGTACCTCCACACGCCAGTGTAAACCCGTTGGCTTGGATTACTTGATGTGGGGGTCAGACTTCCTGAAGCGCGACGATGTCCATTTTATATTGTTTCGCATTTTCTACGACCGTCTGTATTGACCCTGGTCTATATAACGTTCGAACATTCCACCTCCCGACGCGTATATCCCGCTTTTTCCGTTTTTCCCTACGTCTTCTTTTTGCCGAGTCGGTGTTTTCTTGATGATTTGTTCCCTTATGGTAGTGTCGGTTCATCACACCTACGCCTACTGGGTTCTTTGTGAGATTGTTTTTTGTATATTGATTATTAATTTTTGTTCCCACTAGTCTTGGGGTTTCAAATAGTCCGCCACATCAGAGCCCTCTTTGATATGGTAAGGTCTGCTTACTACTCTGATTCGACCCGGTGTCAGAGAAGCGCCGTTATAATACAACCGGTATACCCCTGGCTCCTCGATAGTATAGTGGTTAGTATACCCGCCTTTCACGCGGGAGACCGGGGTTCGATTCCCCGTCGGGGAGCCGCTGGCGCAAGGTTAATGACCTTGCCAGGAAAAAGCAAATCATTATGGAGAATTTAACAAGCCTCAGGACTTCCTAAATAAGGCCAAGACCGGTTCCCGGTTGTAGTGCCAATGATGATGATACCACTGGCTGCAAACTATCCAATGGGCACGGTGACGCGTGACACCCTGGATTAGGGGTGGGAGATCTTTGTGTATTACTCTTCGCTAGCTTGTCTGACAAGGGTGGCCCTACTGGAAGCATATGCTTCTGTCAGCATAGCCTGGGTGATTCATTGCAGTTTAATCCCCCCCACCACGTCAAGGTTTCTACCAAATATATTCTCGTAAATTATGACAAATATATTCTCGTAAATTATGACCAAGATAAATAGGGTATACCAATTATTTGGTCGTGTTTTTCATGGTAAGTAAAGGAAACAGTGATTAGAGAAAATAATTTTTTTGATCTTTCGCCAAAATTAAAATAGTTCAGTTTCTGCAACTTTAAAAAAAATGTATATAACAATACCACCGAATTGACATTTGAACCTGTGTACGACGTAGTTGCTCGCGTTCCTTGTCTTTCTTACTAACGTCACCGCTAAGGGTTAATATTCGAACAGTGTTTATTGGGGTAATATTTTTGTCCAGTTTCATAGGGATGCTACTTTAATACCATAAATTTGTAGGTCCCCTTTACTCAGTGGTAGAAGGTTTTATTGTTACCACCATAAACCTTCATTGCTATCAACTTGCTTTCAAGGTTGAAAGTTCGAGTTCATGTAAGATCTATGAACCACTTCAAATAAGCAAATCAAGTTTACTACAATAATTAGGTTCACTTCTGCCGCAGTGATGCTGAAAATATCGATTCCTACATACAAACGTATGTGCAGAATAGAAGGAAGGAAACCTAATTCCAATGGGAGCATTTAGATGCAACAAAGTTCGCAAACTGCAAGACGAACATCGGTTCGCAGTGATATCTGACGAAACCACAAGACGGGAAGCCACCATTCGCAATCATCGCGCCAACAACATGTCGACATGATGAATGGCCTGAAATTTTCCAATCACATTGCGTCTGCCACTGTTCGTGCTCTTCTTCGTTTCATTGTAGTTGTTTTGGTTTTTGAAGCTGCAAAGACACCTATTTTTAAATTTCTCTCATTCGACGCACTTGATTCTCGTGTCCACCATTCCCCCCCATTGCCCTCTTCGTCTCGTCGTCTCATATTCAAGATAAACATTTCAAGCTTCACATCCGATGTTTTCTGACGGCACGATGGAGCATCTGTCCCCTCCGAGAGTGCACTGAAAATGGCATGCACGACCCTCCAGTCGGGGGTAATAGAGCCCTCTAATGGAAAGCACTTCAGCCACTTTAGACTAACCGTAAAGTTGCAATTGCAGAAGGATTGCTCCACCAACAGGCACAACAGACTGATAACATTGAGGATGATATTGCTCGTTGGGCAATTGGTGGAGGGCCCCGTCAAATGGGTGCGCATCTGGCTGTCCGCCCTTCTCCGAGAGGGTTGTACACATATAAAGTAATTAAACATAATGAGTAAGAAGATGTTTTCCAAATTGGGTAGTTTCTCTTCGCTGTTTGTCTGTCGCTCGCAGCTTGCTGACAGAATGACAAAGTACCCGACTATTAGGCTCACAATATTTAGGGCGATTGAAGATGCGGTCTAAAGTTGCTTTCGCCATCTGGCCACATTTTAACACCACTTGATTCAAGTACTCGTGGATCAAAGAGAACCACTTGACGGTCAAAAAACAGAATTCGTTTTCATGTTTGTTATTCTAAAACACCACAAATGAAATTTGAAATCAGGAAAAATGTTGGGACCGTGCTCAAACTGTCTCATAATTTAGCGATAACGATCACAAGCGGACGTTTTAATTAAAATCCAACCAAAACATCATTCTGTTGTACACATAGCTGAGATGGTAATTATTTTTAACTGAATTCCTGAAATCAGTTTCGAAAAAATCTGATTTCATTTAATTACACTCGACGTAAAATATTAAAGGTTGAGTTTCGTCAGATGGTTACAACTGCTCCCCGTATCGAAAAGTAATCAGTCTCTCAGCAAATAATTTCATTAAAATCTCGATTATACAGGGACATGCACATCCCTGGAGATACATGGACGTTACAGCGACGACAGTGCTGTCCCTTCGGGGGAGAATTTTTGTGGAAATGACAGACGTTTCCGGATGTGGAAGTACAGTGGATGGCTGGGAATTATTTACACTAAAGAATAAATGCGGTTTTTTCTGAGTGTTTTGATTAGCTTTCGGATGATTGCACAAGTTCATGTTTGGATAGTGCTGACTTTAAAAGGACTGCGCTTTAATGGTTTTTAAGTTATTGCGTTTTTTTTTTTAAGTTTAGTGAACCCTCATTTATTAGGCATAATCCAAGCATTAATGAATATAATACCTTGTCGATTAACTTAAAATCGAGAGTAGTAAATCAAAAATAATTAAAAAAAGAAAAAAAGGAGAAAAAAGCAGGAAGGTGAAGAGGACTGAATGGGGGGGGGGGGGGGGGGGGTATTTGGGAGGCAGCGACAATGATCGGCATGTGGGCGGGCTGATAGGGGGCGGGGTAGTGGGCATGATGGGGAGAACTAGTTTCAGAGCCGGGGAGGAGTAGTAGGATTGAAGGGGGGGGGGGGGGGGTTGGGAGGGGGGCGGCTATCTTGAGAGTGGGGAGTGGAGAGCTTGAAATCGAAGGAAAGCGGGCAAGTAAAAGAGTCGAGGGTTACGTACGTTACGGGGGTTTGTGTGAAATGTTATAGAGGATAGCAGGCTTGGGCAATTGATTGAGCCTGACAGAAGAAGATGGACGAAGATGATGTCGGCATGGATTCCGCTGTCTTCTAGTGTGTTAAGATTGATTAAATGGAGCCAGCTTGTGTATGGTGGTAGAGTCGGCGGATTTACCCAGTTTAGTCCACGGAGGGCAAAGCGGAAGAAACGACGTTGAACGCGCTCAATCCTGCGAATGTGAGACAATTGATACGGGGATCAGACCTAACTAGCATATCCGAGTAGTGGACGGACAAAGGTTATGTAGAGTGAGCGGGTGATGTAGGAGTTTGTAGGGCTTCTTTAAACATCCCTTGGCAATCTGCAGTTACCTGAAAATATTCCCTTCATCAAGGACATTTTCTTCATTAAGGTATTGTGGCGGTTCTACGAACCACACAACCCAATATGAGATATCCTTTCCGCCAAGGAACATACTCACCTTTATCCATTACACGTGTCCCAAAAGTCCTTACTCCCGCATGAAACAAAAGGTAACATTACATACACCAACATTGAATTCAATACTAAAAATCAATCGAACTAAACGTTCAAAATTCCCTAATATTGAATTCAATGCAGCCATCCAATGCATACATTCGATTCATCCGTTAAACGCATTTTCCCGAAAACAAACAGGATAATCTCCTCATGTAGTTAATATTAATTAGCACCATAAATTCCTCGCAAGATCCCAAACCGACAAGCGCACGTGCGCAAACAAAGGTTTAGCGATTCGCCCGCCGACCAACAATTCTTGCGAACATAAACATCGTAAACGCCTATCCCACGCTAGATGTTTATGATTAGGAAATGCGATTTACAAACCAAATCCCACGGTTCCTTTTGTTACCCATCTGAAGCACACAAAAACTCTGTTGCCGTAAGCCAGGTGGGTAACGTAAACAAAGCCCATGATATGATCAAGAAAGAAGTGGAGGCACGCTTGATCCTTCGAAACAAGATTTCGATAAGAAGTTGGAATCGGCAACCAAAATGGAAATTTTCTCTTGAAGATAAGAGACAGATAGAATGGATAGGAAAAGTTAGATAGGGCAGTCGTCTTAGGGAAAATTAATTCGAACAGATGGTCGTCAGAGAGAGGTCGAAACGAGTACAGCTAGAGAACTCCGACGAGGAGGTATCCGCACAGCAAAATTTACAAAAGACGAAATTAACGTGTGTTGTCGTGCGTTAGAAACTAGAATATTCGAAAGTAACATGTGTCTAGATTAACGTGTGTTGTCGTGCGAAAGAAATGAACATATGTGTATATGTAAATACGAGCAGTACGAATTGAACACATTAACACCAAACAAACAACGCTAGAGTGACATACGAATAATCGAGTGTAGATTGTCGCTGGTCCTATCCTTAAGTAGGTACAGCTTAAAGTGAAAAATAAACGTTCTTACTTGTCACTGACAAAACTCATATCCGTGTTTTACGTGTGTGCCGTTTTCCGCTCCGTGTAAGTATTGATTGATATATATTGCGGAACGCTTCATCGACATTCAACTTCTTTAATCCGCCAAAGTATTATAGCGTTTGAAATAATAGTGAAGAAGATCGTGTGATTCGAACTGACGCTATGACGTTTGAATCACGAAAAAAATTGAACCTAAGCGTTACCCATCAGGCTACTGACCGTGTTTAGAATTTGATTTTTAAACTCGACTATACTCCACTGATGTGAATTATTTTTGTTATCGCTATGGTATACGGTTCTGATGTATTTTCTTGTTCGATTTTTCGCTCGGTGCTCTTCACTATTTTGCTTGTGAATTGTGTGTGTATCTGTTAGAGTCGCCACAGTATCATCTCGATTCCCTGCAAAGAATTCTTACCATTCATGCATCCAATGCATTTTCAAAATTCCCTCAAAAGAATTCTTTTGCATACATAACCATTATTAGGAAAACTATTCAGCACCACTGTTTGCCAAGCAATTCTGCTGCACACGTGCACACCACATTTTCCATGGCCTCGGTAGCCTTTTGTCCAAGCGACAAAAGCAAACACACGCATCTAGCGTCTAGTGGCCATCAATCGAATTCTTCAGCATACAAACATGCAAACAAGAATCTGACCCTTGGCGCCAGCAAGATTCGATGCACATCACCATTGTGTACCGAAAACCCTTTTAGCACCTTTTTCCTAATAGCAATGCAGACTATGTACGCAGCTGCATCTATGCCATTAATAATGTCCTTTGTTAAACTTCTTTTTTCTCAATTTCGTTTCTCATGACCTTCGTTCCATAAGCAAACAATGGATCTATTAGCACACATGCTGAGATCACCACGGAGAGATCCTCTCCAATTCACCACCACAAAGAGAGACTTCACGTTTCTCTCGTGATAAGTAAAATCACCTAGAGCTGAGATAGGACTCACCAGAGTCTCTCGAGATTAATCACTGAGTACCTCAGTGAGTCTGTGGGGGAGGAAGTATGTACCAGCATGGGTACTTGGTTCACTTCTTCCACCATCAGAAATACCACCGAATACAAAACACGATCACCGGAAACAATGACAGAACATCGGAACACCCAGGGAAGCTGCGGCACAGTAAAACAAACACAAGGTTCGTGTACGTTAATGTTTTATTCTTTTTAATTGAAAGTTTTTATACTATGAAACACGCACTTTCCACTCAACTCGACGTGACACATTTTGCAATTTGGTATATTACTTCAAGCGATAACTCACAACAATTCCTTTTACTTTACATGTGCTACTGTACGCGCAACCGACTCACTCGGCTCGAATTCCGTCTACCGTTTACACACCGTACCCACGCCGGTACGGTGGATAGCCTTGATGGTTATATTACGACTCCACGATCTCTTGCTCGTGCAGAGCTCACTCGCTAATCTTGATCATGGTGGTATGTGTGCATGGTTCTTTCATGGATGAGAACGAACCTAGAACAAAGAAAGGGCATAAAGTGCACTCATGGGTTACGATTTCGGTAAAGCAAATACAACCGAAATCGTCGGATGCTAATGGGATCTTATACATCGTTCAGTAATGAGGGTCAGCTAAATAAATAGCAGCCGCTCATTAAATGAAAAAAAAAGTCTTTCGGATACCACAAACGATATGAATTGTTGATGGTATCGCAGGAAACTTATGTAGGAACAGCGTTCTTCTGTTTGCTGCTAGTTAGAGAATTTTATTGCTGGGAGAAAAAGGTCGCCGGCCAATGTGTACGTAAAGAAATTTATCGTACACATCGCGAAGTTGGAAAATAGACGGCTACATTGTCATGACGGTTACATTGTATACAAACCGAATCATTTTGTTTACAGGAATTTGTCTGGTACCGAAGGTGCCGAATTGGTTTGGAATTCCAGATAAGCAAAGAAAGAAATTTTACGGAAAATTGTGAAAAGGTAAGTTTTCCCTACAGGGACTTTACGATTATAGCTTATATACTATATTATACTATATTAGCAAAAACTTATACGACTTGGGATGAAGTTATGGGGGTTTTTAGGTAAGTGTGCCGTGGGGTTTGGCGGCACCGCCGCAAGTCTTATCCCAACCACCGAACGAGTCGGTCGAGTGTTTCTCCATCCACCGTAGCGTGTGCACGGGGGTGCACACGCCCCCGTGAATAAGAAGAGTCGAGTGTTAACCACGAATTGCATCAAATCTCCGCGCGAATTCTCTTTACGTGTAAATCTGTAATGCCACATCAGTTCTCTGTTCAAGTCGTGCATCAAATTGAACATAAAAATAATAAATAAACAGTGTCGTGAATGTATCAAAGTAACCAATAGATTGCTCCTTACAAATTGTGTACCTTCAAATTAACTTGGCTAACCTACATTAAATTAAGAATATTTAAACCATATATGAACGTTGCACACAAATGTATTTCAACTTGAATGTTTTTGTCTCCCCACTAATGATCCTGCCCAGAAAAACAAATCATTATGGAAAATTTAACAAGCCTCAGGACTTGCTAAATAAGGTCAAGACCGGTTCCCGGTTGAAGTGCCGATGATGTTGATGAGTGAACCAGTGTCCGTGACGACACCCCAACTTATTACCCCCACAAGTTCAGCAATTCCTTCGACCACCGTTTGACAAAGCCAAGAGCGGCGTTGGCCTTAAGGATTATGTCGATATCAATATGTGCGGTAAATTAGATTCCTTGTCGCATAGGACGTCCAGGTCGTGAATCGATACCACCAATGCTATCGGTTGATTCAGTAAGAGATAGGAGGTTGGAAAAAAAGGATCGGAGAGGGTGGATCTAAATCGCACGCGACAGGTTCGATAATTGAGATAGGATCATCATCATCATCGGGATCCGGTCTTGGCCTTATTTAGCAAGTCTCGACGCTTGTTAAACTTCCATAACAATTTATATTTACGAGCAAGGTTATTAGCCATGCGCCACAAATTGAGATAGGATGAGGTCCACTTAATAAGCAGGGGTTCAAAATTGAGGAAAGATACCTTAAAGAAAATGAGGTTGTGGCAAATTTTGTCGAAGGCCTTGCTAAAGTTGGTAGTGATTACATTGACTTCATCGCCGTTTTCTAGGACAAGTAGTGTGTTGGGTGTGAATTCAACAAGATTGGTAGTAGTGGACCTGCCGGAGAGGAAACCGTGCTGGTTGGGAGAGATGACGGGTTTGAAGTGAAAACATAACGCATCATATAGAAGGCCTTCGAATAGTTTAGGAATTTGCGAAAGCTTAGCAATGGGGCGATAATTGAATATACCGTTTTTTTTGCCCCTTTGTATGTATGGGGGTTATATAAGAGGATTCCTAACTGTCAGGGAATACACCTTGTGCAAGGGATAGATTGAAGACTGAAGCGAACGGAAGAGAGAAAGAAGAGGAACATTTTTTTAAGACGATAGCAAGGAGTCCGTCTGGGCGGACTGAAATTGTCTTTCAGTTTTTCTATAACTTGTTGTCGTTGAATGTGTAGTGAGATGAGAGGGCCGAGGGAGAATTCAGACAGGGCAGTGAAGTAAGAGGGGTTAGGCTCGAAAGAGTCGTCCGTCAAGGATAGTTTGAAGAAGGACGCGAAAAGATTAGCTGTGGTATGGGAGTCAGTTCTAGTAGTTGAGCCGTAGAAAAGACAGTTGAGATAGGCATCAGATTGCGTTTATAGTTGATTTGAATTGAGCTTTGGTGAGATAATTGTGGTAGAGGGAGCTATAAAGCTCGGTGAATTGATAAAAGTAACCGAGATAGTTGGAGTAGTCCAGGGGAGGCCGCGTATTTAGGAAAGTGTTCCACAGCTTATTCCTCTTGTTACGAAGGCTGCGGAGTTTGCGGTAATACAAAGGGGGCGATGAGAACGATAACCTGTGTCGGGACTATGGGACATATAGGAATATGGCATTGTAGATTTCTGTGTAGAGCGAGGCTTTAGCGACCTCTGTATTTATATCGTTTAAGTGGAGTGTGGTATTGCTGAGGTACTCATTTATGAGGCAGAAATAGGCTTTTCGGAAGTTGTCAGAAAATTAGCATGTGGGAGCTGTGGAATGGGCTGAGCAGTCGTGGTATAAAAATAAGAGGAGCAGGGGGTGGTGGTTGTCAATAGTTGAGAGGGTGTGGGGACTAAAGGCAGCTTAGGAATTAAAGGGATCTGCCGTGAACACAAGGTCAAGTTGCCTGTTCACATGGTTTAGGACATTGCTTACTTAGGAAAGGCTAGAGTCGGTGAGGCTGTCTACAAAGAGACATTCCTTGGTAGTAGTGGGGTTTGAAATGTAGTGGGACTTATCGGCGGACAGCGTCCATTGGAGATGGGGGAGGTTCAAATCGCCGAGGACTACAATGTTGTCTTAGGGCTTCTTTAAACATCCCTTGGCAATCTGCAGTTACCTGAAAATATTCCCTTCATCAAGGACATTTTCTTCATTAAGGTATTGTGGCGGTTCTACGAACCACACAACCCAATATGAGATATCCTTTCCGCCAAGGAACATACTCACCTTTATCCATTACACGTGTCCCAAAAGTCCTTACTCCCGCATGAAACAAAAGGTAACATTACATACACCAACATTGAATTCAATACTAAAAATCAATCGAACTAAACGTTCAAAATTCCCTAATATTGAATTCAATGCAGCCATCCAATGCATACATTCGATTCATCCGTTAAACGCATTTTCCCGAAAACAAACAGGATAATCTCCTCATGTAGTTAATATTAATTAGCACCATAAATTCCTCGCAAGATCCCAAACCGACAAGCGCACGTGCGCAAACAAAGGTTTAGCGATTCGCCCGCCGACCAACAATTCTTGCGAACATAAACATCGTAAACGCCTATCCCACGCTAGATGTTTATGATTAGGAAATGCGATTTACAAACCAAATCCCACGGTTCCTTTTGTTACCCATCTGAAGCACACAAAAACTCTGTTGCCGTAAGCCAGGTGGGTAACGTAAACAAAGCCCATGATATGATCAAGAAAGAAGTGGAGGCACGCTTGATCCTTCGAAACAAGATTTCGATAAGAAGTTGGAATCGGCAACCAAAATGGAAATTTTCTCTTGAAGATAAGAGACAGATAGAATGGATAGGAAAAGTTAGATAGGGCAGTCGTCTTAGGGAAAATTAATTCGAACAGATGGTCGTCAGAGAGAGGTCGAAACGAGTACAGCTAGAGAACTCCGACGAGGAGGTATCCGCACAGCAAAATTTACAAAAGACGAAATTAACGTGTGTTGTCGTGCGTTAGAAACTAGAATATTCGAAAGTAACATGTGTCTAGATTAACGTGTGTTGTCGTGCGAAAGAAATGAACATATGTGTATATGTAAATACGAGCAGTACGAATTGAACACATTAACACCAAACAAACAACGCTAGAGTGACATACGAATAATCGAGTGTAGATTGTCGCTGGTCCTATCCTTAAGTAGGTACAGCTTAAAGTGAAAAATAAACGTTCTTACTTGTCACTGACAAAACTCATATCCGTGTTTTACGTGTGTGCCGTTTTCCGCTCCGTGTAAGTATTGATTGATATATATTGCGGAACGCTTCATCGACATTCAACTTCTTTAATCCGCCAAAGTATTATAGCGTTTGAAATAATAGTGAAGAAGATCGTGTGATTCGAACTGACGCTATGACGTTTGAATCACGAAAAAAATTGAACCTAAGCGTTACCCATCAGGCTACTGACCGTGTTTAGAATTTGATTTTTAAACTCGACTATACTCCACTGATGTGAATTATTTTTGTTATCGCTATGGTATACGGTTCTGATGTATTTTCTTGTTCGATTTTTCGCTCGGTGCTCTTCACTATTTTGCTTGTGAATTGTGTGTGTATCTGTTAGAGTCGCCACAGTATCATCTCGATTCCCTGCAAAGAATTCTTACCATTCATGCATCCAATGCATTTTCAAAATTCCCTCAAAAGAATTCTTTTGCATACATAACCATTATTAGGAAAACTATTCAGCACCACTGTTTGCCAAGCAATTCTGCTGCACACGTACACACCACATTTTCCATGGCCTCGGTAGCCTTTTGTCCAAGCGACAAAAGCAAACACACGCATCTAGCGTCTAGTGGCCATCAATCGAATTCTTCAGCATACAAACATGCAAACAAGAATCTGACCCTTGGCGCCAGCAAGATTCGATGCACATCACCATTGTGTACCGAAAACCCTTTTAGCACCTTTTTCCTAATAGCAATGCAGACTATGTACGCAGCTGCATCTATGCCATTAATAATGTCCTTTGTTAAACTTCTTTTTTCTCAATTTCGTTTCTCATGACCTTCGTTCCATAAGCAAACAATGGATCTATTAGCACACATGCTGAGATCACCACGGAGAGATCCTCTCCAATTCACCACCACAAAGAGAGACTTCACGTTTCTCTCGTGATAAGTAAAATCACCTAGAGCTGAGATAGGACTCACCAGAGTCTCTCGAGATTAATCACTGAGTACCTCAGTGAGTCTGTGGGGGAGGAAGTATGTACCAGCATGGGTACTTGGTTCACTTCTTCCACCATCAGAAATACCACCGAATACAAAACACGATCACCGGAAACAATGACAGAACATCGGAACACCCAGGGAAGCTGCGGCACAGTAAAACAAACACAAGGTTCGTGTACGTTAATGTTTTATTCTTTTTAATTGAAAGTTTTTATACTATGAAACACGCACTTTCCACTCAACTCGACGTGACACATTTTGCAATTTGGTATATTACTTCAAGCGATAACTCACAACAATTCCTTTTACTTTATATGTGCTACTGTACGCGCAACCGACTCACTCGGCTCGAATTCCGTCTACCGTTTACACACCGTACCCACGCCGGTACGGTGGATAGCGGGCAACCCGCCCGCCTTGATGGTTATATTACGACTCCACGATCTCTTGCTCGTGCAGAGCTCACTCGCTAATCTTGATCATGGTGGTATGTGTGCATGGTTCTTTCATGGATGAGAACGAACCTAGAACAAAGAAAGGGCATAAAGTGCACTCATGGGTTACGATTTCGGTAAAGCAAATACAACCGAAATCGTCGGATGCTAATGGGATCTTATACATCGTTCAGTAATGAGGGTCAGCTAAATAAATAGCAGCCGCTCATTAAATGAAAAAAAAAGTCTTTCGGATACCACAAACGATATGAATTGTTGATGGTATCGCAGGAAACTTATGTAGGAACAGCGTTCTTCTGTTTGCTGCTAGTTAGAGAATTTTATTGCTGGGAGAAAAAGGTCGCCGGCCAATGTGTACGTAAAGAAATTTATCGTACACATCGCGAAGTTGGAAAATAGACGGCTACATTGTCATGACGGTTACATTGTATACAAACCGAATCATTTTGTTTACAGGAATTTGTCTGGTACCGAAGGTGCCGAATTGGTTTGGAATTCCAGATAAGCAAAGAAAGAAATTTTACGGAAAATTGTGAAAAGGTAAGTTTTCCCTACAGGGACTTTACGATTATAGCTTATATACTATATTATACTATATTAGCAAAAACTTATACGACTTGGGATGAAGTTATGGGGGTTTTTAGGTAAGTGTGCCGTGGGGTTTGGCGGCACCGCCGCAAGTCTTATCCCAACCACCGAACGAGTCGGTCGAGTGTTTCTCCATCCACCGTAGCGTGTGCACGGGGGTGCACACGCCCCCGTGAATAAGAAGAGTCGAGTGTTAACCACGAATTGCATCAAATCTCCGCGCGAATTCTCTTTACGTGTAAATCTGTAATGCCACATCAGTTCTCTGTTCAAGTCGTGCATCAAATTGAACATAAAAATAATAAATAAACAGTGTCGTGAATGTATCAAAGTAACCAATAGATTGCTCCTTACAAATTGTGTACCTTCAAATTAACTTGGCTAACCTACATTAAATTAAGAATATTTAAACCATATATGAACGTTGCACACAAATGTATTTCAACTTGAATGTTTTTGTCTCCCCACTAATGATCCTGCCCAGAAAAACAAATCATTATGGAAAATTTAACAAGCCTCAGGACTTGCTAAATAAGGTCAAGACCGGTTCCCGGTTGAAGTGCCGATGATGTTGATGAGTGAACCAGTGTCCGTGACGACACCCCAACTTATTACCCCCACAAGTTCAGCAATTCCTTCGACCACCGTTTGACAAAGCCAAGAGCGGCGTTGGCCTTAAGGATTATGTCGATATCAATATGTGCGGTAAATTAGATTCCTTGTCGCATAGGACGTCCAGGTCGTGAATCGATACCACCAATGCTATCGGTTGATTCAGTAAGAGATAGGAGGTTGGAAAAAAAGGATCGGAGAGGGTGGATCTAAATCGCACGCGACAGGTTCGATAATTGAGATAGGATCATCATCATCATCGGGATCCGGTCTTGGCCTTATTTAGCAAGTCTCGACGCTTGTTAAACTTCCATAACAATTTATATTTACGAGCAAGGTTATTAGCCATGCGCCACAAATTGAGATAGGATGAGGTCCACTTAATAAGCAGGGGTTCAAAATTGAGGAAAGATACCTTAAAGAAAATGAGGTTGTGGCAAATTTTGTCGAAGGCCTTGCTAAAGTTGGTAGTGATTACATTGACTTCATCGCCGTTTTCTAGGACAAGTAGTGTGTTGGGTGTGAATTCAACAAGATTGGTAGTAGTGGACCTGCCGGAGAGGAAACCGTGCTGGTTGGGAGAGATGACGGGTTTGAAGTGAAAACATAACGCATCATATAGAAGGCCTTCGAATAGTTTAGGAATTTGCGAAAGCTTAGCAATGGGGCGATAATTGAATATACCGTTTTTTTTGCCCCTTTGTATGTATGGGGGTTATATAAGAGGATTCCTAACTGTCAGGGAATACACCTTGTGCAAGGGATAGATTGAAGACTGAAGCGAACGGAAGAGAGAAAGAAGAGGAACATTTTTTTAAGACGATAGCAAGGAGTCCGTCTGGGCGGACTGAAATTGTCTTTCAGTTTTTCTATAACTTGTTGTCGTTGAATGTGTAGTGAGATGAGAGGGCCGAGGGAGAATTCAGACAGGGCAGTGAAGTAAGAGGGGTTAGGCTCGAAAGAGTCGTCCGTCAAGGATAGTTTGAAGAAGGACGCGAAAAGATTAGCTGTGGTATGGGAGTCAGTTCTAGTAGTTGAGCCGTAGAAAAGACAGTTGAGATAGGCATCAGATTGCGTTTATAGTTGATTTGAATTGAGCTTTGGTGAGATAATTGTGGTAGAGGGAGCTATAAAGCTCGGTGAATTGATAAAAGTAACCGAGATAGTTGGAGTAGTCCAGGGGAGGCCGCGTATTTAGGAAAGTGTTCCACAGCTTATTCCTCTTGTTACGAAGGCTGCGGAGTTTGCGGTAATACAAAGGGGGCGATGAGAACGATAACCTGTGTCGGGACTATGGGACATATAGGAATATGGCATTGTAGATTTCTGTGTAGAGCGAGGCTTTAGCGACCTCTGTATTTATATCGTTTAAGTGGAGTGTGGTATTGCTGAGGTACTCATTTATGAGGCAGAAATAGGCTTTTCGGAAGTTGTCAGAAAATTAGCATGTGGGAGCTGTGGAATGGGCTGAGCAGTCGTGGTATAAAAATAAGAGGAGCAGGGGGTGGTGGTTGTCAATAGTTGAGAGGGTGTGGGGACTAAAGGCAGCTTAGGAATTAAAGGGATCTGCCGTGAACACAAGGTCAAGTTGCCTGTTCACATGGTTTAGGACATTGCTTACTTAGGAAAGGCTAGAGTCGGTGAGGCTGTCTACAAAGAGACATTCCTTGGTAGTAGTGGGGTTTGAAATGTAGTGGGACTTATCGGCGGACAGCGTCCATTGGAGATGGGGGAGGTTCAAATCGCCGAGGACTACAATGTTGTCTTAGGAAGAACTCAGCTCTGTTGAGCGGTCGATTGCAGCAATTGCGAGTTCGTGTGACTCGATAGTTTGCGAAGGCGGTATGTAGAAGTATATGATGTACAAGGACTTTAAGCAATGTTCAATTTTTATAGCGACATAGTCGAGGTTGGGAGAAGAAGAGATGGTGATATGAGAAGATGTTAGTCCGTTTTGGATGGCAAGCAGCACGCCTCGGCGGGGGGTGTCAGAACAGGAATGATGGACATCGTCGTCGCGAAAAGCTGTGAAGGGGAGGGGGGGGGGGGGGGGGGCAGTTTTATGCTATTGATACTGGGGGTGAGGTTACTTTCGGTCAGAGCGTATATATCGAAGGGAAGGGAGTAATTATTTTTTAAATCGAATGGGTTTTGGACCTCTGAGATTCTGATAGTAAATGATTAGGGGGAGCTTATTTGGATACCCCATAGAGAGTGCGATGGGCGGTCGATTAGGGCCGAAAAAACTTATTTTTACGGGCTCGGTGCGTTGAACCAGATGCCATTTCCGTACAAATGTATTCTCGAAAAGTCGAGAGGTCTTTTGTTACTTTAAGAGGGGGAATATTGAAATTTTCATGGAATTTTATGTACAGATCGCGAAGGCTAGGGAAATCGGTGGGAAGACCTCCCTGTTGAATGGAAACCTTAACGCTCGTTTTCGTTTTGCACTCAAAACACACTGCATCAGATTTCCCACGAAGGTAAGCTATATAGATACGGACGTTATCGTAAGGCCGACTATTTCGAAGCTTCGAGAGGGTATATCGGCATTCAGATGACTTAAGGGATTGTTGTGTGATCTTGACGGGGGGCGGTAGAAAGGAATCAATAGCTGGAGGGCGGGTAAGTGAATCAATCCACCAATATGGATTAAAAAAAATAATAACCACCATGTTGTGCCTATTTATTTATGATTACTTTATTCTAAAAAAAGTTCTATTTTTTATACTAATTTACATCACCGAAATCGTGGGAATTCTACGCACGGTCCAATCGTTGCCCATTCAAGTACAGTGGTACGGCCGCGACAGAGATGGGAGGATAATGTATGGTTTGACCTTGAGGAGATCGGATGGGCAAGCGTGGAAGGAGAGTGCACAGGACAGGAAACGATTACGCAGCCGAGTCGGTGAGGTCATGAACTTCCGGGTTCCTACAGGACAATAAATAGAAATCGTAGAAATAGGAAAGGGAATTGTATTGAAAGTTTCATGTGACTCAAGCGTGGAATTCGGATACCTTGCATAAAATCATTCTTTTGGTTTACCGAAATTTAAAACCTTGTCTGGCATTCGCGTCTTTCAAATTTTTGTTTTTCAAAAGGTTACCATTTACGGTCGCCATCTCATACATCCACTGAGTGTACTGAGCACGCTGCAAATGATGGACAGGGTTCAGTTCCTGAGTCAACTGAACATAGTATGCGTGCAGAATCGAATCCTTCATCAAAATCTTGAATAACGTTGACGGTGCAAGGTTCCTGGGTGCGATGACGGGTCGATGTACGTGAACGATCAGCCAGACCATCGCTCACTGCAGAGATATTCTCGATGGTACGGGCTGGGTGAAGTTGTTTTCCGGGACTACGTCCACGACAGACTCAGTGCTTTTGAATCTTTTACAGATCGTAAGCTTGGTAGGACGATAAAGCTGGAAGACGTAATGGGCGACACGTGTTCTATTTATTTTTTGAATGACAGTTATTGTAAAACATGTGCAGTATTTTAACCCGTTGCTTGACTGCTTGTCGGTCCATAGAAAAATTTGCCAATGCTCCAGCTTGACAAATATCAACAACAATAAAAAAATTATTTCGACGTCGTTCCGAATTCGCTTTGTATATTTTTAGTGTTTTTCTTTTTCATTTTCATAGAAAGGTGGAAATAGTTAAAAAATAATGTATCCACCCAGACGAGATGAAGTTTATTTGTTACTCATGTACGCTTCTAGTGTGAGCATATATTAATGTATCTAGGTCACTCAGATATTTGACCACATCGCTAAAACATCTGCACACCTAATAATTCTTACTCCATCTGATACATTAATTCTTAAGACACTGTCATACAATACATAATACTCCTTAATAGATCCCTATTCCACACTCGCCGTTGTTTCGTATTTTTTCCGACCGTTGTCACTGACATTGGTCGTTATTGCGTTTTTACATGTAGTTCATTGGCCTTTATTACGTTTTTACATATAGTTCATTGCGTTGACATTTAGTGCTACGGCGGCACAAAACTTTTTGGCTCCTCCCAGCCAGCCTAACAGTTATTTGTTTGTACTAACCCGCGCACAAAAGGGAATTTTGAAGTACCCTTAAATGTCAGGGCACAGTGCGAACGGAATACATCGATATTAGTGGCTACAGTCCTTGTGTAATCAAAAGAAGTTATTTTCCAAAAATACTTTAATTTTTGTCGCCCTGCAAACAATTCAATGATATTTTATTTTACCATTTGTAGCTAGATTGCAAAAAGCTATATATGAATGTTCCACCCGCACAATGCTGTGACATTTACTGTTATCAAAAATCTCCTTTGGACGCACATGTTGTTATAAAAAAAAGGCAAATAGTTCTGCACTTATGTTACTTTAGACCCGTATACCAAGAAAAATACCTAACCCAATACTTTTGTCTAGCAGTCAGATACTGTCACAATTTCAATAATACCAGCTTATCCTCCGTGTTCAACCCTTGCTGTTACGGCAACATACTCGTATACAAGCCAGTCGAGAGTTTATTGATTTTCATGTCAATTCCAAAAATTTTCGGTAACCGGAGATACTCGTGTAAACAGGATACCATTGTTGAAAAGTCCACATTGAGGCTGTTGCTACAGAAATCAGGAAGAGAATTCCCATATCGATGCATCCAGGACCACCGTACGTCCTCCAACACAGAGAGTTTGTTGGCGTAAGCGTCTGCTCGTATTGTTAAAGGGAATTACATCTCTCCGGATGAAGGGCGTCATATACCATAAATAAGGGACATTTGATATGTGATAACCGAATTGAATTGAAAGTTCCTTGTTGGGGACTGATTCCAGCGATATAAAGAATCCATTGTTGTGCCAATCAACTTCAGGTAAACTTACACAACAATGTCAGTTAAACGAATATGAAAGGATATACATTTTTTTTTTTGGGTACAGACATTCAGTTCTATGGATTTGATTATCGTGCACTTTCGCTTACCGACATCGAAGATACACACAATAATCCATTGGATGTCACTCTAAATCAATTTCAGGACGATTGAGTTGCGTCTATTTGAATTCGACTAGCGGCCGAATTGAGGACGAACATGTTTCGAAAGAAATAAAAGCAAAACAGTTATGTTGTCTCTTAATCCAGGTTCAGATAGGTTACCTATTCTTTTTTGTCCTTATTAATGGCCTTATAGATACAATGCCAGACTTAGTGGGGAAGGGCTAGTGAGGACTAAAAAGAGAGGAAAGAAAAGTGGGGCAACCGACATCCTTTTCCTAAGCATGGTCATGTATGAACTAAAATAGGCTTATAATACTTTATAGAAAATATCCTCTACGTCTCAAACAGAGGTTTAGGTAAATTCTCTTCTCTCTCGAATAATTCAATGACCAGCTGGAGTGCCACGAGGTTGTGTTTTAGTACCGATATTATTTAACATGCTCCTCGATAGTATAGCTGTTAGTATACCCGTCTGTCACTCGGGAGACCGGGGTTCGATTCCCCGTCGGGGAGCCTCTGGCACAAGACTAATGACCTTGCCCGGAAAAAAAAAAAAAAAAAAACAAATCATTATGGGAAATTTAACAAGCCTCAGGACTTGCTAAATAAGGCCAAGACCGGTTCCTGGTTGTAGTGCCGATGATGATGATTATTTAACATACCTGGGTTCGCATTGGATATCCCTCGTCCTAATAGTAGAACCTTACAAATCCGCCATGGGTTGGCCTTCATATTGCTATCTATCTAGGTATCTAAGGATAGTGTGGACAGGGTTAGTTCAAATGTTCTCTAACTACTTGGATGGACAGATAGTGGGAAAGAAATCATACAAGACCGGTAGATCTTGAGTGCGGTAGTAAACGCAGATCACGTATTCGGCGTCTGATAATCTGCCCCTTGATCGGTGTGTGTGTATGTTTGTGCCGTCTTGTACTGTGCGTGCGTGTATGTGGTGTGTTAGCAGTAGACCCTATGGAATGGGTCCAGGAATCCTCTATTATAAAGGGAAATGATGTTGGTAATGGGGCTTTCTTCAGTTTTGCACTGAAGAAGAAATTGTCGTCGTAGGATGCGAAGAGGTCGAAAGAGAGCACAACAATATATATATATATATATATATATATATATATATATATATATATATATATATATATATATATATGTATATATATATATGTATATATATGTATATATATATATGTATATATATGTATATATATATATATATATGTATATATATATATATATATATATATATATATATATTGTTGTACAATAATTATTTCCTATTTTTTGAATATTTACAATAATTTGGGTTTTCCTTTTTTACATATATTATATAATTTTTTTTTAATAATAATTTTTGTTGGCAATTGAGCGGCGAACACTTAGTTGGATTTCTGCCGACCAAGGAATGTCGTCATAGAAGATCTGGGTAATTTCCGCCGACCGAGGAATGTCATCGGGGAAGATTTCTTACACCGTTCAAGGTGGTGTCCCCTGTCTGGCAGCGCGATATGTCCGTACCTATAACCAATGCATTGAAATACCTTTTATGTGAAAGGATTCTCGTTTTGCCCAAAAATAACTGTGCAGCTTCCAATAACAACTCGAGGTATATTTAATTGTCGTTATCAATTTGCTTTATTCACTCTGGTTACTTTTCATTTTATTGATTATTAGGATTGGACCAGAAATTGCTATATGTGTCGCCTGACTTACAAAAGAATAGTTTGTTTATTTTTTTTTTGACAACCAAAATTGAATATGTCAGCTAGTCGCTGACATTTGTTATTTGGTTGCAATGGTTGCGTTCTGGCGCAAGACTAATGACCTTGCCCGAAAAAACAAATCATTATGGAAAATTTAACAAGCCTCAGGGCTTGTTAAATAAGGCCAAGACCGGTTCCCGGTTGTAGTGCCGATGATGATGATGGTTGCGTTCACTTGCGAATTCGCTGGTTGCATCTAGTGAATCCGCAACATTCTGCCCGCCTTTATTTGGCTCCAGGTGGCCGTCCGGAGCTTGGTCGGGGGGTTCCTCCTTCAGTGGAAGAATGCTGATTAGTCCCTTTCGTCGCTGGAGGCCGTTTTCTTTTGTAGTCACGGAACTGGCCATGTGATCTGGGTTGAATTTGTAAGGTCGCAACCCACGATCAGTGACCACTTGCTGACTGGCGACTGGTCTCACTACATCGAGACAAGTAGCGGTGACGAGTGCTGCGTCTATTGGCTCCCGTTCGAAGTTAGAGGCCGGACCGATGCGGTCGTTTGCGGTTGAGGCCACAGCGTTCAGTTGGTGCGGCGGTTGGGACTCAGTCGGTCCCTGGATACTGGGGAGCGCCGCCCGCCATGCGGGGCATTGCGGGTTCCGTGGTCCATAGGGGGAACTGGGTGTTGTCTTGAAGCCTGTGGGTGCCCAGGCTCATGGCTCTTCAATTGCCCGTGGTCCATGCGTCGGTTCAGCGGGCGAGGGACATGTCTGATGAATGGTCCAGGGGGGGGTTCGGTGGTAGCTGGAGGCATGTACCGCGTGTGTCTTCGTTGTCGACGATGTCTCCTCTTTGTCCCCTGCTGGGATCTGGCATCAGCAGTCGTATGGTCGACCAGTTTCTCTGGGTCGGAGTTGTAAAGTCACAACCCCCGAGGACCGGTCAGGTAGTGGCTGGTGACAGGACTGGTCACTTTTAAACTGGGTGCTGTGATGGGTGCTACTCCTGTTGGCACATGCAGCAAAGTATGATGTCTTCGCTAGCATCGCCGGCACACCCTCTTCGAGAGGCAGTCGCGTATGAGGTGACGACTCAGGCAGTTGAGGCACAGTTTCTTGGTGTGTGCGACATACTTACGCTGGACTGGTTTGACGGATCTAAAGCCCTCGCACACGTAGATATCGTGTTGTGCCTCTCAGAATGTGCATGGCGTCTGTTGGTGCTCACTCTCTGGACTGGGGTGTGGTTGCGTCCTGGTTGCTGTGGAGCGCCGCCCGCCAAGCGGGGCATTGCTATCTTGATGCGTTTTGCATACGCTGTTTGTGATCGGTGCGCAGTGTTCCGGGTGGACCATTTCCTCTCGGTCGGAGTTGTAATTTCGCAACCCACGAGGAACGGCCATCTGATGTTGTGCTTCGGTGTTGGTCCGAGCATTGGGACATGGACCGAGTTGATCTGTGGGTAAGCGCCACTCTGGTCGGTGGCCTGCTGGTGCATACTCACTGGACTGGTATGTGGTTCATTAATTGGGCAGGCAGGGCTCCGATCGGCGGCCTGGTTCTTCACTGGGAGTGTGTGTGGTTCCTTAACCGCTTGTTTGGTGGCGACTTCTTGCAGCTGCACTGAGGGCAACTCGCTAATGTCGAGTTGGTCGGCTTGGTCCACAATAGTTGAGGAGACTGAGTCGAGCGCGCACTGGGCCTCGAGTAGTCTTTTATTGCCTTGATCGGCGGTTCTCTTCTTACGTTCTTGTGGGGGCCGAACTTCCTTCAATTCTTCTTCTTCAGTCAAAATGGGCAAAAACTTTTCTTCAGGTTCACCAGATTTACAATTTGCCAAGTCAGCCTTCTTCATATGGGCAGCAGACAATAAATGAGTATCGTAATCGACCTGGGTAGAAATTTCCTTACCGCATACAGAACATCTCGGATGCAAGAACTTCTTCAATTGCGTGTGGCCTTCAGGCTTGAGATGACCCATCATGTTACCATGAACATTATGGTCACACATGGTGCAATACACCAATGCACGCCCCTTAGATCTTCCTAGGCGCTTGGAACGATCCAATTCGCTAGTTCTCATTTGTTGAGCGATTTTAGCTTCTTGACGAATCAAATTGTCTTTAAGTTGGTAACCTTGCTCAATACTTTCGCGTACAGCCAACTGAGGGCGTCCTTTAATATGATTTTCGAACGACTGATCATCCCACATGTGCTTCTTGCACAACTGGCAATACCACATCTCACTTGGTATGGTTACATAAGACGATTCCTTCGGTGCGTCGGATGCCTTTGCATCGTTCCTGGCTGGTGCTCTGGGGAAATGGCCAGGGGTCATACGCATGCGAGGAGTGGAAGGAGTTCCCAGACACCAAAGTCATCCATGGCGGCAAACGACTGTTGGGATTATACACGGTGTCTGTCGCAGTCTTGTAAGCGGTCGGGTGGTTGGCGATCAGCGCGTGCCGTACCTCAGCAAACTCCGTGGCCTCATTAAGGTATGTTTCCTCGGCCTGGTCGATAAATTCGCTGGTTGCATCCAGTAAATCCGCAACAATTTTACACTATTTATTTTAGTAATATTATTGAATTATATTTAAATAGTTTTACAAATAATTTAAATCCTTGTTCCGTATTTGGTTAAATTCTGATTTCTTTATTTTTGATATTTACATTCCACTTTGTATCAAACAAAGCCTAATGTAAATATCAGAAACATCTTACATTCTTATTAATATATTCATATTGTCTTTTCTTTGTTTGGTATTTACATTATATGGTGTACAATATATTTGTAATATTCAGTCTTGTTTGTTTTTTGTTTGTTAACTGTTTTAATACAGTTAATAAACAAATAATCTTTAGTTAATATTTAATTAATATATTTAAATGCTAAATCTTTTTTGGTATTTAATATTAGTTTATATTTTATATATTTTTTAATATTTTATATTATTTATAAGTATGTTGGAATTTACGGGCATATGCGTTTCGCATGTTTTTTTTTTTGTTTTATATCCACATTTGTATAACAAATTAATTACATATTTTTCTTAAGACTAAATGTTAATTTCTATTTTACAAATATCACTCACATTAACTTACTGGCTCTTCGCAAGCACTCTAAATTATACATTATTATTTTTCTTATGCCTTTCGGCGCACAATAACTGTTTTTATAACATGTCACAATAATGGATGTTTTCTTTTTTAAATGTTGTTTTTTTTTTTTTTTTTTTTATTTATTTTTTTTTTTTTTAATTACATGTATAGGGAGTTGACACGCAAAAAATAAAAAATAAAATAATGAAACAAAACAGACAAACATAAACAAGGAATACAAATAATAATAAAAAAATAAAAAATTAAAATCAAATTAAAAACGAAAATAAAAAAAAAAATAACAAAAAATAATTGGGAATTGGGGATATGGGGAAGGCGCGTTTCGCATGTCATGACTACTATGTTGCTGCTTTTTATTTAATTTACTAGCAGTTATGCTATTTCTGGTTCTACTATATACTTAGTTTTCTTCTGGTTTCCCTGAATTTAATTTGGGATCTCCCTAGGCTCGAAACAACTCTTACACTCGACGTCTACATGTTGATACAGAGGTGTTTGACGATGAGTAACCTAAACACAGAATAATTATACAGAATCAGTTATCATCATTTGCAAAATGGTTCTAGTCGGTTATTGTTCGCCAACTTCCACTCCCTAGAGCCTTTCCATTATAGGGCTTTAGACGGTTATCTTGAATTACCCGCCGTCTTTTTCCCTATTTTGATGGCGGAATGTACCGTGCACCTATGTCCCTCTGAATAACAGCGAAAGTCTTACGCGCCCACACAACCTGGCTAATACCTCCTCCACAATAGTGAAGCGATTTCCCTCCACTTTATTTAAGGTGTGACTGGCGTAGGCAATAGACGAGGCTTTTCCTATTTCGCCTTGAGATAACACGGCTCTGAGTGCTTCTTTGCTCGCATCCGTGGTCAGATTAAAGGGGTTTGGTATGGATTGGGTTGACACCCTGGCGGCGACACCAACATCTCCTTTTTTGCTTGCTGTCATTTGTCTGATCACGTAAATTTCGGAAATATTATATGCGAGCTCGCACTAGTGCACGTCAGATAGTCGCCTTTAAGATGTGTAAATATCCGACGACTTACTATCCAAAAACAGAGGTTTAATGTGCTGGAGTTGTTCATCATCCGAAGGGTTGTTCTCGGATACAGGATCACACGATTCCTCATCAGAGGTAAGTCCCGTTGACGTGTTAACTCGCAACTCCAGGAGAATTGCGGAATATTCCCTGGGTAGGGGCAACTCCACTTGCCCAATTGTCTTTCGTGAGCGCCCTGGTTTGCGCCTATAGATTTGGGCCTAGCCTTAAAAAAATTCATTTTAGGCTCCTTTAATGGTTCTATCGCGTATTGCGACGATAGTGAAGAACGTGTGATTCGAACTGACGCTATGACGATTAGAATCACTAAAAATGCAACCAATGCTCAACACATCAGGCTACTGCCGCGTGTACGAATTCGATTTCAAAACTCAAGTACACTCAACTGATGTGGAATTGTTATGGTATCGCTATGGTATACGACTCTGATGCTTATTTGCTTATTCGAATTTCCTTTCGGTGTTCTTCACTATTTGCTTGCATATTGTGTGTGTATCTGTTAGAAACGCCACAGCTCCTCTCGACGAAAGCGAAGATTTATTGGTTAATGAAGGGAAGCCTGGGTGTGACCAGTCTGCTCAGACGATTTCGCCCTCCGAACGGTTTGTTGTTGAGAGTATTAACAACGTTTTCCCTTCTTTAACGCCTTTAGGCCTTTAGACCCTTTGGGGTCTTGCCTTGTTGTTCGGGTAACTGGCGCCCGACAATTTTTCGCAGGTCTTCCCTGTGTGGGTAGGGTCCTCGGGTGACTGCCGACCACAGTCTGGACCATCTCAGGCCCCTTAGTACGGCTTCCCGTTCAGGAGCCTTATGCCAAAGCGTTACTCTGCTATTATTTACAAAGTTAACAGAAAAACTTTCGGGATTAATGATTGTTTGGGGAAATTTCAAACAACCTCCCGGTCCATTAACCGTGCAATTGTCTAACAGAAAGTCGTTACCCAACAGGCCGTCTACCGACAATCCCGGCAAGGAGTCTACTAGCTGTAAACTACAGGGGATTTCTTTATATAGTTTGAATTTCCCCTGGCAGTATCCCCAAGACTTTCCTTTGCCAAAAAAAGCATTTGGAGGGTAGTTGCCTTCTGGGCATCCACTGTTTATTTACGGTGAAGCTCTTTTACCTTTAAACGGCTGATCTCAGCGCCAGTGTCCGCAATTAAGCGCGAGGTTGCATTACGCCTAATGTCCAAAGGGAGTTCGACTACTGGAACTTTTTGTTGGCGTAAATTGAGAAACGGTTTTTATTACATTGCGAGCTTAATTTGGCCTGGTTGAGGATGTTCGACCCTACGGCTTGGCGTTTCCCGACTTTTGGCTTTTCGCTCCTTGTCGGCATCCTGCCGCCGTGTGGTTGCGTCGATTCCGAATTTGATACCATTTATCGCCCTTATCTTGGGCAATGTCACTTTGGCCGGAGCTTTGTTCTGTGCTGTCAGAACTAGAACGGCTTCGGACTGCCTTGCGCCCACGGTGTCTTTGTCGGTTCGTCGTGCGTTTGAGCCCTTTTTGGTTTTTATTTGGCGTGTTGTACCATGTACGACCTCCCTCCATTTGGGGTTGACCATGTAGGTCGGTGGGGATTACGGCGACGAACATTCCTATCCGTTTGGATGGGTGTACAGGTTGGTGAATTGTGGGATTTTTTCCATTTTCTCTTGTAACCGCACTTCTCCCATGTGTGAGCATTTTGGCTACAAAACTCACATCAACATCGAATGCTGTATACTCTACGACTCTATGTCGCTGGTAGTTTGGTTGCAGAGGGTTGTACTGGTCCCCGATTTGCTTGATTCGGAGACACCCTCTGCTGATATTTTGGCCTGTTTCTTGGAGGTGGTGGATTTCGTGGAGCAGGTTGTGCATTTTGTCCACGGCAATCCCCTATATCATCCCCATATTTTCCGCAATCTCTGCAGAATGGAGAGTTCCATCATCGTGAGCGCCCTAGTTTTAAATATTAAACAAATGTTATCAATTACACATGCGAATGGGCGATGATAGGACCGTGCATAGAATTCTTGACGGTAAACTAACGGGGAAGAGACCGACAGGACGGCCGCGACGGAGATGGGAGGACAATGTTAGATTGGACCTCGAGGAGATCGGATTGGATGGTCGAACGTGGAAGAAGAGCGCAAAGTACAGGGAACAATGGCGGAGTCGAGTCGGTGAGGTCCTGAACTTTCGGGTTCCTACATGCCAATAAATAGTAGCAGTATCAATTACACATAGAAAATTATTATAAAGTACAACAATTTTTTTTTTTTTTTTTTATTAAAAAATATAGTGACAATAATTGTTGATGCGCCTTGTAATGTGACCGTCTCAAAAAAGGTACCTTGCTGTTGGCCACTCTAGCACCTACAAAAATGATCCAAAAATCAATAATGGAAGAATTTTCATAAACTTATGAGTATAGTTGGAGCCCTTACTAGAATTATCCATGAAAATCGAAATTTAACAAAGTGGCGGACATTTGAATTTGTAAATACGGGTTTTCGCCATTTTTTCTTTGTAAAAAAAAAATGTTATGCATATATCATCTTGATTGTAGTAGGGGCTCAATGACTCAAATCTACTTTAAAATAAAAAAAGAAAAAAGGCGGTAGTTTTTGAGACATCGTGGAAACCAATGTGAACAACTTTTGAGATATCGTGGAGACCAATGTAAAAAACATGTTTAAAGTTTCCAAATGTACCTACAGATGTCACCAGCAGGTCTAATTACTATGCCAGGTTCTATTGTACTATGTCTCATTAGGTTGTATATAAGTTTTCAAGTCGATTGCTCAGTTAGTATACATTTAACAACTTACTGAACAAGACGCCTCGAAGTGAAAAATAAACGACATCACTTTACCTCGTTATGCTGTAACTTTTTATGAAATTATTTTCGCAAAAAAAAAACGGTTTTGGAGACTTCTTCTACACACTGTCACTGTCTGATATCACATCAGTTCCACCCCAACTTGAGCATAAGCAGCACACCATTAGCCAGATTCGTTTCCGAACGCGTACTGTTGCCCGCGCACTCAAAGAGCTAAACCCACACAAATCCGCTGGTCCGGATGGCATTCCCCCAATCCTCTTGAAGAGATGTTCCTCTTCACTAACTAAACCACTGCGTAAACTCTTCCATTTGTCTTATTCTACTGGCCGTTTCCCAAATAGATGGAAATCAGCGAAGGTTCAGCTAATTCCCAAAAAAGGGCGACAAATCATCCCTCTCTTATTATCGACCCATAGCACTAACTCCTATTCTCTCCAAGGTATGGGAATCACTCGTCATCTTTCGAAATATCTGGAATCAAATGACCTCCTCAATGGACGCCAATATGGCTTTCGTAGCAACAGGTCCACAGGAGAGCTGATGGCGTACCTTACCGAAAAGTGGAGCCATTCCATCCACTACCTCGGTGAAAGCAAGGAAGTCGCATTCGATATTTCAAAAGCCTTTGACAGAGTTTAGCATCCAGCCCTTTTGTCAAAATTGTATTCCTATGGAGTGGACAATTCCCTGATCCAATGGATAAGAGACTATCGTCCTGGCCGCTCAATTCAAGTGGTTCTTGATGGTGTCAAATCTGTCTCCCATCAAATTAATGCAGGTGTTCCCCAGGGTTCGGTACTCTCACCCACTCTCTTCCTCATCTTTATAAATGATCTCTTGTCAATTATTCACAACCCAATTCACTCGTTTGCTGATGATAGCACGTTGAGTTTCTCATACTCATACGAACACTCCCGTCCAAACTCTTCGAACATCTCTACCAACCAACAATGAATTCAGACCTCAACAAGATATATCAGTGGGGATTATCTAACCGAGTAGAATTCAATGCCCTAAAAACTCAGTGCTGCCTCTTGTCAAATGTGAGCCGCAAAGTAAATATACTGTATATGAACGGCACTTGCGTCGACGAAGCCAAGGAATTATCAATCCTCGGCACTCGAATTAATTCGACTCTTAAATGGAATGACCACCTATTTGAAGATGCGAAAAGTGCAGCCAAATATATGAAGTTCCTTAAGAGAAGCAAAAGATATTTCACTCCATCCACCCTGGCCACTATTTACAAGGCGTATATTCGGCAAAAAATGGAGTTCAACTCACATATTTGGTCAGGCGCATCCAGAACTGCACTACACGTGCTCGACAGGATGCAAAAACGAGCAGTGAAACTTATTGGGGGCCCAGCCGTAAGTCGATCATGCCTCTCTTTTCTATAGGTATTACCACGGTCGTTGCTCAAATGAACTTGCTGAATGTGTTCCGCCCCTTCAGACATTTTCCCGCGATACCCGTCAATCTGTGAATGCGCATCAGTTCACGTTGAAACTGGATTTTAGGCGCACAAATAAACATAGGGAGTCATTCTTTAGCCGAACCATACGAATGTGGAATGTTCTGCCTGATCATGTGTTTCCCGGCCGTTGTGATGTCCAGACATTCAAGACCAATATACATCGACACCTTCTTTCCTTATCCACTTCCTCTCCATCCGCTCGCACTGTGCTCTGACATTTAACGGTACTTCACAATCCCCTTTTGTGCGCGCGTTAGTGTAAAAAGAAACACTATAAACTTTCAAAAAATGACAAAGATAAAAAATCGACTGTTTAAAACTTCTTGATGAGAACCTCACCTTAAACGAAGCTAGATATACTTCACCCCATCCGACCATACCACAATTTATACGGCATATATTCGTCCAAACACCCTGAGAAAGGTTGGGATTCTGAGAAAGATTGGCGCAAGGCTAATAACCTTGTCCGGAAAAATGAATCATTATGGACAATTTAACAAGTCTCGGGTATGGACCGGATACCGGTGGAGAGACTTGCTAAATAAGGCCAAGACCGGATCCCGGTTGTAGTGCCGATGATGATGAAGTATTGTGACTACGTTTATGTACAAACCTTGACAGAATATCCACTGTTCCAAGAGCACGCTCCACCAAGTCGCGGGATTCATTTAGCCGCAATATAAAACGATTCCTTAGTGTTCCGCAATTTAAAAAGTATACGTACGGACTTCGCTGTAAATAAATAGGGCAGTGAGAGGTTTTCAATTAGTCAAAGAAAATTTTTTTTGTATTTATTGGTGTTGCGGATTCACTGGATGCAACCAGCGAAGTCGCAATGGAATGCTGCCCTTGACAACAATACAACAAATGTCAGCAACTAGCTGACATAATCGAATTTGGTTGTCAAGCAACCAATAACAAACGTTTCACTATTCTTCGTAAACTGATTGGCGACCATAGATCGCAACATTTTGTAATAGTAATAATAAAGTAAAGAATTTAATAGCATAAACCCAACCCGCATTTGTGAGATATCGTTTACATTCGTTGGAGGAGGATTTTCAGGATTATCATCACTCAACAAATAGAGGTAATCATTTTTTCTTTCACAGTTTTCAATTGCCAATTGTTTTAGACAACGGCCAACATCACTGCACGCCAGGAGACAGCATTGTTCCTGGCATCATCCCCACGGCCCACCAAACTACATTGTTGGTGGAAGTTGCGTTCAACGCCTGTTGTTCGCATACAATTGGGGTGTAGGCGTGAATCGTCGATTAAAAGTTCTTTGATTTGAACTCAAAAGACATCATCACTCAACCAACAGTACGGCGAGTGTAGTCGTCAGAAAAAGTGGGATTAATGTAAAGTGATCCAGATAAAATTTTACTGGACGGTTTGTTTTTTGAAATGTGGCTAGAAAATCACCGATTCTGCAATAGTTTAGTGGGGTACCACCCCATTTGTTGGCTTCATTCAAGCAACATAATTACCTAGAACTAATGAATATAAGAGTTTCAAACTAGAGAGCTTAAGAACTATTTTAACTAGGCTTAACCTAAGGTAATCAGGACAAATTAAGAAGGCACAAGCCGGGGTGAGAGGTGGGGTAGGTTATAGTAAAGTGTAGAAGCGCCGCTTAAGATTGGTGGTGAGAATGGTTTAGGAGGCGGTCCTTGAGAATATGGATAGAGAGGTCGAAGTCAAACAAAGTGGAATTGGAGTTGACATTGCTTAGCATCCGCGAAAGGCGATCGCTGAGACCATAAGAGGTCCGGTGAGGGGGAATGTAGAGAAGGCGGGGAATTACATGTATTTCGAGGGTTTGTGTTCGGAGTAATTAAGTTGATGATGATATTCGTCCAAAACTGAAATTCAATTTCGATATTTAATATGGTGCACTTCAAACCGCGTTGGGTGGACTCGATAAAATGCGTACAAGCAGGAGCAAGTCTTACAATTATAATCATGTCAGTTGAACTTGGGGATTGCAATATTATAAATATTTTCTCACGACATCCATTAATCAGAAGACGCGTTTCACTTTACATTGATATATATAGATATATACGGAGTCTTGTTCTTTAACCGAACTACCCGGAGAAATAACGCTTTGCTTGAACAACACAAATGACTAGTATATACCCAAACAGTCAAAAGTAATTTCCTTTCATTATCCTGTGCCTTTTCTTCTGCTCTTACTACGTTTCGTCATTTAGAGCAACCCACAGTCTGTTTATACCCGCGATTTACTACTACAATTGTCCACATTATTTAAAGAACACCCTTCTACCTAATTTTTACAAAATTAACAGATGACTTTTCTTTTATTGCAGGTAACCTGGATTTTATTATAAATTATTGGGCATGTGCCGTAAGTTTGAATAATTTTTTACATGTAATTGTTAACATTTGTTTAATATTTAAAATTTATATAATGGACACATTCATTCTGTTGAAACTGTTGCTAATGTTATATAATTCGTACTTCAGGTACGGTAGTGTTTTCGAAGCCGAGGGCTCAAATCAAATGTTTGTTAATATATATATATATATTTGATTAATATGAAACCAACCTATTGTTAACAAATCTAACAGTTTTGATTATCTCCTTAGCTATGTGTAATTTCAGACACATCAGAGTCCTCTTCTGTCCTATTTAGGCATACTTTAAAATAGCTCATTGTCGGTTAACAAAATATTTCCCAGGCATCCTTGCAAGGGACATAATTTGCTTGCCGTATCCGAATAAACTTAAAAAGAAAAATAATAACTTCAGACCTTGACTACATATCAGGAACCAGGCTGTCGTTCTTTGACAAAACACAAGGCGGCTTAACTTTATATCTCCTAACTTCATTACACTCGCACAACGTTCGTTACTATCTATCCTCTTTAATGTCTGCCGACAACTTACTTACGCAATCCTAGAACTTGTTTCCTTACGACCGTTTAACATGCAAACCGAATGAAAAGCAACACAATTTCATGCCGTTAACTTATGAACCTAAATCATGCATGAGCCTACTCAGAAATATGTATACCTATGCCAGGCAACTTATGCGAGTGGACCTAGTACGTGCAGTTTTGTCATCATGTCGCCACTCAAACTTGACGTGTGGTAGTGTGTAGTAAATTACAGTGGAAACATGCGGAGGGTTCAAGCCACGTGCAAGATAAAATGACTCAATGCAATGTGTAGGAATATTATAACAATTCGTAGTGTTTATAGTTTTGCTTGAAAATATCTGTGTTGAAAAACATTCAGTACACCACAAGAACGTGGATGAGCTGTTCTCTTCTTACGCCTTGTAATAAAATGGGTTGCAACTAAGCTTTGAAGATTAGAGGGTAATAAGAAAATGTGGTAAATTAAATAGTTCTTAAAGGAGAGGTTATCCTCAGTCATCCGGAAGGATGGTTAAAGGTAATCCTCACCAATCCGGAAGGAGCACATTCACATCAAATGTCGGCCACAATTTGATGACGAAGCTTTACTACTGATTAAATGCACTAAAACACATATTTATGGGCCTCCTCACTCTCTTTACAGAACTTAGATCGTATTCCCCAAAAAATCGAGGAATGCTGTATTTCGGGAAATGGCCTTGTCAAATAACCGCATCGTTGGTTTTTTTTTTTTTTTTACACTAACGCGCGCACAAAAGGGGATTTTGATGTACCCTTAAACTTCAGTGCACAGTGCGAGCGGATGGAGAGGAAGTGGATAAGGAAAGGATTTGTCGATGTATATTGGTCTTGAATGTCTGGACATCACAGCGGCCGGGAAACACATGATCAGGCAGAACATTCCACATTCGTGTGGTTCGGCTAAAGAATGTTTCTCTATGTTTATTTGTGTGCCTAAAGTCCACTTGCAACGTGAACTGATGCGCATTCACAGATTGACGGGTATCGCGGGAAAATGTCTGAAGGGACGGAACACATTCAGCAAGTTCAGTTGAGCACTGACCGTGATAATACGTATAGAAAAGACATGGGCATGATACGTCGGTCCTATGCTCTAATGACGGAATTAAACGACTCACAGCTGAGTCTCCAATAAGAGTCACTGCGCGATTTTGCATCCCATCGAGCATGTGTAGTGCAGTTTTGGATGCACCTGACCAAATGTGGGAGTTGAATTCCATTTTGGGACGAATATACGCCTTATTATTTTTTTTATTACACTTCTCTCGGGAGAGGCGAACCGCGCCGAGTGGGTGCCCCGAGATGTAACCAAATAACTGTCGCAGTTCTTTTTGTACAGTTGCAGGTTGTAACGCTCCGGGAACACTTTCGCGGGGAGAGAATTCCACATCTTTCACGCTCTGTAACGGAACGAGTTCTGATACAGGGATACTGGCTAGATTGGATGGAGTGAAGTATGTTTTGCATCTCTTAAGGAACTTTGGCGGATGCTTGTCTATGTTGTAAGTTGACGCAGTGTTCCGCCTGAACACTGTGCGCAAAAGAAAAACACGAAATGAAACCAGAGTGAAGGGAATGATACACCAATGAAACACGAGGATATTTGTTATTAACCTGTGGTTTTATTTTATTTTTTATTGTTATTGTTTGTACAATTGACGGAATGGTTATCCACTACTTCTATACATGATCGAAAACGAGTACAAGGAAAGGACTGTGGGAGAACACTCAACACTGATTATATTGTTCCTGGTAGATTAAACTCGTTCGGGTCTGAACCGAATCCGTGATTATTTGATTTGGGGTCGACGCGATGTGTCACCACCGTTCCCGTAGCACGACAAAAACTAAATATCGGATCAACCCGGTATTCGGCATGCATGTACTTTCGACGACACTTAATTTAAATCTTCGACCAACACAGCGCAATTCCGGTATCACGAACTTCGTATGTCCTGGTGAGGATCACTTCGTAAAACATCAAACAAATTCGCGACGGCACTATCAATAACTTAAACCTCCCGGAAATTCGGTCTTAACACCTCCGTTCGTGAAATTCAGCTTCTCCAATTAGATTCTCCATGTCAACGGTCTGCCTTGCGGATCAACTCCTTGTTCCGTTTCCCTAACTGTTTTCTCTTATTTTTCCTATCCACCTCCATTCTCTTCCCCTCATCTCAAAAAGAAATTTCCCATCATAATTTTCCTTCCCATCCTCTTATCTGCAAGAGAAAATTTTTTATACGGTTTTCAATTCCAACTTCTTATCGGAATCTTGTTTCGAAGAATCGAGCGTACCACCACTTCTTTCTCGGTCCCTTTATGGGATTTGTTTGCGTTACACATCTGGCTTACGACAACAAGAGTTTTCGTGTTATTCAGATGGGTAACAAAGGAACCGTGAGATTAATATCGGTTTCTAGATCGCATTTCCAAATCATAAACATCTGGCGTGGGATAGGCGTTACGATGTTTATGCTTGCAAGAATTGTTGGTCGGCGGGCGAATCGCTAGGCCTTTGTTTGCGCACGTGCGCTTGTCGGTTTGGGATCTTCTTTAAATACATTCATCAAATGACAAATTAACAAACATTTCATATAAAGGAAATGTCATACGAATGCATGTTTGGAACATAGTCAATTACAAGTTATCTTGCACACGCATTTCGAAAACATGGTTTTGAGAAAAATGCATTTCAAGTTTCCGAACGGGAAAAAAAGTAGATAGAATATAATTAATATATATTTACCTGTAATTTCTTTGTTAATCTGCTATTCCTGAACCACAGAAAATCCTCAGCTTCCCCATACAACCCATTTTCCTCTGGCAGCTTTTGTTTTTGGTGGTTTTGCATTTTTCGAGTAGCGCTGCGACGATTTTGAGAAGCTGTATGACTACTGTTGATTTGATCAGCAAAATCTCTGCATCTTGTAACTATTCGTAACTCACACATCAGCTTTAGGACACACGTGTGCCCTGCTACTATATAAGCAGCAATTTCGATGAGTATTCGGTCGCACTGTAAGTGCTTCGGTGCAAGTCGCCACATGGTGGAGTTAAAACTGTCATTAGCAATCTGTATAAACCCGCCCGCACATTTTTCAAGCAGTTCTTTCTTCGATAAATCTTCAAAGATTGCCAATACCCTGGTGTAGAGGCTCGATGAGTATATTCGGGTCCGCGGTTTCCAGCACACCAACTCGCGGTTCGGGTGTTTATCTGTGGATGTGTATTGATGATACGTAGCCATTATCTCGCGCCCGATATTCTCAATTGAATCAGGATTTCTAATTATGTCCAACCCATAATATTAAGTCAGTTTCTTTATCAGATTGTCTGTTAATTTGCCCTTTCCTCCAAGCTTGTGGTCTTTTTTGACGTTGCGTAAGCGAGTGCCTATTCTTTTTTCAACGTGGTTAACGCACTCACTATTTGGACAGGACATTCATCTCCATATAGATTTCAATCCATATTTTGAATCCATTGTCTAATGTATTCGAGATCTTAGGATCCTTTGCGACAGGGAGCTTCACTTCCTCTCACATTGATGAGACGATCCGGAAAGTCAATTGTTCCCTCGGCCTAAGGAATGTTGTAACCATTACGTTACTCGATCCATTTACCTAACCCCCGTGCGTCCAGTACTTGGATATGCCAGCCAAGTATGGTCTCCTTATCACAAGATCCATATCTGTAGAATCGAAAGTATTCAACGTGGCTTTCTTCGGTTCGCTCTCCGAGGGCTAGGATTGGAAAACCTCCTAATCCTCCCCCCGTACATTAACCGCCTCAAATTAATCAACCTCACAACCGTTGAGGAGCGCAAGGTTGTGGCTATAGGTAATATTCATTCATCGGGTCCTCTCCAGCTCGAGCGACTCGAAATATGCGTAATCCCCGCCCTCCCCACATTCCCCCTCACCGGACCTATTGCGGTCTGAACGAACTTGTAGCGGTTCTACGAACCATACAACTCAATACAGGATGAAGTATCCTTTCCGCCAAGGAACTTTACTCACCTTTTTCAGCACACGTGCCCACAGACACGTGTCCAATAGTCAGTAACCATACCTGAAACAAAAGATTATAGGACATGCAACGACGTTGACCCGATATCAGAAAGCAAGGAACTAAACGTTCAAAAGCTCCCAATATCGAGTTCAACGCATCCATACATTGTATTCTACCCCAATTCTAAAAGGCAGGAAAGCATCGCATCTAAGCAAATTCGCCATGCAGGAAAGCGTGGCATGAAAATCACTCACCCATCCTAAGCATCAACGCGATGTTTCCCTCGAAATACCATTGTCGGTAAATAAACCGAACAACGGAAGCATACTCTGGTAGCTAATAGCAATTATCACCTAAATCCCTTGCATGACCCTAACGCTAAAGGCACACTTGTGCAAACAAGGCATATCGTTGCGCTGACGATTAGCAGTCATGCCGCCATAAACTCTTAACACTACCCACGATAGATGTTTATGAGTGGAAGTACAAACAAAGCATTACATCCCATAGTCCTTTGTACCCATCTGAATAGCATGAGAACCTTTGCTTCTCAGGCCAGATGTGCGGCATAAACAAATCCTAAGGAAAAATCGGAGAATAAGCGGCAGCATCTGATCGTAAGAAAAAGGAACAAGATTCCGATAACCAACAGCTAATGATGCTGATGATCATGAGGTAAGATTTCTCCTTTTCCGATCCTATGGGAAATTCTCCTTTTGAGATGCAATGGGCAATTTCATGCTGTTAACGGATACTATGGGAAAGTCTGTTAGCAGATATGATGGGAAGTTCTGTGCAGAGATGCGCTGGGAAGATTTCTCTTGCCGATGGGGAAGTGGAATTAGTCTAACGATAGATTCCAACAAAGATAGTCGAACTGCGAGGATCTTTAACGAAGAGACTCTAAGAAAGATAGTCGAGCAGCGTAGTCAAGAGGAGATAGCCGTTTTAGAAAAGTCTTTATCGAACAAGAGGACACCGAACCCCACCGAGGAGGTCGAACCGCGAGACAATTACACTAATAGAAATAACGCGCAGTAAACTTACGAGTCCTTACAGCTTTTGAAAATCGTTCGAGTTCCACGAAAGTAACCACAAGTTTAGTGTCGCCGTGTGATTGAATAGTGGAAGACATTAAGAGTGCTAAGAACCTAGTGCTAAGACATTAAGAGTGCTTAAGTCATACTAACAATTGTAAGAACTAAACAAAAATTACCGAAACGGTGTCCTCGCTGCTTAACAGTGTTAAAGAACATAGTGGAGTCATCGTAACTACGTAGAGAACATAGTGGAGTCATTGTAACTACTGTAAGAGCATAACATTATAATTTGATTATCAACGATAAAATAAAAGGGACGTGATCAATAAATAAAAGAAATTTGTGTTTCATTTGTGACGGTGTCCGTGTACCCAGTTGTTTTCTTGTTCGTGAACAGTGTTTGGCGGAACACTCCAGAGACCTACGACACTTGGACACCATACAAATCCGCTATAGCGTCAATCCACGACAACAACCGCCAAAAACTCCTTTCGCGGATGCTGAGAAATGTGAACTCCAATTCCACCTTATCCCACTTCGACCTCTCTACCCATACTCTCAAGCACCGCCTCCTAAACCATTCTCACTACCAATCTTAAGCGGCGCTTCTACACTCTACTATAACCTGCCCCCACCTCTCGCCTCTTCTCCTTACTTCTTAATTTGTCCTGGTTACCTTAGGTTAATCCTAGTTAAGGTAGTTCTTAAGCTCTCTAGTTTGTAACTTATATATACTCTAGATGTAGGTAATTATGTTGCTTGCCTTAAGCCAATAAATGGGGTGGTAGCCACATTAAACTTCAGGAAAAAAAAAGTCCTGTCCCAAAAAGTGAGTGTGTTAACTACATTGAAATAGAATGGGCACTCGCTTACGCAATGTAAGAGAGTCTGTAAAGTTTTGGAGTCTCCGTCATCGATATAATTTCGGTAACGGACTCCATGCTCTTCTACCGAAGCAGAGAATATATCTTTTACGGCGTCGACCCCCATCTTTCCGGCCGTCCCATAACATTCATATCTTCATTTTCACGGTAGACTCTCTCGATCCTTTAGATGAATAACTCATCTTGAAATAAAATAAAATTCAATGCTGTAGATAAAATCACGCACTCTCGCTAACAACTGAGCAACCACGTTCGGCGCCGGTATTCGAAATATAGTTAGAACCCGGTATAGCTGACTCGAAAATGCGTTTAGAAAGTGTGTATATTATATGATGAATGTATGCAATGCCCTTACAATGCTACTAAAAGCTGTTGCGCGGCTCCCTCTCGAATTTTACTGTACAGTGTACTCAAACATGCCTATTTTTCAAGCTCATTTTGACCCGCTAAAATACAAATTCATACTTGAGGCTTTGACCGCATAATCTACAAGTGGTATACTCTCGATTTCGGCGCAAGACTAATAACCTTGCCCGTAAAAATAAATTATTATGGAAAATTTAACAAGCGTCGAGCCTTGCTAAATAAAGCCAAGACCGGATCCCGGTTGTAGTGCCGATGATGATGATGTTGATGATACTATCGATTAAGAAAAAAAAAATTATTTTTTGAAGCCGCTACACCAGGATACAAATAAATTAAAGTGTGAAAGAATTGTCTGGGATTTCCAGCAATTCAAAACTTTACTAATAAAGTCATTTAAAGTTCTAATCACCGTTTCCTCGCAAACTAGCTCCAGCAGTATGTTACATACTTTTCCGTCCAGTGAACCTTTTAAGGAATTTTCGATCACCAAAAAAGGCACAAAAGCTATCTTATGAGTATTTTTATGAAATTAATTCTATTCGCGGTACAAGAGTATCTGCGCATTCGAGTCGCACACTCCACTGCACACAGCCAGCATTAGGCGAATCCGTAAGCCAGGCAACTTTTACCTATAGCCAGGCTAAAATTCCAATGGAACTTAAGGCGCAACGTCCACTTAACAGCCGTAAACCTAAGAAATGCCACTTCGGGGACTTTTAATATGCCTCACTCGATGAATGGACATTAAAGCGACGTCGGCCGACTTGTGAAACGAATCGTTTGTATTTTTAATACGAGGCTGGATAAGGCCGCCGCTACTAGCCCCAAGTTGTCCCGCCTATCTGTCGTCAAAATGTATCCACCAAAGGATCAAACTACGGTTACTATAGATATCATTAAAAATTTACCATGCACATGCAAGATGATGGGCAGTGAATACACTATCGCACAAATTAGAAAGATAAAAACAAAAGTTAAAAAAATGAATATAGTGAACACATAGCTTTAGGAGTGATCGTTAAATAAGCGATAGGAACGTGTCGATGTTGTAAACGTGCGCCACAACTTGGCGACTGGTCTGAATAATTCGAATTCTATCTTTTGCGCAGCCGACCAGCCAGCCACAGCTAGCTTGGCATGAATGGCACGACCAAATAAGGCGCTGTAATATACGCGAATTGTATCTAGATACAATTGAAACATAGCCCGCGCTCTATGCTCCATTCATTCACCTATTAAGCACGCAAGAAATAACATTTAAGAATTGGATTCGTTATTAGATACCGTCATTGCTCCGCCGTGCTTCACGATCCAATTGAGATGTACAAGGTGTACCCGCCAAACGAACACCTATCGCGTATGCCAAAGGGGTCCCTACCGGAAGTCAGACAACTTGAATGAATTAGAAAAGATATATGCGAGCGGTGTCGGGGATGGAAAAGAGTTGTGTTAGGTTTATTTATGAAATAAATTCTCAAATTTTATAGCTCGTTCCCCATTTGGTAATGGAATACATTGCGGGGGAAATTATTTATTGTGTATCGTTCCTTTGAGACAGAGTGCGTGTCGGACGGTGGGCTTCGTTCCCTCTTTGGATCTTCATGAATATATGAATAATGGGCAATGGTTTTTGGGTTGAACATTTGTCTGTAGAGGGACGGGAATACCTACGGAACCTTACTTTCAATTTCAGCAAATGTATACATTGCATCATTTCTTTCACTTCGGGTTTCTACAACGAAATGTTATATGGAGTGTAATAAGGAGTACATAATTGGTAATTGTTTCTGAAACAAAACACACTTCACAATGTCTTTGGTGAAAAGCAACCACAGACAAGACAATGGATACCTCAAGTGGGAGTACCGGGATGAAAAGAGAAAAACCGATTTCTAGTCACATAGAAAATCTTGAATTGGAATTTAATTGAGTCTTTAGTCAAATTTCTGTTACTAGGGAGTGTCTAAAAAGTCCTAAAGGATTGATAAAGAATAACTTTAATATTGTTCTAGTAACATATGAATAGATAGACGTCGTCCTAGGTTCTTGTTTATTGACTATCTAATTGAATAAGGAACAAATTTGATAAAGGTATTTCATTGCTTCCTATATTGAAAAATGGTAAATCCACTAAGTACTATTATATTTGCTCTTGAATTTTTAATAACAGGGCAAATTTGTTCACTTCTTATTATTTAACTATAATTCAAAAACCATGCATTTTCAGAATTCAAATATAATGATTTAATTGTTGGTCTGTAGGAACCCAAAAGTTTATGATCTCACTAACTCGACTTCCCCACCGTTTTCTACCCTACGCACTTTTCCTCGACGTTTCGCCATCTGATCCGATTTCCTCAAGGTCACGTTTGATATTGCCCTCCAATCTACCCCACTCTGGGTTCTGATATGGTAGGCTTTTGACACCCCTGCCCTCGGGGGAGCAAAAATGCTTGAAAACAATAAACACACGAAAAACCTGGTGTGATGACGCTACCATCAGCGAAGAATTCATTAAAAAAACACTGACTCGGTAAACACAAGATGTGTCGTCCGACTGAAGAACGATCCTCTCTATGTATTTGTACGTCTGGAGTTTACTTTCAAAATGAATTGATACACACGCTCTGATTGACTGGTATCGCGGAAGGATGGTTGGAAATGTGATGGCGTTTTGCGACAAATGAATAATGCGATTTGAAACAACAAATATGATGATTAGAATCACTGCAAAAGTTAGACCACTGCCGCGTTCTTTCCTGAATACTCTTTTCCGCTGTGGGATTAATACTACGTTAATTGCTAGAGTATAAGGCTCTGATCATTTATTTCTTGATTTAAGGTGTTCGAGTGGCGTTAAGGTGGAATATATTCAGCAAGATCAGTCAAGCGGTGACCGTAATAATACCTATAGAAATGAGACTGGTACATCGCCCCTATGTTCTAACGACGGAATTGACTGACTTAAGGCTGGGAGCGCAATGATTTTACTGATGGGGTTTGTACTTTGAGCACCTTTCGATAGCCCTAATTAAATATGGGAATTATATTCCATTTTGGGACGAATATACGCCTTGCAAATTATAACCAGGTTGGGAGGAGTGAAGTATGTCATGAATCTCTTAACAAATCTCATACATTTGGCCGCATTCTTCACAGGTATGTGATCGTGTTAATTAAGAGTCAAATTAATTCGGTTTTTTTTTTACACTAACGCCCGCACAAAAGGGGATTTTGAAGTACCCTTAAATGTCAGAGCCCAGTGCGGAGAATTGATTCGTCGATGCAGATGCCGTTCACCGACAATGTATTTACTTCGGGTTTCGTTTTTGATGACAAGATCATCATCATCATCATCATCATCGGCACTACAACCGGGAACCGGTCTTGGCCTTATTTAGCAAGTCCTGGGGCTTGTTAAATTTTCCATAATGATTTGTTTTTTTTTTCCGGGCAAGGTCATCAGTCTTACGCCAGAGGCTCCCCGACGGGGAAGCGAACCCCGGTCTCCCGCGTGACAGGCGGGTATGCTAACCACTGTACTATCGAGGAGCCCCATTTGAAAGAAAATACGCCTACGCAAATCAAAGATGAGTTGGACTCTGTGTATGGCGACTCTACACTATCATTTACCACACTGAAATGATGATGCAGCATGGAATTCTACTCGGTTGAATAATCCCCGTTGGCGTATCTTATCGAGGTCGGAATTCAATGCATTAAGCATAACCTGCTGATTAGTGAAGGGCTTCTAGGAGGTTGGTCCGTAATGTTCATATGAGTATGAGAAACTCAACGTGATAATATCAGCAAACAAATGAATTAGATTGTGGGTAGCTCAACATATCGTTTATAAAAATGAGGAAAAGAGTGGGTGAAAGTGCGGAACCCGGTGGAACACCAGCAGATTGGACACCATCCGAAACCACTAGTATTGATTGGCCGGAAAGATAGTCTCTTATTCATCAAATCAGTCTATCGTCAACTCGATAGGAATGCAATTTCTACGTTTTCGAAAACATCTAATGTTACAACCTTGTTTTCATCGAAGTAGTGGTTAGAGTGGCTATACTGTTCTTTAACATAAACCGTTAGATCTCCTGTAAAGCTACGAAAGCCATATTGGCGGTCATTAAGGAGGAGGCGGTCGTTGGTTCCCGATATTTTGAAAGCTGATGGCTATAATATTCGACAATGTAGCAGTTAGTGCTTTGGTTCGATAAGAAGAGCAGCATGGTGGATCACCCTTTTAGGAATTAATTGAATATTCGTTGACTTCCATCTATTTCGGTATTGGCTAGTTGAATAGGACAGATAGACAAGCTTCCCCAGTAGTTTACCGAGTAGGAGGAACCTCTTCAAAGAATCAGGGCAATGCTCAGCTCTTTGGATATTAATGTTCAGCTCTGTGAGTGGTCGAACAGCAGTACGAGTTCGAGAGTGAATCTGACTCATGGTGTGCTGGGGGTCAAGCTGATGTGATATCAAATGGCGTTGAGTGCAGCAAGTAGATTCGCTTTCTCTATTACGCTAATGACTGGTCTGTCATCGGTTATAGGCGAAGGAATAAACGAGGAGACAGCATTTTTGATGTGAGAGTGTAGTACGAGGGTGGACTGAAAAGTTTCCGACCTAACAAAGATACAAGACATTTTTTCTTAAAATGTATTTTTATTTTTCTACATAGTCTCTTTGGAACCCTACACACTTCTCCCAGTGATGCTCCTATCTCTCTAACCCGTCCAAATAGTACTTGGCGTTTTTCTCGGCAAAATAACTGTTCACGAAGTGATTGCCCCCTCTTTTGACGAAAATCTCTGTCCTCCGAGCCCAATTTTTAGATCAGGTAACAAAAAAAAGTCGCTTGGGGCTAGATCTGGTGAGTAAGGCAGATGGTCAAGCAGTTCAAATCGTAATTCGTGGATTTTCGCCATGGCAACCGCTGAGTTGTGAGACGGCGCGTTGGCTTGGTGAAACAGGATTTCCTTTTTCTGCAAATGTGTCCGTTTTTCCGCAATTTCTGGCTTCAGTTGGTCAAATAATGACGCGTATTATGCTCCTGTAATGGTTTTTCCTCTTTGAAGATAATCGATTAAGATAACTCCATGACTATCCCAAAAAACAGTCGCCATAATTTTTTGCCAGCCGAAAAATAAGTTTTTGTTTTTTCTTTTGGAGCTGATTCCCCCTTTGCAGTCCACTGTTTTGACTGTATTTTTGTTTGGCGCGTATAATGGTGCAATCAAGTTTCATCGACAGTAATTAATCAGCGCCAAAACTCGGAATTATTGCGCCTACACTGCACCAACAGAGCGTTGAAAATGTTAAACATGTTTTCGGTCTAACGCGAGCAAACGAGCGGACAGCTTTCTCATGCCTAAATCTTGATTTAATATGTGTCAAACATGTTCTTTGTACATTTTCATTGCCTCTGCTATCTCTCTCACTTTAATTCGGCGGTCCTCTAGCACCATTTGGTGAACTTTAGCGATGCTATCGTCAGATGTTGCACTTTTTGAACGTTGATCGTCTCCCAAATTCTCACGGCCAAGTTTAAATTCAGCTGCCCAAAATTTCAGTGTGGTAAATGATAGTGCAGAGTCGCCATACACAGAGTCCAACTCATCTTTGATTTGCGTAGGCGTATTTTCTTTCAAATGGGGCTCCTTGATAGTATAGTGGTTAGTATACCCGCCTGTCACGCGGGAGACCGGGGTTCGATTCCCCGTCGGGGAGCCTCTGGCGCAAGACTAATGACCTTGCCCGGAAAAAACAAATCATTATGGAAAATTTAACAAGCCTCAGGACTTGCTAAATAAGGCCAAGACCGGTTCCCGGTTGTAGTGCCGATGATGATGATGATGAATAGTTGATAATAGAACCAGTTCCAAATCAATTGTATCGTGTGGCTTGTGGCACCGTCCTGTTGAAACCACATGTCGCCCAAGCTCATATCTACCAATTCGCGCCAAAAATAATCGGTAATCATGGCGCGATAACGATGGCCATTCACAGTAACGTGACGGTTGTTATTGTCGACGTAAAAATATGACCCAATGACGCCGCCGGCATGCAAACCGCACCAAACAGTTATTTTTTGTGGATGAAGTGGTGATTTATGAAGCACATGTGGATTTTCACCCGACCAATAACGCATGTTTTGCTTATTGACGAACCAATTGAGCCAAAAATGAGCTTCGTCACCGAAGATGATTTTGCGATGAAATTCATCATCTTGGGGCATCTTTTACAGAGCCCAATCGGAGAACGTACGTCGCTTCAAATGGTCCATCGGCTTCAATTCTTGAGTCAGCTTGATCTTGTATGGGTGTAAACCAAGATCCTTAGGCAAAATTCGGCCTAAAGTGGTCTGGGCGATGCCCAATTCTTGAGAACGCCGTGGAATTGACTGATTTGGATCGTTTGCTACGGACGCCTGAACGGCAGTGATATTTTCGACACTTCGACCAACCCGTTGTCTCACTGGCACGGCAACATCACACAACGAATATGTCGACTCAAATTTTTGCACTAAACTTGTTATTGCCTGTCTACTAGGGCGAGAATTATGACCGAAAATTTGAGTTAACACTCTTAAAGTCACCGACTCCAAATTTCGGTAGTAATTTTTTATAATTTGCACACGTTGTTCGTTCGTGTATTTAAAATGTTGAGTTTACTGAATAAATTGACAGTGACAGTTTGATGATTAGTGAAAGGGTGCGTACACAAATTAAATTCAAAGTTGTCAAGTCTCTATTGGAAAACCCATGATAATAGAACCAGTTCCAATGGCAACTTGGGGAATCCTATGCATAAACGAGCCTCCAATAGACTAGTGTTAATAGTTGATAATAGAACCGGTTCCAATGGAAACTTGGGAAATCCTTTGGCTTAAATGAGCCTCCAATTGACTAGTGTTAATAGTTGATAATAGAACCGGTTCCAATGGCAACTTGGGAAATCCTTTGGCTTAAATAGTTTCTTTTGGACAAACGCTGTTTATTTTGTAATGTCAAGTCTTATATTGTGTTGTCTATCTTTTACAAAAACAAATCACTTTAAGTTGTGACAGATACATGCACAATTCACAAACCAGTTCGCAGCAGTTATACCAACTCAACCAATTAATATACAAATCAATATTCAAGCTTAGTCTCATTAGTTTTTGTTCACAGTAGATCAACTCTATTCAGATATAGCAAAGATGTAGACTTCGTCCAGTTTGCTTTAATCCCCTTATCCCCCAAGGCGGCCAAAGTATCAAAGTGCTTTTACTATCCTTGGTAAAGTTTCATATTACTTCACGTAAAAAAGTGTAGTTTCGAAAAGGATAAACAATATCCCCACCGCAACCTTTTTGCGGTAATATTGTCGGTTAAAAGAGCAAATCCATAGATACACTCCAAAAACTTTTTACTTTTACCATTGATGGGTGATTGCTTTTTTTTTCTTCCTTCGGTTTTTCCAAGTTGGCTGCGTTTGAAACATTCTCTATTTACCTATCTGCACAAATATGTATTTAGCTCGTCTATAATGGCGGTTGTCTGTTTTCTGCTGGTTTGTTATTTGTTTGCCATATAAACCTACCAACCCCCCAACCTATCAACTCACCAAGTCATCCTTGCTCCATTGGTTCGAATCACTAAGGCTACAGAACGTTGTCGTGTATTTTGAAATGCCATATCGCTTCTAGATATGGATGGAGGCCCAGTGGGCGTTATGCTCACCGCATAGAAGACTGACGAGAGCAGTCGTTTGCATAGGTGGAGTACTTTGGACAAGTGCCTATCCGGTGATTGTTCAAAGAGGTAATTTGCATCACATGGATGGATGCAAAGTGTACAAAGATTTTCTTTTTCATTTGGCGCCTTTGTTTAGCTTCCATTCAATATTCGCATTCTCAGTTTTACACCTCAACTTGGCTTAATTGCGTGGATACGTACGTGCTTGACACACATTTCTCGTTCTAGGATAGAACTCTTTATTTGTGGGGCACTGTGAGCATTACAACTGCTTGAGAGCAGTCACGTTCTCATTCAAATGGGAATTACTTCTAACTGGAGAGCGTTTAAATTTTTTCTGTTTATTGTTTTTTTTTTTCTCTATGAATATATAAGTTTTGTGATAAGGATACACGGGAAAAACTAGACATTTTTGGGTTTACAGAGTGTTTTTTAATGTATTCCTCGTGAGAACGTAGGTAATAAGTACAGGCAAAAATGTGATGGCCATGTAAAGAAGTATAACGCAAATATCTTGTGTTTATTCAAAACCTCGAGAGGACATATTAGTTTACCAGTTGACAGTTATAATTTTAGCGAAACACTTAGCCGGACTTTCTTCGTTCGGCTGTAGAGTGTGATTACAGAATCCACACCCCAAACGTAGAGTCGAGTATTTTCAGATCACTTAGACTATTTTCGTGTGTTCGTTGCGACTGCATTGAACTGATGTTCTAAAATTTATTGCCAGAAGTCGAAGTGATAGTATGTATGGCGAAAATTATTCCAACCCTCTTCTTTTCGCATCTACGCAATGCGACAAAAAGTTTCGAGACTGACCGAAAACATATTTTTAGATTTTTTTATTCAACATGTTTCTGTTCTAGTTTCAATACCCTTGTTTACCGACCCAACAGTGATACGTATTCTTTCCCATTTTGTGGAATTGTATATAGTACTCGTGTTGTAGTTATATTAATGGCGAAAAGATGATCCTTTCAACTTTATTAGAGAGAAATCGCACGGGGCCTACTCAGATGAATACGGCAAAAGCTTCAACACACAGACTTGATTTCGAGCCAAAAATTAATAAACAATGAATTTTATGACTTCCATTCCGCGCTTTGACACTTGGTTTTTGGATCGTACTGAAGGCGTCATGTTTCGTCACCCATAACAATTAATGCGAGAAGATTTAGAGCATTTCTGACGGCTGCAATGGCTTTCTGCTTGACATGCACCGAATTCTGGTCATCCGTCAAAATGTGTAGAACAAATTTTGTATAGACCTTTGCTTTGCCCAAATCCCTGTTAACAACGATTCGGATTGTTTCTCTGCTGATGTTTGAAACCTCTTCCATTATTTTCGGTGAAGTATGTCTGGTGCGACCATTTGCAATAAAGTCACGTACTGTTTTGCTCATTTCGTGCGTCTAAGCAGAAATTCGAATTTCCTCAGATTATCATCTTCCAACGTCTTTCTGCTTTCCCAAAAACGTTCATGCCACAGAAAAAGATTTGCTGTGCCGTATTATCGTCGTATACTTACATTTGTGATCCTTCTTTATCATCGTCGTATACTTGCATTTCTGGTACATTTTAACTAACTTTTGCCTGAAATTTAATAACTACTCTTTGTTGGTATTTCAACTATCTATCTATCTATTTATTGGCCTGTAGGAACCCGAAAGTTCATGACCTCACCGGCTCGAATCCGCCATTATTCCCTGTCCTGTACGCCCTCTTTCCACGTTCGCCCATCCGATCCGATCTCCTCGAGGTCCAACCTTACTTTGTCCTCCCATCTCCGTCGCGGCCGTCCTATCGGTCTCTTTCTCGTTGGCTTACCGTCAAGAATTCTATGCACGGTCCTATAGTTGCCTATTCGCGCCACATGTCCGGCCCATCTTAATCTTCGCGACTTGATTACTTGTTGGTACTTCCACATCGACAAAAAAGTTGCTTTGGGAGAATTGACATAACTTTTCTACTTATCAACCATTGAAGCAGAATTGATATTGCTGGAAAGAGGAATGTCACAGTTTCAAACGCTTGTTACGTGCGTCCGCCACCCCATCAATTAATCATTTTGTAATTTTAACATAATTTGTTTTAAGGTAGTATGATGGTAAGGTGGTGGAGGAGTTGCACGATCCAGAAGTGAGTTTTCGAACACGTCCCGATTCGGGTGTGGATCGTGCAGTTCTTCGAGTTCGAATTCGGTTTTCGAAGTGGACGTGAATGGAGAGCGAGAGAGACAAAGGGTCAATGTTTGTTGAATACGGTTTTGAATTCCGTTGTTGTCGGTTTTTTTTGAGAATGATCAGAGAACGGTTTTTTTTTTGGGTTAACGGCAGAAGCAGGAGAGAAAAAAGAAATTCTTTGTCCCGTGTTAATTTTTGGTTTTGTCAGAAAAACAAAATAAATGTAAAAGAAAAGGATATTAAAGACGGAAAAAAGTATAAAGTAATTTTTTTTCATCGAAGAGCAAATGCAGAAAGGCAAACGTTGACGTTAAAGTGATTTCCGTTTTTTTTTACTGTGAATTTGTGTGGCCTCTATCGTTGCTTTTCGGGTGTAATAAGCACAAATTCAATTAACAGCGGTTTTTCAACAAACTAAAAGTAACTAATCAGTGCTGAATGGGTAGAACATCCAGAGGAGCCGACACTGGATAATTTACGAACTACTTATTGCTGGAATCAGGGCAGGAATCATCAATTCAAGTGGTGATTATTGATTCTACATCAGGGTTCTTCCTTTTCCAAATTGAACTGGCGCCAAACGGAATACCGGCAGAGAGGGACACCACAGACAGGATTGTGTCTGGGTACTTAACTGGGAGCGAGAACGCGACAAGGCACGGGAACGATGGCCCAACCACTGTATAATCCAAGGAATTGATGATCGAGGAATGAGAGGGCTGCTGCACTGACCTGAGCCGAGCACAACAAGATACATGAGCTAGTCACCACGAGGGAGGAATCAGGTAACCACTGTAACTTTATGTTAAATATCAAAATTTTTGTGGTTGTATACACTACACGCTGTTCATGAGATGTCACATAGATGGCGCTATTACAAGCCTAGGCTAAGTAAAACTAATAACATTCGTGTAGGTCGACTGAAGAACGATTTCCCGTATTTATTTGGGCGCAAAATGATAGATTTCAACAGTCAGAGAGGATATCAGTTCATATTAAAAATCAATAATAGACGATCAGATACACATAGAACAGTTTTCTTCGGTCGAATCTGTAACATTCCGCCGATCGTGTGTTCCCTGACTGTTGAAATCGAGTGTGGCACGCTCTACCCGATCATGCGTTTCTTCAATGCTACAGCTCTAGACATCCTAGACCAATGTAGATTGACGTTTTTCCTTTTTCCGCATGCGTTGTGCACTGAAGTTTTAGGCTCTCGAAACTAAAACATCCGCCTAAACTGATGAGCGAGACGACTGGTTTGGAGATTTTTTTTTCCAGTATCCTTTTTGTTGTCATCATCATCATCAGGACTACAACCGGGATCCTGGCTTTGTCTTATTTAGCAAGTCTCTCCATCGCTATCCGGTCCTTATCTGAGACTTGTTAAATTCTCTATAATAATTCGTTTTTCCGGGCAAGGTCATTAGCTTTGCGCCAACCTTTCTGAGGACGTCGCTGCATGCATTGGTTCACTACTTGGCGAGTGCCAAAGTAGTTATCCAGGGGTGTCACGTGGAGACTGTATGTCAACAGAGGCACTAAATATAACCAGGTAGACTTAAACCGGAGATATCCGTATTAGTTATTACCTGGGTTTCGCTAAGTGTAAGGATTGCTGGTTTCTGGTTAGAAACGTGAGCAGTCACAGAGGAGAAATTACATCTTAGGGCGCGAATGTTACACAGATCGGGGTGAGATTCCCGTTCCACTGAAATGGCCCTACAGAGAAAACCAGTACCGCCTCAGAACAGGACGTCTCAGGACCAGAGATAGCTTTTTTTACACTAACGCGCGCACAAAAGGGGATTTTGGCATACCCTTAAATGTCAGACCACCGTGTGAGCGAACGGTGAGGAAGTGGATAAGGTGAGCGAAAGTCACCACCAAAGGTGTTATACTCTTTTAGTAGGTGCCCCACTAGATCCGTGGAAACCCAGGTCACATCCTTTCTATGCCAAATGTTATTAGAAAATGAAGGACGAACGAGAAAGCAAGTCCGGTCCTATTTCAAGAAAGCGACATCCTATTGCTTTTTAGGTAAATTGACATGCGTATCCTAAACAGATAGTGGATTCAATTTAATGATTTTCTTTATACAAACGCAGCGCCATAAAGGGGTCTTGAGGTACCTTTAAATGTGAAAGCACAGTACAAAAAAAAAAAAAAAAGAACAAGAGGGAGACTATAAATATGATATACATCGCTGTCCATTGGTCTTGAATATATGGATATTACAATGACATAGAAATACGTGGTCGGGTACAATATTATTGTGTAGTTCGGCTGGCGAAAGATACTCTGTGCTTATTTGTGCGCACTTTCTGAGTGACGGATATCACGAGAAAACGATTGGACAGGTAGAATATGACTTACCATTAACGATATTGAGGATCGGTAGATGAAGTGAACTGTTGTCATTGGATGGGCTGAGGAGATTGAAACTACCAAATAAGACCATAAAGGCTAGCTACAATATGAGTGGGTGGCGGGTGGGCGAGAGAATGTCTTGATAGGTAACGAGGTCACGGAGCACAGGCTGGCTCTACGATCGAACTCTTCAGATGATAACGGTGGCTCGACGATCAAGCTCTGTTCAGATGAAGAAGGTGGCTCTATGGTCGAGCTCTATTCAGATCAAGGTGGCTCTACGGTCGACCTCTATTTAGATGATGACGGTGGCTCTAGAACCGAGCCCTATTCAGGTGAAGAAGGTGACTCTGGGGTCGAGCTCTATTTAGATGACGACGGCGGCTCTACGGTCGAGCTCTATTTAGATGATGACGGTGGCTCTACGATCGAGCTCTATTTAGATGATGGCGGTGGCTCTATGGTCGAGCTCTGTACAGATGAAGAGGGTGGCTCTACGGTCGAACTCTGTACAGATGAAGAGGGTGGCTCTACGATCGAGCTCTATTTAGATGATGGCGGTGGCTCTATGGTCGAGCTCTGTACAGATGAAGAGGGTGGCTCTACGGTCGAGCTCTGTACAGATGAAGAGGGTGGCTCTACGGTCGAGCTCTATTCAGATGAAGAGGGTGGCTCTGCGGTCGAGCTCTATCCAGATGATGTCGGTGGCTCTAGGACCGAGCTCTATTCAGGTGAAGAAGGTGGCTCTACGGTCGAACACGATTCGGAAGACGTGTGCCTCCTACGGGTGAGCACAATTGAGTAAGATGACCGCAACTAGACATGGGTGCCAAACGCAAACGATATTCATGTCACCACAAGTGACGGCACATGTGTAACAAGTACATATGACACTCGTCCAGCAAAATGAATTGAGGTCAGTGAAAAGTATACTCACCCAGAAGAATGTGTGTCGTATTGAAATCAGTTCAGAGAGGTAGCTGTTATTATTCAACGGAGGACAGGGCATATAGGAAGCGATTACATAGCAGAGAGGTAAATTTCACTGTGAGACACAACAAAAATCACACTGGCACTAGAGGCAGCCCAACGACCAATCACTCTTAAAGTCGAAGGTAAACAGTTGTGGATTGATGTTTAGCAAACTGGCTCTTAGTACTTGAGGCTCGCACTGGTGCTCACAGGAAAAGTAGGTGGTTCACAGAGTTAAGTGTATTGATCGGTCTTTAACTACTGGCACGTAGCTCCTGGGGCACGCACTGGCACTCACACTAAAAGTATCTGGTTCACAGAGTTAGACAAGTTGATTGGCCTTTAAACACTCACACAAGCGATCCCAGTTCACCACTGGCACGCAGCATTAAAAGTATATCGTTCACAGAGTTAAACAAGTCGATTGATATTTAAAACACTCGCACAAGCCATTGCATCAGAAGGCGACCAACGTCTGTAGTGCCGCATCCCTTGAAAAAGACACCCACTCTGGTACCGTGAATATCCAGTCGACACCATGGGTTTATAGCGTTTGGAATGATAGTGAAGAACGTGTGATTCGAACTGACGCTATGACAGTTAGAATGACCAAAAATTGAACCAAAGCGCAACCCATCAGGCTACTGGCCATGTTTAGAATTCCATTTTTAAACTCAACTATTTTCCACTGATGGGCTCCGCGATAGTATAGTGGTTAGTATACCCGCCTGTCACGTGGGAGACCGGGGTTCGATTCTCCGTCGGGGAGCCTCTGGCGCAAGACTAATGACCTTGACCGGAAAAAACAAATCATTATGGAAAATTTAACAAGCCTCAGGACTTGCTAAATAAGGCCAAGACCGGTTCCCGGTTGTAGTGCCGATGATGATGATGATATTCCACTGATATGAATTGTTATGTTATCGCTATGGTATACGGCGATAATTATTCGATTTTCGTTCGGTGTTCTTCACTATTTGCTTGTGTATTGTGTGTGTATCTGTTAGAGACGCTACAGGTTCCATTTCTATCGGGATTGTTGTTGTTTAATGACTGGTCAATAAGTTGTCCGAGACTCACTCGGGGTGGGTAAACAAAACTCGAATGTGTCTGGTTGGCAGGGGAATGTGCGATCGCGAAGATGTAAATAGAATGTAAATAAAAAGTGTGTCTTGTGGATGGCCAACCATAATCCTGTCGAGGGATGTGTGATTTTTATCCGATGCCGACACTTGCATGTTTAGTGTTAAGAAAAGAAAAAAGAGTAATCAAATGGGTATGGCCAAATCTAGTTTATTGAAAATACAAGACCCCTTTCCGCTGAACAAAAAATAGACAAGGAGGTACAAATTCCTTAGATCCGCAAAGACGCTTGATGCAAGGGTTGTTATATCAAAATTTGTTTGTGCAGCTGCATGGTTAGATATGTTGCTTCAACAATATGGATCTTCTACCCATGAGAGTATCACTTTGGAAATTTGTGGTGTCGTCACACACTTTTCCTTATCCTTTTGTTTTTCTTGGGCTTGTACTGTGTTGTAACAGTTCCCAAAATCCTTTTTGTGCTAAAGTTTTGTGAAAACTAGAAATGAAGGCACGTAAATGTCTTATAGGCGAATTGTGCTGCTCTAGTGGGACTTGCAATTTTAATTCCCCGTTTTTAAGATGCTGGTGGAGAAGTGTAAAGGAGATCGTTCTTTAGTCGAACTACACTAGAGCTGCCTGGCAGTTCTCCTACAATTGCGGCATTAGGGATGAATGTTTTTAAAGTTTCTCCGTCACCGTATTATCTTCCTCCTCTTTTGTCGCCCTATGAATTTGTGGGGGTACGATGTCGCGACGCCAGCATGGGCGAGAGTTCTACCTCGTCCCCACAAATCACTGTCACTAAAGTTCCGACATATCGTTCGCGAGCCAACAAACCGAACACCAAATTAATTGTTTACAAACGCGTAAGGATGAACAACAACCCCCATGAAACTGCAGCACAAAAAAAAAAAAACACTAGCTGTTGTCTTTAGGAAATGTTCCTCGTGTTTTGATGCATTTATTCTGTTATATTAATTCGTAATTTTAAAGATTGACTGGTCCTGGGGGGAAATTACCAGCCAGGGAGGGAAAGAACAATTACACTACACACTTATCGACGCGTCAAAGTTAATTGGTATGCACTGATCTGTATGAAATATCAGCTTCGGTGGCTGTGACACTTTTTGGCCAACGTACTCAACACCACAACAAGACTCCGTATACCTGCGCTTCTCGGCCGCTCGCGGAGAGCGGGAGATCGCGTGACCGTGGCGGTCAGCGGATGGAAAACGACTCAACGATATTCAATCGTTTGGGGTGAGTTTTTGGTGGTGCGGGGAAAAGGAAATGAAATTTCCTTTGACCAGTGACCAATGGAAGGCGATCTCTGGGACGCGGCGGTGTATGTGTGTGTTCATACACATCACCGTGTTTATCGATGCGTTTAGCCAGGGATAAACGGAATCTACAACGAGGGAAAAAAAAAACAAAGGGGAAACGGCCTAAGGCATCTTTCGGTAATGAGGGTCAGCTGACTATATAGCAGCCACGCATTAGATGCTAAAAGGGATTGCGATAATTTATACTATAGAGATCGTATATCCTCTCTCTGCCGACTGGGAGAATCGGATTCTTTTGTTTGCATATGTTTATGCTATTGAATCCAATCCGACGGCAAAGCATGACGTCGGTGATTGTTTGAAGATTCAAACAAAGAAATATTTCTGCGAGGAGTGCTTGCAACTGAATCAATAGTTGCAAGTCTTCGGAAAGTAATTTAGATGGATACACAATGACGGTTGTGTATACCATCTGTGTCAATTATGCATGCCATCTATGGCGACGGCAGGATCGAACTATAGTGTGAATATCTACAATAATTGGAAATTCGGGTTTTGGGTCGCTAATGCAGAGGTGCATTGATAATGTATGAATGCCCTTGAAGGAAAAATTCTAATGCAGAGGTGCATTGATAATATATGAATGTCCATGTAGGAAAAATTCTTTGCGGCATTTCCAGGTAATGGATTGAAAACATTAACTATCCTTGGGAAGGGAATGTTTTCAGGTGCCGATGCGATTGCGTTGGCGGGAAACAATGGGAGTTGGGTTGTAATAATGGGTTCTGCCTGATAAGTTAAGAAAGAAATCTTACGCATGAAAGGTAAGTTTTCTTTTCCAGGGGATTTTTAGATCACAGATTTGATCGATAATGCTAATGCGATTGCATTAGTGAAATTAGGCGATTGGATGAAAGTTATGGGTTTTTTTTAGGGGTTTGGCGGAACCGCCACAAATTCATATTTCTGGATATCACAAAGACGTTTTTGGGCGCACGTATTGAAACTAAAGATCCACAGCACGCCAGCAAAATGTATGCTATACTCGACAGTGTGACATAAATCGTTTTACCAACTGCATAGATACATCGCACGCACATACTCGATTACCTCATGTCATCTCCTGCCATCTGTCATTCATCAGCAAATCATATTTCATTATATATGTCATGAAATTCAACCAGAGGTCTTATAACACTTCATACTCGTTTGCTCTTATATGGACCGTTGGATGACTGCTTTTATCAGAATTTATTAACCAATTAATTTACCTTTTTTAAATTTGCGCATCCTAAAGAGACTATAGAATAGGACATAGGACGAACTTGTTTCCTTTTAGATTATTTTAATCTCGAACTTTCTGCAGTCCACAAAGGACATGATGCTTCTTCAAACCTTCCGTTCTCTTTTCACTAATCGGAGCTAATATTTTATTGCTCATTAGTTTATGGACAATAGTAAGGCAATTAAGCAAGTAAGGCAATTAAGCTTGAATTGAAACAATTTTGTCTAAAAAAAAAGGAAATAAAAAATGTTGAAAAATGAAAAAAAATTGCCTAACGTATAAATGCACCAGGATAATGATTAGTCAGTCCTTTTCATATATTTTCTACGATCCTGCACCGTTTTATTCTATTACATGACTATTTATCGCCTCTTATGTGAGAATGGCAGAAGTAAAATCATCTAGTGGCACGTTTTACCTTCAAAACTAACCCTTCACTTAACACTTCTATAATTTTTCTATAATGTACACATAATCTCCTAATGATTAAGGAAAGAATTATGCCTCATAATTCTTATTTAAACTTATAAACACTTTTGTAGACGACACGCGAAAAGGGTTTTGTTTCGACAACAACGAGGCGATGTGATGAATAATTGATGAAGTGTTGTGCGTGCGATTACTTCAACAGATCTGATTTCTACTTTTCTTTCTATAGCATTTGTTTTTTTTTTATCTTTTATTTTTATATTTTATTATCCCAGAAAGAATCTTTACGATTGAGGAGGCGTAAAGATGTAAAACGCTGTCAAAATGAATGCCTGAACATCTCTGATTGAACGAGGTGATTTATTGGGTGGCCGATTTACATTTTTCAAATTTCGGTGGCATTAAAAATTTTACAGCGGATTCCAAGCTAATCGGCGGAAGATTTTCAAAAAGTTTCAAATAGATTAGTATAGGGTGTTGGTGGTTTTTATTTCTCAATGTTTTTACTTTGTGTTTTTCCAATCCGTGCAGGTATATAATATTTGTGTAGCTTTTGCCAATGCGAAGGACATTTGGCTTATTTTTAATGATTTACGACATGTTTTTGAAATGTTTCTTCCGTTTTTGAACATTACATGGATCTGTAAAAACTATGTGACAAACATGAAGCGAATGAGATTTAAAATATTGCCAATGTTACTTTAAGAGAATGCGAAGGGTATTTGTGGGCATGCCCTTGTTCAGTTGGCTTTGTTGATTGGGAAACAGAACACGTTACAATGAGGTACAGTGTCAAAGGGGAAAAACATAATTTGTTTCCATAAACGTGTTACGTCTGTGCCTTTTCGTATCGAATTAGCACTATTATGTAAGCATTTGTACAATGCCTTAGAATTATTGCCATTTTGGACGGGATCATTTGTTTGCTTCTTTTGTGCAAGGTAACAAGTAAGTAAACTTCTCAGCTTTGTTCTCTTTTTTTCACGAATCCCGCGCATTAAACTGTTTTCTGAGGTATTGTATTTCCAAAGTATTATAGCGTAGTATAACAAGAAGGGCAGTGAAGAATGTATTTTGGTCCCATATTGGAAAGGTTAGAATCAGAGCACCAAACACGGCGGTGTGAATTCATAAATGTCTTACCTATGTGTACAGACATTGATAGGTACGTTAATGTTCTTTTTATTTTTTTATTTTTTTTATTTTTTATATTTTTGCGACCCAGAGCAACAAACATGACCGCGTGAATTCATAAGTATCTTAACTATGTGTACAGACATTGATTGCTACGTTAATGCTCTGATATTTTTTCGATTCTTTATTGGTTGTGCTTTTCGAGTTCGTAAACTGCGGGAGTCGCAACAGTGCCCATAATTGTTGCCACTGGCGAATGGCGAATGGAGAAGAGCATAAGAAAAATCGTGTTCTCGATAAATTACACAAAACGAACCGTATCAGAAGTGTTCAAAATCATACTCTATAGAATTCTTTATGTAAGACCTTACTTAGTTTACATATTAATGTTTTGGAACAGCGGCATCTACATGTGTTTTAAACAGGGTGTTGTTCGGCAGTTGTATATTTCGAACCAAACTAAACTTAAACGGATCGCGATATAAAATAAGAAGAACCAATAACAAGACGGAACTATAGAAGATAAATATAATAAAGCTGAAACAAAACAAGAGAAAGGGAGTGACGCTCATTCATCCAGAGACACCCACTAGAAGATAGTGGTGATAACCAGCTCCAACCGGAGAGAGTGGTTAAGGGCAGTGGCAGCCAGTGGAGAACCCGGGGACAGCAGGTGAGCCGTGTTTTAGTTGTTAAGAAGTTTAAATTGGTTACTCTTCCCGATTTGCCTACTACATTCCTTTGAAGTTCCCATATATTTCAGCCCCGTCAATATTTCCTTCCATTCGATACCATATCTCCTTCCGTTCGATACTTATCGGTTGAAAATTGTTATTTAATATTGTCGCTTGTAATCAAAATGGCCAAAGATCGAATCAGATCCTTGAGCGATAAACGGGCTGTCGCCACGCGCGAGTTCACCAGGTATGTCAATTTTTTGACCAATTTTGATCCGGAGACTGATGTTTTCGTCCTGGAAAGAATTGCTATTGAAGTTGAATGGGTTCGGGAAAGGTTTGGGATCGTTCAGGAAGCTCTGGAGGAGTTATTAGAACTAACTGAGGAGCTTCTTGATTTTAGATCCGACTTTGAAGAGCTGTATTTCCAGGCTTATGGCATCGCGGCGAGACTTCGACGCGAGCATGCCAAAGAACTTTCTTCGGTATATACTAATGTGCTTAAATCTAAAGGTATTGAGAAACTCAAATGTGCTACACCAAAGATGCCGTTGGCCGCCTCGGAAATATCTCTCGTTCCATTGGTGGAAGCGAGAACACCGAACCAGAAGCCACCTTCTCACATTCCGGCACGTGCATCAGCACGGACGATTCTTCGAGATTGCTTGGATGTGCAAAATATTTCCAAGGGGACTTTGCCTTGTGCATTAGCACAATACAAAGAAAATATCGATGAAAGTAATTTCATAATATCGGTGGCCTTGAAACAAGGTGCACAACTATATATATATAATGAACTAATTGTTCACAAATCGTTAAAAACACTTTTCGTCCCACTAACATTCTTCGTTGGATCTTCTCGTGAGAAACTTGCATCTTACAGAGATCAATTAATCGATTGTCGCAACAAGGTTATCCAGAACATGTACAATAGCTGTTCTACAATTTCGTGTCGAACCTTCTATATTAAAGAAAGGAAACATCACAACAAGGTTCGGTGGAAGGTTTACGCAGCGGAGTACGTTGGCCTTACGAAGACGGTTCACTTAGAATTAGTCGGTGGATTCGCCACCGAGTATTTTAGCGCCAGCCCAAAGCGCCTCTATCGCAAGCACAAAATCGCAAGCACAAATCGCTTCCTTTTGGGACGGAAAGGGTCAGTCGAGATCCACCATGATAATGGAACTTTGCTCAAAGGGCATCAAAAAACCGGTAGTTAGTTTTCTTATTGGTCAAGGAATTCTTATTGGTCAAGGAATTGATTGGTACATTATTCCGCTAAGAGCGCCTCCCTTGCTTAGTCATGAGCAAGTAGTAACGTATATTATCGAATTGAAAGCAATATTTAATAATTCCCTTCCCATAGCACCCATGTCCTCCTCCTATCCAAATAATCTTGAACCTCTCACTCCTGCCCACTTCCACTTCCTAGTGAGTAGCCCTTTAGCTTCTTTACAGCAATTCGACTTCGCAGGTAAGCCAGTTAATCGTATATCCGACTGGCGCTACGCGCAACAATTGACGCAACATAGTTGGAAGCTTAGTCGCAAGAAATCCAGACAACAGCTGATTCGATTCGGTCGCTCCAGACCCCCAGATGTTCGACTGAAGGAAGGAGCATTGGTGCTCATTTTTGAATTTGGTACTGCTCATATAGCCCAATGGAAAACTTATAAGCTACAGAAGATCATACTTATATGCAATGGCTTGCAATTGATGCGTTCAACTTACTTAACGTATATATCACTGAATGAAATTACGATATGTTCCCACTTAAGGTCGAAACGATGTAAACTCAAAAGGAGCAGACAGGAAACTTTGCAACTGAATTCTGAACCCTGGTCTTATTTAGTCTCTAAAATCATCGATCTTACAAATACAAATTTCGTCCTTCTGCGAAAAGAGGAGAATCAAAGATCATTCGCACACATATGTCAGCATACAACTACAGCATTGTTTGCATTTAGTTATCGCAAATATGCTCCTGGTGAACAAGTTGTCATCCGCGGCATCTTTGCCTTCGTTCGGCCAAATCTTCACGTACGTTTTAGGCGTGTTTTCTTCAATGGGACCAAATTATCAACAGCGCGGCACAATTCGAGTTTATATGCTCTTAGTAGCTGCGAAAGACTGCAATTGATTTGCAAATTGTATCAGAACCCACATCACAAATTTAAGACGTCACCTGTGTTGTCAAGGCGATCTGGCGATGTAACAAAGCTATTCCAATCAAATATCCTGTCGAAGACGAAGGCTCCACAAGCAGTTTGAACCTGTCGCTTCAAGGCGGGCTGTATATCGCGTCCCGCTTGAACTAATGAGTTTCAAGCCATTTGTTCAACATCGTTTGTTTTATTGTTATTATTGTTTGTTAATATATTGTTAGTCGTTTTGTTATTACATTGTTATTTAATATGTTTTGTTATAATTTATAATTAATTTGCATGTTTGGCAGCACTTGCCTTTTTGTTATACATCGTTTGTCATTAGTTTTTGTGTTGTCATAGTTTCGGTTGTTATTATTATTGTCAGTTTGCATTATGCAAATGAGTTTTCGTTCGTTGAAACCAACATTAGTTTTCGTTCGTAAAAATAGTTTAGTATTTCGTTTAAAGTGTAATTGAATATTGTCGTTTCTTCGTTATTCGTTATAAAATATATCAGTTTGAAAGGAAGTCGATTTCGTTCATTTTTCTTGTATTTTATAAATATTTCGTCGACGTGGTCGTATTTCGGTAAACGAACCGGAATTAAATACAGGGAGCTGTACTAATCAGACTGATGTGGAAGACATGACTCATAGAACAACCAGAGAAGCGATCCTGTATAAATCTTTCCAATATTCACTTCGTTGAACTTTGGGAGAAAACTAATAGCTGTGAAAGATTTAAAGGTTACATCTACATCAAACATGGGGCAAGGAAACTGGATGTTCAGGTTGATAATGGTGTAACATTAAAGTTGTAAACTCTAACATTGACGTTTAATATTTAGTTATCTCTCGGGGGAAACTCCTCCGAGGTTATTAATTTAAGGATGTTGGTAGGTTATTATTATCAGTTCCTGCCAAAATGTAACATCTGTGCATAAACCCCAGATGTTAACATGTAATATTTTAGGTTATCAGAGGGTTTTAAGTTTATGGGTGTCCCCCTTTTATTATTGCCCCACATTGGGTGTCAAACGGTTTAACAGGTTCTTATTGAACACCCCACATTTAACCTTATCATTTGTTTATGTGATTGGTCATTTATTCAGGTGAATGCTTAGCTTTAGTTTTGATATTGCGAATAACATGTTTAGCTTTAATATTTGTTAAAGGTTGCTTACTTGAGTTTTGAGTTAGTGGGCTTCCTTCCGGATTGACCTGTTATTCAAACGGGAACCTGCCTGTGGTTTCTTCGACTATTGCTTCCCCCTGGTTTGGATCGGTTGATGTAATTTAAACAGCAGGTTTTCTTTTACTTAAACTTTTATTGTTCCAACTAAACCTCTACTTTAACATTCGGTTCAACACTTCTAGTCTTTACTTTTAATATTGAGACTAACACTTCTAGTCTTTATATTAACATTGAGAATAGCACTTCAAGTCTTTATTTTGATATTGAGACTAACACTTCCAGTTTTTTTTTGGTAAGAGTGATTTACTTCTACAGGCTCCTCGATAGTATAGTGGTTAGTATACCCGCCTGTCACCCGGGAGACCGGGGTTCGATTCCCCGTCGGGGAGCCTCTGGCGCAACACTAATGACCTTGCCCAGAAAAAATAAATCAAACAAGCCTCAGGACTTGCTAAATAAGGCTAAGACCGGTTCCCGGTTGTAGTGCCGATGATGATGATGATTTACTTCTATACTGCACTGCCTTTACACTGCATTCACACTACCCTATAGTAATTTACTAGCAAGGAGGCCCGTTGTACTTGCGGATGGCCGGAGTCTTCTTGCTTTCAATTACTTTATGACTTGCAACTCACTTGCAACCACTTTATATATCGTTTTAAAATTGCTAATACCGCGGATGCTGCATATTCACCTTCCAAACAAATAACCCATTCAGCGGTCATTCGCCTGTCATAACTCAATTGTTCGTTTCTGCAAAACTGCACGACATATAATTTACCAATTTCTCGGTCGGTTTTCCTGCCGTGCAGTTTCCTCAAATCAATTACTTAATTGATTTGCGGTGGCAATGACTGAACTAAATTTAGCACATGACCCCGCAAGCCGCTCGCTCCGTACGATGAATTCCGTATTTCCATTTCGCCTGCGTCGACAGTTTACTGCAGTTGACTCGTTTTACCATTGGCGGTCTTTGACGGATGCCGCCTTGTGTTTACACTTGTAGACATATGTTTTTGTAATATGAGACCGCGTCGACTGGGAACAGGTGCTAGCCTGCTTTTTGTTCCACGCAGCAGAATATACGGTTAACCGATTTAATGGGAAATTATCGTATAACTTGCGATATGACCCAATTAGAAGACTTTGCTTCTGAATGAAAGTGAGTATTGCATTGCCTGCAGAATATCGTGATATGATTTGAATGTTTTGGGATAGTTGTGTTTATGAAGTATTGAATGCAGAATTGAATGTTAGGTTTGGGATATTGCTTTGTAAACAGAATGAGGATTTGAATGGATAGTTAAATTTTATTGAGAGGAAATCTTATTGATGTGGAATGGGTGGCGAAGATGCATCATTCGGGTGATGTATTGTAAAGATATAGAGGTCGGTAATGAAATGTAACAATGGCACAACTGAATAGTTTTCTTTTCTAGACTTGACTACTTGGTCCAAGTGGAATTGAAGTAATGGATCAATTGTAGGGACTGGTAACACTACAGAACGTGCTCCAGAAAATATCGCGTAGTTATCCAAAACCGCAACATCCGACTTTCTCGGTGACTCTCAGTGTAGTTTTTCGAACCAACAAAACCCCAAGCGATGTTATTTTACCCAAAAGTGGAGTTACTGTACTGTTTCGACGAAACAAAGTTTATCATCCCATCCTTCTGTAATGCGTTCATATAGGTGTTCATATTTTGTTATTTCAACATATGACGAACCCACAAAAGAGATTTTCTGATATCTTTAACCGTCACTACATAGCGCCTGTGGAAGAATAGACTGAAGATTTAGGAAGAAATTGGTAATGCACACTGCATTTGAATACTTCTAAATATCAACATTAAGGGAACATATAGTCGGCGGGTTGTAACATAGTCGTGTGGTTCGACTGAAGAAGATTTTCTGTGTTTATCTGATCATTTATAATTGACTTTCAATATGAATCAGGGTAAAGAAATGGAACTCGCGGAAGGTACAAATGAAATATCCAATGGCCCATTTAACAGTTCGACCGAAGTGAGAATGGTCGCCAATTTGAAGATCACCAATGAGGTGAAAAGGACACTTCGATAGTGACCTTGCCCGGGAAAAAAAATCATTATGGAAATTTTAACAAGCCTCATGACTTGCTAAATAAGGCCAAGACCGGTTGTAGTGCCGATGACGATGATGATGAATGAGGTGAAAAAGGAACGATGTGAGATCCTACGGAACAATAAAGGCTTACTAATAGATGAGAAAGAAACGAATTATTATGAACAATTTAACAAGTCTCGGATAAGGACCAGATACCGGTGGAGAGACTTGCTAAATAAGGCCAAGACCGGAATTCCGGTTGTAGTGCCGATAATGATGATGATGATGAATAGATGAGAAAGAAGAGTCGCGACTACGCCTAAGGCACGATATCTGAGGATTGATAATTACAAGAAGACTGAAGAAAAGCAAAGTTTCATCAGTGGTCTCACTTATAAGTTTTGGATGTATCCTGCGCGGGCGTAACAGTGCTGATCTGCTTAAATGTCAATGCATGACATGTGCGGAAGAAAACACAGGCGAGTTGGAAGAGAACTGGCGACGCACATTGCATTTGAATACTTCTGGATTTCAACAGTGGGGGAACACACTCATAACACAATCGTCTGGTTCGCTTAAAGAAAGAGTTTTTTGAGGTTATCTGATCGTCTAAGATTGACTTTTAATATGAGTGGGGATAAAGAGCCGCGGCTCGACTAGAGTCTAAATGAACACAAAACAACAAAAGGTCGATGAGAGCACCTACGGAGCGCTAAAGAATAACTACCAGGTGTACCGGTGTGAAATGAGCGCCAAGATACAAATGTGTCGATAGGAAACGTTTGTTGTAAACGAGCCCATATATTTTTTTTATTTGGTTGCTATAACATCTGTCAAACATATTTAATATGCATCAAGTCATTGTACAAACAGCATCACTGTTGCAGTACAGCAACAACCTTTAACCATCAGGCAGCCTCATCATATCAATAAAATTGCTATCAGCAACACACGTCGTTTATTCGAATACACATTCGAGCATTAAGCGCCTGAGCGTATACTTTAATATGCAACTATGAATGCATTAAGTTCACACTTCCTAGACAGACCACCTGTTTTTTTTTTACTACAGTTCAAATGCCAGAGCATCCAACAATACCGGAGAATCAATTCCCACGAATTACCATCAAGGGAACAATACAATCCCTTCTGATCTGATGGGAGGTTCAGTGAAGTCTGGCAAATCAAGCAGCACATCGTCTTCTTCCATTCCTCAAGGCCAGCAAGATCATCTCTATGGTGGCCATTATAACAATTACCGAAGTCATCATCATCAACACAATCACTCTACCAGTGGATCAAATACTCCACCAGGCAACGCTGCCGACAGAGAGTTCAGTTCCCATCAAGAAATTCGCCCAGCGCCGAACGTTGGTTTAGCGGCGTAGATGTGATATATCCCCAACTGCAACAGCATTAGCCAGAGCAATCTCCCTGGATTCGAGACGCTGATGATCCCATGCAGTTGGCGGTAACTATAACATGTCTGGTATCGGCACAGGCTAAACATACTCAGAAGATGGTGAAATTACAGCCTATCAACTTCGACATATTGACGACTACGTCGCTCAATTACAACGTCAAATGGACAACGATCCGAATATTGCACAACTGCCGACGCAGTTTCAACGGAGCTTGATAAATTAATCAAATCAACCGGAATAGTGACGTCAACCAATTGAATAACGTAAGTGCTTATTCAAAGCGTTGCCGCGGCTGATGCGGCAAAAATCGCCTTTCAGGCAACTTCTCCACAACATGTCGGAGATTTTCAACTACATCAAGCTACAACGTTGGCACTCTATAGCCAACTGGGCATTCGGTCTCTCACACACACACACGCAGCAGGTGCGACGTGACGAGCGGAGTAACAGGTAAACCCCGGCCCGCCCCGCGATGGAATATCTAAAAGAAAGTCCCGCGGGGATCAACGGGAATATGAGCCTGGCGGGAGGTGGTTTTAGGCGGTAAAAACTCGGCATGCCCCTGGATCGGTCTAGAGGCATCTTTTGAAGATTTCCACCTTCCTACGAACACCAAAAAAAAAAAAAAAAAAAAAAAACTCTAACCCTGATAATTGACTACGAATTGAAACGATATCCAATTATATTTTATAACAAAATAACCCAATTAATAGTCAGTTCTAGTCAACATAATTAATTATTGCCACCCTACCTCTGCCCCATACCGGTAAATGGGCAGCACGAGCATTGAAGCCTCTGCTCTCAACCACAGGTACCAACCGCGACTCCCACGCCGCTGCCATGTACACGTTGGTGACGCCAACTGAAGGGGACTACTGGGTCCATTGTCGGCGGCCCGGGAAGATGTCGCAGTACAGCAACAACCTTTAACCATCAGGCAACCTCATCATAGCAATAAAATTGCTATCAGCAACACACGTCGTTTATTCGAATACACATTCGAGCATTAAGCGCCTGAGCGTATATTTTAATATGCAACTATGCGATTGCAGTAGAGGACATTATTGGCATTGAACGCTGCCAATTGCTCGAATTCCAAAGATTCAGCGAATTTGAGTGTGTATGTACATTGATTGTTGGTTCTTCTTTTTGTTTGCTCGTCGAAGAGGAACTCGACGCAGAACACACTTTGGTGTTTCCCAGTTGGCGAACAATCGGCAACGATGGAGTTGCGGTTCCCAGCTGGCGAAACAATCTTTTTTTTTTAATCCTGTTAATAATGTCGAATTTTGTACTAGAAAATAATGATTTGCGGAAAGAATTAATTTTTTGTTTTCATTTGAAGAAAAGTGCTGCAGAGCCGCATCGAATGCTTGTCGAGGTTTATGGTGATCATGCTCTATCGGAAGCAACATGCAAAAGATGGTTTAAGCGGTTCAGAGATAATGATTTTGATGTGCGAAATGAAGAACGTGGAAGACCACCAAAAAAGTTTGAAGACGCCGAATTGCAAGCAATATTGGATCAAGATGACACTTTAAGCCAAAAGCAAATGGCACAAATGTTAAATGTTGCACAACAAACAATTTCTGACCGTTTAAAAGCTATGAGAAGGATCCAAAAGTGTGGAAACCGGGTGCCACATGAGTTGAATGACAGGCAGATGGAAAAGCGAAACACCACATGTGAAACGTCAGTATTACATCGAATTGTGACTGGTGATGAAAAATGGATTTATTTTAAAAATCCTAAACGCAAGAAATCATGGGTAATCAACTGCAAAACCTGATCGGTTCGGAAAAAAGAGAATGCTCTGTGTTTGGCGGGACCAGAAGGGGGTGATGTATCATGAACTTCTAAAACCTGGCGAAACTGTTGATGCGCAACGCTACCGAGAACAAATGATCAATTTGAACCATGTATTGATCGAAAAACGACCACAGTGGGCCACAAGACACGGAAAGGTAATTTTGTTGCATGTTAATGCTCCGAGTCAAAAAAGCTCTCGGCTGGGAAGTGTTACCCCTGATCGGTTCGGAAAAAAGACAATGCTCTGTGTTTGGTGGGACCAGAAGGTGGTGGTGTATCATGAACTTCTAAAACCTGGCGAAACTGTTGATGCGCAACGCTACCGATAACAAATGATCAATTTGAATCATGTATTGATCGAAATAGTATAGTGGTTAGTACACCCGCCTGTCACCCGGGAGACCGGTGTTTGACTCCCCGCCGGGGAGCCCCTGGCGCAAGACTAATGACCTTGCCCAGAAAAAATGGATCATTATAGAAAATTTAACAAGCCTCAGGACTTGCTAAATAAGGCCAAGACCGGTTCCCGGTTGTAGTGCCGATGATGATGATGATTGATCGAAAAACGACCACAGTAAGCCACAAGACACGGAAAGGTAATTTTGTTGCATGTTAATGCTCCGAGTCAAAAAAGCTCTCGGCTGGGAAGTGTTACCCCACCCGCCGTATTCACCAGACTTAGCTCCTTCCGACTACTATTTGTTTTCATCGATGGGACACGCATTGGCTGAGCAGCATTTCAATTCCTACGAAGAAGTCGAAAATTGGGTCTCCGAATGGTTTGCCTCAAAAGACGACCGGTTTTATTGGCGTGGTATCCACAAATTGCCAGAAAGGTGGTCGAAATGTGTAGAAAGCAATGCCCAATACTTCGAATAAAATGTTTTTTACTCTCCCATTTAAAATTAATGTTTTATTTACAAAAAAAATTCCGGTACACCTGGTAAGGGTACTCCAATTCCCCTTTTAGGCGCGCCTTAGTGCTAAAAAAAAAAAGAATATATTATGCAGGGTGACTGTCAATATTTTTATAAAGAGTGAACCGAGCAAGAAATGCATAAGGAAAAAAGAAAAATATTGTCTCAACAATAATTAATTTCGGTTTCTGGCAAACCCGCAAGTTGTGTGCTACTCGAGAATGTCGTGTATCATGTTTCCTTATAAAGCCATTTAAAAAACACATATTACCCCAGATTTAAATTTACTACCAGAAAACACTTTTCATTTCTACCCACCTCGGTTTTCATTATGTTGAACGCGGGGAGGCTAATTAGCTTCAACTTTACTCTTAAGTGGATGGATGCATTAAGTTCACACTTCCTAGACAGACCACCTTTTTTCGTTCCTCTTGTCGTCCATCCAAGATTCCTTGTTGATTTTCCAGACGGAAACTACAAACACAACTAAGGTCATTATTCTAAACACGATCAATGAGTTCACACAATGTTCCAGGTTGTTGCACTAGTCCATACCAAGAACATTCTTCTAAATCCAATAAATCTCCATCTTTGGACGAAAATAGACGCTGGTATTAATTAACGCGAATGTCCATAAATCGTTTCCTTTTTAAAAGCTCCGACAGACCGAGTCAACAAATATTTTTTAAGTGCTATCCAAAACGATCAAATTATAATGGAAATAGAAAACATAAACGGAACAACCGAGAGCCTAGGAAAAATAGGAATAAATAACCGCCTAACTCACAGAGACGTTCGCACACTTGCTCCCTTCTGGTCTCTCTGCGTGCCAGTTCAGCCTAGCATCCGACACTTAATATCTTCTAGGCTTTTGTACAATTTGTGATCCCGTGGCCTGGCAGATGGAAAGGTTCTCTTTTAAGTAGGTTGACAAGCATCAACGCCCCGGCCGATGGCTCTTTCCTGTAGACACTTCAAAACGCCGGCGAGCTCATTTCTATTTCCGAGCTAAAATGAAATTTATTAAGAATCTTGAAGTTGGAATCAAAGTAATTCATTAATATTGTTACGCCATGACCGTAATAGCTATTTGGGCTGGTGGTGGCTGGGAGGAGAGTGTGCCGCTCGGGTGTAGATTTCCAGATGACACGCGTAGGGTCGACCACCTAGAAAGATGTATTAGGGTGAGAGTTCTGTAATTTTGGCAGCATGTTGATGTTCAAACTTAAAAAGTTTCGAAGAAAAGTTTCTTGTAAAGTGGAAAATTTATTCTGGTCTTAATGGTAACAAGACAGAGGTGCAGTCGCCTTATGAGCGCGTGGGCTTAAGTGAGCTTAAGTTAGTGCGGGAAGAAAGTAGTAGATCATAGGATTTGTTTTGTTGGTGGCATCAGCACCTATCCTAGGTAAAAGGGAGCCCCTAAAAACAAAGAAGCGGTGTTATGTCACACCGTTCCGTTGTTTGAGGAAGCACTTCGAATGGTTTATGAGATAATTTTATGTCGGCTTTTACATTTCAATCCGCTTGTCTTATTTTCGGTGATTTTCCGCTTCGTGCTATCTGCTTTTTAGTAGACGACGACGAAGAGGGAATGCGACCCGTTGAGGAGATGTATCGCCAAAGATGCAAAGATCAAAGGCAGCAGACGAGTGCTCTTTCTTTATTCTTTCTTTTATTTTTTTTTTATTCTGTATGCCTCTCGTTCGGAATGGATTCTGTGTCTTCATCCCATCAGTACGCTTTCCAAAAACAAGTAAAAACAAAATCTGTGTAGAAATTGTTTTTCTATCCATCGTATTGAAAAGAGGAGAGGAAAGCTTATGTGTTGATTTTTGTTGGCCCTGATTATTCGGAATTGTTGTTGGTCACTCGAGGCTTCGATTGCGTCTGAGGTCACAAGACGACTTGTATTTGATAAGCCGTAAAAACGAGAGGTGTTCGTCTGTGTGACTTGTTAGATGTTTAGCCGCCTTTTAGGCTTTTTGAAAATGAAAACCCCAAACGAGGCCAGTGACAGACGGAGGAAAACAACTGAGAAGAGAGCATTTTAGAAAAGCTACAAATCTCATGGTCCGGCAATGAAGCGGTTTTGTTGAACTTTTATAGCTAGAGATTGTGGATGGGCGTTTGCCTATTATTTTCGTGGAGGCTTAATAAAATTTTATGTCATGCGTTAAATTCTGGCCACAATCAGCAGGTTATCCTTTTGAGTATCGTCAAATAAAATTCGATTTTAAATAAGCTGTCGGGTGCTTTGGTGGACACCCACATTTTATTGGATATATCGGGATCGATATTTAAAACGAATTTTTTTTACACGAAACACGCGCACAAAATTGTATTTGAGATATCCTAAAATGTAAGGGGAAGAAAAGGAAAACGATGTATGCTGGCAAGAGATCTGTTTGATAAAGTCAGTGACTTTCATAAGAAAGGGCGCTTCATTTGCCGTTTCTCTTATTTTAGTACGTGCATTATACTATCATTCCCCGTCGGGGAGCCCCCGGCGCAAGACTAATGACCTTGCCCGGAAAATAACAAATCATTATGGAAAATTGAACAAGCCTGAGGACTTGCTAAATAAGGCCAAGACCAGTTCCCAGTTGTAGTGCCAATGATGATGATGATGATGATGATGATTATACTATCATAAATTTTCTTCGGGTGACAGAAAAGTCTGCTCCGACCAGAGGTCATGAAAATATCTCCGGGCGACAAATTACTTTATGAAGATGCTCTCGTCATGAGATGAATCAAATGTAAAGCTAATCAAGAATTCCCATCAGAATATAACACACTTTGTATCGACAAACTTCATCTTCTTATTCATCATCGGCACTACAACCGGGATCTGGTCTTGGCCTTATTTAACAAGTCTGAGGCTTGTTAAATTTTCCATAATAATTTGTTTTTCCGGGCAAGGTTATTAGCGTTGCGCCAGATCAACGAACTTAGAAATGATATAAACGAAGAGGAAAAGCTGAATACCGAGCATTTCAATAAAATCTTCGTCCAGTTTATAAACAGCTGCCTATCGAGCATATGCCTAATGTTGTCGGTGTTGTTTATACAGAGGTATTGGTCTTTAACAGTTGGTGCGGAGTGTTACAATTTTCGCCTCTGGTCAAGTTGCTGTGCCCCAGAACCGGACTCTTTTCTCGTTGGCGGGCGTTCGAGTCTTGCCCAGCACAGCGTGACTTCGAGGATCCAACTGTACCAACTCTTATTAACTATTTATATTTTGAATATTGTTTTATTTAGTAAAGATAGGGGGCACTCACAGTTTCTTAGGTGGGCCTGTGGGGTTGTAGGTTTGTTATGTGTCAGTTTGACACGGGTTCACTTACCTCCCCAACACTTGCCGCTGGTCTCACTGCAAATTGTTCGTCGAAGGAAACAAAATTCCAAGTAAGTAGGAAATTAAAACTCAGGTATTGATATTGGTATCTTTATTAAACTGATAATCGTGCCTTAAAGTTACTCCGCATAAAATATAACATTCACTTGATGGATACAGCATTTATTGTTTAACCTAACTCTGCATCGCGTACAAGGACACAAGTTTGGATATTTATTAACTGTTAATCGAGTCGTGAGGTTAACTCGGCATAAAACGTCACAGCCACATTGACGAATACAGGGTCTATTGTTTAATTTAAATCGACATCGCACACGAGAACACAAGTTTGAATATTTGTTGAACTGTTAATCGAGCTTGAGGTTTAACTCAGCATAAAAGCTGTTGCAAATTTAATAAACATGGGAACATTGTTTGTTTACACGATCGACTACTGTGTATAGCATCATTTCGATCGTGCTCACGTTGCTAACTCTCATCGGTCGATCTGTCGATGGTGTGTGTTTACATTAAACCACATTTGAATTCCCTGTAAGTAGTCAGCAATGAGCTGTGCTGTAGTTTGTCGATCGAACGATAAACCGATGGGTCTGCAGATAAGGCAAGGGTGAACATGTCCTGCGCCTGTATGGGAAAATGCTTCTTAGCTATGCGCCTTGACATGTTCGGGGGCTAATGTCAGTTACATGATGAGGTAACTGAATTCGATTTCAGGAACATGATGCGTTGGATGTAAGCATGCCCCTGCGTGAAAGTATGTAGATCCTAATGCGATAGCGTTAGCAAATGGCAATTAATATAGGTGATTTAGGTGCTTAGAAAATTTCTTAGCGTAAATGATGGTAAGGTGAGTAATGGCTTTACAAATGAACTTGCCAATAATACTTGTCCTTAAACCTAGGAGTAAGTTACTTGATCGTAGTGGGAAAGTAAGTAGTGGCGTTCAATGGAACCGCCACAGGCCCTTCCTGGGTACCGCGATGAATGGCCTTGTCATTTGATTTTCTGGCCGATAATGATGCTGCTGTAACCTCAGAAGAATTGCTTGTAGAGCCACCTCCTTTAATCGATGTTCCAATGGAGTGAGATAGCGCCTCGTCAGGTTTAGTCAATGAAGTTGATGTACTTGATGATGACGATGATGATGACAATGTCGTTTCTACACTATTTGATGTTCCAATTTTAAAACAGTCATCCTCCCCTTTCACCCTTGGATTTGTGGCGGCAGGGGGTATGGGCACCAATCACGGGCACTAGTTCACTTCCTTCCCACTTCTTATTTTCTGCGCCTCCGGAATAATCTGCGTCACCGCGTTCTTCGGAACCGAATAAGATTAACTGTTTCTAGAATCGTAGAAAAGTGCGTCTCTGCGAATAACGTTTTTCCTTGTCTCCCCACCCCCTGCTGACAATGTTAATACGAGCGAAAGGGAACAATGAGCGCAGATGCGTCGTCCACGACCAATGGACTACGACGATTCACCACCGACGAAGGGAAGAAAGAATAAAACATGCCGGGTAATCGGATATGAGTTTTCTTTTATTTTGCTTACACATGTAGTTCTTAATGGTTTGTTAATTTAACTTAACGCGAATACACCGGTTTTAATGATTGCTTTAATCAGCCTAACGCGCGTAGTCTTTTTAATTTTCGTAAGGCAACCGATGTACTCAGGCGACAACCGCTGACCCCTTTTGCAGATTAAATTCGATTTTTCTATGCCCGGACCCGGCGGCGGTTAGGTAACGACTGACTTCTACACACGGGGGCGGCGTGCCCCCGCGTGGTCGCGGCGGTTACAGGGGAACCTTGACCTGATCGTGGCGGTAGTTGGAGGACGACTGACTGATGGAATCGAAAATTTATTGCGTTGTGGCAGTGGGGTTATAGCTAAAGTCAGCTCGCCGCCACTTACTAAGAATTTTGGAAGAGTTGCTGCGCCTGCATAGGAATTTAGTTCCAGCGAATCCTTGCTGTATAAGCTAAGTTGGATTCGTTGGTGGTGTGTACCGGGAAATTGAAATTGCTTGGGTGCATGCAAGGAGTATCGTTTAGATAGAATATTGACCGAAGTCATTTCGGGGAAATGTATGCGGCTTGGTATAGTTATTAATGTTCCGTTGTGGATTTGAATATGCGTTTGTTACGGCATATGAATTTCGGGAAAATTAAGATTGCTTGGTCGCAAAGAGGGAATATGGGTTAAGTAGAGAATTGACCGAAGCAATTTTGCGAAAAATTATATGTGGGGTGATGTAATTAAGGAAGATGATTAATATTCCGTTGTAAATTGGAATATGCATTTATTTCAGTTTGGGAAATGGGTTCCTGGTAAGTGTGGGGTCTATACAAATGCAGACTTTGCATGGGGAGTTGGATTAAGGTGACGCGCTGTTAGCGGTCAGGGTTGGTTCTCCAAGTGGTATAGAGAACCCCTACAGATTCACTTGGAAGTTGATGATAATAACAAAGGCAGTTGATGATAATAAAAAATACGCCTTGAGAAAGTGAGAGATTGAAGATCAGTGAGGGGGGAACAGAGAGAATGGATGAGCATTTCTTGAGGAGGATTGCATACCATCAGGGCCCGGTGTAAATTCGTCTTTGAGTTGCAGTAGCTTGGATTCAATTAAAGTCGGATTAAAAGAGTTGTAGAGAAAGGGCCCAAGGGAAAAGTTATGTAAATAGTTGAAGTATGACAGGTCAGGAACAAAGGAGACATTCGATTCCGCTCGCACTGTGCTCTGACATTTACCTTTCTTCAAAATCCCCTTTTGTGCGCGCGTTAGTGTAAAAAAAAAAGTGAATGACTGATTGATATAAGTGGCGAAGATCTTAGCAATAGTAACAGGATCAAATGAGGTATGAGAGTTTAAGGTAAGCGATATGGGGTGACCAACGGATCTACGTTTATGATTGATGAACTGGGAGAAGGTTTTGGGTTTGATTTTTAAGGTTGGTGTGAGTTTTGGTAAGATAGTTGCGATAAAGGGTGTTGAAAAGTTCCATGAATGGGAGGTAACAGCCAAGAAAGCAGGAGTAGTCAGGTATAGTTCGATTCCAAGAGAAGATGACCCATAACTTATACCGTTTGTTACGCAGCGTGCGAAGCTTGTGATTGTACCAGGGACGGGGAAGAGGTTTTTTTTTTGTTTACACTAACGCGTTCACAAAAGGGGATTTTGAAGTACCCTTAAATGTCAGAGCACAGTTCGAGCGGATGGAGACGAAGTGGTTAGGGAAAAGAGGTGTTGACGTATATTGGTCTTGAATGTCTGGACATTACAACGACAGGAAAATACGTGGTCAGGTAGAGCATTCCACATGCGTGTGGTTCAGCTAAAGACTGATTCTCTATGTTTATTTGTGCGCCTGAAGTTGACTTTTAACGCGAACTGATCCGTATTCACAGATTGACGGGTATCGCGGGAAAATGTCTGAAGATGTGGAACACATTCAGCAAGCTCAGTTGAATGTCCAGAAGTTTCTACTACCTGTGGGAGAGTGTAGCACTTTTTGTCTCACTCTCTGGACACCAAAAACTTTCCAAAGATTATAAATCAATCGAGAGTATCGATGCCTGAGGGACGTAAACAGAGGTGCGAAAAAGAGGAAAACAGACACAAGGAATGGAAAGAGTAGAGGGTTTTTATTATTTAGCAAGTCCCGAGGCTTGTTAAATTTCCATAATAATTTCTTTTTCCAGGCGAGGTTATTAGCCTTGCGCCAGCACTGCACTCACTTGCGTGTACTCGTATATCCTCGCACTTTTCACAACACTTAGACGCGTGTGTGGAGATCCGTTTATTTGCCTAGGATCGCACAGATAACTTTGCACTGCACTCGCACGCGTGAGTGGAGATCCGTTTGTTTGCTTAGGATCCCACAGTAAGATTTGTCGCACGAACCGATACTGCAATTGGGTATCTTGTGTATATTTAATATTTAAGATTCCCAAAACGGATGGCACAGCTGGTCCGATGGTACGGATCACGAGGCAGAAGCGCACGTTGCTGTCTTGTTGGTGGCAGAACTCAGAAGCTGTAGTCTTGTGCGTATCATGCTATCTCTCTCTCTAAACTAAAAGTTTTATAACGCATCTATACGTATTTTATGAAAGTATGACTCACTTGTATTGAATAAAAATTATCGACCGGATTATGATACTCCAAAACGCTGGGAAAAGCGAGCGGCTTTTTCGAAAGTTTCGAAGCCTTTGAAGTTGTTGCCGAAATCAGCTTTAAAAGTATGGAAAAAAAATTGTCCCACATTAAACTCCTTTTGGATATCATTTTTGGGATGTTTATACGTAATTTAAGCTAAAAAAAAAACAATAAAAAAATAGTTACATATATAGATAAAACCCCTTAAAAGCGAAAATTTTAATACACATTTTTAGAGGATACAAAAATAATAACAGCTTATCTTAATAATGAAATTTATGCTAAAAGATTTATTTAAACAACATACCTTTAAATTTTTATCATCAACGTCTAATGATAGTCATTTCCTATTAGAGTGTCTGAATAAGTTATGAAATTTCTATACACCCTACTATCAAAAATGTCTACTATTGATATTTCTATATCCCACCAAAATTAAATACTAAGCCTTTGAATGTTATCAAAAGTCAAGTGCCTCTGAATAACCACCAGAATTTCCTGATATTATAATAAAATCCTATTTGTATAACTCCCAGTCCATGGCAAACACATTCTGTCTACGCACTTTGGCTATCAGTCAGAATATCGTATTATACATATCCTATTTCATTGCACATTTTCTTCTAGAATATTCTCTCCTATAAATTCAGTGTATTTCACGATACATATTAATTAGCTGTTTATTCATTCTACAATACGAAAAAGCCTTAATGGATCTAAATACAGATCAATACAAAACAGAATGTCAATGAGATGGCAGGAGCGGTCAGAGACCGAAAAATAAACAAAAATACGACACACACTTCTTGGTATCGCAAAATGAGTCGCTATCTGAAAGATACATACACTCTGAATCATAAACCCGCGCCGCTCTTTAAAAATCATTAATTATCCTTTAGACTGCACAAGGCACGTCTACAGTCATCTTGCCCTGCCTAACAGTGACTGCTATTGAAATCAGATTGACTAATCGGCTTCCTTTCATCCACGTTTCGCTTTTATTTCCAAAGCGCCAAGTGTTACTCAGCCTTACCGATAAAACGACAAAATAACTCTTTACAATATCATAAAAGGGCCCGTAAGATACAATACACAGCTTAACCCAATGAAGCTGGGCACATGTGCATATCGCTCTGAGTAAAAACCTTCCCCGACAAATGATAACAGAACCACGCATGGAAGATACCACAAAACATCTTTATAATGGAGTTTCGGCATCTTTCTTTCTTCGAACCAGCGACAGAGTCGTCGATATCAATCAGAGAATTTCATTTATTTAACTTAGATAACGATGGATGGACTACACGCCGCGTTTATTGTTGAAAAGCTAATTCAGCCGTAATCAACCACAAGATATGTCTTGATCGTTCTCTTGTGTTGTTTATCGTTTGTCAACAATCAGAAATGCCAGCGCCAACAACATAGGCTCACCCAGTGAATAAACAGAAATTTATTGATCAATGTGATGTTTCAACCGATTGTCTTGACGATGTCCTTCAACTGTCTCTTTGTAAATATAAAATTCAAATGTATCATCCGAATACAATTCATTGTCTTCATTGTGCATTCCCTTTTAGAATTCGGCGATATACCCACAAGATCAGTATGTACTTACGAACAGCCCTTTAGAGTTAATTAAGTTTTACTTGCAATGCAGCTGTGGGTTTGTACGTAGAAACGTTGTCTTTTGTTTATTTCATTTATTATTTTGAAGGTAAAAGTTCTCTTATAATTAGGGTTCAACATCAAGATCCACTTTTTTTATTGATATTTTTACACTTCGGCGACTGCCTGCCTGCCTAAGAGTGAATATCTGATCAATCGCTGATGTGCCTGGGATGAAGCCACACTGTTATTGACCAATGATGGCTTTAGCGGATGGGACTATCCGATCTTGTAGGATAGTGGAGAGTATTTTATAGGCGGTACTATAAGCAATGTTATACCCCTATAGTTGCTGCACAGTGTGATATCTCCCTTCCTATGCATGGGGCAAATTATACCACGACGCCAATCTTCCAGCATCTCCTCTTGCTCGCATACGTTCACCACGATCTCACGAATTGCGCTGTCCCTCCTTGTTTGATCAGCTCAGATTTATTTGATTTGAGTTGCCTTATGGCTTTTAATGTTTCCTCAATGCTCGGTGGCGGCAGTGTTACAGAAGTTTCTGTGTATGTACTTGCACTTAACACCCAAAAATCTTCACAACAACACACTTAACATCCATTAAGCAATTAAAACCACTTCGTTTATTAAATTGTCCTTTATTGATTGATTGTTGTAAAACACCCTACACACTTTTTTTAACACGTGCGACACACAACTTCACGTTTTCTCGTTACTTTTCGTCTTTTACTTCCGTCATTGATGACGGGTAATATTCACGACACCCGAAAACTAAATTGTAAGTGCGACGGGCTTTATTAAATTACGTCCGTCTAGGACAACGATTGGTATCAGACTCTGATTGAATACCCAAAACCTATAATGCACTTTTACAGGTACTCATTGGATTGGGTCTTCCCTCCACCCCTTTTTTGTGGAAGTCATGTAGGTTTCTTTCGCTCTTCTTTTTTCGTTTGGATTTTTCCTCCTTAGAACACATACTAAATTGATTATAAATAAACCTTTTGATACTTTATATTGTATCTTTTAAAAGCAGTTCTACATTCCAGAATTATCTACATCCGTGAGAATGTTAGATTCGACCTCGGGATATCTGAAGAAAAGGGGAGAGTATCTCCAGAATAGTCTCTGCAGGGTAAATACGTGCAATCTGTAACTACTTGGTTGGGCTTCAGCGCCGTACAAATGTCCTCGCCTTTTATTCCTCCCCGTATATGGCCATCGTCCTCGTATATACGCTGCTATTGTCATTCATGTAACTGTTGTTGTGTGCGGATCATTTTTCCGAGAAGCGAACGATCTATTGTTCGATGTAGCATCTTCTTAGGAATTGGCTCACTGTTGCTTGAAGCATTGTCTTCCTTGGAAATAAAATGATCTGTGGTTTTGGTATATAGTCTGCTTGGGAATGAGAAGGCTGTTGTCCGGTGTAGCGTCTTCCTTCGAATTGCAATTATGTGTCACTAACATACCATAAATACAATTTTCTCCAGGATCTTTTCCATAGACACGTGAGATGATAAGTTATCTGGTGGTTTTTTTGTTTTCTTTGACAGAAGTATTAGGTACTGCACTTTTCATGCATCGGAAAATATTCTAAGCATTTCTGGATCGCTACTTTGAATACTTCCTCTCTAGATCTAATAAATAATAACGAAATAATGGAAGTTGGTCAAATACAGACATTTCCAACACAGATCGCAACGATCAAACGAATTGCCAAAATATAAACAGATCTTCGTTTGGAAGTTAATAGACATCTGCTGCAGAGTTTCAGATCTCCTAGTAGAAACCGCCAATGCCGTAGGAGTCCTTTCCGTAACTCCTCGAATTGACGAAGTAGTGGTTAGCATTCCTCAGATAGAAATTTTGTCCCTCCTTTTTATTATCTTTGGCTTTTTGGTATAAACTCGTGTAAACAGCTGTTTTATTGGCTACAGACAACTTCCATGCAGCCAAACCCTTTGAGTTAAAATTCCCTACTAAAAAAATGTTATCTTAAACTTCTTTTTAAATGAACAAAACATAAAATTGATTGTCGATGTCATTCTGCATGTGTGACACTCGGCTAAATGGATTATCTTCAAATTGTTTTTAAAATGAACCAAATGTTATATTTAATGAAAACCCAAATCCTACGCTTGTGACTGTACTAAAGAAATATTATCTTAACCTTTTTTTGAAATGAACACAACATAAAATCGATTGTCGACATCATTCTGCATTTGTGACACTCGGCTGAAGAAGCATTAATTTCAAATTGTTCTTAAAATGAACCAAATGTTATATGGAATAAAAACCCAAATCCTGCGTTTGTGACTGTACTAAAGAAATATTATCTTAACCTTTTTTTTTGAAATGAACACAACATAAAATTGATTGTCGACATCATTCTGCATTTGTGACACTCGGCTGAAGAAGTACTAATTTAAAATTGTTCTTAAAATAAACCAAATGTTACATGGAATGAGAACCCAAATCCCGGGTTTGTCACTCTACTAAAGAAATATTATCTTAACCTTTTTTTTTTGAAATGAACACAACATAAAGGTGATTGTCGACATCATTCTGCATTTGTGAGAGTCGGCTGAAGAAGTATTAATTTCAAATTTTTCTTAAAATGAACCAAATGTTATATGGAATAAGAACCCAAATCCTGCGTTTGTAACTCTAGTAAAGAAATATTATCTCAACCTTTTTTTTGAAATGAACACAACATAAAATTGATTGTCAACATAGTTTTGCATTTGTGACAGTCGGCTGAAGAAGTATTAATATCAAATTGTTCTTAAAATGAACCAAATGAATGAAATGAGAACCCAAATTCCGGGTTTGTCACACTACTAAAAAATATTATTCTAGCTTTCTTTTTTAAATGAAATGAAATGAAAATATGGCAAGCCTTGGGATCAGAACATAAAACTGATTTTTGACATCATTCTATATTCGTTACACTCTGACATAGAAGCATTAATTTCAAACTGTTCTTAAAATTAACCAAATAGTACGTGGAAGAAGAATCTAAAATTGGACATTCGACTGAAGAAGCATTACTTTGTAATTGTTTTTAAAATCAGTCAAATATAAAGAGCTTGGAGAATAAGAACTTAAAAATGGTCACCGAAATTTTCTTGGTTTTCTGCATTTGTGACACTTGACAGAAGAATCACTGTCTTAAACTTCTTTTTATAACTGAACCAAATATGGAAAGCCGGGGAAGAAAACCTAAAATTGGTTTCGAAATCGTTCTGTATTTGTGTCATTCGGCTGAAGAACTATTACCTACAAGTTCTCTTTGAAATAAACCAATATGATAGATGTAGAGACTATAACCTGACCCGGATTGATCTTCTTCGGCCTCCGTACCATGGGTAAACCGATACACAGACAACCGACTTATAACCATCTATTTAGATGTAAGACGCCTACAACAGCGTACCATGTCTAACATTATTTATGGCAACATATTCGTGTTTTTGTTTTACGAGCCCGTCTCTGATTTGGTTGCCACACCAGCTCCTTATGATTTAATGAATCACCAACAGGATTTACATAAATTCTTTGGAAATAAAAGTGTGAACACACGATTTATGTACTTTATTATGCAGCGTTCGATTCTTTCTGCTGTGATTCTCGCGTTGATTGCTTTGAAGAACCATAAAAACCCAAACGCTGGGACTCTTATGAATCAGAAGTTGCGACTTATTAATATGTTAATTTAGATATATGTGTGATTCTGTTTTGATTGTTTCTATTGTTTGGGTTCATTAGTAAAACAGACCTTAATTACAAAACACAAACATAAAACACGCCTCTCTCATTTAGGCACGTTCAATTTATTTGTTAGAAGAAAAAAAGCAAACCAGTTTCAAGAAAATTTGGGTGAATGCTACTTCACATACGGGTATCGTTTGGACCAAATGGGCTTCAAACGATAGAAGGTATCGTTAACGTAAGTTATCTAATGGGCTGTGCTACATTAAAAAATGTTGTGTTGTGAAAACGACTTGTCTGGTCGCTGTAGAAGCAGCTAAGCATACACAAGGGAAGTGTAACCCCATACGGCATTATGAAAGACGTGGGTATACATTGACAATGTATACCACGGAAGCCATAAATACGTGGATTGGAATAGCTAACGGGAATTTGATCGACTTCTGTCTCCTAACCTGCTGGAATTTTGGAACTTCTGGTCATCGGGTGTATAATTATTTCTACAGATTTTCCTATCTGAAAAAAAACTCTTCTCTGCTGGTACGGTTTCAAAATAAATACGAGCCGCAGGTTTATCGCATAAACTAAAGACCGAAAACAAACCGCCATTAAGCCATCGAAACAAATAAATGCTTCAAATATCCCAATACTGTGCCTAGTTCATTTACCCTTACATAGCAATAATTCTGTGAACAATAATGACCCGAAATTCGTTTTTAATTTAATATTTTTATCTATATTTCATCGCCTTTCAAATAATCTTCCTGGGATCCATTTTTTATTTTTTTATTTTTCAATACACTTTTTAAATTCAATTTCCGGAACCACCTCATTTGCATCGACATTTTTTTGAGTTTAAAGAATAGTCAGGAGACACACGGTTTTAAATCATGGTTATGGAATGATATTGGTTCAATTTAAAGCGAAAAACTTCCGAAGAAATAATGTTAAGAAAAATTATTCTTGGACTTCTGACTTTTTTCGGGCGCAGAACATCTGCAATGTTTCTTGATCAAACTGAAAAGTCCGTACTATTAGAAGGTCACTTGTTGTAAATAGAAGATTTTTGAACACCGAATTTCGATTAACTTGACGTGCTGTGCATCAATTGGTTTTTGTGTTGGTCTTGTAAGTGTTTCATATTCAATGCATTTGTGGCGGTTCCGCCCACTTACCTGAAAAACCCCAATAACTGCTACCCAACTTCCTTAAGGGGACATTCCGGTTTGTCGGGTCAAAAAATAGGTTATTTTCATGGTTTTTTAAAGAGAAAGTATTAAAGGTATAACAACAATTTGTTTTTAAACATTTTATTCATCTTTCGACTACGTTTGTAAATTTTGTCGAGTCACTCCGGAACCGAAAACCGTCATTGTATAACCATCTAATCTGCTTTGCAATGACTTGCAACTATCGATACAGCTGCAAGCACTTTACCCAGAAATGCTCCTTTGTTTGAATCTCCAAACAAGCATCGACTTCGCGCATAGCCGCCGGATTGAATTCAAAGCATAAACAATGCAAATATAGAATCAGTTTCCCACAAACGAATTTCCCTGCATATACAAATACAAGCGAGGGATTCGTTTCGTTCACCAACCCATTAGCACCTTTTCCCAATGGCTATTCGCCTATTTACACAAGGGCATCACTCATCTAAGACTTTTATGATGCCCTCGTCCCATATTTGCTTTTAGCACATCTCTTCGATGCATCGTCGTCTATTTTAGCCACGATGCACAGCATAAACCATGATCGCCCCGATTCCTTTTATCCTTGCCGCCTGTCTGCTTTGTTTTTCCATTGCATTCGCGCATGAGTAAACGACCCAGATCTGAACGATCACACACACACCACCATGATCTCCATTACGAGATCTAGTTATCTATTCCACCAAGAGAGACTTTACGTTTCTCTGGTGGTAAGTAAAAACATATCCTTAGTGGAGAGGATATCTACCACCACACCACCAAACTCACCCCAAACGAGGGTTGAATCTTTGAGTCTTATTACATCCGCAGAACAGTACGGTCACGCCGCTCCCACTCTCCGTTGCGCGGCGGAGAAGCGTAGGTGAGATAGGAGTGTTTCACCGTGTTTAATATTTATAAGAAATCAATTTAATATGAATAATAAGTCTAAGTAAGTATAAAAACACTAACATATTTGATAATGGCTGAGAACAAAGTGGTTTTTATTAAGAGAATTATCCTTCACAATTTTAATAACGAAAGTGAAATAAACTAAAAATTAATTAAGAACAACTTGTGTTTTAATTGCTATCTGGTGGACAGTGTTTTCCCTTACTCCCGGTTGTGGACAAATGTGGCGGCGTTTCGTCCTTTTGGTTCGGCGTTTTACTTGGTGGAACATTATGATGGAGGAGGAAGATGAACGGAGTGCCCATGCCTGGCACAATACTTCCTCCCCACACATTCCCGATCCTCTATGAATAATTTATGTCAATCATATGCTTGTGTTTTTGGACGTATGTTCTATCAAATTATGGCTGGGAATGAATCATGCAAACATCCCGCGTTAATGGCTTCTTAAAAAGTATTGTTTTCCTAAGTTGGTGCAACTGTCGCCTACTTTAACGCTAAGTTTGAGCGCCATCGGTTAAGCAGCTAGTTGTAAACAACCAAAGACATTGATTCATTTCAGGTAGATAATTTCCGAATAAGGATATGTTTTTAAAATAATAAAGGGTTTCCCAATAGGGACGATGTGTTTTTAAAACTTCATGGCAGCCATGTACAACACTTTTATTTTTCTTCTCCCAGGAAAGGCAAACCTATAGCGCTGAGTCAGCACCCTGGGATACTATTTTTTCTCGACCGGGTCCATCAGCGAAAGATGCTCAAGGATTTCTTCCAACCATTTGACGAAGCCTCTAGCTTAACGGGGTGGTATTTCACCGAGCGGCTGGGTTTACGACCCTACCTACCACTCAGTAATTGTGTCGAACTGCACAATAGCTCACAACAAACGCAAGACACAACCTCCTTACCAACTCAGACATTGAGGCGGCGACTTGAACTACACCCGCAGTTATTTTATATGCTTGCGGTTATTGGTGTCATAGAGAAATGTTCAGAGAGATAGTTTGCTAGACGTACATGCGGAATTCGTTAACAAACGGAAGGTATTGAGGAATATGATTTGCAAACTAAATATGATCCATGGTATACCCTAAGTGATGAATTAAATAACCCATTGGTCATCCCCCACAGAGTAGCCGTTAAAAAAAGCCATAATAATCGTAACAACAATACTCAAATGCAAAGGAGCAAAAGTGATATGGTCATAACCGTTGCCGATCTGCTCCCTCTGTGTGAAGACACGAGAGTACAAGAAGAAAAGAATATCTGTGAAAAAGCAATACCTCCATTGACCATCGAAAAGGTGTCATGACGGCAAGCCTCATTAAAAATAATAAGACCCCAAAATTGGATGAAGTTCTCAACGATGTGGTGGAGACTGCTTTAGCAAAAAACCCGGAAGTCTTCAGAAACCTCCTTCATCGTCTGCTTCCAAACAGGAAATTTTCCTCATCATGGAAAAACCAACACAACTCTCAAATTCAATCAACTACCCAAGCCTTCTCTCCTCCATCAAATTTTACACTACTCCCCAAACCAACTAACCCTAAGCGAAACCCTTGTTTCTTCTACTTGCCCGCCCATCACACTTCTTACAGCTCTAATGAACCCATTTTGTGAATGCTGCGGTGGACAAACTCTTACCCTACCTTCTTTGACTTCAATCTCACCTCTCTAGCTCTCAAACGTCGTATCCTCTCTTACTCTTCCTGACCCCATCCCGTTCTCACACCCTGCACTAGTACTCACACGCTAACCTCCGGGCTATCCTAGCCCTTCCCTGTCCTACCACTTATACTATTGTCTGTCCATCTTTGTTTAGTTCCCCATTCCTCAGTTTTTAAGTTACCTTAAAGTCAATCCGAAGCACCAGAGCCGTATACCATAGCGACAACATAGCAATTCCACATCAATTGAATGTAATTGAAAATAACGGTCGAATTCGAAAACGCGGCAGTGGTCTGATGTGTTGAGCATTTGTTCTATATTTTAGTTTATCTTTCTAACCGTCATAACGTCGGTCAGAATCACACTTCTTCACTATCTTCATAAACGCAATAGAAAGTTCATTGGGAAGCTCATATCACTGAGAGGACACATTGAATGGCTCCCACGGAGCACGGATCTTAGTCCGAGTGATTATTTTCTGTGGGGAGTCTTAAAATCAACAAACTTTAAAGGTTATCTGGTAACAATTTTGTAAATATACGTCTCTCAGGAGAGGCGAACCCATAGCGCCGACACGCCCCCAAATAACGGTTGCAGTGCTTTTTGAACAGTTGTAGGTTGTAGCGCTCCACGAACACTTACGCGGGGAGGGAATTCCACAGCTTCCCCGCTCTGTAACGGAACGAGTTCTGATGCAGGAATGTTTGCGCCGTCGGAAGATGAACCGCAAATTGGTGCGATCCGTCTGTTTGTTATGTAGAGCGCATATAAACCGAATTTCGCGGAACAATACCACAAATCTCCGAAGAACAGTACCCGTGATAATATCTGTAAAACGGACAGAGGTCGGCTACGTGCCTTCGATGTGATAGCGACTGTAGTCCCGACGTCAGCGCCGAGTCCCCGATCAGGCGGATCGCTCGTCTTTGTAGGCTCTCAAGTAGGTCGAGGGTATGTTTAGGAGCCGAGCTCCAAACATGAGAGCAATATTCGAGCGCGGGTCTAATTTGGGATTTATACAGGAGAAGAAGATGAGCCGGCGTAAAATATTTCTTGGCTCTGAAAAGATTACTCAGTTTTCCTGCGGCGGTTCCGACGATGTTCGACACGTATTTATACCACGATACATTCCCATAGACCGTGACGCCGAGCAATTTCAAGCTTTCCTCCGATTCGAGGGCCTGGTCATTCATCACCAGCTGTGGAACCCATGGCCCATTTTTCCTTGTGAATGATGTATACTGTGTCTTGCATTGGAGTCGACGAGATTGGCATTTTCCCACCGCAGGACCTTATCCAGATCCCGATTCAGAGAGTCGATCCGGCTACATCTCAGCTGGTGCGACGTTGATGCACGAATCGGTCGATCACTCGAAAAAGAGAAAAGAACCGTACTATATCCGCCAATCTGAACAGTCTGTTATCCGTTGATTCCAACACATCATTTATGTGGAGCAAAAACAAGGTTGGGACCAATATAGAAACCTTGAGGACCGCGGAATTAGCGGGATACAAATCGGAACACCCGCCGCCCACAACAACCCGGATCGATCGATTTTCGAGGAAGTTCTTCGTCCAGTCGCAAAGCTGCTGTTTAGAAAGTCCATATGAACGAAGTTTGCTCAGCAATGCCCCGAGCTAGACAAGGTCAAAAGCCTTGGAGATATCCAATGCGGCCGCCCTTGACTCGTCATACCCCTCAATCGCAGATGTTCATGCATCTGTTATAAGGATCAAAAGGTCTCCGTGGACCGCCTGCCACGGAATCCGTATTGACGATCATTCAGAAGTTCGTTTCACTCCAAATACTTAACTCTGTATTGATGACCTTTTCCATTACCTTAGATAACATAGACCTGCTATTGGCAGGTAATTTTGTGGGAGACACATTCCCCTTGTTTGGGATTGGCTGAACTCGATCGACTTTCCAGCAGGCAGGAAAGGTTCTTCGTGCATAAGATAAGCGAAAGAGTCTGCCAAGAACCTACGACAATTCTGGAGCACAGTTCTTAAGGACTATTGCTGCCGTCAGGGTCGGTTGCCTTCCTACAGTCCAGTCCACGTAGAATGCGTTGAGTATTGCGCGGGCGGAACCTCTCATCCCGTATCGAAAACCGTACCACCGCGATCATAGGTGGCTCCAAAAGACCGGGATCGAGGTTTTAATTCGCGGGAAATAAATTTTTGGCGGATTTTTGTTTAGTTTGTTCTAGTGTTCCGCCGAACACTGTTTGTAAGAAGGTGAGAATCACACGGAGCGAACAGCACAATGAAACGCGAAGATTGTTTTGCATTTAATTTTTTTATTTTTTTGATAACACTTATTGTTTATATGTTAAGCACACAGTTCACACCGATTGCTCAATGCGCGTTTCTTTCGAGATGCTTTTTATTTACATTTCGCTGCGACAACCGACACACGTTCGACTCACTTTCTCTTTTTAATTTTATAAAACTAAGTCGCGGTTAATATGGTGACAGAATCTCGACTTCCGTTCGACCTCTTCAAACTGCTCGTCCCGGTGACGATCAAAATCCGACTTGTCGTCTCGTTGACGATCGAAATCTCACTGCCGGTATTTTCCTCAAAAATGCCCTGATACAGATCGTATCTGTATCTCTATCGAAAAATTTTCTTATTCCCCCTGCTAACAGAATTTCCGAATTCCTGTTAGCAGCATGTTATCGTATCCCCGGGGATATTTCATAGTTTGCTGAGAAAGGGAAAGTCATCTTGCATACATTATTCGTTGGTGATAGCATTTCCTTTTCCACGGCCTTCTGTTTGCACAGAACATCTGGCGCGCGAGACGGAGATGATTTTTCGGGCGTACAGCCCGTGGTTGTTTGCCTTTTGTAAACACAACCGAAATCCATTAGATCCTTCTAATGGATGTGAAATTTTTACAAAGGAATCGTGGGACCGGAGTATTTCCTTTGTTGGCGTTGGACTTGTAAATCTTCCGAATTATCTTGTTGCGATAATTACGGTTGTTTACAATTTTGGCCGCGGATAGGCGATATGCTTTCTTGCGTTTAGCTGCCAGCGTATGCATCCGTTGTTATTTATCTACCGAAAATGTAATTCCTGGTAAACATCGTGCAGATGCTTTGGATGGAAGATTTATGGCCTGTAATCTGGAAATGTTTTTGCATACTATGAATGGATGCGTTGACTCGATGCTGAAAGTTTTTGAACGTTAAGTTCCTTGTTTTTTTGATGTCGGGTTCAACATTGTTTCAGCTTCCTATGCCCTTGTTACAGGCCTGATTAAGAGCTTTGGGGACACGTGTCTGTGGGCACGTGTACTGGATAAGGTAAGTAAGTTCCTTGAAGGTTTGGAACCTTACCTGGGCGGAATTGTGCGTTCGTAGGACGCTACAAATTCACGAACACATTAGCTTTATTTGTGACTAGTGTTCCGCTGCCTGTCACTAACAGGGGAAAAGAGGAGGGAGCGAAATTACTGCCCTTGCCATTGACCTGAAGGAGCGCGAACTAGTAAGGACGGACGGAGTTTACTAGTCACTCTCTCGTTGTAAGCCTTCTTCGCTGTATCAATCGCCCGCGTTTCTGACTCTATCAAAATTCGTTCTGTTGACCTCGGTGCGATTAAAGCGCCAGTTTAAAAGCTCTATTTTTGCCGCTGGAATCTATTCCATTTTTTATCATACCAAGGTTTATCAGATGAATTGGGTTTGATGGAATGCGGAATGTAGATCTCCATTCCAAGAAGAATAATCTCTGTTACCGACTCCGCGCAAGCGTTAACATCGGAGTCTCCAAAGCACACCTCCGACCATGGAAAGGATGCGAAGGAACCTCGCAAATCGTCCCAGTTAGCAGCCCCATACCTCCATACACGGAGAAGCCGCCCAGATCGGTTATTAGCTTGGAATGCAAGTGGTTGCGCAACCGATACCAAGCAGTGATCTGAGTTTCCCAGTGGCGCAGCCACCTCCACGGTATAAATACTCGGCTCTGATGTCAAAAACAGATCCAGGGTGTTCGCATAATCATCTCGGGCATCCGGCACTCGCGTAAGTTCCTCCGGAAGTTGAGTCAAGTTGTGGCTAATAGTGAACATCTCCGCCTGCCTCCCAGCCTCGTTTGTTCTGATAGAAAGCACCAACCAGCCGGAATTGGGTACATTAAAATCGTCTAAGACGACCATTTCAGAAGCCAGGTGGTTGATCTGCATCCAGTCGACGGTACGTGAAAGACGTTCGAAAAATGTCGCTGGTCGGTTGTCATTCGAGGAGAGACAACAAAGAAATTTAATAGAATTCTTCAACACGACCCTCAATTACATGATGTCCAAGTTATTGGGTTCCAGCGCCATCATCGTTTGGCAAGCCAGATCGGGCTGTGTGGACACGCAGACTCCACCCTTAAACCCGAGTCTCGAATGTAGGTCATATCCTGAACAACGAAGGTATGTCCAATCAGATGACAAATCCACCTGGGTTTCAGTTAGCACAAAGATATCAGGTTTCGCTATTTGCAAATACAGATGAACGGCGTTTACATTCGTAGTGGTGAATCCGACGCCCCTGATGTTACAAAATGCCGTTACCAGTCGAGCGTCGACAGAGTCTCTAGAACGTGCTCGATTATGCGATGACGAATTTCTTAAAGTTTGGTTATTTATCATAATATCTGCATGGTGTTCCCCCTGACAGAGTTTCCCCCGGAGATCCGAATGGGAAACTAGTTTACCTCCGGAATTCTTGTTCTCAGTAGGCACTGTGGCGGTTTCGCCAAACCCCACTGTACACTTACCCAAAGAACCCCCATAACTGCTACCCAACTTTCATGATTTCCTGCTAATGCAATTGCATTAGCACTTGTAAATGCTTCACGCATCAAGCTTAATAAATTTATTTATTTAAAAGCTTTTGGAAAAGAATTCTTACCTACATTCATTCATACGAATCCAAAAATTCTCCATAAGAATTCTATCCAAATTTATCACAGATCCCAATCTTACATACGCATTTTCCTGGTCGAATTCCTGAAAACAAAACAATTTGGTTTACATACAATGTAACCATCATAACACGGATCATAAATATTGCGTCGCCTATGCCCAGCCTCACCATGTGTATAATAAATCCCTTTGCATACACATTGGCTGGCGACCTATACCCAAGGGACAAAAGCAAATATACGCACCTTGCGTCTTAAGGCATGAATTAGATCCTACAGCATAGGCAAATGCAAATAGGTATGGTATGCTTAACCTTGGCAGCGATGCTATGAACACCAATTCCCTGTGAATACGCTAAAACCAATTAGCACCGCTAATACAGCTGCAATGCAGATTCCTAGACAATGATCTATACGATCTCTTTACCCTGCATATTCCTGGATCCGTTACCATTGACCTTCTTACATAAGCAAACAAAGACCCAATTAGCATCCAATGAGATTCGGCTTGTTTGCTTAGCCGAACTCACATCGTATGGATCCACATTATGCCCTTTCTTTGTTTTAGATTCGTTCTCATGGTTTCGTTCCATGAACGAACCAATGTTCACACATGCATGTGTACCATCATAGATCTTCGCTAGGAGATCTGGTTCCCTACCCCCAAAGAGAGACTTCACGTTTCTCTTAGGATAGAAACTGCACCCTTAAAAGTAAGAGAGCCAGTTTCAAATTTCTTTTGACAACGAATGAATATTGTTGAGTCTTATTACATCCGCCGACCACCACGGTCGTTGCCGCCACCGCTCCCTGTGACGCGCCGAGGAGGCGTAAATTTCAGAGTCGCAAAGTAACACCCCCGAGTGCAGTACGAGTCAGTGGTGTTATGTTGAAGTCTAACGTGTTCTAAGTCGTGCGCCTGTATTTGATCATTGTAATGAGCTGTGTGTTGCGTTTCCAATTAAAGTACAGAAATCAATTAAAGGACAAACAATAAAATTAAATTTAAAGTGGTGATCACCAACCAACACCAGTGTTTTATTTCTCTCGGCCGGCACCTGTGTGTCTTGCTGCGTTTTGGACTTAAGCCTTGGTGATCTGTTAATGGCGGAATCGATGAACTAATAGTGTTGTTTGTGAGGGCGAAGAACCCTGCGTCCATGTCGGTGCCACGGCTTCGTCCCCCACAGTACCATCATGACTTGTCTCCGTGTCAATCTGGGCCATCAGCCATACAACCTAAACGTAGTCGAAGATTTCTCTCGACGATATCGCCGAATGTACAGCGTGACGGAGTGGCATCTCACCTTGGTATCGACTACCACCTAAACCAACCTTTTCTCGAACCGGTCCATTAGGCAAGCTCCGAAAGATGGCCAGGGATTTCTCCCGACCATTTCACGGAGCCTGTACCCAGATGGGGTGGTATTTCACTGGGTGGCAGGGCGTTGGGTCCACATCTACCACTCGGTAGGGTCAGATCCAACAAAATATTTTACGAGAAATCAACGTGTTCTTGAGGATTTGCAAATCCGACTTGAACTAAAACGTTAAGCTGTTGATAGTCACTACAATTTTTTAAAATCAGACATGATTCAAATTTTCTTTTTCTTCGTTTCTAAGAATAAAAATGGAACATTTTCGACTTCCGTAGTCCTTTTTTATGGTATATTGAAAATAGGCACACATTTAAGGTCCACCCTATACATAGAATTGTCTATCAAGAACGGGTCCGCAGGTGATGAGAATGGCCAATTATGGTATGACCTTTATTTGTGTCTTTCTGCTTGTACATCGGTATACCTTCAGATTCCCCTTTGCATGGCCTGCATTGAGGCAGCCCCAATGGTACCTCATAGAGTTCAATAAAATTTTCTAAAGTTATAGCTCCTATGAACTGCCAGTTGCTAAATATAGCATTGCCAATGCTTTTGTCGTTATAGTACTCTATGCGGGGCCGATGGTTTCTCCCCAACTCAATAAAAAGAAAATATAAATCTCAAAGATTAAGAGTCTCTTACGAAGAGGTTGAGTGCGAGGTACTATTGATAACCTTGAAATTAGTCTATGCGGCTGCTTTGATCTCCCGACGCTGACGTATTGCCTAGAGACTGACCTCTTTGATAGCTAAGAAGCTCTATCACCTCCATTTGTCATAAACCGCACATCTATGATTCCTCAATACTGTTGGGAACACTAGGTCATCTTTTGGCACTTGGATTTGGAATCGGTTAAGGGTTGTCAGCCCGAGAAAGTGAAAGTCACTAACGACCTTGCTTTGTTTTCCATTTACGTAGCACCTTTAAGCTAGTCCAACCGGAGGAAGTGAGGCCAATTATCGCTTCATAGCTGGACGCAGCCATCCCGCAATTTTCTTCCATCACATACTGATTATAATCTACCCGAAAACCATTCGCCTCTAAATTATTCTACGACTTAAGGTTTACATTTAACAGCGAGGTGTCGAAAGGTGCTAGAGTCAATTTAAATGATGCCAACTGCTGCTTAATTAATGTGCAAACGAAGAGTGGGTTTTATTTTGTACCCGACGACGGTAATTGCAAATCGAATTAAACAGTCAACATCATCAGGGGCGCCAAATGATTAACGATAGGAATGTGCTATAATCAAACCTATAACAGCGCAAAAAATGATTATACTTGTAACAACAACAATAGTGACTCAATAAATAAATTAACACTAGAAGTTGTTTGGCTGTCTAGTCCGGTGATCACAACGAGCGATCATCAGTGCCGGAGCATGGATAAGGATGTATACGGTGTGCGTGCGCGCTGTAGGGCGCGTTGGCAGTGCACCGCAAAGCGGGGGAGTACAGAAGTGGGGGTCGCTGGAGGCAGCTGGAGGCGGCTTCTAAACGTATTCGAAAAATACTTTTGAAGCGTATAATAGATTGAAGTGTAGAAAGTAAAAACCGGACTGTTTGCGGCAAATAGCCCACGACTAGGCGGCCGCAATTTAACATACTCAAGGTATAGTGTTCGTATAAAGGCGTCGGTGAAGGCGGCGGCTGTTTGTGATGCTAGCTAGCTAGCTAGAAGCAAAGTGCTGCGGCGGTCCCTGTAAGTGATCTTTCAAGTGTTGGCGGCAGCGGTGCACGGTGAGCGGGTTTTTAGTTTCTTTTCGATTTCTTTGTTGTTGTTGGTGTTGTCTGTTTCTTTTTTTTCGTTGTGTAGATATTTAGCTTTTCTTTCTTTTTGGGATTCTGGCGAAGCGGCAAGTTCTCTTTTATGTGTCGCGGGAACTGGTTTAAGACGGAAATTAATTATACTTGACGTTAATTCGAAATACCGGTTCCGATGTGAAGAATGTTTTTATATCAGAAAAAAATTGCGGCGTTTAGATGATGGCTAGGATAATGTCGGCCTCTTTAACATCCCATTTGGGGTTTTATACCTCTTCTGTTTTGTTTTATAAGCTTTTGATGAACGCCAAGGAGTCTTGATCTTCTCTTTAGGCAGCAATCAAAGTTTTTATAATATATTTGCACAAAAGAGATTTTGTGATACCCCTAAATGTTGAAGCACAATGCAATCGGTAAAAGATGAAGAAGATAAGGAAAGGAAGTGTCGGGTTATACTAGTATTGTTGTTAAAGGTTGCTTTATTTTAGTTTTTGTTCTCAATCTGTGTTTGCCGAATAGATATTCGCAGATTGAAAAATATCCGATGGAAGATCAGCCTATTAAATTAATCATAAACCAATTTTTTTAACATACTTTGTTTATTTGAGGAATAATCAATTTTTACATTAAGTACTACAGCTTACTTATAATTCTGGTCGTACAATTGTTTAGTTGTGGCGAACTAATTAAGAATGATACTAGAAATTTTGTTTACAACAATTTTTTATTAAAATTCTTTGCTATAAACAATTTGTAAAATGTTTTTATATATGTATTTTAGTAAATTATTAAGATATAAAAAATATTTACAAAAAGATAACAAAAAAACATAAAATTAAATTCAAAAGGTTTTGTATAACAAAATTAGCTGGCGATCTAATTAAGAACGATTTGTTTCTTTTTGTATAATTTCGTTTTAAACGTAAATATTTGTTGGTAAATATAATAATTTGTTTGAAAGTAAACGGAATCATAAGTTTTGTTTTAAGACATTTGAACGAGATATGGGAAAGAAAAAAAGCTGTACAAAAAACATGAGAGAAGCGATAATAAATCTTCGAAATAATGAAAGGTTGTCGTATAAAGAAATTTCCAAAAAGCTTAATTGCTCTAAAACAATGGTATTTAATGCTATAAAATATGTTGAAAAACCTAAAACTACAAAACTCGTAGCGAGACGGAGAAGATCTCGTAAAACAACTGATTGATTGATTGATTGAAGGCGGAACCCCATTTTTATTTAGCTTATTATTATTATTATTTATTGGCCTGTAGGAACCCGGAAGTTCATGACCTCACCGACTCGGCTTCGCCATCCTTCCCTGTCCTGGGCACTCTCCTTCCACGCTTCACCATTCGATCCGATCTCCTCAAGGTCAAACCTAACATTGTCCTCCCATCTCCGTCGCGGCCGTCCTACCGGTCTCTTTCCCGTTGGTCTACCGTCAAGAATTCTATGCACGGTCCTATCGTTCCCCATTCGCGCCACGTGTCCGGCCCATCTTAATCTTCGCGACTTGATTACTCTCACTATTGTAGGTTTGCGATATAGTTCTTCCAATTCGTGGTTATGGAGTCTCCTCCATTGTCCTGCCTCCTCGTCATATTTACCTCCAAAGATGCCTCTCAAAACTTTATTCTCGAATAGACGGAATTTGTTTTCTTCCCGTTTTGTGAGAGCCCATGTTTCGCATCCATATAGAACAATTGGCATGATTATGGTTCTATAGACACGGAGCTTTATGTTACGTGATAGCAGTCTGGATTTCAGCAGTTTACTGACTGCGTGCCAACTCGCGTTGCCGGCATGCAGTCTCTTGTTAATTTCCTTCGACATTTCGTTACTGGCCGTCAGTATCGTTCCCAGATATTTAAATTCTTTAACTTTTTCAAAGATCTTACCTCTGACGTTTATATGTGTTCTCTGAGACCCACCTGCTCTCGCCGTAATCATGTATTTTGTTTTGTCTTCATTTATTTCTAGGCCCACCTCTTCTGCCGCTTGCATGATGATTTCACAGTTTTTACTAACAGTCTCTAGATTATCGCCCAGAACGGCGATGTCATCCGCATATGCGAGCACTTGTGTGACCCCGTTCAGGGATGATCCGGCCATGTTGTCGTCTTGTACCTTTCTGATGACATACTCGAGCACAAGGTTAAAGAGACACGGCGATAGACCATCTCCCTGCTTTAGTCCGTCCCGGATTTCAAATGGTTCTGAGAGGTGGTTTTCTATTCTAACTCGCCCTTTGTTTTCGTTCATGCAAATTTGAATGAGCGCGGCATATTTTTTTTGGGACTCCCAGCTCAACTAGAATATGGTAGAGTCTCTGCCTTGCGACTGAGTCGTAGGCTTTTTTGAAGTCAACGAACAGTTGGTGAACCGTCTCTCCGTATTCCCACTTCTTTTCCAACAGTTGTCTTATTGTGAACATTTGGTCGCTTGTTGACCGGTTCCTACGGAATCCACATTGGTAGTCTCCCAGTATCTCTTCTGCGTAAGGTGTGATTCTCGCCAGAATGACATTTGTTAATATTTTGTATGCTGTTGGGAGCAATGATATTCCTCTGTAGTTCTCACAGTCAGATCTGTCGCCTTTTTTGAAAATGGGGATGACTATTGAGGTTTTCCATTCTTCCGGAGTGACTTCCTTATCCCATATTGTTTGGATGAGCTGGTGGATCTTTCGAGCGGTTGCCTCTCCTCCATGCTTCACAAGCTCTGCCGGTATGCAGTCGACTCCGGGAGCCTTGTTGATTTTCAATCGATTTATTGCGTCTACAACTTCGTTGAGAGACGGCTCTGGGATCTGAGGCTCAGCTGTATGTACGCTTGGTACATTTATCTGTGGTTGATGGGTGCGTACATTGAGCAGGTTTTCAAAGTACTGCTTCCATCTTGTCACGACATTGTTTGTTTCTGTGACCAGACAGCCGTTTGCGTCTCGAATTATTTTGGCTCTTCCTCGGTAGCCATTTCTAATTGAATTTATGCCGACATACATACCCCTGATGTTCTTTGCCCTAGAATTTTCTAGGATTTTTTCGATCCTAGTCTTCTCCCATTCGCGTTTTTTGCGTTTGAAGAGCCTCATTGTCTCTCTCCGAATTGTCGCGTATCTTTCTGCGTTGACTTCATCATATCTTTCTAAGTGGATCACTCTGAGGCGTTTACGTTCTTCGATCTTCGCCCTGCACTCATCGTCAAACCAAGGTTTGGACTTAATTGTTTTCTTAAATCCTAATACCTTTTGGGCTGTTAGTTTGATTGTGTCTCTGATCGATATCCATTTAGTGTTCACACTATTAGCTTCCTCTTCCTCACTGCTCACATTCTCTAGAATGCTAAATCTATTTGTTAGCTCGTCTTGATATTCAGCCCTTTTGCGTAGGTCTTTCAGTTTATCAGTGTCGAACTTTTTGCTTGTCTCCCGTGACTGCCCATGTGGGATTGCTGCGAGGCGACTCCTGATTTTGCCAATCACTAGAAGATGATCGGAGTCGCAATCTGCTCCTCTATATGCCCTTACGTCAAGGATATTCGAGTGGTGTCTTTTGTCTATGAGGAAGTGGTCTATTTGGTTACGCGTTACGCAGTCGGGTGATATCCATGTGGCTTTATGAATTTCCTTGTGCTTGAACATCGTGCTTTTTACTAACAGATCTTTTGACGCTGCGAACGTGATAATTCGAATTCCATTATCATTTGACACGTCGTGTAGGCTTTCTTTACCTATAGTTGGTTGGAAGATATCTTCCTTTCCAATTTTCGCATTGAGGTCCCCGAGGAGGATTTTAACATCGAATGATGAGATCCCATGAAATACATCCTCTAGGGTCTCGTAGAACGTGTCCTTCGTTTCTTCGTCCGCAGATTCTGTTGGGGCGTGTACGTTTATAAATACATAATTGTACCATCGGCCCTGTATTTTTAGCACAGACATTCGGTCATTAATGAATTGCACATCTTTTACATGGGGCGTAATCTTCTTGCTTATGATGAAGCCAGTTCCGAGGTTATGTGTATCGGTACCTCCACACACCAGTGTAAACCCGTTGGTTTCGATTACTTGATGTGGGAGTCGAACTTCCTGGAGCGCGACGATGTCCATTTTATATTGTTTCGCGTTTTCTACGACCGTCTGTATCGCGCCTGGTTTATATAACGTTCGAACATTCCACGTCCCGACGCGTATATCCCGCTTTTTCCGTTTTTCCCTACGTCTTCTTTTTGCCGAGTCGGTGTTTTCCTGATGATTTGTTCCCTTATGGTAGTGTTGGCTCATCACACCTACGCCTACCGGGTTTTTTGTGAGATTGTTTTTTGTGTATTGATCATTCATTTCATTGGATCACTCTGGGGTTTCAAATGGTCCGCCATATCAGAGCCCCTCTTTGATTTTTTTATTTAGCTTACTTTATTTTTTTAATTTTTTTATTTATTGGCCTGTAGGAACCCGGAAGTTCATGACCTCACCGACTCGGCTTCGCCATCGTTCCCTGTCCTGGGCACTCTCCTTCCACGCTTGACCATTCGACCCGATCTCCTCAAGGTCAAACCTAACATTGTCCTCCCATCTCCGTCGCGGCCGTCCTACCGGTCTCTTTCCCGTTGGTCTACCGTCAAGAATTCCATGCGCGGTCCTATCGTTCCCCATTCGCGCCACGTGTCCGTGTGAGGACTAGTTCGTCACCCTTAGTTTAAACACCACACACACTTGTCACACCTTTAAAATTAAAACACTCTTTGTTTTTTTTTTCTTTTCTTTATTTAACTAAACTTTAATGTTACTATCTTAGTACGTATGGGAACAAAGACACACTTTAGTTTCTTTTTTTATTAAAGAAATCTTTAACAACTTAACTATTTTCCGTTTTAATTTCACTAAAACACTCTTCAACAAATTATACGTTTTTATTCTCACTCAACCCCACGCACCACTTCAAGACCGTCTCGATCGAAATTCCAAACACAACTCACGTCCGTTCTGGACTAATTCAAAAAACCAACCCCCTTAATGGCCGTCTCAGCCAAAAACTCGAAAAACCACCGTGTCTGGTTTTTTTCTCCTTTTTCATTTCTTTTTTCGAAATCTGTTTCCTTTCGCCAGATCAAAGGATACTTGCTTTTGCCCGCCTGAACCTTTTTTCGGTATTAAACACAAAGAAAAATCAATAGTGTGTTTATTGCGCCTGTTGTTATCTTTAACCGAATGGGCAAAGATTTTTCCGTGGGAAATCGATTGAAAGAAAAGATCACTATGTGTTATTGCATGTTGTTTGTTTTAACTTAGTTTTGTTAAAACGGAACCTGGCGCTGGTGGTTTTAATGGTTTTAGATAACCATTGTGCTGGCGCGCAATTTTTATGATACTCAGTGGTTTTGTTTGAAGGACGGCATCTGGCCTGCACATTTGGCTCATAGGGGTTGTTGTGGTGAACCCTTGGTTCAATGATTATATTTCCAAGTTTTTTATGTGAGCAAATTGAACGTTTAGTTCAATTTGCTTGGAGTTTAATTGATTAGCGCAAATCGAACGTTTAGTTCGATTTGCTTGCTATTCATTTATGTGGGATCATTTGTTGTATGGGCTAATGTTTTTTATTTAGCAAAATGTCACATCCTTTAAGTGGATGTTTTTGGCGTGTATCGCCGTTAGTGGTGGAGGTTGGTTCCAAAGAGGTAGGTTTTTTATTTGGCTGGATGATTGTGGCCGTAACATCCGACCCATCTTAATCTTCGCGACTTGATTACTCTCACTATTGTAGGTTTGCGATATAGCTCTTCCAATTCGTGGTTATGGAGTCTCCTCCATTGTCCTGCCTCCTCGTCATATTTACCTCCAAAGATGCCCCTCAAAACTTTATTCTCGAATACACGGAATTTGTTTTCTTCCCGTTTTGTGAGAGCCCATGTTTCGCATCCATATAGAACAATCGGCATGATTATGGTTCTATAGACACGGAGCTTTATGTTACGTGATAGCAGTCTGGATTTCAGCAGTTTACTTACTGCGTGCCAACTCGCGTTGCCGGAATGCAGTCTCTTGTTAATTTCCTTCGACATTTAGCTTACTGCAAGCTTAAAATTAACTTAACATAAAACCTTACAGACTATCTTTAAATCTAGAGTAGTGGTTAAGACCTTATTCAATTATTCAGTCGAAAAAAGAGGAGAAGAAAACCAGGAAGTTAAAGATTACTGGGCGATAGCGGAGGTAGGCGGCCAGGGAAGAGCGAGTGTATGTGGGGGTGGTAAACGCGGCCTTTGTGCGACAGTGGAGGGCATGGGTACGAACTGATACGGGGGCGGGCGTTAGTGAGCGGGGGGGCTGTGGGTGGGGTTAGAAAGGTGTAAGGGAAAACTAGTTTGATGGAGGGAGAGGAGAGGATTACAGGGTAGAGCGGTTATTGAAAGTGAGGGGGCGGATTTATGACGGGTTTATTCTGAGACGTCATTTAAGAGCGGTAGTGGAGATGTTGAAATCGAAGGAGGTGGGGAAAGAGTTGGCCTGTCGTAGCATACGCGAGATGGGTTCGTTAGCGCCGTAAGAAGTGTGATGAGCGGGCACGTAAAACAGTCGAGGGTTCCGTGCGTTACGGGGGTTTGTATGCAATGTTAAAGTGGAGAGCAAGCTTGGGCAATTGAGCCAGACAGAAGGCGATGGACAAAATGATGTCGACATGGACTCTGCGCTCTTCAAGTGTGTTTAGATTGATTAGAGGGAACCGGCTTGTGTATGGTGGTAGAATCAGCGGATTTTCCCAGTTTAGTCCGCGGAGGGCAAAGCGCAAGAAACGACGTTGAACACCCTCAATCCTACGAATGTGAGTCACTTGATACGGGGACCAGATCTGACTAGCGTATTCGAGTAGTGGCCGGACAAAAGTTGTGTAGAGTGAGTGGGTGACATAGGGGTTAAGGGATTCCTTCGACCAGCGTTTGACAAACCCAAGGGCGGCATTGGCCTTAAGGATTATGTGATCAATATGTGCGATAAATTTAAGCTCCTTGTCGCATAGGACGCCCAGATCGCGAATCAATTCCACCGATGTTATCGGTTGGTTCAGTAAGAGATAGGAGCGTGGGTGAGTGGGGGGAACGCTTCCGAGAGAAGGTGATTGTGTGACTTTTGCCGATATTCATTTCCAGGCAGTTATTTTGGCCCCAAGTGGAGTAGCTGTCAAGATCCGATTGGAGAAGTGAGGAGTCCAGGAGAGAGTGGATTGTTTTGAAAATTTTGGAATCATCCTCGTAAAGCGAGATGAAGAAGTGTTTGATGCAAGAGCCTATGTCGTTTATGGTTAGGATAAATAGGATAGGGCCGAGGTAGTGGAGGGAATGGCTCCACTTTTCGGTAAGGTACGCCATCAGATCGCTTGTGGACCTGTTGCTACGAAAGCCATATTGGCGGTCATTTGATTCCAGATATTTCGAAAGTTGACGATTGATAAGAGATTTCATTACCTTGGGAAGAATATGGGTCGATAAGAAGAAAGGGATGATTTGTCACCCTTTTTGGGAATTGGCTGAATGTTCGCTGACTTCCATCTATTTGGGAAACGACCAGCAGAATAAGACAAATGAAAGAGTTTCCGCAGTGGTTTAGCGAGTGAAGAGGAACATCTCTTCAAGAGGATTGGGGGAATGCCATCCGGACCAGCGGATTAGTTTGCGTTTAGATCTTTGAGTGCGCGGGCAACAGTACGCGTTCGGAAGCGAATCTGGCTCATGGTGTGCTGCTTATGCTCAAGTTGAAGTGGAACTGATATGGTATCAGGCAGCGTTGAGTTGGCTGCAAAATGTGCAGCAAGTAGATTCGCCTTCTCTATTGCAGTGGTGACTGGTTTGTCATCCACTATAAGCGATGGAATGCATGGTTCTGACAAACGTACAAATATTCAAATTCTCTAGGACGGACAAAATGTTAGGCTCTTTCCTCAACTTCTAATTGTTCAATAGGATCGCATTGTCTTTGTGGTGCCGCAATTCGCTAGCACTAAGTATATCAAGATCATAATTGTAGTGAAATAAACGAGGGTAGTGTCATTGTTCACTGGGTGGATGTATTTATATACAATATACAAAAAATTATTTATATTTATATATTTATATCATTTATAAGATTTATATTTATATATTTATTTACAATATACAAAAAAACTCAACAGCTCATATGGGCTAAAGAAGGGATGGTGTCTTAACCTATGTTGTATCAAAATCTCCTGAAAGTAATTTCAAGCTCTCCAATTTGTCACAATTTATAGTTTATTGTCCAACCGTTATAATGGTTTACTTGTCAATTGAACCGTCAAACACATTGTCAAATTCCACTTACTGTCGCAGCAATTGAAACGGCTTCATGTACGACAATTTAAAATTACTTTCTGCCCAACTTACCATGAAATATGGAGTGAATTTTAAAATTGCCACAACAGCACACATAAAGGTTCATGAATGTCAATCTGTCGCGGTTCCGTATACGTCGAAAATTTCCTGGAGGTAAATGTGTGTTCAATCCTACAACAATTTCACATGAATAAATAGTAAATTTGTGGCGTTTCCTACAGATATACACGAACAGGCAAACTGGTCGAAATGTACCTATTATTCATCATCATCGGCACTACAACCGGGAACCGGTCTTGGCCCTATTATTATTAAACTTAAAACTTGAGGAGGAATAGTAGAGAAAAAGAGCCTGCCTGGGGGAGTTTGTAGGTTTGTTTCAATTCAATTCAATTTTTATTAGGTAAAAAATACATTTATATTTTACAACTAGTATTTAGGACTTGGCGCAAGACTAGTGACCTACCCCGGAAAAAAGAAATCATTATGGAAAATTTAACGAGCCTCAGGACTTGCTAAATAAGGCCAAGACCGGTTCCCGATTGTAGTGCCGATGATGATGATTTAAGAGTTTTAGGACAGCAATTTCTTTACAACTATAATCTATAAATATAACAACTATAACTACAACTATAAATGCAATAGCACAATTTTAATCAATAATAAATAATAAATGATTAAGGGAAAACTACAAGAAAAAACCCTTATTTGAATCTTAAGACTAATATTGCACAGGTTTCCGGTTATTTTATGTAATAAAAACCTCGATATAATTTTCGTAGACAGAGTACATAGGTAGTGATTTAGAATAACGCAAGACGGGAAACGAGAACATTGTCAGAAACAGAACAATTGACGAAGTTTCGATTGATCTTGTCAATAAGGAATTCTACCGGTTTAACGTTAGCGTTTTCATGAAGTTCATGTGTCGAATAATGCCATGGCAAATTCAGCAACATTTTTAATATTTTATTTTGACACCTTTGCAATTTTATTTTGTGTGTGCGAGCACAATTAAACCATACAGGGGGCCGTACAGGAGTATAGCTTAAAAATTATAATTTTATTTTCGATGCTAAGCTTTGACTTGCTACATACTAATGGATACATAACTCTTACGACTTTGTTTATTTTGTCAATTGTGGTAGTGATGTGTTTTTGGAAGACGAGTTTTTTATCTAGAATAATACCTAGATATCTACAGTATTCGGACCAATCAATATCAACTGCACACATACCATTTGGTAGGTAGCAGAGTTTCCTACATCTCGAAACCAGACAGCTTGTGTTTCATTACCATTTATTTTTATTTTCCATTTCCTGTAATATACTGCTAGTTTGTCAAGAGCTGCTTGTAAAGAGTTGTAGACGTTAGTGAATAAGGCATCCGAAGACAAAATGGCCGTATCATCGGCATACATAGCTACCTGAATGTTTTCACCTAGACATGGTAAATCTGTGACAAACAATGTGAATAATATGGGACCAAGGACCGAGCCTTGGGGAATTTGGGCCTAGAATTTTGAAAAAAAAACGTTTTTTTTTTTAATATTTGCTTATAGTTTATACTTTTAAGAATATGCTGTCCAAAGGAAATTTTAAAATTCCAATCATTGGGGAAGTTACAGCTGCTTTAGTGACGCGGCTAGACGGTACATACTCCCCAACTACCTGCGCGGTCGAGGTCCCACTGTTATGATTATTCACACAATTTGTTAAGATATATTTAAATTGATATATTTAATTAAAGGTATATATTTTAGTGAAAGGACTTACTTGACTTTATTCTTGTGTGTCCGTGGGGCGGACACTGTAGGATCTGCTGTCAAGTTGCAGGGGGCGCTGAGTGTGGTGCTCCCCTGTTCAGCTTTGGTCCTTTGTTTATCATGGTTTGTTGTACAAGATGCTTCAGCTTCAGTCCTTTATTGATTATGGTTTGTTGTACAAGATGGTGCTACGTTAATTAAGGAATTATTTTTATGTGGAAGCCATTGCTTGACCAACGAGGTTCTGATTCTTCCTTATTTTCTATCACAGTAACATCAATTGAAATTGAAGAGCTGTTTCGAGCGTATATTTTCGAAGATTTACGTCGAATGTCAATTATATTTTCATTTGCCGTTGACGTTTATTTTTTATCCGGCGCCAACGCAAATTAACGACTTGGCGATTTGTTTTCCTTTTAGAGGTAGAGAGGGGAAACTTACAAAAGGGGATTAGTGGATGTTAGGGGGGACCTGGACTCGAGGTAGGTCCGTACCACCACCATACAAACCCGTTGTCTTTGTTTCTGTGACGTATTTTTTTTATTATGTCACTTGAAGCTACTATACCCTGAAATTTTTAAACGCGATTTTCTCGAAACCACTTTTTTTAACTCTATTGACACGATATCTCAAGTTCTAATGAACCGATTGACTTGAAATTCGGTACACACCTTGTTGATATAACGTTCTAAAGTTATGAGATAAAACAAGTCCAAGATAAAACCGTTTTAAAAAAATGCCGATGATGATGATGATATTTTTTCAATTATGTTTTCGGCGCCTACTTTTTATTTATTTTTTAATCCGCCTACTTGTAATTATATTTGTAATGTTATTTTTTTCAAGAGAGAGAGAGAGAGAACGGGCTTGGGTATCTCACAGTTCTTCTCCCCTTACTTTCCTTTCATTAACCGAGATTATGTCGGCTGCACCCCGACACACAGGGGGAAACGATAGATGAAGATACGCCGAGGATCGCCAGGGCTTACACACTTGTCGTATCCCGTTGAGTTACATTATCCGCATGCAGGTTATTATCTTTCGTGAATATCTACGTCGGGATCATTATCCTCAGACGCGATATTGTTTACTTGATCTTCAATGGGGAGATTTGGTATGAATTGTATTTCATCCCATGAACAGTGTTTCATTAATTGTTTATTTTCAATTGTCCCTGGCTCAAGAAAAAATCGTAAAGACTGTTTCTCTTTTGGCTGCATTGTTATAACATAGAAGTTTCAGGGGCTGCCTGGGTCTAGCGTTACCGCGCCTAGCCACTTGTGTTTACCCAGCACACGGAATCCCAACCAAATTTAGCTTATGGTCCTGTGTCCTTCAATAGCTGTACAGGCATTGTCGATTGGTGGAGGAATGGAGCCAACGTGTCTGTATGGCGAAAAGGTTTCCGCTTTACAGGTGGTTTTGTCGGGTTGGTAAAATGGCCCCACCTCTACCCAAAAATAAAACCAGACATTTTTATATTAGGCGAAGTTTAGAATTATACTGATACAAAACAGGTAACACGCGTTTTCTTTCTCGTCAGTGGCACTTTCAAAATGATGTATCCACATAGGTGTCAATATGGCGTCAAAAATCCACCCACTTCAGATAGTTAGGTCAGCAAACGGTTGCACATCCGTCAACAGTGGCGAAACCGTCATAAGCCGCTCCACAGAATCAATGCGATTCTATTGCGAACCGTGGCGGCAATGGAAACCCCGGGGGCTTTCTTGAATATGGAGGTCATTTAGCCGCTTTCCACCGACATACGCCGACCAGGCGTAATCATGGGTCGGGACCGGTAAATTATAAAACCAGAAACTGCCAAAAATGCCATTTTCTCGAATACAAGTAATCTGCTTCCACGGGTGATCGACCACCTAAATGCTAGCGAGATTAGTTTTCCGTCAAGATTCTGCACGAATCAAGCAAGGAACAATGAAACGGATGAAAAGTCTGTACGGCTGTGGGGGTTCTTTAAAGCTACGCAAAGAACCACCCACAATTCCAAACCCAACTCCCTTTGCCAACTTGCAGATACCTGCAAGCATTTCCTTCCCAAGGACATTTAATGCACCTCACCCAAAACTCCCTGTAAAGAATTCGCTAACATTCATGCATTTAACGCATTATCGAAATCTCTGAAAAGAATTCTTTACAAGCAAAGCATCATCCTTAATTAGGAAAGCCTTATCGGCGCCCCTGTCAGCCAGCGTACCCCGCCACACACGTGCGCAGCACATTTAATTACATCTTATACACAGTGTCGGCTTATACACAGTGTCGGCGGTCTTTTGTCCAAATCGACAAAAGCGTTTACGCATCTAGCGTCTAGCCGACAAAAACCGAATTCTCCAGCATATAAACATGCATACAAAGAATTCGACCCTTTCCGCCAGCAAGGATACATACAATCACCATTGTGTACCTAATTTCCTTTTAGCACCTAATTTCATGAAGACTATTTATACAGCTGCATCCATGTCTTCAATGATGCCCTTTGTTCTTTCCTCCTTTCTCAGTTTCGTTTTCCCATGACCTCGTTGCATGAGTAAACAATGTATCATAGCACACTAGCTAAGATCGACCCAGAGAGATCCTCTCAAATTCACCACTAAAAAGAGAAACTTCACGTTTCTCTTAAGGAAAGAAAACTCACCCTTAGCTGAAAGGGACTCACCACGAGTCTCTCGAGGTTATTCCTTGAGCACCAGTCAGTCGAATTCCAACCACTAAAGAGTGCACACAAGGGTCGCGTTTTCACTCTAAGTCACGAAAAACGAGTCGAGTTTTAACCATCGGGTGGTGCGCACGGGAGTGCACCCCCGAGTGCACCACGGAGTAGGAGTTAGACGCTCGCGAAACGTTTTTTTAAATACAAATAAATGCGAATGTTGTAATTAAGTGAACACTAATATAATGTAAACCGGTGTTAATTAAACGTGTATTGTGAGTGTTCCGCTGAATGTCCATGTTGTACAATTTTCCTAACTTTCCCCAAAATAAAACGTTTGTTACTGACTGTCAAAATTAGTGTTTCGTCAAAGTATCTATTAAAATAAACAACATTTATACAAAACAATACCACTGTGTGTTTCAGTTCTTCTTGTTTGGTGATCGTTTTACTGCGGAATTCGGTGGGTGATAAGTGAACCTGTCCCCGTGCTGGCACACCGACTTATACCCCCACACGGCCATTTCTGGACACGTGACCCATTTGACCCGCTTGTTCTTTTAAACTGCATTGGTTGGCCTGTACGGTCATTTCTAGACACGCGACCCATTTGACCCGTTTGTTATTTTAAACAGCATTGGTTGCCCTTTTAGTGACTACGTCACTGAGAGGAGTATATATCACAGCTCTAAGTTACGCTGCTTTAAAGTTCAATGTTTCAATCGACAATTTTACGCCGTCGTAATATTTCAGAGTTCACTCTATGAACGTAGCCTCTCATACTTCTTGACAGTTTATAAACATTCAGGAGTAAAGTTCAAAATGGAGAGAAAATAATAGCAGCATTTTCTAGACATTTCGATAGCGTCGGGTTTTGTTGTACTTGGGCAATGAAATATTTGGCTTCGGCCAGTATTCGCAGTACGATAAATAGTTTTCGTTTTAATCAAGCTAAAATTCCAAGTGTTGTGCAAATTGTTCTGTCATTCTATAAAAGTAAAAATCAAGTAGTGAATCTGAATTTTGGGTTCATTAAAATTTCTTCGGACAATAATCTAATTCCCTATAAAAATAACATTTAATTATACGTTAAAAGAAAAGTAGCCCCAGGACGAAGAGAGACAGGACAGAATAATTCTTTAACACGATATCGTTCGTCCCCGCGCCTAGCTAAAAATATTCCTGGAAATGCTGAAGCGGAAAGTCTCATTATCCGCCATATTCTCTTGGTCCGTTCTTATTATCTTGACCTAGTATTACTTCCTGAATTACGAAGAAAGGAACCAAATCGTGGATCACATCAAAAAATAGGAATTTCATCATAGAATAGACACTGCCTGGAAGATGAAAGAAAAGTCATTGTTAATAATAGGTAAAACTCTGAATAAAAATATGTTGTCCTGTTGTTTTACAATCAACTATCATTTTGGTAAAGAAAAAAACCTTTTAAACAGGTAATTGACACCTAATAGTTATTAGTGTGTTAACGCGTTCAAAGTTTTGTCTTGGAGAATAATTTCAATAAGCAGAATTCACATTATAGAGTTTAATTTTTTTGGATTAAATAAAATTGAGTTAATACAAAACAATTTAATTTATTTATGAGATAATATAATGTTCCTTAAATTCGCAGAATCGTACAATAAAATATTAATATCCAGTTAAAAAGTCGTTGACAGCGTGGGGCGCATTATTACTATATGTTCGAATTTTATTTTGTAATGTTTTGTTATCAAAGGTATTCATAAATATCTTATTTTCTTCCTTATCTATTTCCTGCAGTTCAAGAATGTGCTACAGACTCCGAGGAACTAATGTACCATCAGATCCGAGCACCATCTTCTTGTAGTGCTCCACCAGATTTGCTCCTGGTTAGCGATAGAGAAAATAATATTCCTCTTAAGCCACCAGTTGTGAACATAATTTCGGCATCATCGCATCCCCAACCAGCTTCTCAACATAAACATCCGCTTCTCGCCCAACAGCAACAGCATAATCATCACAACAATCACTTACATCATCAGCAACAGCATCCAATGCACAGCACACCAAAAGATGTTCTTAATAAAACATTAAAAAACTCAAACAAAACTCAACAGCCACAGTGTAGTGTTAACGGGAAATTAACGAACAACGGCGGTGGATCAAACCAAGTTAACGGAGGTGGTGCAACAGTGGAACAAGAAAAAGATGAGCGATTACACCTGGAGGTAAGTTTTTTATGTCCTACCAAACCGAAATTTATTTTAATGTTGTCCGGAAGTTCGAGTTTCCATTCTGAAGTAGATGGTGCTCACTTTTTTCTTTTTCCTTTCGATGAAACTAAAGAGCGACGTCATTAGAGTGCAAGGCGAGATCGCGTGGTAAAAGATTAATTTTTAGATGAATTATGATTACATTATACATGTAACATATTCAAAACTCAAGCAGGATCGCAACATTAAATACAAACTTTTCAAATCCACAATTTCTATTTTCAGAATCTGTATGTATAAAAGTAAAAGCATTAGAGCCGTGTTGTCGAATCATTAATGACCCATTTGAGGAGCCCTGTGAGTAGGGCGTTTGCATATACTCACAGCTAGGCCGGCTTGTCGTAAGAGGCGACTAAAGGCCGAGTGGTATGTGGGGTCCGCCCTGTCGCCCGGTGAAATACCTCCCTATCAAGCTTTAGGCTCCGTGAAATAGTCGGGAGAAATCCCTGGCCATCTTTCGGAGCTTGGCTGATGGACCGGTTCGAGAAAAGGTTGGTTTAGGCGGTAGTCAGTCCCAAGGTGAGATACCACCCCGTCACGCTGTACATTCCGCCATATCGTCGAGAGGAACTTTGACGATGTTTCGGATTTGTAGCTGATGGTCCGAACTGACACGGAGATAAGTCATGATGACACCTTCTCACATAAAGAATTCCGGAGGTAAACTAGCTTCCCAATCGGATCTCCGGGGGGACTATGTCAGGGGGAACATCATGCAGATATTATGATCAATAACCGAACTTTGAGAGGTTCGTCATCGCATAATCGCACTCGCTCTCGATACGACTTACATTCGAGGTTCCGTTTTAAGGGTGGAGTCTGTGTCTTCCCGCGGTCCGATCTAGCTTGCCGGAGGATGGAGACGTTTGAACCCAATAACATGGACATCATATGGTTGAGGGTCGTGCTGAGGAATTCTCTTAAATTTCTTTGCTGTCTTTACCGCTCCCCGAATGACGATCGACCGGCGACATTTTTCGAACATCTTTCACATACTGTCGACTGGATACAGATCAACCACCCAGCTTCTGAAATTGTTGTCCTCGGTGATTTTAATGTGTACAATTCCGGTTGGTTGTTACATTCTAACAGAACCGTCGAGGGTGGGAGACTCGCGGAGATGTTCGCTATTAGCCACAACTTGACTCAGCTTGTGGAGGAACCAACGCGAGTGCCGGATGCCCGAGGCGATTGTGCGAACACCCCGGATCTGTTTTTGACATCCGAACCGAGTATTTATACCGTAGAGGGTTCTGCGCCACTGGGAAACTCAGATCTCCGCTTGGTATCTGTCGCGCAAGCACTTGCATTTCGAGCCAATAACCGGCCTAGGCAGCTTCGCCATGTATAGAAGTACGAGGCTGCTAACTAAGACGAGATTTTTCCGCATCCTTTCCATGGTCGGAGGTGTGAGGCGGAGACTCCGATGTTAACGCTTGCGCGGAAGCGTTCACAGAAATTATTCTTCTCGGGGTGGAGATCTACATTCCACATTCCATCAAACGATGTTCATCTGATAAACATTGGTTTGATAAAAAATTGCGAGCAGATTACAGCGGCAAAAAAATTGAGTTTTTAAGTAATGGCGCTCTAATCCCACCGATGTTAACAGAATGAATTTTGTTAGAATCAAAAACGCGTGCCACCAGGCGATTGATACCACGAAGAAAGCTCACAACGACAGAGTGATCAATAAACTCCTTCGGTGCCCAACTGGTTCGCGCTCCTTCTGGTCAATGGCAAAACCTGTCAGCAGTAACTTCGCTTCCTCCTCTTTCCCTCTGTTGGTGACAGACAGCGGGACGTTAGTCACAAACTCAAAGGATAAAGCTGATGTGTCCGCGATTTTATTTTTCGCGAATTCAAACCTCGATCCCGGTCTTTTGCAGCCACCTGTGATTGCGCCCATACGGTCTTCAATGCGGGATGTGAGATTTCGCCTGCGTACTATTCAACGCATTCTACGTGAACTGAACTGTGGGAAGCAACCGGGCCGTACGCAATACCACCAATAAACCTTAAGAACTGTGCTCCAGAACTATCGCCGGTTCTTGGCAGACTCTTCCGCTTATCTTATGCACGGAGGACCTTTCCTGCCTGCTGGAAAAACGCTCGAGTTCAGCCAATCCCAAAGACGGGAAAAAAGTGTCACCCACAATTATTACTGTCCGATAGCACTACTGTCTATGTTATCTAAGGTGATGGAAAAAGTCATAAACACTGAGTTAATTAAGTATTTGGAGTGCAACGGACTTCTGAATGATCGTCAATATGGATTCCGTGGCAGGCGATCCACGGGAGACTTTTTGACAATTATAACCGATATATGGATATCTGCGATTGAGCGGGATGGTGAGTCAGGGGCGGTCGCATTGGATATCTCCAAGGCTTTTGACCGCGTCTGGCAAGGGGCATTGCTGAGCAAACTTCGTTCATGTGGACTTGTGGCGGTTTCGCCAAACCCCACTGCTACTTACCCGAAGAACCCCCATAACTGCGACCCAACATTCATAATTTCCTGCTAATGCAATGGCATTAGCACCTGTAAATGCTTTATAGCGTTTGAAATAATAGTGAAGAAGATCGTGTGATTCGAACTGACGCTATGACAGCTCGAATCACGAAAAAAATTTTACCTAAGCGTTACACATCAGGCTACTGACCGTGTTTTCAATTTGATTTCCAAACTCGACTATACTCCACTGATGTGAATTATTTTTGTTTTCGCTTGGTATACGGTTCTGATGGTTTTTTTGTTATTCGATTTTTCGTTCGTGTTCTTCACTATTTTTGCTTGTGAATTGTGTGTATCTGTTAGAGTCCCCACAGCTTCACGCATCAAGCTTATCAAATTTAATTATTTAAAAGCTTCTGGAAAAGAATTCTTACCTTCATTCATTCATTCGAATCCAAAAATTCCCCATAAGAATTCTATCCAAATTTATCACAGATCCCAATCATACATACGTATTACCTAGGAATTCCTGTAAAGAATTTCTCCCACAAGGACATTCATGCAGGCATCAATTCATCTCTGCATTAGCGACCAAGAACCGAATTCTCGTTTAGTGCAAACACTCATACTAGAGTTCGACACTTGAGTCGCCTTAGATGCCATATACAATAGGCATAGATGTTATACAAACCGTCATTGTGCAACCATCTAAATTGCTTCGCAATGACTTGCAGCTATTGATACAACTGCAAGCACTTTACCCCGAAATGCTCCCTTGCTTGAATCTCCAAACAATCATCGACTTCGCGCATAGCCGCCGGATTGAATTCAAAGCATAAACAATGCAAATATAAAATCCGTTTCTTACAACGAATTACCCCGCATATACAAATGCAAGCAAGGGATTCGTTTCGGCCACCGACCTAAGATACGATATACAATTTTCATTGTATAAAGTATCGCAACCCATTAGCACCTTTTCCCAATGGCTATTCGTCTATTTACACAAGGGCATCACTCATCTAAGACTTTTATGATGCCCTCGTCCCATCTTTGCTTTTAGCACATTTCTTCGGTGCATTGTCGTTTATTTATTTTGTCGCAATGCACAGCATAAACAACGAGCTTCCCGATTCCTTTGTCCTTGCCGCCTGCCTGCTTTGTTTTTCCATTGCCTTCGCGCATGAGTAAACAACACAGATCTAAACGATCACACATATACCACCATGATCTCCATTACGAGATCTGGTTTTCTATTCCACCAAGAGAGACTTTACGTTTCTTTGGTGGTAAGTAAAAACATTTCCTTAGTGGAGAGGATATCCACCACCACCGAATCGAGGGCGAATCAAGAACCAGATTCCAACCCTCGATCGAGTCGTTTTTCATCACCCGACCGAGTCGGTCGGTCGGTCGGTCCGTCTCCCGCTCCGCGTTTCGCGCCGACAGTCGAGGGCATTGAGTGTAAGAGTCGCGAATTTTCATCTCGGAGAGTAGATCGTCGAGGAAGATTAAATGCTGATGGTGAACATCTGTAAATCAGTGTTTAACGTTAATATGTGTTCCTTTTGTTCTAATAGAAAAATCAATTAACATTAGAAAAACAATAAAAACAATCACCACCAACAATCGGATGTGTTTTGACGTGTTTTCCTTCCTTCCGGATTTACAGCGTTTTGGTTTTCTTTTGTTGCCTCTTCCGTGTAACCTCTTAGTGAACGAGTGGGTTGGTGGTAGAACTCTCGCCCATGCTGGCGTCGCGACCTCCTACCCCACAGACTTTCCCAGCAGCTTTGCTTCCTCGGAAATCGATCGATTCGGGTTGTTGTGGACGGCGAGTCTCCGGATCTGTATACTGTTAATTCGGGAGTGGCCTCAAGATTCTATTTGGGCTCGAACCTTGTTTTTGCTTCACATAAATGATTTGTTGGAGACAACTGATAACAAAATGTTCAGTTTCACGGATGATAGTACGCTATTTAGGCAGATTGACTCTCTGAATCAGGATCTAGATAAGGTCCTGCAGTGGGGAAGGGCCAATATCGTCGACTTCAATGCAGTGAAGACACAATATACAACATTCACAAAGAAAAGTGGATCATCGGTTCAAGAGCTAATGATGAATGGCCAGCCCCTCGAATCTGGGGAAAGCCTGAAATTGCTCGGGGTCATGGTCTGTGCGAATGTGGGAATGTATCGTGGCATAAATACGTATCGGGCATCGCCAGGTCAGCCTCAGGAAAACTGAGCTAACTTTTTAGAGCCAAGAAATATTTTACTCCGTTCCAACTTTTTCTTCTGTATAAATCGCAAATTAGACCGGCGATCGAATATTGCTCTCATGTTTGGAGCTCGGCTCCTAAACATACCCTCGATTTACTTGAGAGCATACAGAGACGAGCGATCCGCCTGATCGGGGACTCGGCGCTGACGTCGGGACTACAGTCGCTATAACATCGAAGCCGTGTAGCTGACCTCTGTCTGTTTTACGAATATTATGGGTACTGTTCTTCGGAGATTTGTGGTATTGTTCGACGCAATTCGGCTTATATGCGCTCCACAAGACAATCGCACCCGTTTGTGGTTCATCTCCCGACGGCGCGAACATCCCTGCATCAGAACTCGTTCTGTCACAGAGCGGGGAAGCTGTGGAACTCCCTTCCCACGCGAGTATTCCCGAAACGTTACAACCTGCAACTGTTCAAAAAGAACTGCAACCGTTATTTGGTGGCATCTCGGGGCGCCAACTCGGCGCTATAGGTTCGCCCACTTTTCATCTGGACCCCAATCACCAACATAAGCAACAGTGTCTCAGCGTGCAGCATTCGAAAGATTAAACAGTGGGTGTATCTGTTAGAAACGCCACCAACTCTTTTATGTCCTTTCTTTCAGCTGTCATCTAGCTTCTCTAAAATGGTGTGTCGAGTAATCTTATGCCAGGCGCGTCTTAAGACCGGTAGTATGACGGTCGTTTTTCATCTTGATTTGGTAAATTCACCTCCCCAATGATTTATTTATCAATCCCTCTTCTTCCGCTTACACTATGCATTGACATCATATATTATCACACTATTACTGCATGTATTCATGAGATAATAATTTTGAACCTGCCGCCTCTATATGGAGTCGATCATAGGCTCCTTAACAAATCGCATTTGTACCGATACTTTTGTTTATGACTTTGACAGTTGTTGGCATCGGACTAGAGCTGCCATCCTTATATGGATCATCAATTAAAAGGCTTAACTCGCTTCAATTACTATACAAAGAATTGGTTCAATTCTTTTGATCAATGCTCTCTATAAGTTCTTTGCTAAAACATTAACATTAGCTTTTATCTGACTGTAAAAACTTCAGCAATAGAATAATATGGTATATCCAGCAGCTATAGAATAATATATCCAGCAAAGAGGCACACCAATTTTTTAAAAATTGATTTTCGACTCTCCCTTGTTTACGCATGCCTTCATATCAAAATTCATTCATTCTCTAGGGGAGAATGTAATAAATTAATAAAAAACTATAGACCCCCCTCTGGACTGACCATCAGTGTCTGTGGCAGAAAAACAAATCTCGAAATATGCGTAAACACTCTGACCCCCAAAAAAGAAAAACCTCGAGAATAAAAGGAAAGTAAACATTTGGAGCACAAATAGAAACCCGAATGAGTGTTCACAAGCAGCAGCATTTATTATTAAAATTTAAGTAAACAAGATAAAATCATGGGTTGGAGCACTTGTTGTAAATAGACTGATCTACATGTGCTCCAAAGGGGCTACGATGTAGACAGACGCAAAGATCGGAACTACTTTGTTAGCCAAGACCTGACACGGAAAACCAGACCAGGGCCAAGAAAAACACAAGAAACAAGGTTAAATAAACTAAACAACCTTCGACTGGTGGGTGTTTTCCTCTTTCTCGTTTTGTGTTGTGTTTTTTAGCTTGCGGTTCGTAGAGTCACGCTATCGTTTGTGTTGTTTTTTTTTCAAAACTTTTCTTATGATCCCTTGCATTGGCGTTTTGAATAGAGTTTTCTACTTCCACAAATCAACTTTTTATTTTTGTGACTTATGGCCACTCAAGGATTGTGGAATTCAATTAAGGATCCGTGACTCAAATAAACTTTTTTTTTTAATCTTATTTAAACAGTGTCTCATTTTTTATTATGGTCCAGTGAGTTCATTCAGTACGTATCATTTAAAGAATCATTAAATATGTATCACCAAAAGTTCTACTTTTGGTGTTACGACGATGCTAGTCTAAGAGTTTACATTTAGAAAGAATGAAAGAGAAACTTTACATTAACATTTTGGATTGACCGTTTTAAAAATTACATAAAGTTCGATGCTCAATGCCAATTATATTGGCAAAACATTGTTTCGTATACCGAAATCGTCTGAGATGTTTCCATTTCAATGTCAATTTTTTTACAGTGACACCACAACTCTGAAAATTCAACAACTGGAATGCGCCGAGTTAAATAATTAATCTTAACTCGAAAATGAATCAATATAGCTTCCACAATATAAATTTCGACAGATCTCTTCCTCGCCTCTCATCATAATAAATACCGAATCAACGTCTCCTAAACATCTTTAATGGGCTTCGACAACGGGGCAGTCTGGCCTGCCTCCTCTTTAACCTGGCGTTGGAGAAAGCAATCCGTAACTCTGGCGTTACATCCAGAGGGACTATTGTCACCAAGTCCAGGCAGATACTTGCCTACGCAGATGACATCGACATCATTGGTAGATCCGATTCGACTGTACAGGACTCCTTCAGCCGGATCGAGGACGCGGGACAAAAACTGGGACTGCCCATTAATGAGGGAAAAACAAAGTACATGATGGCAACATTTGCGAAGGTAAGACCTAATGTTGGTCAAACTATACGGGTAGTGGAGCACGAATTTGAAGTAGTGCAATACTTTAACTACTTTGGGTCAAGAGTACCAGCCGATAACAATATGGAAGAAGAAATACGGGAAGGGCTGATTAAATCCAACAAAGCTGTCAAGGCTCTTTAAATCCCGAAATTTATTCAGAATATCCAAGCTACTACTGTACAAGACCATGGTCTTACCAGTACTCATGTATGGATCCGAGCCTGGGTGCTCAATAAAACGCACTCTGAACTCTTAGCCGCGTTCGAGAGGGCGTTAGAATATACTCACAGCTAGGCCGACCTGTCTTAAGAGGCGACTAAAGGCCGTGTGGTAGGTGGGGTCCCAACGCCCTGTCGCCCGGTGAAATACCACCCCATCAAGCTATAGGCTCCGTGAAATGGTCGGGAGAAATCCCTGGCCATCTTTCGGAGCTTGGCTGATGGACCGGTTCGAGAAAAGGTTGGTTAGGTGGTAGTCGATCCCAAGGTGAGATACCACCCCGTCACGCTGTACATTCCGCGATATCGTGGAGAGAAATCTTCGTCTGTGTTTCGGATGTGTGGCTGATGGTCCGGACTGACACGGAGATAAGTCATGATGATACCTTCTGATATAAAGAATTCCGGAGGTAAAGTAGTTACCCATTCGGATCTCCAGCGGTACTATGTCAGTGCAGATATTATGATAAATAACCGAACTTTTCGAAATTCATCAACGCATAATCGGGCTGGCCCTCGTGATGCTGTCCACGCTCGACTGGTAACGACATTTTGAAACATCAGAGGTATCGGTTTCACCAATAGGAATATAAACGCCGTCCACCAATATTTGCAAACAGCGAAACCTGAATACCTTGCCCTAACTGAGAGTCAGGTCGATTCGTCAACTTATTCGACATATCTTCGTTGCTCAGGATACGACTTACATTCGAGATTCCGTTTTAAGGGCGGAGTCTGCGTCTTCTCGCGGTCCGATCTGGCTTGCCAGAGGATGGAGGCGTTGGAACCCAATAATATGGACATCATATGGTTGAGGGTCGTGCTGAGGAATTCCGTTAAATTTCTTTGTTGTCTTTACCGCTCCCCAAATGACGATCGACCGGCGACATTTTTCGAATATCTTTCACATACTGTCGACTGGATACAGATCAAACACCCAACTTTTGAAATTGTTGTCCTTGGCGATTTTAATGTGCACAATTCCGACTGGTTGTTACATTCTAACAGAACCGACGAGGCTGGGAGGCTGGCGGAGATGTTTGCTGTAAGCCACAACTTGACTCAACTCGTGGAGGAACCAACGCGAGTGCCGGATGCCCGAGGCGGTTGTGCAAACACCCTGGATCTGTTTTTGACATCCGAACCGAGTATTTATACCGTAGAGGGTTCTGCGCCACTGTGAAACTCAGATCACTGCTTGGTATCTGTCGCGCAAGCACTTGCATATCAAACGAATAACCGGCCTAGGCAGCTTCGCCATGTATGGAAGTATGGGGCTGCTAACTGGGACGATTTGCGGGATTTCTTCGCATCTTTTCCATGGTCCGAGGTGTGCTTCGGAGACTCCGATGTTAACGCCTGCGCGGAGTCGGTCACAGAAATTATTCTTCTCGGGTGGAGATGTATATTCCACATTCCATCAAACGATGTTCATCTGATAAACCTTGGTTTGATAAAAAATTGCGAGCAGATTACAGCGGAAAAAAATAGTTTTTAAGTAATGGCGCTCCAATCCCATCGATATTAACAGAACGAATTTTGTTAGAATCAGAAACGCGTGCAACCAGATGATTGATACTGCGTAGAAAGCTCACCACGACAGGGTGATCAATAAGCTCCTTCGGTGCCCAACTGGTTCGCGCTCCTTCTGGTCAATGGCAAAAGCTGTCAACGGTAACTTCGCATCCTCGTTGGTGACAGACAGCGGGACGTTAGTCACGAATTCAAAGGACATAGCTAATGTATTCGCGAATTTATTTTCTGGGAATTCAAACCTCGATCCCGGCCTTTTGGAGCCACCTGTGATCTCGCCGGTACGGTCTTCCATGTGGGATGTGAGATTTCGTCCGCGCACTATTCAACGCATTCTACGTGAACTGGATTGTAGGAAGACAACCGGCCCGGACGGAATACCAGCAATAGTCCTTAAGAACTGCGCTCCAGAACTATCGCCGGTTCTTAACAAACTCTTCCGCTTGTCTTATGCACGGCGGACCTTTCCTGCCTACTGGAAAATCGCTCGAGTTCAGCCAATCCCAAAGACGGGAAAAAAGTGTCTCCCACAAAATTACCGTCCGATAGCATTACTGTCTATTTTATCTGAGGTGATGGAAAAAGTCATCAATACAGAGTTAGTTAAGTATTTGGAGTGCAACGGACTTCTGAATGATCGTCAATACGGATTCCGTGGCAGGCGGTCCACGGGAGACCTTTTGACACTTATAACCGATATATGGACATCTGCGATTGAACGGCATGGTGAATCAAGGGCGGTCGCATTGGATATCTCCAAGGCTTTTGACCGCGTCTAGCACGGGGCATTGCTGAGCAAACTTCGTTCATATGGACTTTATCAGCAGCTTTGCTTCCTCGGAAATTGATCGATCCGGGTTGTTGTGGACGGTGAGTCTCCGGATCTGTATCCTGTTAATTCGGGGGTGGCGTCAAGGTTCTATTTTGGCTCGAACCTTGTGTTTGCTTCACATAAATGATTTGTTGGGGACAACTGATAACGAAATGTTCAGTTTCGCGGATGATAGTACGCTTGTTTCCTCCTTTTCGACTGATCGGCCGATTGGTTCATCAATGTGGCACCAACCGAGATGTAGACAGATTGACTCTCTGAATCAGGATCTAGATAAGGCCCTGCAGGGGGGAAATGCCAATCTCATCGACTTCAATGCAGCGAAGACACAATATACAACATTCACAAAGAAAAGCGGATCATCGGTTCCAGAGCTGATGATGAATGGCCAGGCCCTCGAATCTGGGGAAAGCTTGAAATTGCTCACGCTTGGTGGGAATGTAGCGTGGCATAAACACGTATCGAGCATCGCCAGGCCAGCCTGAGGAAAACTGAGCTATCTTTTTAGAGCCAAGAAATATTTTACTTCGTTCCGACTTCTTCTCCTTAAATCCCAACCTAGACCCGTGCTCGAATATTTTTACTTTGGGGTTCACCTTTGACGGTAAGAAGTAGCATTGAATTCTAGTTCGAGGATAATCCCTATTGATATATCTTGTTGAGGTCGGAATTAAATATATTAAGCATAACCTGTTGATTGGTAATGACGTTCGAAGGGTTTAGTTGGAAATGTTTGTATAAGCATGGGGAACACAACGTACTATCATCAGCAAACGAGTGGATTGGGTTGTGGGTAACGGACAAGAGATCATTTATATAGATCAGGAAGAGAGTGGTTGACAATACAGAACCCTGGCGAACACCCACATTAATTTGATTGGGAGCACATTAAACACCATTGAGAACTACTTGGATTGGACGGTTATCCATCGGATTAGTGATTTGTCTGCTTCATAGGGATGTAATTTTGAAAAAAGGGTGAATACATGTTATGGAGCAGCACCTCCCAATTGAGAGCCAAACGGTTACAGATTATAGTCATGAAGGAAAATAAGCTTCACATGTCTTTGCTGATAATGCATCCCGTTTCCATGCAGAGCAAGGTGGAATTTTATCAGTTGGTGGAAGTGATGTGAATCGACTGTTTTTTCGGGTTTCTATAGCTCATAAAAGACGATGCTTTGCTGATCCTACAGCATCGTCTTCCGTTCGAAGCGATTTGGTCTTTCGGAGGATGTTGATGGTATGGAGGATTAATCCACCATTTTTCAATCTACCATTTTTTATACCACCATATTTTTAATTCACCATTTATGATTCTTAAAATATAATCATTTTTCATCACCGGTCAAAATCCGATGCAAGAACGACTTTCCTTGTTGTTTGGCGAGGAAGAGATCCCATGTGTTTTGGCTTCGCTCCACCTCCCTATCGTTCAACTCATAAAAACAAAAGTATGGCATTGCCATAATAACTTAATATGCTCACTAATGCTATCTATGAGCAAACGGAGTATTTAAATGAATACACCTGGTATATATACGCAGTAAAGAATTAAACTCTGGCGTGACGCGTTCAACTCCGTCGTTAAAACAGAAGCCGGAAGAATGTCCTTGCTCTACAGCAACTTTTGCTCACATAACCTCAAAAATGGCATCAATCCTCGCCAAGAATTCGTTTGTGGGAGCTGACAACCAGGGTATGTACACCAGTTTGGCCTCAAGCTCAAATAATCACTGAAAATCATTGTTCAGTTGAACTACACGAGTACAAAACGCTTTGATAGGATGCCAAACGGAGAAATGAAACTAATGGGAGACTCGTGCGATAAGTGTCCAATTCCGACACTGGAATCAGGTGCAACTGTGGGGGTTCGAATAGGTGTGCCAGGACAGGGGCACGGATTCACTGGATAAATAATATCAAAAATCCAAACACAAAGGAAAGAGTAGGAGAAATTAAAAGTCACTGGTATAATTTAGTTGTTCGTTTTTTCTTTATTTGTTAATATAATCCGTTTGGTTTACTTTACATTATAATAAATTATCACTAGATTTAAATTGAAGAACTTGTATTTGTATTTACACAGGAAGGTATCACGACGCAATGTAACTATTGGAAAAGTACGATTTGGCAACTAATACACGAGGAACTAACCTACCATCTGCATACCAGCTGAGCTGATCAAACAAGGAGGGACAGCGTTACATCACGCAATTCACGAGATCGTGGTGCACGTATGGGAGCAAGAGGAGATGCCGGAAGATTGGCGTCGTGGTATAATTTGCCCCATACATAAGAAGGGAGATATCACACTGTGCAGCAACTATAGGGGTATAACATTGCTGAGTACCGCCTTTAAGATACTCTCCACTATCCTACAAGACCGGATATCCCCATACGCTAAAGCCATCATTGGTCAATATCAGTGTGGCTTCATCCCAGGCAAATCAGCAATTGATCAGATATTCACCCTTAGGCAGGCGATGGAAAAATGTCTGGAATTTAAGATTCCACTATATCATCTATTTATAGACTTCAAGGCCGCCTACGACAGCATAGCCAGGGTAGAACTATATAATGCCATGAGAGAATTCGGCATTCCAAATAAATTGATACGACTTTGTAGGTTGACCATGACCAACGTAACTAGTCAAGTAAAAGTAGCGGGATTGCTGTCCAAACCAATAAACATCTATAATGGACTCCGACAAGGGGACGGTCTAGCCTGCCTCCTCTTCAACCTGGCGTTGGAGAAAGCAATCCGTGACTCTGGCCTTACAACCAGAGGGACTATTGTCACCAAGTCCTGCCAGATACTTGCCTACGCAGATGACATCGACATCATCGGTAGAACCGAATCGGCGGTACAGGAATCCTTCACCCAGATCGAGCAGGCGGCACAAAAACTGGGACTGCGCATCAATGAGAGAAAAACTAAGTACATGGTGGCAACTTCTGCGAAGAGAAGACCTAACGTTGGTCAAACTATCAGGGTAGTGGAGCACGAATTTGAAGTAGTGCAATCCTTTAACTACCTTGGGTCAATAGTATCAGCCGATAACAATATGGAAGAAGAAATACGCGAACGGCTGATTAAATCCAACAAAGCCTACTATGGTCTATCAAGGCTCTTTAAATCCCGAAATTTATCCAGAACATCCAAGCTACTACTGTACAAGACCATGGTCTTACCAGTACTCATGTATGGATCCGAGACCTGGGTGCTTAATAAAAAGCACTCTGAACTCTTGGCCGCGTTCGAGAGAAAGGTCTTAAGGAGAATTGTTGGCCTTGTATGTGAGGGAGGACGATTCCGGAGACGCTACAACCATGAGTTGTACGCAATCTACCTTGAAGCTCATATTGTAAGAAAAATCAAGCTCGGTAGACTCCGGTGGGCGGGACACCTAGCTCGAATGAGCGTAGAGGAGCCTGGCCGGAAAGTCCTTTGTGGCAGGATGTATGGAAGGAGACAGCGCGGCAGACCTTGTCTGCGATGGAGGGATGGCGTAGACCAGGACGCCCAGAGCCTGGGAGTGCTAAACTGGACGACATCGGCTCGAAATCGGGACCGGTGGAGAGATTTGTTAAATAAGGCCAAGACCGGATCCCGGTTGTAGTGCCGATGATGATGATGACACGAGGAACTAAAAACCTTTTGAGGACTGCGGCGAGTATGTTGAATGGCGTTCCAGATACTTGTGTGTCGTTTGAGGAATGAATAATGACTGCCTTTAAAAATGTCGTAATTAAATTTTACCCCGGGCGGCGTGACCTAGCACGGTGGTGGTTGAGATGTGACTGATCCCAATTAGGGATGAAATTGGATTTTTATTTTTGCACCCAGGACAACCAATAGAGATCACGCTTCTGCTCTCTCATTGCCACGCCCGTCGAGGTATGGTGAATACATCGGTTAATTGATAGTCGACGAACATGGGAGAATGAGAGAACAGAAACACAAAGTGCTGTGAACCCGGGGTGGGTTTGGTTATGTGTGCATGAATCAATGCAGCTTTGAGGTAGCCCACTGACCCAATTCGGTGAATGTGGTGACCTCAGCGCGCATTGACCTGCAGGGAGACAGAATTATGGAGGAGAGGAAAATATAGCTGGTGCTATTCACCTGCGAAAAGGAGATCGCTGATCCCAAGCGAATAGATGGTCTGGGAAAAGCCGAAGTGACGCTAAATTGGCTAGGGTAATTTATCGTGGGAACTAATTAAATATTTTGATAAATTCCCCAGCGATTGCATGCGCCTGATTCGACTTGTTGTCGCTAATCGACATTATGTGATTTCCGGTGGAAATCTCATGAGTTAGCAAAATGGAGTTGCCATATGGCAAAAAGGTAGCTAAACTCAATTATGCATTGTCTGCATATAATAATGAGTTTAGCTATGCGTCCTTTGGGAAAACAATGGTTCTTAGGTGAATAATGTTGGTAGAAGAAATTGGGGAATATATATGACACGCTGGTAGCGGTCGAAATAAGGCTGAAATAGTGGGTTGGCTCTCCATGTAGTATAGAGAACCCCCACACAACACGTTCTGCATTTCCGTGTATTGCAGATATCACCACAATGCTCAAGTAAATTCGGAAGTCTCCGAATCTGAGCGTGCACAAATAATCTCAAAAATTGTGTTAATTCCCCTCAAGTATTCGTTTGCGAAAGCCGACGATCAGAGTGTATACACCCGTTCACACCAAAGATCAATTTTATACGGACAAATAAATACTACGTTCTTCAGTCGAACTTTAAGAGGGTAGAGCGCACTATCAAGTCTTATGTTCCCTTGTGGTTACAATCTGTAGACATGCAAGACCCATATAATGTAATACAATCTTTCTCAATAGTCACCTTCTACTTTCTAAACACTGTGCATTGTCATTCAAGAGTGCTAAACAACTCTCTTGCATGCAAATTATAAAAATAATAGGAGATCTTGAGTAGAGAGGTTTAATGTATCCACTGTATAGTTTCAACATTGTACTGTTTGATTATTTTTTGTTCCAAACTTTGTAACGCTTTCTTGTCGGGGTAAAATATACCTCGAATGAGGAGTATACAAAACAGTCAGTTTTTCAAAAGTAAACTAAAGAATTATGCACTAAAGGCAGAATGGTTCTGGACGAAAAATTATCGTCGACGATTTGGTTAAATAAAACTGTTTTTGAATAACCAACAAAAATGGGGATTTGTATTAAAAAACGAATACTTTTTCCATAACTTATTAAAAAAACTTACTCACCCAAACATTTTCCCGCCACCCCTTAGAGCGTACTTACATTAACAGATCGATCAATAACTTTTTGAGGTAGAGTTCGAGCAGTTTTTGAAAATGTGCTTTCGAGATTCTAATGGCGTTTAAGGTTTCAATACGTTCAAATTGTGATTGTTTTCGTCAGTAATGTTTAAATATTCTTCAATGTTTGATCTGTCGTCATCGTCCATTGTACCGTACAAGTAATTTTAGTGAGTTTGGAGTAGGTGCCTACAATTATATTATTCATAATTCTCAGAATTGAGTTGTAACCTTCATTAGTACCCCAGCGATAATGTAGGTTGAGATTTTAATGAATCCAAGTGTTATGGAAGTAATCAGTAGTTCATGGTATGCGGTCTCGGCGTTCTCTACTATGAACTATAGTTCCATAAATGTTCAACATTTGGATGATTCCTTTTTCTAATATACTCGCAGTATATTTATACGTTTGAAGTATATGAAAAAAAAGGCAAAGGGGTTTTCTCCTTAAGGTTTGTACCAAGTTTAATAAATCAACAAAGAGGATTGTTGATAAGGACCAATAAATAAAATATATTCATTTAATGATCCTCAAACAACTTGTTTTCTAATCTAGAAATAGGGCGAAACAATGAATAATGCTATACAAACAACAGCCACACAACGTGCAATACTATACACTCCAACATAGTCTTAATGTACTTTAAAATTTAGCTGTTAAAAATTCTCCAGAATGGCTTTTATCTAAACGGCAGATATAACTTCCTTCACATTTCTTGCTCATTTATTCCGTAATATATAAGGATAACCACTCATCAAATAATAAACCTCCCCAAAATTTTATACATTTTTGAACAAATACCTGAAGCGACATATTTTATCATTTTATTGCCAGGTTTACATTTTTCCACCTTTTCCTTTAGGAAGGCTTCATAAACGTGGAAACCTGTTTCGACATTTAAAAAATGTATATCTTTAGAAATTGAGATAACAACCCTGAATAGATGTACCCTACCGCCGGGAATGGTGGCGTGGGGTGGGAATATTTTATATTTTTGTACCCCAGGTCGAAGCCATCCACAAAAACGGAAGGAAGAAAGGAAGGTATTAATTTAATAGGGGGAATCGATTCCATGGATAACTGTCACCCTATGCGGTTCCTCAGTGAAACATTTTCCACACTTAATAGAAAATCGTTTCCGTTTTGGAAGTGTTTAACCATAAATTTCACTTTTGTAGCAGGGAGTTAAATTCCAAAGCCTACTGAGGACGGAAACAAATTAAACTGTTAAAATCCTTGAATTTTTTTTATTTCAATAACAGAAGATAGGATATTTTGGAGATACAAGGCACGTAATATATTCTCTGTTAAGGATTTATAGATTAACTTTACAATTTTATAGAAAATGGTTAAAAGTTAAGAGGGTGATTTTGATCAAAAGACCCTTTGGTGATTGAGGGTGCTTAGGGTTAATTTTCGTTCCGAATCTTGAGAGTAGAAGAAGGGCAATAATCAGATTTTTATTCGAAGGAAATAGACACGCAGACCTGATTGCTTTTAGAGCGCTTTTTTACTATTAAAATGTCGTTTGTTCTCTTGTTATTAAAGATTATTAAAGAATTTATAAATTTATAGCACTTTACCTATCAATGCCTTGATTGAAACAAATTATGCGCAAAATATTTCGCAGTCGAGGAAATTCATCAGTTAGCTCTAGGCGAAATATGGTTTCCTGCCAAGAAATTGGGCAAATATACATGTAACTCTCAAAGTTCATGAGATAAGTAGTGTACTGAACACAGTGTAAACAAAAGGACTTACGAAGGTTAAGGTTAACAGAGATAGATCGAAGAACTGCCGGATATTTAATGTTTCCATTCATTAATTGATGTATGAATATATGTACTATGTCAGAACTCAAAATTAGAAAATCCATCAGACTACTTGGATATCTTCCAATAAAGCGAATCACAATCGCATATGCCGCTACTAATTGGCGGATTCGATGTATGTATGAACATTTCTATGTGCTAACGTCGACTCGGATCTGTGACTTATTAATGTAATACTCCGAACACGAATTAGGATGGTGAAGATTGCTGCATTTATGTAGTACGTTATGTGTCTTTGAAAGTCGCCTCTAATAAGTATAGAGTCGTGCGTCAGGTATGCCGGACGTAAATGGAATCTGGACACGTCTTAAAAATAATGTAATTAGTACTGTATGATCCATTTATTTAGAATAGCGTTCACAGGCATTGTAACTACTGGTTGAATAATAAGCGCAATTTACCTTTTGAATATTAAAATGCTACCGGGCTCCCAACAATCTCAAAGTACAGATTGTCTCAAAATCTTTCTTTAACACAAACATTCTTTCATAAAATAATGAATAGGTTCATTGAATCGGAATGTAGACTTAATTAACGTAAGATTATTTAGTTTTGCAATGTTAGCGAAGAACGTAACTCGAACCCACGCTGCTAGTTTAACGGACGGCTAACAAACCTCCGACGATATAGTGGATTGTATGAAAGGGTACCTGAAAACAGATCAACCTACTAAAATTCGAGACTGAAAACGTCCTTTCTGTAGGCTCTATCGCGCACCACTAGCTCAACGTGCTCCCGTGTCTATCGCTCCCTTTATCCCTGCGAAGCAACCTGTGGCGAGGAGAAGTATTATGCCGGACATGGGCACACGGTTCACTTCTTCCCCATCATCACTATTGTTCATTAAGTAACAGTTCGCCGAGTAAACAGGACTGGGAGGCAAAAGAGAGACAAACGCCGTACGTCCGGGAGGAAGGAAAACACATTAAAACGCATTGATATGTTGTATTGGTGACTTTTATTTTGATGTAAACCGCTAAATTTAGACACTCGACAGTTAATGCCATTTACAAATGGTTTATAAATTTACACAAACTATTGTTAAATTAAGTATGTAAGTGTCCGTGTCCGAGTTCGACTCTAGGGGTGCACTCCGGTGTGGTGTTCCGGAACCCTACTGTCTTCCTTTAATCCTAACATCAATCTTAACATATCCTAACATATCCATTTTTACACACAATATCCTCATTTTCCTAATATATATATATATATATATATATATATATATATATATATATATATATATATATATATATATATATATATATCACGTTAAAATAATAATTATGTCTTTCATTCTCAAACATATTACTCATTTATCCATTATCACATTTCATACATTCATTTGCATATCAATCAATTCAATAGTATCAATATATTTGCATATCGAGAAAACCCCTTTTCATATTAATACATTCCTTAAACAGTAATAAATATCAATTAAATTCAATCAATATCCATATTTCCACATATCCATTACATTAGCAATACATTTTGAACCCTTAACAGCAAATATCTACATAATATGCACATACAAAATCAATTTGAAACCATCCTTTATATAATAATATATAACAACACATAATCCTTTTATGAAAACACATTCCCGTTATCCGAAGTAAATAAGCAGCTGCAATCAATTTTAAATCCTTTCATGAAAACACATTCGCGTTATCCGAAATAAATAAGCAGCTGCATAGTTTGCAATAGTTTCAGTTTTCATCCCTCTTATGAGTTTTTGCACAAGCAACTCGATTTTGATTTCGTTCATAAGAAAGTTTTTAGTTTGGATAGAGAGTTAGAACTGAAAGGAGACCTCCGAGAGAGGAAGTTTAAATTAAGTCTTTTGTGTTTTGTATTATAAATTAAATATTGTTTGAGTTTTTAAATAAATATATTGTTGTGTTGTAAACATTAAATAATAGTTTTCCGCGTTTATTATTAACATCCACGCTCTTCCCTCGGTCGAGGAAGCACGGCGTCTGGATTGGAACACCGGTATGCACCCCATGCTCACTCTATTAAGGAGGAAACCCGAACCAGCGATGTGCAACCGTTAGTGGTTGAAATGAGACTCGGCGATAATCATCTCGTGCAGAGATGATTCGCTTAGCTTGGGAAATTTTTGGGTGCATTCGCTTTCACTGTGGTGGTAACCGGATCTCATAGAGGAGATCGTCATTGTACACATGTATATGTGTACCTCGGTTGTTGTCATGGGTCGAAGCCATGATAAGGAATCTGAAAGAATGAAAAGGGCATAAGTGCATTCACGAAATACGATTCCGATAAAGCAAATAAAACCGAACTCGTCGGATGCTAATGGGATCTTTGTATACATGTGCGTCGCGGCTAAACAAAAAGACGACGATATGAAGTGGAAATGTGCTAATTGGTTCTAGCTAGGTTACTGGGAATTGGTCTCAACGTCTATGGTGCTAATTACATGCAGCTGCGTTGGACCATTTATCGTTGGTTTTAGTGGTCGCCAGCCAATGTGTATATTTGGTGATTTATGATACACTTGGTGAGGACGGGAAATAGGCGACGCAATGTGTATGGTCCCTGTTATGATGGTTACATTATATGTAAACCAAATCCTTTCGTCTAGGAAAATTTGCCTGACAACCTAGATGCCGAAATTGGGTTGAAATTCCTGACAAGCTAATAAAGAAATCTTACAGAGAATTGGTATGCGGAGAGAATGCATGAAAGGTAAGTTTTCTTTACAGGGATTTAAAGATCATAGCTTTGATCTCTTTAATGCGCAAAGCCTTTTCAGGTGCCTAATGCGATTGCATTGGCGAAAACTTATGCGTCTTGGGATGAGGTAATGTGGGGTTTTAGGTAAGTGTATCGTGGGGTTTGGCGGCACCGTCACAAACCCTTTACCTGAAAATAGATCGACCTACTAAAATCCGAGGTTGAAAACACCTTTTCTGTAGGCTCTATCACGTACCACAAGCTCAATCTGCTCTCGTGTCTATCGCTCTCTTTATCCTTGCGAAGCAACCCTTTACCTGAAAATAGATCCACCTACTAAAATCCGAGGCTGAAAACGCTCCTTCTGTAGGCTCCATCGCGTATCACTAACTCAACGTGCTATGGTGTCTATCACTCCCTTTATCCTTGCGAAGCAACTCTTGCCAATGGTACGGGAAAACGAAAATTTTTGAAAAATCCAATTTTATCCCTTACCACTAATGGGAGGATGTGTCCAGGGTGTAATAGCCTTTCTCTCAGGGAGCGTGTTTCCCTGTCTTTAAAAAGATGAGGGATCTCGTTTATTCATTTATCGCGAATTTTCAATTTAGATGATTGTTTTTTTAATTTTAGTTAAGGATTATGAGATTTGGATGTATGTGTGGGGGAAGGAGATGGTAGGGCTTTTCAGAGTACTACAAGGGCACCTGAAGCAAAACAGCGAATGTTCACGACTTCCCTCTAAATAATACAGTTTTGTGGGGCTACCACTCCATTTATTGGGATAATTCAATCAATACGAGAGTTGCCTTTTATATTTCGGGATTAGAGAACAAAAACAAATATTGATCATCGAAAATCACTTTATTGTTTTTCAAAATATTCCCCATGAAGATCTATACACTTTTGCATGCGTTTGAACCAATTGTCGAAGCACTTTTGCCACTCTGATTGAGGTATCTCCCACACATGCATTCTGAATGCAGCAACCGCTTCTTCAGGTGTCGAAAAACGTTGACCTCTCAGTTTGTTTTTTACGTACGGGAATAAAAAGAAGTTATTCGGTGCCAAGTCAGGACTATACGGCGGATGACCCATCAAATCGATGTTTTGGGTGCTCAAAAATGCAGTTGTCGCAGCCGATGTGTGAGAGCTCGCATTGTCGTGGTGAAGAGTGATCCGTCTTCGGTGGTTGGTTTTCCTGATTTCTTGGAAGACAACTGGCAAACAAATGGTTGTGTACCACTCAGAATTGACTGTTCTGCGTTGTTCTAGTGGTACAGTTGCGACATGTCCAGTTTTTCCGAAAAAACAGGCGACCATTTGCTTGGAAGTGCTTCGTGCGCGAACAACTTTTGTTGGATTTGGCTCATCTTGAAACACCCAGACAGTCGACTGCTGTTTACTTTCGGGCTCATACGCGTAAATCCACGATTCATCACCTGTCACGATGTCATAGACGTGTTTCGAAGCACCGCGATCGTGTTTTTTGAGCATTTCTTTCGACCAATTGACACGAGCCTTTTTTTGGGCGATTGACAAATTGTGTGGGATCCAACGCGAACAAATTTTTTTGACAGTCAAATGTTTATGTAATATTGAATGTATGCTGGTCCCACTAATGCCTAAGGTTGTCTCAATCTCACGATAGATCACATGACGATTTTTCAATATCAGTTCGCGCACAGCATCAATGGTTTTCGGAACAACAACTGATTTTGGACGACCTTCACAAAAAAAAAAAAAAAAAAAACAAAAAAAAAATCTTGGAGTGAACATCGATAAACATTGGTCCTTGATGGAGCTTCATCGCCAAAAATTGAATTAAGTTCATCCATGCACTGTTGCTGAGTTAATCCACGCCGAAAGTTGTAAAAAATAATCGCACGAAAATGTTGACGATTTAATTCCATTTTTGGGCCGAGATGAATCTTTTAAGTTACTGTAAACAACACAAATAGCGCTCGTATGTCAAAACGTTCTGAGTGCGTATAACCTCAAAAATGTCCAACTTTACGACAGAGCTGTCAATTGCCGGATTGCAACACTAGGATTGCCAAATCCCGAAACATAAGAGGCAACCCTCGTATAAGTACTTATAAGCTAAAGTATATATATCTTTACAAACTAAAGAATTTAAGAAGCACTTAACTAATTATGAAGGCAAGAGTACCAGCGTGCGGTGGGGGCAGGTTAGAGAGGAAAGTGTAGATAGCGCCGCTTAAGATTAGTGGTGAGAATGGTTTAGGAGGCGGTGCTTGAGTTTAGCAACGAAAAAACTCGCTGATGAAGGTCTTACTACGTTGAATATGTGATAACGTTTTGAAGTGAACGAAGTAGCCGAAAGTTTTAAGGTCAATCGACTCTTTATGAGGGGATGAATTGAAAATTTCGTGGAATTTTCCAATAGTTTGTGGAGACTGGGGACGTCAGTGGGTAAATCTTCCTGTTGAACAGAGAGTTTGACACTGGTTTTGGTTTTGCCTTCATGGGAGACAGAATCAGATATGTCGTGGAGACACGCTAGAAAGGGACGAATATTTTCATATGTCTTTCTATCTCTAAGTTAGAATGTGCTCCTATATTATACATGTTTACTTACAAATCTATTTAACAATACTATCTAAATTTCCTGTTTCCTAACTAGTTCCTACCAGCGAATGCAACATACACATCCCGTTTCGGAAGAATAAATTTCAGTGCTTCAAAAAAAAAAAAGAATAAAAAAAGAAGTGTAGTGAGAGGCCAATTTAAACGAGACAAGGACAAATATGTCCTTCATCGTGTTTTTGGCTTCTAGACAACCAGAATCACCCACATCCGCGAGCATGTTGAGATCGGTCTCGAAATAGAATTAGGGGGGAGGTATCTAAGGATAGTGTCTACAGGGGTAGCTCAAATGGTCTCTAACTACTTGGATGGAGGGTTGGTGGGAATGAAATTATTGAAGACGCCATACTACCGCACTCAAAACCTAGGAGTGCGGTAGTAAACGCAGATTACATCTTTGACGTCTGATAATCTGCGCCGCTTTGGTCGGTTTTTTATTTTATTTATTTATTTAATTATTTTTTTTTTTTTTTTTATTTTTGTTTTTTTTTGTTTCGGTAGTAAGGTGGAAATCTGCAAAAGAAACCTCTGGACCTATCCAGAGTTATGCCAGATTTTTACCGGCTAAAACCACCTCCTACCAGGCACATATTCCCGTTGATCCCCGCGAACTTTCTTTTAGATATTCCATTGCGGGGCGTCGCGGACTTTACCTGTTACTCCGCTCGTCGCATCGCAATTACTGCATTAAGTCACATAGAATATCATTTGTTACGGACCATGCTTGTTTGGAACTTAGTCGGAGTAACGGACCGTCTCATATGTCTTTCCAAAATCGTTCGTGCGGTCTTGAATCTCCCGCACTCTGCGAGTATGTGTCCCCCATCTTCTATTTTGACTGCGAAGGCAGTAGTATGGGTGATTGGCACGCTTATACTTGTGTAAGTATTGCCGGAAGCATCCATGTCCTGATATCAGCTGAGTCAAGTGGTAGATCAGCTCGTCATGTTTTATTTTCACCCATGTTTCTATAGCAAGTATCATGGTGTGGGTTCATCTTTCTTTGGTCGACGAATCCCACCTTCGTTGCCATTTTCTTAGGCTTGAGAGCTCTAATTGTGAGCGCATTCGCCGGCGATTCTCTTGTGAGACCTCAGTCAATGTCGCATTTTCCTTAGCTGCAATGTCAAGTGGTTTCCCCCCGGCCAAGACATTTATGACATCTTCGGATACCGTTCGGAATGCGCAGCATACTCTTAATGATGCCAGCTTATGTGCTGAATTTACTACCCTCATGTACGACGTATACTGAGTGGCTCTTGCACACAGTATTGTGTAAGCTGCATACATTATAATGGAGATGTTGACGCTGGTTATCAGTTTCCTTATGTGGGACCGGGCCCCACAATTTTGGGTAGCAGTCTCCAAAAAACATTCCCTAGTCTTGACGTTTTTCACTCGTTTTCCCCAGGTGCTCCTTAAAGCTCAACCTGTTGTCGAAAGTAACACAAATATACTTAATATAAGGACTGGATCTAATTGTTTGTCCTTCTACGAGGGCAGGTCAATAGGTCCTTAGAAAATGAAGAAGATCTTTTTTTATTTTCTCATTTAGCTGTCCCTTTTCCAAATAGTCAATGAAGATAATGCTATATGCATCCTAAAACGCATTAGCCATAACCTTTCCGACTGATTTCACCGCCTTTGCCTCCCTTGGAGCCCGTTCGCCTTTAACAATCCACAGTTTTGACTGTTCTTTCGTCTCGGGAGTGTAGTGGTGTATCCATGTTTCATCTACAGTTACTAATCTGCGCAGAAACTCATCTGGATTACGATGCATGTGCTCCAAAAGTTCTCAGCTGAGAGCAAGTGCGGCACCCATCTCGCAGATATTTTTTTCATACCCAATTTATCATGCAAAATTGAAACATGAAACAAATTGAAAATTGATAGATACCTAGTGAGGAATGATGCTTACTAAAAACAGAATATTAGCAATGCTACGAGCGCCATCATAGGCGTTTATAAGGACTTATTGACTTACCCTCGTATTTCCAAATCAAGGTGTTCAAATTTCTTGCTACTTATTAAAACTGCCTCCGTCTTATGTACGTCTAGTTTTAGTCCGGCCATATCTGGCCAGCATTTAATGCTCTGGGTTGTATGGGAAGAAATATTCTCCAGGTCATCTAGATGTTTAGCTACGACCACTATCGCCAAATCATCTGCCTACCCAATGATTCTTACTCATTCTGGTACTCTGAGTACACCATCATACATGATATTCCATAAGAGCCGACCTAATACAGACCCCTGGGGTACAACCGTTGTTATTTTATATTCCTGTGGTCCCTCATCTATGTCATAGAGCAGTCTGTTATCCGAGAGATAGTTTGCTACTATACGCACCAAGTAGGGTGATATTCCAAATCGGATTAGGTGCTTATAGCAGAGAAGTTTAACGTCGTTGTCAACTTTGTTGCTCCACTTCAATATGTTCTGCAGTTGCTTAGGTCGACCAAGGGCCCTTTGAAGAATGTAGGTCACATGTTTGATGAAATTCATTTTTGGGGTATAAATGAGCCCAAGATATTATATCCTATCCTGTGGTCTAATCGTAGTACCTCCTATTTGTATTCGAATATTCTATGAGTATCGAGAAAAAGGGTGGGGAGTGTTTACTACTCAGAATTTTATCAGTATTACAGTTGACGGCAGAGACCTCTAACCTTCTGGTCCCGGATGCACTTGTGGGTCGTGGCGCCGGCAAGGGCACATGGTTCGCTAAAAACACCACGTATTTCACTGCCCAAGTTTCACCGGACAACTGTGCACCCAGAAGCAACAAAGGGTAAAATAAAACGCAAAAAGGGTTGGTTGTATTCAACGGTTAACTTTAATGAAAATAGTTGGTCTTTTAATTTGTATTGTCAGCGTTTTTAATTCTTTTACACTGGTATGAAAGTTAGTATTAATCGGCTCGTTCTTTTACACAACTGTCAACCCCTAAATCTATTAAATCTTAGGCACTGATAAGTGTATTTGGATTTGCCTTTACAAAAATATCAATCACAAGAACTGGTGTTTCTTAGGCACTGTTTAGTGTAATTGGATTTGAGAACCGAAACTCGTTATCACTCAACCGACTGGTAAGGATAGACCGACCATGGAGTAAGGTTTAGATGCTACAGTCCGAACGCGTGTATCTCCGATAGGGGATGCAATCAGACTCTGGTGGCTGTTGGTCGGAACTTTCCACCAGTCGCAACGGTGGTGGATTTCCGCCGATGAGGGAGGAACAAATCAGTTCTTTGCTTCGGCGCTCGCCAATGAACACCCGATTTGGGTTTTAAATGGAAGTCTTTCCATTGTTACCGTACAGGTCAGGTTGAATGCCAGTTCACTTGGAACCAGGACAAACGCAAATGCGAAGGGTGCACAGAGGAAAATCCGAACCTGCAGCTGATCAAATAAATGATCGTACACGGAGGCTGGCCGCATTTCCATCATAGACGATAGAGGATAGATTTCCCTGTTGACGTTAAGTCAACAGAAACTTCGCCTACGATAGCGAGGGGTCAGGATGGATGGGTGCTTGTTTGTTTTAGAAACTATATCGGGGGACCTGATCATTGGCATGATTTTTTATTTTTTTTTATTAGACTTCTCCCGGGAGAGGCGAACCTATAGCGTCGAGTGAGCGCCCCGAGATGCCATCAAATAACTGTTGCAGTTCTTTTTGAACAGTTACAGGTTGTAACGCTCTGGGAACACTCGCGTGGGAAGGGAGTTCCACAGCTTCCCCGCTCTGTAACGGAACGAGTTCTGATACAGGGATGTTCGCGCCGTCGGGACATGAACCGCAAACTGGTGCCATCCGTTAGATTGTCTTGTGGAGCGCATATAAACCGAATTGTGCGGAACAATATCACCATTCTCCGAAGAACAGTACCCGTGATAATATCTGTAAAACAGACAGAGGTCGTCTAGGCGGCTTCGATTTGATAGCGGCTGTAGTCCCGACGTCAGCGCCGAGTCCCCGATCAGGCGGATTGCTCGTCTCTGTATGCTCTCAAGTAGATCGAGGGTATGTTTAGGAGCCGAGCTCCAAACATGAGAGCAATATTCGAGGGCGGGTCTAATTTGAGATTTATATAGGAGAAGAAGTTGGGCCGGAGTAAAGTATTTCTTGGCTCTAAAAAGATAACTCAGTTTTCCTGGGGCTGATCTGGCGATACCCGATACGTGTTTATGCCATGATACATTCCCACAGACCGTGACGCCGAGCAATTTCAAACTTTCCCCAGCCTTGAGGGCCCGGCCACTCATCATCAGCTGTGGAACCGATGATCCAGTTTTCTTTGGGAATGTTGTATACTGGGTCTTCGTTGCGTTGAAGTCGACAAGATTGGCCTTTCCCCACTGCAGGACTTTATCTAGATCCTGGTTCAGAGAGTCAATCTGTCTACATCTCAGCTGGTGCGACGTTGATGCACCAATTGGCCGATCACTCGAAAAGGAGGATACAAGCGTACTATCATCCGCAAAACTGAACACTTTGTTATCCGTTGTCTCCAACAAATCATTTATGTGAAGCAAGAACAAGGTTGGAGCCAAAATAGAACCTTGGGGCACCGCCGAATTAACAGGATACAGATCCGAACACTCGCCGTCCACAACAACCCGGATCGATCGATTCTCGAGGAAGCTCCTCGTCCAGTAGCAAAGCTGTTGGGAAAGTCCATAAGAACGAAGTTTGCTTAGCAATGCCCCGTGCCAGACGCGGTCAAAAGCCTTGGAGATATCCAATGCGACCGCCCTTGATTCACCATGCCGTTCAATCGCAGATGTCCATATATCGGTTATAAGTGTCAAAAGGTCTCCCGTGGACCGCCTGCCACGGAATCCGTATTGACGATCATTCAGAAGTCCGTTGCACTCCAAATACTTAACTAAGTCTGTATTGATGACTTTTTCCATCACCTCAGATAAAATAGACAGTAATGCTATCGGACGGTAATTTTGTGGGAGACACTTTTTTCCCGTCTTTGGGATTGGCTGAACTCGAGCGATTTTCCAGCAGGCAGGAAAGGTCCTCAGTGCATAAGATAAGCGGAGGAGTTTGTTAAGAACCGGCGATAGTTCTGGAGCACAGTTCTTAAGGACTATTGCTGGTATTCCGTCCTGACCGGTTGCCTTCCTACAATCCAGTTCACGTAGAATGCGTTGAATAGTGCGCGGACGAAATCTCACATCCCACATGGAAGACTGTACCGGCGAGATCACAGGTGGCTCCAAAAGGCCGGGATCGAGGTTGGAATTCGAGGAAAATAAATTCTCGAACACTTTAGCTTTATGCTTTGAATTCGTGACTAACGTCCCGCTGTCTGTCGCCAACGGAGGGAAAGAGGAGGATGCGAAGTTACCGCTGCTAGCCTTTGCCATTGACCAGAAGGAGCGCGAACCAGCTGGGCACCGAAGGAGCTTATTGATCACCCTGTCGTTGTGAGCCTTCTTCGCGGTATCAATCTGATTCTAACAAAAGTCGTTCTGTTAACATCGGTGGGATTGGAGCGCCAATGCTTAAAAGCTCTATTTTTTGCCGCTGTAAACAGCTCGCATTTTTTGTCAAACCAAGGTTTGTCAGACGAACTTCGTTTGATGGAATGTGGAATATACATCTCCATACCAAGAAGAATAATCTCTGATACCGACTCCGCGCAAGCGTTAACATCAGAGTTTCCGAAGCACACCTCCGACCATGGAAAGGATGCGAAGAAATCTCGCAAATCGTCCCAGTTAGCAGCCTCATACTTCCATACATGGCGAAGCTGCCTAGGCCGGTTATTCGCTTGATATGCAAGTGGTTGCGCGACAGATACTAAGCAGTGATCTGAGTTCCCCAGTGGCGCAGAAACCTCTACGGTATAAATACTCGGTTCGGATGTCAAAAACAGATCCAGAGTGTTCGCATAATCGCCTCGGGCATCCGGTACTCGCGTTGGCTCCCCCACGAGTTGAGTCAAGTTGTGGCTTACAGCAAACATCTCCGCCAGCCTCCCAGCCTCGTCGGTTCTGTTAGAATGTAACAACCAGTCGGAATTGTGCACATTAAAATCGCCAAGGACAATAATTTCAGAAGCTGGGTGGTTGATCTGTATCCAGTCGACGGTATATGAAAGAGGTTCGAAAAATGTCGCCGGTCGATCGTCATTCGGGGAGCGGTAAAGACAACAAAGAAATTTAACGGAATTCCTCAGCATGACCCTCAACCATATGATGTCCATATTATTGGGTTCCAACGCCTCCATCCTCTGGCAAGCCAGATCGGACCGTGCGAAGACGCAGACTCCGCCCTTAAAACTGAATCTCGAATGTAAGTCGTATCCTGAGCAACGAAGATATGTCGAATCAGTTGACGAATCGACCTGGGTCTCAGTTAGGGCAGGGATATCAGGTTTCGCTGTTTGCAAATATTGGTGGACGGCGTTTACATTCCTATTGGTGAAACCGATACCCCTGATGTTTCAAAATGTCGTTACCAGTCGAGCGTGAACAGAATCACGAGGGCCAGCCCGATTATGCGTTGATGAATTTCGAAAAGTTCGGTTATTTATCATAATATCTGCACTGACATAGTACCGCCGGAGATCCGAATGGGTCACTACTTTACCTCCGGAATTCTTTATATCAGAAGGTATCATCATGACTTATCTCCGTGTCAGTCCGGACCATCAGCCACACATCCGAAACACAGTCGAAGATTTCTCTCCACGATATAGCGGAATGTACAGCGTGACGGGGTGGTATCTCACCTTGGGACCGACTACCACCTAACCAACCTTTTCTCGAACCGGTCCATCAGGCAAGCTCCGAAAGATGGCCATGGATTTCTCCCAACCATTTCACGGAGCCTAAAGCTTGATGGGGTGGTATTTCACCGGGCGCACAGGGCGTTGGGACCCCACCTACCACTCGGCCTTTAGTCGCCTCTTACGACAAGCTGGCCTAGCTGTGAGTATATTCTAACGCCCTACTCACAGCGCTAAAATTGTTTGATATCAATCGTGTCTGATTCAATGGGTGTCGCTTATACCAGCTGTAATGGCTAGTGTGGAGATTTGTTTAGTTTAGAAAAACGATACGTGGGACCTGATCATTGGTATGATTGTTTGAATAACAATCATGATCGTGTCTGACTCGATGATCGGTTATCGGCTTAGACGAGCGATCATCGGAAATTTGGCTTGCAGATGTGCAAGCTAGTAAGTTGCCCGACTTGTCTTTTGGACCAACGGATTGTTGAAACAAGTAAACACAGGAGGATTGCTGTGTGTTTGATGGACATGTTGCCGACCAGAGGAACCGATCAGGTTCCTAACTGATTCATGTAAGATGAACCGAAATGGTTTGGTGGATATGCTCTGTTTGATGCCATGGCGAGATGATGATCTTGCCGTGGGCTTATATTTCAGGTAAGAAATAATTTAAGGAGAGCTATGAACTGCTCATATGCCGGTAAGAGGCTACGGTAGGTAATGGCTTTGCGGTTGGGAAAGGGGAGTTAGGTTAGGACGATGGGTGGTTCTTCGGCCGATCCTTAAAGAACCCCCACACACTCGTTGCAAGCCTCTCTCTGGCCAGGTGTTTTCTTGTAGTGACAGACCATTTTCCAATGTGGCAATTAACTGCTGCGCTGTTCTCTGACCGCTTTCCAGATAAACGCCTGACCGTTGAGTTTTATTTTTTAGGTTGTGCGTTGAGTTGGTACCCAACACTTACAACTGTGTCTGCACCCATTTTTTCCTTACCGTAGTCTTTTGTTCGGGATCCACCTTCATTCTGGATTGTGTCTTGTCTTCATCGCTTTACTCATACTTGTCAATGTCATCCTTGTGGGAAGCAAGATTGTATATTCTCTATCGGTTGCATTTCTCACCCTTGACCTCATTCTCCATGGTGCCTTCTTCGAACGCTATCAATACTTCTCAGTGCTTTATTTCTCAATTTCCTCGATGTTTGTTTATGAATATTTATTGAACTATCACGTTAAATAATGTTTACGAATCAATATGAATCTAATGACCATGTTCTTATTTTTAGGAATTCACATGTGACGTATCCGTCGAAGGCGGTAAATCATCCCAGCCTTTACAGTTTTCCTTTACGTTCTACGACCTAGATGGTCATCATGGAAAAATTACTAAAGATGACATCGTCGGGATTGTCTACACGATATACGAGTCTATTGGAAAATCGGTGGTGGTGCCGCATTGTGGAAGCAAGACAATAAATGTTCGCCTTACCGTGTCGCCAGAGGGAAAATCTAAGACGACCTCACCTCCTACTGGTGCCGGTGCAGCAGGGTCTAATCAAAAATTTAAGAAAACAGTGGGCCGCTCAAATAGGGAAGATGGACAGAGAACTGGACACAGTGGTCATACCAGACGACAACATCGATACAGACCACGGAAACTAGTGAAAACCGATGATGAAGACGATGATAGCCTAAGTGACAAGGATGTTGTTAGAAAATCATTTGCTTCTAGTAAAACAACCAAGTGCTGCCAGCAGCAACCTATGCAACCTCAAACGCAGCCACAACCCGAGATGGAGAACGATCCAAATCTTATCTGTGGCAATGGTCAGTGCAATATCTATGAGAATGTTTCGAACCTCAAGGAGGACTGTAAGAGCTTCCTAACGCATCCAGAGAAATCCGAATTGTATTTGAAACAAGCTTCAAATCGAGTGAAAATGCTAAGAAAGGCTCGTAAGCAAAAGGTAAATGTTTATGTCGTCTTTCACTTCACGTTTGTACGTTTAAGTTATGGTTTTGTTTTTAATGTATATATTTAGTTTTGTTTTATGTTTTTATTAAGGTTTTTATTTATCGATTATATTTTGTTGGTTTTTTGTTCTTTTTTTGGTTTACTTAGTATCAGGATCAGTGTAATGACTCCCGTCTAAGAAGTCTGTCTGTTGGGAATGAGTCGTATTGGAAAACCCGAATGAATAATTCAACACAATCACATCGAATACAACAAAAACAACAAGAACACAATCTACATCATCAGCATCCGATAGATTCAATCACCACACATACAAGTATAGAACAGGACATTGTTGATGGCAATGGAATTGGTTGCAGCGATGGTCATAATATTCAAACGCAACCTAATAACACATCCAATGCGACTACGGCAGAATGTTGGAACAATGCGCTCAATCGAAATGATCTAATCGATATCATACGGGAGAGTATGGAGAAGAATCGACTGTGTTTTCAAACGAACGGGTAAGGATAACTGAATAAAGACGGTTTTATATGATTTCCTTCATTCAATTTTCCGTTGTGGATTTTCTTTAGATTATTTCTTCTGTTTGTTTCGTTTTATTGTACAATAAATATTTAGAGTTTTATACAATTTTTGAGAAGGGCAATTCTATCATACTCAAGCTAAATCCTCTTAAGGGAAATAATTTCGATCACATCAGCTTTTCAAGGTAAATGCTTCCTGCTATCAGGAAATGCTGTGGATAAATCTATTTTGTACAGTAGTCTAAGGTCAAAATGTGATAACGTTTGGGTTCGAATGAACTCGCATAATAGTCTTGAAGCTAATTTAAAGCAACAAGCCCTGGTGAGACCTAGAAGTGGTATGTTAAGAAAGAGTTGTAATTTTAAGTGATAATTTTTTACATTCTTAAACAATCACAAGAGTGATTCCAATAATCTTGAAGCTAATTTAAAACAACCAGTGCTGATTAGACAGAGTGGTGGTCTGTTAAGAAAGAATTATTATTTTATTACCGACTAAATGTCATATTTTCTAACATTCTTAAATAAACACAAGACAGTTGCAGTCATCGGGTCATGTGGCCTTTATTGCCTGGAATCAAATATAACAAAGGGTTCCCGACATTTGTCCACCCAAGTATACGTGTTCGGCATCGAAAAAATCAACACGCGAAATGCAGTGCGGGAACGACATCCGCCCGTTTCCTTAGTACGTGCCTTTTCTCATCTTTGTTGTGTCCCTCAAACATAAGGAATTTCTAATGAGTTTGTATCATTAGTGAGTTTATGGTGTGAAAGTGTCGACAAATTCACTGCAAGGAGGTTGAGACCCAATTTTCTATAGAAATTGAGGGGAACTCTTATTAGAAAGCATTTGAAAGTCTTGATCCTTAAGGAAGGACGCAACAGGGGGGCAAAAAAAAAAGGAAAACAGACTTTAAGAAAGGGAAACACGGGATTTTCCCACTCTTTTCCTGCACTTCATCCGCGTGTACATTTTCCTTCGAACCATTCTCTGTACAAGCATTCGGACGCGTTCCTTTTAATTATGCAACAGGAAGGTGGAAACCTTCAAATGATACCTCTGGACCGATCCAGACTGGATTTTTCCTGATAAAAACCATCTCCCGTCAACACATACATTTATGTGTATTTCCATTCTTCCCCGCAGAACTTTCTGTTTATATTTTCCATCGGGACGGAGTTTATTTGTTACTGCGTTTAACAGGACACGCTTTGGTATTATGGTATTATGACACATACTATATCGCTTGTTACGCACCATACTTCTTTTTAGCTTTGCATATATTCTGTTACATCTATCGAAATAACTGTCCATTTCCTATGTCGCTCTAATGTCTGTCGTGCGGTATCGAATCTTGCGCACTCCGTGTGTGTACATTCCGCATTTTTGATTTTCCCTTCACTCTACAAACAGTACAGACAGACAAGTTTACACAAGTGCAACTACCTTCGAAAGCATGCATGCCCATCCTTGAGTGGTAGATAGGGTCCAAAAGCCCAGCCGCCCAATGAAATACCACCCCGTTAAGCTATAGGTTTCGTGAAACGGTTGTGATAAATCCTTGAGCATCTTTTGAAGCTTGGCTGATGGACCCGGTCGAGAAAAAATAGCGTCTCAGTGCGCTGACTCGGTGCTATAGATTCGTCTTTCCTGGAAGAAAAAAATTTAAAAAAAGGATCCCCTGATATCAGCTGAATCAGGTGGTAGTTCAGCTCGCCATGTTTTCTTTTCACGCAGCTTTCTATGTCAGGTATTACGCCGTGCGTCCATTTTCCTTTGGTGGAAGTACCCCATCTCCTTTGCCATTCCCTTCGGCTGGAGTTATCTATTTGTATCCGCTTTTGCCGGTGATCCTCTTGTGAGGGTAGTGCGTCAGCCTTCTCCAAAGCAACGGCTTCCTCATCTGTAATCTCTAGTGGTTTCCTCCCAGCCATGACATTTATGGAATCTTCGCAAACCGCCTGGAAGTCGCTGCATAATCTTAATAACGTTAGCCTATGTACTGAGTCCACTTCCCACATGTACCACTTTACACTGGGCTGTTCCTGTCCATGTGTGAGCTGATACGTTACAAAGGAGGTCTCGACTCTGGTTACCAACTTCCTCTAATATTAAGTCTCGCTAATACATTGCATACTCTTGCCGTTTTTTCACTCGTTTTCCTCAGGTGTTCCTTGAAGCTCAACCTGTTGTCGAGTATAACACCAAGATATTTAATATAAGGACTGGATCTGATTATTTATCTTTCTATTTCCAAATCAAGGTGTTCAACTTTCTTGCGGCTGCTTATTAAAACTGCCTCCGTCTTATGTCCAGCTAGTTTCAGTCCGGCTATATCTAGCCAGCATTTAATGCTCCGGGTTGCTTGGGAGCAAATATTCTCTAGGTCATCTAGATGTTTAGCTACGACCACTATTGCCAAATCATCTGCGTACCCAATGATTCTAACCCCTTCTGGTACATTGACTCTGAGCACACCATCATACATTATATTCCATAACAGCGGACGTAATACAGATCCCTGAGGTACACCCGCTGTTATTTTATATTCCTGTGGTTCCTCATCTGTGTCACAGAGCAGTCTTCTATCCGAGAGATAGTTTGCTAATATACGCACCAAGTAGGGTGAGACTTGTAGATCGCCCAACGCTTCTAGAATCCGATTCCAATTCACCGAGTTAAACGCATTTTTAACATCTAGCGTCACCACTGCGCAATATATTTTGGTACCACCTAGCCATTGTGCTTCAGCTATCGTATTGCGAGCATGTCGAACACCACAGATAGTGCTTTTCCAGTTGATCTACCTTTCCGGAACCCATACTGTGATTCAGAGAGCCGCGATGTTCCCTCAGTGAGTTCTTCCAGGCGAGTGGCAATTACTCGCTCAAGCAGTTTTCCTGTTGTGTCCAGCATGCACAACGGGCGATAAGACGACGGCTCTACTGGATTCTTGACACCTTTTAGTATAAGCACAAGACGCTGTTTTGTCCATTGTTTAGGAAATTGTCCTGTTTGAAGGCAGGTCGTGAAGAGACTGCTGAGGACTTCCGGCTTTTTTGTTAGAGCAGTCTTCACTACAGCGTAGTGAAGACTGCTCTAACCAGTCCCGGGGTCTTCTTTTTTTTTATAACCCTTGCAGCCAAGAGTACCTCTTCGGTGGTCACGGGAGGTATCTCTCCTTCAGTGATCCTCCAATGCTCTTACACTCTCAATACCTCATCACACTGCGGGAAGAGGACAGCAACGATTCTGGCCATATCACTTTTCCTTTTTGCATTTGGCTACTGTTACTCTGTAGTCTTTTCATGACTATCCTGTAAGCGCTGCCCCATTGGGTTGTTATTTAATTCATCCCCTAGGGAGCAGAACGCGTCATATTTCCTTTTGCGGATCACATTCTTCAACTCTTTCCGTTTGTTGACGAATTCCGCATGCAACTGTGGGTAGGTGTTATGGTTTCTTGCTCTTTGTTGCAAGCGTCGTAACCTGTTGCACTCGGATCGCACATGGGCGATTTATGAGTTCCACCAATACACTGGTTCGATTGCCCCTGCTGGTTGTCTTTGTCGTGGCATAGAAGCATCACATGCGGTAGTTTGAGTTAGCCACTTCATGAGTTTTCCAGCCTACGTGTCAAACTGTTCGAATTGGTGTTCCAATATATAATCGAGCAGTTCAGGATCGAGGTCCTTCTCTTTCCACCCATTTTTCTGGGCTTTCTTCGCCAATTTGTCAGTGATGAATCCCCTGTGTGGTAATATTTCGTACATCATGGCTTGATGGTCACTATGGGTGAAGGTGTCCAAAACTCATCACTCCATACTCCTTGCCAACATGGAGCTGGCAAATGTGATGTCGATTTTGGACGGGCCTCTTGTTTATGAAGGTGTCATCAGCACCATCATTAACTAGCACCACATCTAGGACTGCGAAAGCTTCGAGTAGTGCCTGGCCTCTACTGTTGGTCCTGGTGCTTCCCCATTCTACCGCCCAAGCGTTAAAATCTCCAGAAGCAATAAGAGTGCTCTTAGTTCTAGCTACTTGTGTTACCCTTCCAAAAAGCATTTGAATTCTTCTAATTCCCACCTTGGTGGTGCGTAACAACAATACAAATGAATTCCTATAATCTTAGCATAGGCGAATCCTTCCTGAAGCTGGACACTTCTGGGTTCTATGGGGGAACTTCCAGTTGTCCAGCTGGCCGCTGTTCCGCTGCTGTCTTCAATTATTGCTTTGGGATATTGATCGTGTTGAAAAGATAATTGTACTTTGCCCTGATGACAGGAGCTGTGATTTTTGGGGGAAGGTATTGTTACGGACCTACCTCGCGTCCAGCCATGTAAGGCTTGTATTAAACTTAAATACATAAATTGAGTAGAACATCTCGAAAATTAGATTACTGGACGAAATGGTTACCTTCGTAATATGCCCTCGTATCAGTTTGTTCTAACATTATCCAATTTAGTTATGTTGTCTGTATTGTATAAAGTTCAATTTGGACAATCATCATCATCATCGGCACTACAACCGGGAACCAGTCTTGGCCTTATTTAGCAAGTCCTGAGGCTTGTTAAATTCTCCATAATGATTTGTTTTTTCCGGGCAAGGTCATTAGTCTTGCGCCAGAGGATTTGGACAATACTTTTTGGAAATGCAAGACTAATATAAACTGAAGCCAGTATCTAGTCATTGCCTTTCGAAAACCTGAATTTTATCCATCAAATTTGAGTCTACATTGAACAGCACCAGACATATACAGCCCATCATTGACTTAATGAAACCCTGTAGGATATGCCTTTTACCCTGTGAATGCAGATACTATACTATTTATTGGCCTGTAGGAACTCAGAAGTTCATGACCTCACCGACTCCACTCCGCCATCGTTCCCTGTCGTCTGCACTCTCCTTCCACGCTTGACCAGCCGATCCGATCTTCTCAAGGTCAAGCCTAACATTGTTCTCCCATCTCCGTCGCTGTCATCCTGTCGGTCTCTTTCCCGTTGGTCTACCGTCAAGAAATCTAGGTACGGTCCTATCGTTGCCCATTCGGGCCACATTTCCGCCCCATCTTAATCTTCGCGATCTGATTACTCTCACTATTGTAGGTTTGCGGTATAGCTCTTCCAGTTTGTGGTTGTGGAGTTTCCTCCATTGTGCTGCCTCCTCGTCATATTTACCTCCAAAGATACCCCTTAAAACTTTATTCTCGAATACGCGGAATTTGTTTTCTGCCCGTTTTGTGAGAGCCCATGTTTCGGATCCGTATAGAACAATCGGCATGATAATGATTCTATGCTTTATATTACGCGATAACAGTTTGGATTTCAGCAGTTTACTGACTGCGTGCCAGCTAGCGTTGCCGGAATGCAGTCCTTTGTTAATTTCCTTCGACATTTCGTTACTGGCCGTCAGTATTGTTCACAGATATTTAAATTCTTTAACTTTTTCAAATATCTTGCCTCTGACGTTTATATGTGTTCCCTGAGGTCCACCTGCTCTCGCCATAATCATGTATTTTGTTTTGTCTTCTTTTATTTCTAGGCCCACCTCTTCTGCCGCTTGTATGATGATTTCCGTTTTTACTTAGAGTTTCCAGATTATTGCTCAAAACGGCGATGTCATACGCATATCCGAGCACTTGTGTGACCTCGTTCAGGGATGATCCGGCCATGTTGTCGTCTTGTACCTTTCTGATGACATACTCGAGCACAAGTTTAAAAAGACATGGTGACAGGCCGTCCCCCTGTTTTAGTCCGACCCGGATTTCAAATGGTTCTGAGAGATGGTTTTCTATTCTAACTCGCACTTTGTTTCCGTTCATGCAAATTTGAATGAGGGCGGCATATTTTTTCGGGATTTCCAGCCCAACTACAATATGGTAGAGTCTTTGCCTTGCGACCGAGACGTAGGCTTTTTTGAAATCAACGAACAGTTGGTAAACCGTGCGGTATAAGTTGATCGTCATGTGATATATTGGTATAAGATATTTAGCATGGCAGGGTCGCCATGTAAATATATGGGACTGCTGTCGCCAAATAATATGTTTTCTTGTAATACTTAGATTTGTATTACTTGTGATATTATGATGGATTGGTCTATAACCCTACTTCCCTACTGTTTGCTGTTTAAAGCGCAGCTCGCTGAAAATGGTTGGCGTAGACGCCGCAGTGTTCGAATCAAATATTCTGTTGGTTTTTGATTGCTTTATTCTTCAAAATGCTGGGGTATTTATACTCCCAATCAATCACTCAATTATTTACAAATTTCTTAATCCACTCATACAAATTTTACTTAACACGCTATTTCATTCATAATTAAAAATTCACTCATATAATTCGGCTTACTGTGCTACTTAATTTCCTATCACCAGCTTAGCGCATAGTGTAAGAACAATGACACGATTTGACCCAATTAATTTGTGAATCACTTGCTAGCAGTAAGCTCGCAAGCGATTGTCATATGATTCTTTCAAATCGTAACCAGAGCAATTCGTTTCTTTTACTCAATGAAAAGAATCGACGTTGAATTATTGTCGTCAACGAATGCTGGTTACATGAAACTTGCTAATTCTGACAAGGGCAAATTGATTTACTTGATATGATTCTTCATGGTCATTTCGTGGATATGTTGTTACACTACAACCGTATCTCCGTATTCCCACTTCTTTTCCAGCAGTTGCCTTATTGTGAACATTTGGTCGCTTGTTGAATGAAGATGGCTGTTGTAAAATCATCCCGTTGCTTTGGTTGTCCGTAAATTGAATCCCTTGGGAAGTTTTGTCAGAATTGTGTGTTCTGAATTGTAAAAGCACAAAAAGTATATGAGGTGTACACATAAATTTCCGCCATTTTCTATAGGAAATTGGGAATTTATTGTGAAAGAAGGGTACATTACGTTTTATTCAAAGTATTGTCCATTACTAGTCACTACTTTTTGCCATATTTTTGGCAGCATCCAGATACCACGTCGGAAGAACTCTTCATCTTTTGAGGATATCCACGAATCGACTCATTTTTTGGTATCTTCATATGTTGTAAAGTGCTGTTCGGACAGATCATGTGCCATGAATCGAAATAAGTGATAATCAGAAGGCGCAAGGTCTAGTGAATACAGCGGGTGCGGTGTTTCCAAATAGTTTTTCACCGGTACCGCAACATGCGGACGATCATTCTCATGGAGAAGAATAATTTTGTCATGTCTGGAGTAGTAATGGGATCGGTTTTCCAGGAGTGCTCGGCCCAATATCTTTAATTGTGTTCGGTAGAGAACTCCAGTGATGATTTCACTCGGTTTCAGCAATTCATAATACACGACACCAATCTGATACCACCAAATACACAGCATGAGTTTTTTCCCATGAATATTCGATTTTGCTATCGATGTTGAAGCATGGCCAGGTAGTCCCCATGATTTTCTCTTCTTTGGGTTATCGTGGTGGATCCATTTTGTATCCCCAGTGACTATACGATGCAAAAAACTTCTTTTTTTTGCCTGGCAAGCAGCATTTCACTTATGCAAAGTCGGCGTTCAATGTCTCCCGGCTTCAGTTCGTATGGAACCCAATTTCCTTGTATTTAAATCACCCCTAACGATTTTAAACGATGTGAAATTGCTTGTTGAGTTACATCGAATGTACGTGCAAGTTCTTTTTGCGTTTGGGATGGAACTTCCTCCAATATTGCTTCCAATGTCTTCCACGTCAAACTCACCGTTTTTAAACTTTTGAAACCACTCACGACTACTTCTTTCACTCAAAGCAGCCTCATCATATGCTTCTACAAGCAATCGACGCCCCTCCGTCGCAGATTTCTTCAAATTAAAAAAGTAAATCAAAAGTTCCCGCAAATGACGCTTATTTGGCACAAAACTAGACATTTTTGCACGAAAAAAATTATGTAAAGCTGATACAAAGTCACTAATATTTTGAGGTTATGTTGTTATCACGTGTTCAAACTTACAATATTTCGTTTGACATCTGACAATTTCTACATAATTTTCTGGTGGGGCCATCTTTTGCCAAACGGCGGAAACTTATTTGTACACCTAATATATTGTAGTGAGCTTAGGGTTTTCTGGATTAATTATTTTAATAAATAAGTGCCGTTAAATCGATTCTCTTTGCAAACTCTTTATTAGTCTGTTAATAACAACCGTTTCTTGATACTTCGCTTTTTTACTTATCGCTTCCGTACTTATCGCGTCTCTGAGTGCTTACTTCTTACTTTTTCCTGATCTGCGTGCGAAGTATTTATATCGTTTCCTCATTCTGATTCGGCGTTTCGTTTCCGTCCGTACCATAGCCTCGAATTTTCTACTGTTCATAGTCTCCAGTTTTCCAATACTTTCTAGAATATCCTAGTACTTTGTTTTGGACTTTATAGAATATTCTAGTACTGATTGTCATATGCGTCACAATATATATAGTAAATAGGGTTTTCTTCGTAGTACCTCTATTAATTTACTTTCTTTGGTTAAGTCTAAAGTTTTCTTTCCAATTTCGAGTTTTTGAAATAATCGTAAACTTCATGCTTCAAGTCAAAAAATCTCACCACTAAATTTTGTTTGTTTCATTTTAGAAAGCCCCAAGCAAATATCAGCCCAATGCGTCGACGGCATCGGTCGAATACGATTTCGAAAATTCCCACCAATTCGAGCAATAACAACAATGTGATGCCGGGCAGTATGAATATCGATTCCCCAGTGACAAATCATCATCACGAAACCACCAGCCATAATTACAGCCATCATCACCATCATCAGCCTCACGTTCCCATATATCATCAACAAATGGCCATCAATCCCGCGGTTCTAGCAGCACAAAATGGTATTGTACATGGCAAAACTAATCTCTGCGGCTATGACTCCTTCCTTCATGCCAAGATATGTAGTGGTGGTACAAATCAATCGCCACCGCCACCAATAATGCCTGGAAACGCTGGTCCTGTGGGGACTCAGCCAGTAGCCACAGTTCAGCCAATCATGACTAATTCTCCGAAGATATATGTTAGCAATCAGATTAAGACAAGCAAGATCCTTCGTAATATGAATCATCATATGCAACAAAATTCTCCACAATTTCATGGATATCATTTGCTCTCTTCCGGGAGCTATAATTCTGCTAAGCTCAATATTTCTGTCTTGAATGCTTTAAGTCCGAACTTATCGAATCAAGAGAAACTGCACCAAACCATTGAACATGTCGAGAAGTGGCTTGCGGAACATGAAAGGAAACCTCTAAACACTACAACAGCAAATGTCGATGAGAAATGCAAGAAGGATGTAAAGAATTATGACAACTTGTTATTTGCGAAATTAACAGAGAAACTTCAGCAACAGCAGGTCCTTCAAGATTCAGGGCATTCGATTGGAAACAAAGAGAATATCCGGGGAATCCATCACACACAAAATTCAAATATAAAGGTGCACCATCGTCACAAACGAAATCAGCAATCACCATCGGTTTCCCAGGCTACACCTTCCCAACGGAGCAGCGGTTCCAGTAGCAACAGCTCCGAAAAGTTACTAAGTAGTAACAAGTATGTGACTTTGATTCCAATTAATGGAGATCCCATAGAATGTGAAAACTTACTGCATCCAACATCGGATGAAGAATCTAATACGGTGCCCCGTACTCCCTCACCACCTAATGTTTCATCTAACGTTGGAGGAGGAGAAGAACTCCGCAGTACTGATAGTTCGTCATCGTTGGTTCACCGATATGTGCACGAGCACATTCATCACCACTATCATCATTTCGAGGATAAGGAAGAGTAGTAGTAGTTCTATTGGCAGCATAAGCGGTAGAAGGCACTTGAGGTTTAAAGGCTTTAGAATTAAGTATGTGTAACTGACGGCATTGGATATGTGTAAAGGTTTAATGCTTCCTGCAATGAGTGTATGTGTGCTTCTTGTGAAGTGGGGCAAGTGGACATTGAACAGTTCTTATTCAAATTAGGTTCATAGACGCATAATGTTCATAACGTCGTTCGCCGAAAGATTCTTTGTAAAATCACTTGTATGAGAGACGGGTGTTTACATGACCTTGACAGTAGCTGTTTTTATTGGCTTTAGCTGGTATTTTAAAAATGCATCAGAAGCTGTTCAATTCTACTCAATTATATATTCAGTTTGTTTTTTTGACCAATGGAACCCCTCACAGCGTTCCCCTCATACGTTACGGTATGTGCAATAGTTCAAACTACCGCAATGATGAGAAGGTTCAATCCACATGTCTGTCATCCAAGCGCATTTATCAAACAGTATTCACGCTATGTAGATTAGGATGGCACTCTTTTTTACGCGCATGTTGATTTCAAGAAGGGTTTTCAATTATCAGCTGTATGCTTATATCGGGTTTTCCAATAGGCACTTGACAACTTTGAATTTAATTTGTGAACGCACCCTTTCACTAATCACCGAACTGTTACTGTCAATTTATATTCAGTAAACTCAACATTTTCATCATGGTTAAGTACACGAACAAACAACGTCTGCAAATTATAAAAATTTACTACCAAAAAAAAGTGGTCAAGTCCCTATTGGAAAACCCTATATAAGGCGTAAGGTAAAGACCTTTTCATTAATATTACAAAAGCCTATTTTTTATGTTCAATCTTAAGTTTTAGCCAAAATAAGTTTGTCACCGTGTTTTATGGAAAATAAGATTCTAGTATTTCCGGTTCAATAGCTGAGTTGGTTGGTAAGGTATTTCTGTCGTGCCTTTGGTTATACATACGTAAGTTCAACTGATGACTTCCTATTGTGACAATTCAGTAGTAGTTTAGGTTCCAATTCCTAGCTACTTATAAAATACCACCCCATTTATACTACAGGCACAATGAAATGGTTGGGCGAAGTTCTTGACAATCTTTCGGAGCTTGACTGACGGACTCGGGAGAAGGCACCGACTCAGCGTTACAGGTTCGCCTCCCCTAAAAAAAGGAAAAAAAAAGGTTAAAGGTAAACCGACCTCGAGGAGATCGGATCGGATGATCGAACGTGGAAGGAGAGTGCACAGGACAGGGAACAATGGCGGAGCCGAGTCGGTGAGATCATGAACGTCCGGGTTCCTACAGGCCAGTAAATAAAAAAAAAAAAAAAAGGTAAACCAGTCCAGGCCTATCCATGGTGACCTTTTGAGTTTTGTGATTAATGTCGAGCTTCTGCAATTGAAAATCAATGATGCGACACCTCCCTCTCAAATTTTGGGATACCAATGACTTCTCCAGTCGATGGGTCAATACCAAATCTTTTTCTTATTAATTATTTTTTCATTGATGTCAATCAAGACGTAATCATATTTTAGGACACCACACCGAAATGAACGACTTCTCCAGTCGATGGGTCAATACCGAATCTTTTCCTTATTAATTATTTTTTCTTTGATGTCCATCAAGACATAATCATAGCCTGGCAATGTATTCTTTTTTGCCACTTCTTATCTAGCGCAAGATTGTTTTAATTCGGGGATATCCTTTATTAACCATCAGACGCAATGTTTGGTCCATTGGTTTCTTTATTTTACCTTTGATCGTAAATGCCACGAATTCCCCTCTAGAGATTTTAAATAATGTTCACTGAATGGTATTACGCTTCGTTTTTAAAGTAAATGTTTATTGCGTGTAAATGGACGTGCGTGCTGAAGATATTTTTGTACATCTCAATAGTTTAGTTTCCGCAAGCTTATTTATTAATGGATGGTACAGTGTCTTCCGTGCATGACATTTGTCCGGGAAGTTTAGTGGGGCTACCATATCATTTATTGGCTTAATTCAAGCAACATAATTACCTACATCTAAAGTAAGTTACAAACTAGAGAATTTTAAGAACTACCCTAACTAGGCTTAACCTAGGGGAACAGGATATAATCGAAATAGTGCAACCATAGAGTTTTCCTTCCAGATATGTGCCTGGACTCTTTGGTATTTTTAATATACATAACTTTTCGATGTATTGATCAATCGTATGGTCTGTTCGCACTGTACTCTGACACAAGAGTACTCCAAAATCGCCATTTGTGTGCGCGTTAGTGTAAAAAAATTTTTTAACTTGGAATATCATCTTTAAGAAAGTGCTACACATGAGTGCGGATAATTTAAACAAAACATGTTCCCTTGGATGGATGGAATTACCACAATCCTATTCATTGCATTTAAAAAAAATAAAGGATAACATCTTCAATGTTAAATTAACATTACTTATTGCGCAACTAAGTTCTCACTGTTTTTTTATTTTATGAAAATGCAACTTTATTGTGAAAAAATGATTACAATAAATCAATAATTCATATCGAAGTATTGCCCACCTTTCTGGCAGAGCTCGAATACCGTTTTCGTAAAAGTGTTCACGCTTTGAGGCTAGCCACGAATCAAGCCATTTTTTTATGCCTTCATATGAGCGGCATTGCTGCTCAGCCAGACCATGTGCTATCGAACAGAACAAGTATTAATCGGACGGCCTATATCTGGGGAATATGGCGGTGTGGTAGGGCTTACCATTTGAGCGTTTGCGGGTGGTTTTAACGGGTTTGGCAATGTGAGCCTGAGCATTGTCATGCTGTAGAATCACTTTTTAGTGCCTCTGCTCGTATTGTGGCCGTTTTTCGCGCAGTGGTTGTGTGGGTGGTATTGGAGCGTGTGCCGGCACGGGCCCGGGTTCACCAATACACCACTGAGTTCCGCCGTGAACCGTCGACAAAACTATTGAACACATTTATTTGTCTTCACAAAACTATTGAACATATTTATTTGTCTCCACAAAACTATTGAATATATTTATTTGTCTTCGCCAAACTATTGAACATATTTATTTCTCTTCACTAAACTATTTTTTTTTTTTTTGGTTTCGGTAGGAAGGTGGAAATCTTTAAAAGATACCTCTTGACCGATCCAGAAGCATGCCGGGTTTTTACCGGCTAAAACCACCTCCCACCCGGCTCATATTCCCGTTGATCCCCGCGGAACTTTCTTTTAGATATTCCATCGCGGGGCAGGACGGAGTTTACCTGTTACTCCGCTCGTCACGTCGCAACTGCTGCATCATTTCACAGACAATACCATTTGTTACGGACCATGCTTGTTTTGAACTAAGCATGTATTCTATTACTCCTCCCGGAGTAACTGTCCGTCTCATATGTCTCTCCAAAATCGTTGGTGCGGTCTCGAATCTCGCGCACTCTGTGAGTACGTGTTCCGCATTTTCTATTTTGCCTTCGCAATACAAGCAGTATGGGTGATTCATATGCTTATACTTGTACAAGTATTGCCGAAAGCATCCATGTCCTGATATTAGCTGAGACAGGTGGTAATTCAGCTCGCCATGTTTCTATATCAGGTATCATGGCATGGGTCCATCTTCCTTTGGTGGAAGAATCCCACCTTCGTTGCCATTCTCCTAAGCTTGAGAGCTCTAATTGAGACCGCATTCTCCGACGATTCTCATGAGAGACCTTATGCAATGCAGCGTTTTCTTTAGCTGCAATGTCAAGCGGCGTCCTCACGGCCAGAATATTTATAGCTTCTTCGGATACCATTCGGAATGCACAGCATACTCTTAGTGACGCCAGTCTATGTACGCAGTTCACTCCCCTCATGTACGACTTATACTGTGCGGCTCCTGCCCATATGTGAGCTGCATACATTATAATGGAGGTATTGACACTGGTTATGGGTTTCCTTATGTGGGGCCGGGGTCCTCCAACATTGGGTAGCAGTCTCGCTAAAACTTGGCATATTCTTGTCGTTTTTTCACTCGTTTTCCTCAGGTGTTCGTTGAAGCTCAACCTGTTGTCGAGTATAACACCAAGATATTTAATATAAGGACTGGATCTGATTATTTGTCCTTCTATTTCCAAATCAAGGTGTTCAACTTTCTTGCGGCTGCTTATTACAACTGCCTCCGCCTTATGTCCAGCTAGTTTCAGTCCGGCTATATCTAGCCAGCATTTAATGCTCTGGATTGCTTGGGAGCAAATATTCTCTAGGTCATCTAGCTAACATAGCTACGGCTACTATTGGCAAATCATCTGCGTACCCAATGATTCTAACCCCCTCCGGTACATTGACTCTGAGCACACCATCATACATTATATTCCATAACAGCGGACCTAATACAGATCCCTGAGGTACACCCGCTGTTATTTTATATTCCTGTGGTCCCTCATCTGTATCATACAGCAGTCCTCTATCCGAGAGATAGTTTGCTAGTATACGCACCAAGTAGGGTGAGACTTGTAGATCGCGCAACGCTTCTAGAATCCGATTCAAATTCACCGAGTTAAACACATTTTTAACATCTAGCGTCACCACCGCGCAATATTTCTTTGTACCCCCAGCCATCGTGCTCCAGCTATCGCATTGCGAGCGATGTCGCACACCACAGATAGTGCCTTACCGGTTGATCTTCCTTTCCGGAATCCATACTGCGATTCAGGGAGCCGCGATGTCCCCTCAGTGAATTGTTCCAGGCGAATGGCAATTACTCGCGCAAGCAGTTTTCCTGTCGTGTCCAACATGCACAACGGACGATAAGGCGACGGCGCCTCTGGATTCTTGACTCCTTTTGGGATAAGCACAAGCCGCTGTTTTTTCTATCGTTTGGGAAATTGTCCTGTTTGAAGGCAGGTTGTGAAGAGACTGCTGAAGACTTCACTAAACTATTGAATATATTTATTTGTCTTCAGTGCGCACCTCGCTGGTGACTCGACTCTGTGAATGGAAAACTCGACTGGTGTGTGTGCGCACTCCGCCTAACTCCAAACGCGACCGGTTCCGCTGGTGGTTAATTTTCGACTCCTAGAATTGACTCGTGCAGAGTCGGCCATCCGCTAAGGGTGGGTTTTAGTTCTCGAGAGAAACGTGAAGTTTCTCTTTGTGGTGACCAATGGGATAGGATTTCTCTGAGCTGATCTCGGCGTGATTACATCGTTTATCCCTGTTGCCAGGTCATGGGTAAACGAAACCGAAAAAAAAGGAAATGAGACAAAGGACATCATGGTGGCGTGCATGCAACTGTGTAAATAGTCTGCATGCCATTAGGGAAACTTATGCCACAAGCAAATTAGATACTTGCACAATGATGATTGTGCACGGTATCCATACTGGCAGAAAGGGTCGAATTCTTTGTGTGCATGTTTACACGCTGGAGAATTCGGTTTTGGCGGCTAGACGCGAGATGCGTGAACTGTTTTTGTCGGCTGGACAAAAGTAGGTGTGAATGTATGAATGAAATCTGCTGCGCACGTGTGTGGCGGGGTACACTGGCTGACAGGGGCGCCGTTAAGGTTTCCTAAATTATGATGATTGCATGTATGTTGATGAATTATTTTCAGGGAATTTTGATGTGATGCCTGGTGAAGGGGGTTGGGATTGGAATTGTGGCTGGAGTTGTGGTTGGAGTTGTGGGTGGTTCTTTGTGTAGCTTTAAAGAACCTCCACAGTTGGCTCAATAGCATCAATTCAAATCGATACCGCTCCCCAGCGATGGTCTTTTTTGGTTTCAACAACTCATAATAAAGAACACCGACCTGGTCCCACCAAATACACAGCATAACCTTCGCAGTGTGAATATTCGGGCGACCGGACGACGTAGAAGCATGATAGGGTAGTCCCCATGACTTTCTTTTCTTTGGATTGCTGTAATAAATCAATTTTTCATCGCTCGTGACGATGCGATGAAGAAAACCCCTCCTTTTTTGCCGCCGGAGCTGTTGTTCACAGGCAAAAAAAAAAAAACGACGCTCAAAGTCCCCTGGCTTCAAATCATAAGAAACCCAAGCTTCTTGCTTTTGAATCTTTCCTAATGCATGCAATCGCTTGGAAATAGCTTGGCGGATAACTCATAATGCTGATGAAAGCTCTTGTTGCGTTGGGTATAGATCGTCATCGAGCAATGTCTCCAATTCAGCCTCCTCGAAGGTTTTTGGCCTTCCTTCACGCGGGCGGTCATCAACATCACTGTCTCTGAAGCGACGGAACCCATCACGGCACGTTGTCTCACTTAGAGCAGCATCTCCGTTAATTTTGTGGACCCCTCGACGCGGTTCAACTGCCGTTTTCTTCGAATGAAAGAAAAAAATCAACGCTTCCAGCAAATGACGATTCGTCATCATCATCATCGGGACTACAACCGGGATCCGGTCTTGGCCTTATTTAACAAATCTCTCCACCGGTCCCGATTTCGAGCCGATGTCATCCAATTTGGCAAATGACGATTATTTAGCATAAAATCAGACATTTTCGCACAACCAAAAATTATGACGCCAAACAAAATCACTACTGTGTCAAAGTGGTTTGTTTACCATATGTCTAAGCTTGGTTTATGACATTTTGAGCATGTCGAAATCGACCAACACTTATTGCTGGAGCCATCTATTGCCAAACAGCGGGAACTTAGTTGCGCACCTAATAACACAGGGCCGTCCACCTTAAGTGATCCCAATCATGATTAGACGCGGTCCCCATAGGTAAGTCCATTGGTGCATGTGGTTTTAGCGTGTAACAACGGTTTCCACAACAGTGAGTCCTGTGACGATTAACCTATTTCGCATAAGCAAAGGTAGTGAAGTGCACGGGGCTGGGAACTATGGCGCAGCCAAGCCACTGAGGCCATGAACTTCCGGGTTCCTACTGGCCAATAAATAGTAGTAGTAAGTATAGTGAAGAACACAATACACAAAAAATCAACACCATATACCAGAACATTAACAAAGTCCGCGTCAAAGAATCTGAGCCTTCCTTTGATGACTAGAAGGTATTTTACTTCGTAACAACTTGTTCTCCTGAACAAATCCCAACTTAGACCCGGGCTCGTATTCTGTTCACATGTTTGGAATTCTGTCCCCAAGCATACCCTCGATCTAATTGACTGCATTCAGAGACGTGCATGTCGCTTAATCGGCAACACAGTATTAGCATCTGGACTATAGTCGCTGTCACGTCGAAGGCGCATGGTCGACCATTACCTTTTTTAGAGATATTAAGGCAGAAAGTGTTCTTTCCGTATTTTGTGTGACAACGAAATCTAGAACTTTTGATTTTTAGTTTCGTTTATCCTGCGGATTGTATCTAGGGTCGTTAAACAATATATAATTCACTTAATTTCTTATTGTTGCTTTGGCAGAATAAATAAATAAATTTCTTATTGGATATTAAATATTTCCTTGGTTTTGAGTCTTTCATACGTTGAATATATTCCATGTTCTCCTGCTAAGGTTAATGTACGTTGTGTCATTTATAAAGGGACGAAATCTTTAGGAAAAGTCAACACGAGAATTTGGCTCTCCGAAACTGTCGGTGTTCGCTTGGCCTACAATAACGCGCAAATATTTATATAGTTGGTAAATACAATAATTTTAAAGGAACAAATTAGTTTTAATATTCTATGTACCAGATAATTACGTTTATGAATTTTAACTATTAAAATTAATTTATCAACTATCTATGTTAATTTTTAAATTTATTTATATTTAACATTACCAATTTTTTTTTAGAAAACTAGTAATATACTCTTTAGTTGTTTAAACAAATAACAAAATCAATGTATTGTAAAGTATATTAATATAAGAAAAATATTTATTCCTAAAATTGCCTCATAAATTGTGGATCTTAAAATGATTTGTAAATGCAGGACACCCAATGCCCAGAACAAAATATTGGAAGTATTAGAAAAGGCTCGAAAACTAATTAAAAAAGCTATAACTACATGTATGTGTAAAACAATTAATTGTACACATATTCGTTTAGTTTTCAAATAAATGTACCTAATAATCTTTCGGAAATTATACAAAAGAAAATGACCAGCATCTTACTAAATTGATTTTACAAAAGAGAAGAGCTAATAATAAAGATTACTTAATAGTAATTATAAATAATAATACACAGATAAAATACAAGATATATGTTACGTAAATATATTAGATGAGCTTACTGCTCTACGCTGTAATTTTCTCTACATACAAATGTGGTCTATTAATAGTACACAAATTAATAAAGAAAATAGAGAGCCCATTTGTAAAGAAATATATTTAATGTAAATTATATGTACAAACACTTTACTTTATAATGAAACTGAGATTAAATTTATATCGAAACTTGTTTAAGTAAGATTTCACTCGTTCTGGAAAATGCTATTATTGAAATTCGTGTATTAATTTAATTTCTCGCTTTTACTTTGTGGAAGAATCAAATTTATCTACTCTTTTGCGACAAGTTTGGAATGATTAATATTTCCGTTTTTAAATAAAAGACTGATTTCAATTTTATTAATATAAACAATCCTGTGTTTACTGTGTTTTTATTTTACATGTCTATCGGGGTTTATTTTTTGATTCCCTGTTAATTAAAAGAGACAATGAGATTAACTCTAAATGCGATAAGGAATTTAGAGCGCAGAGGGTGTAAATGTCATTCCCATTGTAAAACATTCAACATTAAATTATTTTTATTTTTTCTCCTTTTCGGTTGCACGATAAGCGGCAGATATTTTTTTTTGACAGTTTCGATCAAACTATTTATACTTCTATGTCCACCCAAAGACGTTGCTATGTGTATTTTTCAACAGTATTGATAGGAGGGGATTTAGGGATAGATGTACAGGACGCCTATTATCTGATAAACCTATGTTGGAGTTCATCCAAACCTGAAACTTGCCCTCGAAACTTCCCGTAAGTGTTAGATAAGGCATGTGTTCGCATCAAAACTCCTAAATTTGGTTTATTCAGCTCCTTTCTCGATCATCTGGTTATCGTTATCATCATATAGCCAACGACGGGTCTAGTATCATACCGATAATGAAGTATATACAGATAATGGGCTACTATAAATCATTAGAAAAAAATTATGGAGTTTTCAACGTCCTACACAAGTATCTCCTTCAGTGAAATTTATTAGGACTCCAACTGTAAGTCGATCAATTCCGTCGTTAGAACAGAGTATTGTTACGGCCACAACCACCCGTCCCATAAAACTTACCCCTTTTGAGCTAGTCTCCACCACTAATGGCGATACACGCCAAAAACATCCACTTAAAGGATGAGACACTACCCAAGCCAGAGCATTATCCCATACAGGAAATGGTCCCAAATAAATTGGTACCAAACAAATCGAACTAAACGTTCAATTTGCGCTAATCAATTCAATTTCAAACAAATTGGAGTAAACGTTCAATTTGCTCACATTAAAAAACTTAGACAGGATAATCGAACCAAAGGTTCACCACAAAAATCCCCTATGAGCCAAATGTGCGGACCAGATGCCTTTCTTCAAACGAAATCGTTGCAAATCATAAAATGCACGTCAGCAATTTTATGATCCCTTAGAAAAATTGTTACCTAACACCATTAACACCACCAGGGTCGATTTCCGTTTTAACCAAACCAAGTTAAAACAAACAACAGGCAATAAAACGAACTGCACGTTCGCCTAGTGTCGCGTCGTGCGTGAACTAATAAGTTCAAGCAATTATTATTATCTTATCGACACTATTATTAACTATCGACACCTAGACGCTATTGATTTTTTCTTTGTGTTTCCTATCGATTTCCCACAGAAGAGATCCTTGCCCATTCGGTTAAAATAAACAACATAGAGAATCATAAATGTACATTAGCACAATTCTCTATTTGATCTTTCCGGTGTATCGATTTCCTACAGAAGAGATCCTTCCCCATTCGGCTAAAGAAAACAGCAAGCGGAGAAAAGGAGAGATCCTTTTATCTGCAGGCGGAAACAAAAGACTCCCATCCAATGAAAAAAAAATAGAGACGGAAGGTTTTCGAGATGTTGGCCGAGACGGTCAGACAGGAGAGTTGGTTTATGAGAATTGATCGAGTCGGTCGTCGGTTGAGTGTACTGTTTTACGTCTAAGGAGAGTTAGGCTGGCCTCTCTGGGAAAGGTATAATTTGCCGAAATAATTTGTAGAACTTTTACCCAAAAAGGTCGTATTAAACTTAAAAGAAGATTTGATTTTGCCAATTGGCTGTTTAGACCGAGGAATGCGTGTGACGGAGACTATGAACTAATTTAAGTATCTTTTAGAGTGATCATCTAAGTGTGGATTAGCAATAAAAATTAGTTTATTAATGAAACAAAGAAGAATTTTCAAATGTGTCTCAAACGTGTGCTAAGTGTGTGGTATTAAACAAATATAACAACGCTACTGAATAATTTGTGACTATAAAAGTGTTTGACCCCTGTTGTAGCAGCAAATGAAATGAACGGACGACTACTCGTACGAAAGATATTGTTTATTAAAAAGGAAGTTAACAATGATTAGTATGAAAACAATTTAAGTGTTACATCATGTTGAAGCAAAAGGCGCACTCGGTCTGGCGCAACTGTCAGATGTAGAGCGATAGCATTAAGTTGTGGATTCATTTGCCTTTTACTCGTAACGCCCGGTCCGGCGCTACAACACGCAGCTTAGGGCGGGTCCACAACACTCCCCCTCGATTGTAGTGCTAGGTCGATCCTCCGAAGAACCCCCGACGCCGATCAAATCCAGACACCCGATTTTTTTCTTTTGTCGATTTCTTCGTGAAAAAATCCGCGGCCATCTTATCCGAAAGAAGGTGCTTAATCTCCAATCGACCTTCGCGCCAGACATCTCTGACGAAATGATGGCTGATGTCGATGTGTTTCGATTTCGCGCGAAACGTGTGACTCTGGTCAGTAGTTGCGCCCCTCGGTTGTCGTTCATCACCAGAACTCTTTCACACTCGGACAGCTTGAGCTCCGACAAGAATCCCTGTATGTATAGGGCTTCTCTCGCGGCTTCAGTTAATGCCATGTACTCCGCCTCAGTGGACGAAAGCGCGACGGTGCGCTGTTTCCTGGACTCCCAGCTGATGGCGGCACCGCTCAGGTTAAAGACGTATCCTGTATACGACCTTCGATCTGCCGGGCACCCAGCCCAATCGGCGTCAACAAACCCTTCCAAGGTTTTCATGCTCTTCGTGTACGTGATTCCGAAGTCGGCGGTCCCCTTCAGATATCTCAGGACGCGTTTCGCCGTCTTCCAGTGTGCCTCGCCGTGACAAGTCTTGAATTGACTGAGACAACTGACAATATGCGAAATGTCCGGTCTTGTGGCAATCGTCAAGTAATTCAGAGCTCCGACAAGCTCACGATAAGGCCGATTTCCTCCTGTTGATCCTTCTTCCCCAACGTCCTTTTCGAGCCTCGAACCCGATTCAACGGGAATACTGACGGTGTTACAGCCCTCCATCCGGAATCGAGAGAGCAGTTCCCGAACGTAATTTGGTTGAGAAATGGTAATCTGATTTCTGCTCCTGACGATTTCGATCCCCAAATATTAGCGAGCTGTTCCCAGATCTCTCGCCTCGAATTTATGCGACAAATCATTTCGGACGAAATCAAGATCCTTCTGGTCTCGATAGAATATCAAAATGTCTTCAATTGCCAGATTAATCTTTAAATTTCCAGCACTTGCGATTTGTTCAAATGCGTCCTTGTCGTGGCATAAGTGTGATGTGCATCCACTATCGAGACAACACGCATCGTTTTTCTGAACGTTTCCTGCAAGGCAAGAATCTGCGTCTGTGTGGGAAGTTAGAGAGGAAATATCTTCGCCGATGGCGGCTTTTTCTTTGTTTTCGGGATGTTTCGCGTTTCGTTCGGCCTTCTCCGGATAATTTATGGCCTTGTCGCCGGTAGGTCGATCATCCGATTTATCGACGGGCTTGCTCGGCGCTTTGTTCGTAGTCCTTTTCCAATTCGGTGTTCCTTTTCCCGCGAACATTGCTTGGTCGCCGGCTTGGCTGCGTTGTCTTCTCGTTGCGCTTTCGTCGAGGATTTTAATTTTCAGATGTTCCGGCGAAGGTAGCTCGTCTCTCGACTCGATGGCGCATCTAAAGTTCTCGTAGCTCTCCGGCAGACTGTGTAAAAGCATGATCGATTGTAATTCAATGCTGACTTGTACGGATAATTCGGACATTTTGTCGACCATATCGGAGAATTCGTCGACGTGTTGTTGTATATCTCCGCCTTCGTAGAGTCGATGATTCATTACCCGCTTTCACAATTATGCCTTTTTCGGCGGTCCTTTCTATTCAAAAATTGCTGCCAGTTTCAACCAAATTTCGCGAGCTGTTTCGCAGTATCTAATTTCCCTGAGTTCGGCGTCGCCAACAGCGAGATACAAGTCGGCTCTCGCCTTTTCGTCCTCGTCTTTCCACGCTTGCAAATTTTCCGCTGCTTCCGGTTTCGGTCTTTCACCGCTTGCGTAAGCCCACGTTTTGTTTTTCGGCATGAGTGCCCGCATTCTTAGTCTCCAGGTATCGTAATTATCTCTGGTTAGCATTTGTATGTGCATTACGTTCGTAGCTTGACCGTCCATTTTGTTTGCAGTGAGGTTATATTTCCGGGTGCGTTTTCCACGTTGTCTTCTCGTCTTTTTTATTTCCAATTTCGATTGTCCAGACGATGTTCTGCTCCTGGGCCCATAACCTGTTGTAGCAGGAAATGAAATGAACGGGCGACTACTCGTGCGAAAGATATTGTTTATTAAAAAGGAACTTAACAATGATTAGTATGAAAACAATTTAAGTGTTACGTCATGTTGAAGCAAAAGGCGCACTCGGTCTGGTGCAACTGTCAGATGTAGAGCGATCGCATTAAGGTGTGGATTAATTTGCCTTTTACTCGTAACGCCCGGTCCGGCGCTACAATCGCATAGAGCACACAGCTTAGGGCGGATCCACAACAACCCCAAATAAACATAACATTATATATATATATTGTTTAAAAAATAAAAACCAAAACAGTGTTTTATTTAAAGTGTGTGTGGTGTACAAAAGGTGGAAATAAAGATCATTACACAAGCTCCGAAAGATGGCCAGGGGTTTCTCCCGACCATTTCACGAACCCATAGCTTGATGGATTCTCTTTCAGTTGAATCAAAGTAGAAACATGTTTCATTTTCAGCTACTATTAATCAAAGTTCTCTCAACAACTTGATGAAGGCCGTACAATCCCTTCTCTAAACGACACACTTTGTTACCTACCCTCACTAATTTTACACAACATATCTCCGACCTTTGATCCTAATTCACTTCTCTTGCCATCCTCTTCAATAATTTCTGGTAATTTTATATATATATCCTCGTCTAATCTTCCGTTCAATTCTCCCTCAACACAGAATCCATTTACTCTAATATACGTAAGCAACACCTCCGGTTGTTTGTTGAAAAAATTTCCCCAGATATCCTCTTCCTTTCAGAGACCTGGCTCAAACGAAATTCCCGAGTTTCCATTCACAATTATACTTTTGTTTCTAACCCCAGAACTAATGGATTTCACGGAGATACCGGCATCTTAGTACACAAAAAATTTCAATTCTGTGAAATTAGATTCACCGATATATTCAGCATTAAATACACATCAGTTAAACTTTTTTGTGAGAACAATAAACTGCTCGTCTTAGCATCCATTTATATTTTCCCTTCACCACAACCAGATTTCTCAGATGCTGACATCTCTCAGATAATCCAACAGTCTGTTCTCGATCCATTTATAATCGGAGGAGACTGGAATGCTCGTCACACAGCATTCAATGATAATAAATGCAACAAATATGGTCGTCAGTTGCTAGCCCTCCTCCCATCTTATCCATATACATATATTGACTCCCCATTACAGCTAACTCGTGTCACTAGCTCAGCCAAGTCAACAATCGACTTCTTCCTCAAGTCCGATGATGTTCACTCAGCGGGTCCACCTAATACCTCCTTTGTATTTCCTCCTGACCATGGTTCCGTTCATACAACGATCCAAATCCCCTCTCTCGACCCGCTCTACTCGTCATACCCTGTCCCAAATTTCTCCAAAACAAAATGGAGAAATGTCAATAGGGACATAGCGATAAGTTTCTCTAACTTGTATATCCCGGAAGCATCTAACCTACTCCCCATTGAAATTGATCAAGCATCTGTAAGAATAGAGCAAATTCTAAAGGAGGCTCTCAGCAATAACACCCCGATAACCTCACAACTATTTAAGAAAGCCTTTGCCCAGCATCCTAACCAAATTATTGCGCATTAAAAAGCAACTCTGCCGAAAGCTTCATTCAAGATACTGCCCCTTTATTACAAGCCAGTTCCAACTCACATCCACTCTGATAAATGAGCAGTTGAAAAAGTTCGCAGATGAAAACTACATCTCCACACTTAAAAATATCAAACCAAATCGTGATCTTTTCAAAAACATCAACCAATTAACTGGTCGTAAATATAAACCCCGAATTGATCATCTCATCAACCCAATCAGCAATAATATTTCCCAATCCGATATGGACATAGCAAATTGCCTCCCAAAACACTTCCCAAAGATTCATCAGCAAAATAATTCCCTCTCACCTTCTGGATTCGAGGACACCGTAAACGAATACATCTCAAACAAATTACTCCCATCTTTTACTCCTTTCATCGGTGAATTTAACAACACAAACATAGCTTCACATCCCTTAGACACCACAACTTTTCTAACTGCGGACGAATTATCCGAGATCGTAAGATCAGGAAATAACAAAAGGTCAACTGGATTAGATGGAATCCCGCACCTTCTATTTAAAAAGCTACGCCCGCCGAATCTGCTTCCCATCCTCGTTCTTCTTAATCATATGATTAATGCATCACACTTCCCAGAGAACTGGAAAACTGCGGTAGTAATTCCTATTAAGAAGCCCGGTGGTAGTAATAACCCTTGCAATTATCGTCCAATATCCCTATTAAATACACTAAGTAAGATACTTGAACGCAAGATCTATCAAAATCTTCTCTCATTTGCCAATGCGAACGCTCTCATCCCTAACTCTCAGTTCGGATTCCGTAAGCGACAATCCACATGTCATACTCTACTAAAACTTACACACGATGTTACAACCGGTCTCCAAAACCAAAGCCCAACCGTGGGCATATCTCTTGATATTTCGTTTGATTGTGTCTGGGTCGCAGGGCTTCTGTACAAACCGCACTTCATATTTAGTCTAAACTCTCACACAACAAAGCTCTTAGCCTCTTATCTTTCAGACAAAAAATTCGTTGTGAGAATAAGTTCTTCCGTCTCAGAAGCTCGCAACATAACCGCGAGTGTTCCCCAAGGCTCCATTTTAGGGCCAATCTTATATCTGCTATATACCTGAGATATTCCTCAACCCGTATCTCCTGATGTTGTAATGCTGAATTATGCTGATGAAACATTAATTTACTCTAGCAGCAAATTTGTTAAGGCTGCAAGAAACCGCATTAACGACTTCCTCCCTAACCTATCAATATACTTTAATAAGTGAAAAATTCACCTTAACCCAAATAAAACACAGCTCATAGTGTTCATGGGCAAAAACGAGCACTGTACAAACAACACGACGCTGCCACAACAAAATTGAAATTAATCTAAACAACAATCTGATAAAACTCTCCAAAACCGTAAATCTGGGAATAACTTTTTCCAATAACTTTTCTTTTTCCTCCCGCATTAAAAATTCCATTCATAAAGCCACAATTCAGCTTAATCTCTGTAGAAGAGTCATGTGGAAACCTAATAGTCTCTCTCACAAAGTCAAACTGCTCATCTACAAAAAAATTATCAGACCCACACTCACGTACGCGTGCCCATTGTGGTACCATATCACTCCACATATCTTGATCATGAAGCCCACCCTTCTCTACCTCATGACAGCTTTTCCTACAACTTCCACAAAGCTAACTTCCGCCTTCTAAATGAGCATCTTAGCAAAACAACGTTTCGCTTTGATCATTTGGGGGTAGAAGAAGCTACTGCCACTCTCTATAAAGAGATCTACTATGCCGTCGCCTTATATGCCCCCTATTCTAGTCATAGGTCATCGGTTTCATCGCCGCCATGGTACAACCGCACACTCCGCGCTCTTCGGAACGAGAGAAATAACTTGTGGAACATTTTCCTCAAAACGCGTTCCTTCCAAAACTACTCCAACTATCTCGGTTCCTTTTATAAATTTTCCGAGCTCTACAGCTCCCTCTACTCCAACTGCCTCACAAAAATACGATCCAATGTGATCAATGACCCCAAATCCTTTTTCCACTTCATAAATTACAAACGTAAATCCGACCCCTATCCTAACTCCCTTTCTTATGGCGCGACTACTTCAACCAACCGCCTAACTATTGTCAATCTATTCGCTTCGTTTTTCAATAAATCCTTCACAGACATCTCCTTCGAACCCAATCCGTCTTACTTCAAAGACTTGCCCGAATTCTCCCTCGGCCCCTTCACCCCTCAAATTATTCAGTGTCACGTAGTTGAGGAGAAATTAAACTTACTCAAAGACGAGTTCGACCCTGGACTCCCAGCTGTATTTTTAAATAAATGTTCCACTTCTCTTTCTCCCCCGATATCAAAGATACAAATTTATCCCTTTCAGAAGTGATCTTCCTTAGTATCTGGAAATCCTCCTATGCGACCCCCATACATAAAAGGGGACCTAAAAATGATATCAGCAACTACCGTCCCATCGCCAAACTGTCTCAAATCCCTAAATTGTTCGAAGGGATTCTTTACAACGCGTTCTCTTTCCATTGTAAATCCATCATCTCACCCAACCAGCATGGGTTCCTTTCGGGTAGGTCGACCACAACGAATCTGATCGAGTTTTCATCCCATACTCTCCGTGCCTTAGAGAATGGCAACGAAGTCGATGTAATCACCACCGATTTCAGCAAGGCTTTTGACAAAATCTCCCATAATCTCATCCTTTTTAAGCTGTCCTCCCTGGGTTTCGAACCCCTATTGATCAAGTGGTTATCTTCTTATCTGAAAGATCGATCCTACCGTGTCAAATTCAGATTCCCCCTTTCCAATCCTTTTCTTCCCACGTCAGGGGTTCCGCAAGGCAGTCATCTAGGTCCCTCCTATTTATCCTTACCATCAATGATGTTGACTCTATTATTAAATACTCATCCATCTCCCTCTATGCGGACGGCGCCAAACTCTACAAAACGATCATCTCTCCTCTCAACTCCTCACTTCTCCAAACGGACCTCGACAGCTTCTCAACTTGGTGCCGTAATAACTGCCTTGAACTCAACGTTGTCAAATGTCACTCAATCACCTTCTCCCACAAACGCCCCCAGCCCCCCACGTTCCTACATCCTGCTAAGACCTTGGTCGGAAAAAACATCATTATGGAAAATTTAACAAACCTCAGGACTTGCTAAATAAGGCCAAGTCCAGTTCCCGGTTGTAGTGCCGATGATGATGATGTATATTCTTTAGTTTTAAGATAGTTGTTAAGTTTAATCACTCGTACTAAGCTTAATATATGAGGGTTCTGCCCTCACTAAACTAAACTAAACTAAACTCCCTCCCAAATGGAGAAGTTGCCAGCATTCGAAAGAAAATGCCTTAGGTTTGTCTCTGGATTAGATTGTCGCCCTAACTCCTATAAGTACTTTAGTAACGTCCAATTCTACAATACCGCTGGTACAGAACGCCTCTATAGACGATACCTCGAGCTGTCTATCAAATTTATCGAAAACCTACGAAATAATCCCAATCCCATAATAACTTCACTCTTAGCGAACCTGTGGGGTAGGTAGTCGAGACGCCTGCATGGGCGAGAGTTCTACTACCAACCCACCTCATTACTAACACAAAGATTAACTGTTCCGCCGAACAAAAGAACGAAACGCCGCCACGTTTGTTTACCAACACAAGGAGTAAAACTCCCCCACAAGACAGTTAAATGAAACGCTCGAGTTAGTTTATTATTTATTGAATTTGGTGATTACAGAAGTCCGATTCTAAGTACACTCAATTACAGGAACGGACTTGAATTACACTAATCGATTATAATTAAAACTACCGTATTCGACTCAACTCTAGCTACGACTCGGGGTACAACACGCGTGTCCGCAGCGCTACGGACAGCGGGAGCGGCATGGCCGTGGTGGTCAGCGGATGGTAAAGGACTCAACGATATTCAATCGTTGTCGAAAGAAATTCAGCCAGTGAAACTGACGCTCTTAAATTAAGGATGCATACCCTGTTCCAAGAGAGACGTAAAGTCTCTCTTTGGGGTAACCAAACAGATCTCATACAGAAGATCGCCACGGTACACATGTATGTGTGTACATTGGTTCTTTTATGGATCAAAGCCATGGGACAGAATCTAAACAAAGAAAGGGAAAATGTGCATTCGTGGGATGCGAGTCCGGTAAAGCAAACAAAACCGAAACTCGTCGGATCCTAATTGGATCTTTGTTTGAGATATGCGTCGCGGCTATGAGGCTGGATAAATAGCAGCCACTCATTAAATGAAAACTGCGTTTAGGATACCACAAACGATATGGATTGTTTATGGTATCGCCAGGAAGCCTATGGAGGAACAGCGTTCTTTGTTTGCACTTGATGCGAGTTAGGGGAAATTGGCTTCAGCGTCGATTGCGCTAATTGCATGCAGCTGCTTGGGTATTTTATTGCTGGCTAACAGGGTCGACAGCCGATGTGATAGATAGATTTTATGTACACATATTGAGGCTGGTATTAGCCAAGTCAAGGGTAAGTTTCCCTAACATACGGTCGTATGATATGCGAACCGATGAATTTTCTTTCAGGGAATTTATGATAAGCTTGGAGAGAACTCTTATAGGGGATTTTAAGTGCGAAGTTATGCATGCAGGTAAGAATTCTCTTTTCCAGGGGCTTTTTTGATTACAAATTTGTTCTCTTTAATGCGTGAAGCTTTGGCGGTTAGTTTGGTCAAAGTCACTACGGAAAGATGCTGGAGTGTCCCGCCGAACACTGCTTACCATAGAAGAAAAATACACCAGCGGAGTGAAAACAACGAAACACGGAAAATTCGTTTCTGTAAATTTTCTTTATTTTTTTCCTTTAATTATTTTCTTGCACAGCACTTAGAACTAATGGACACGATCGTACTGGTGAAACACACTCACACACTGATTTTAAATCATAATCAGATGGATTATCTCCGTTTCTAGATGAACTGAGTTCGCGATTCTTCGATTGGGAATTGATGCGATGTGTCACTACGTTTCTTTCGCACCTCAAGAATACAAATCGAATCAATGCGGTATCCGGCACGCGTGCGCTTTCGTCCGACACTCGAAGTATTGTTAATTCCTCGTATTAATTTTGTGTCGTATTCGCGATAGATTCTCTTAAGTGTGATTTTCTCGATTTTATTTCTAGTACGTTGCACGGCGCGTACCGACCTCCTAATTGGGTTCTCTAACTGGAATTTTCCTGGACCGATGCTCGATATAGACTCACTGTCTGCCCAAAAAGATATCCAGATTCAAAACTGGTATCTGTATCTGTAAGGAGAAATTTCCCTATTCGATCTGCCAACAGAATTCCCGAAATCTCTGTTAGCAGCATGCTATTTTATCCCAGGGGTAATTTCCTATTTTCCTGAAAGGAGAAACTCGCTCATCAACATAAATCATTATCACCCTCGGTGGTGGTGATAGAATTTCATTTGGACGGCCGTCGATAGAGTGCCGCCTCTATTTGCATAAGGCATCTGGCGCACAGGCCGGAGGGTATCGTGCATTTTTGTATGGACGTAAAGTCCGTGAATTGTTTAACTTCTGTAGTTAATATCAACAATCCATTAGATCTTTCTAATGGTGTGAAAATATGGTAAGGACCGTGGCACTGAAGTAGTTCCTTTTGTTATTTTTACCCTCGTACAAATTCACGTCATATCTCGTTGAAATGTTTACGTTTCCCAGGAATCTGGTAGCGGATGACCGATATACATTATTGTAGTAGGTTGCCGCTGCCTTTTGTTTGCTCGACGGATTTGGGTGGTCTTTGTGGTAGACTACCCGCATGTTCACCGTTGATCGGCTCATTTTCTAGCGATAGCACTTCCTTGCATAGATGTTTGGAATTGCCGATTCAATGGAATGTTCCTGGGCGCAGGCAGAATGAATGTTTTTTTCTTGTTTCAGGTATGATGACTTACGAATGTTGAGCTTGGCATTAAAAGCTTTGGGATGTTCGGTTCCTTGCTTTTTGGTGTCGGCTCAACGTTGGCTACATGTTGTTGGCCCCTAGTAGGGCTTTCGGGACACGCGTCTGAGGGCGCGTGTAACGTTTTCAGGTAGGTATGTTCTTTGAAGGGTAGGGACCTTACCTGCGCGGAATTGTGCGTCCGTAGAACGCTACAAAGCATTTAAGATGCTAATGCTATTGCATTCGCGAAAGCTTATGCAGACTGGGTGAAAGTTATGGGGATTTTTAGGAAAGCGAACCGTGGGGTTTGGCGGAACCGCCACAAATCCTCTGGATATGCTGCACTAACTATCCCAACTGTCTCCACACAAGAGTTATGTTCACCTCAGGCAGACCGGTAAATGATTCAAACGAGATCTTATACCACAACACTGAACTTACCCCCAACTGGCTTAAATACTGTAACGTCCAACCGTTTTCCAACATTCTATGTTTTTCCAACGAACAACCGGAAAGAAATACTCTACCTCTAACCCATAACTGACTTCACTCCACATCCTGTAATTCTTATATCCCCTTAATTATAAATCTTTGTTTTGTTTATAGCCCATTTTATAATAATCAGACTAAGTTAGGTTAACTTATATTTATAATTAGGGTTAGGTTTAGATTAGTAAAGTAAAAATAAGAAATTCCTTTTTTGGTTTAGATTAAGTAAAGTAAAAATAAGAAATTCCTGGTTTTCTAACCTTTTTCAGCAGGACGAAACACTACTAAATGTATAAACATACATGTATCCTGTAACTCTTGAAACATTGTATGGAAAATGTATGTATTAATATAATAATTACATGTAAACAGTTGTTACAAAATTAATTTTAAATCACTGTATCACTTAAATGTACAAATTATCTGGTTTTCTTATTTGCTTTGCCTCGTTTTCCGCATACATAAAATTTGAACAAGTGTTAATTCCGTTAAGTTATGGCCCCTGGGCCACGTGTGTTAAACAAAATTAAGCGTAAACGGTTGCGTTACGACCCCGGTATTGGAGGCCAAACTGCTCCCGATGAACTTACGAAAGGAAATAATAAAGTGCTAGAGAAATCCAATATGTGTTCAAACACTAACTTTGTCCAACCACTTCAAAGTCTAATGGAGGACTCGCCTGAAATGGATTCGACCAACGTCGATCAGTGTGCAGAAGTGACGAAAGAAACCGTTCCGCCAATTGTGATTCTAAAATCAACCAGTGCTAAAGTGCGAAATATTTTGAGTAACCTTAAAATAGACAACTACTTAATTAAAAACATATCTATATATGTGCCCCAACAATGGACATATATAACAAAATTAGAACTGAACTATTGTGGTTAAAATGTGTCTTTTACCCACTCGCGAAAAAAAAATCGCCCATTAAAAGTAGTGCTATCCGGATTAGACTTGATTAGCAACGATATAGTGAAGAATGAACTAATTGCACTCGGGATAAAGTGCTTAGATGTTAAAACCATCACCATAAATTCAACAACAAAAGCCTTGTACAAACACTACTTGTACATTGTTTACATCCAACGCGGTACTATAAAACTAAATGAACTCAAACGTAACTTCTCTACCTTGTTCAAAACCATCGTTCGCTGGGACTTTAAAAAACATAATCCAGGTAAGGTCACACGATGTCACAATTGCCAGCTTTACGGCCACGGCTCGATGCATTGTCACATAAATAGCTTCTGTGCAATATGTTCGGGTAACCATAAAACATACGACTGCAAAACGAATGAGGTCATCAAGTGTGCAAATTGTAGTGGGCCACATAAATCCACCGATCCAGAATGCATAAGCCGAAAGCAGTACATAGACATTCGCCGCAAATTATCCCCACGCGGACGTGGTGCAGGAAATACAACCTTCCCACAGCCTCCGAGTGACAAACAGCAGCCACTGCCTGGCCGATTATCCATTGATAATTTTCCTCCACTACCGCGATCTGTGCGTCAACCTTCACTTCCTTCATCCACCTGGGCTTCTGGCCTCCATCAAACCCACCAACCTTCCAACAGTGATACGACACACATTAAGAAAAATCCGTCTGAAACTATAAATAATGATAACTTGTTCTCATTTAGCGAGATAAACTCTCTTCTTAATGAAGTTGTAACCAAACTAAAGCTGACCAATTTAACGTCATTACCTCATTAGCTGTTAAGTATATATATTCGGAAAAAACACGTTAAGAAACTCTCTTAACATCATAAGTTGGAATGCGAGAAGCATCAAAAACAAACAGCATGCATTTTTTAGTTTCTTGATAAATTTTAATATTGATATTGCACTTGTTTCAGAAACCTGGCTCAAACAAGACATTTCTTTCTCTCATCCAAATTACATATGTTATCGCCTAGCATGTACCCTGTATGCTAGTGGTGGAGGTGTCGCCATTGTTGTGAAAAAATGTATAGAACATACCTTGCGTCCTTCATTGCACCTTAAACTAATTGAGGAAATCAGTATTGATGTAACATTAACTGATAACTCCAAGGTGATTATTTTTTCGGTCTATTTCCCTGGAGGAAGTGGGAACATTGAGAAATCTACTTACTTTAAGCGGGATCTGCAAAAATTGTACAGAGTCAACACTCGAAACAAGGTAATTATTGGTGGTGATCTAAACTGCAGACATCAGTCGTGGAATCGTCTTAGGGCAAACTGCTGGGGTAACATTTTACTAGATGTTACTGAATCCAGCCCAAGTTTTTCCATACTTTATCCACTTCTCCCCACCTATACCCCATCGAGTGCTAACAAGAACCCGTCAACTCTCGATCTATATATCACTAATATTCCAAATTACTGCACAGTACCATTAACTCTAAATGCGTTAAGTTCAGACCACCTTTCGATCAGCCTCACAGTGAATCATACAATAGCTGTAAATCGTACCAGTTTATACCACAATTATTCCGCCGCCAACTGGAATTGTTATAAATCATATATAAACACGAACTTGGTTCTAGGTGATACCAGCCTAAATTCTATAACCTGCAGCGAGCACATTGATATCCTATGTAACAATTTTGTTTCTGTTATCAATAGAGCGGCCGATCTTGCGATACCTAAATGTTCCACTGCTCCAGTTGATAAGGTACCGTTTCCTGAAAATATCTGACATCTGAAGAAGAAAATGGCTTCGTTATAGAATCGACTGCTTCCTAGTTAATGTTAAAGTCTTAAATAATATTATTAAAAAAGAAATCTCAACATATAGGAACGAGTGTTGGATTAAACACCTTTCCTCTCTTTACAAAGCACGCAAACCGTTCTGGAAAATATCAAAAATTATGAAAAGAAAGGGTTAAGTATCCCTCCGGTGAAAGTTCACGACAAGTTGTTTATTTCTTCAGTGGAGAAATCGAACCTACTTGCTAACACGTTTAGTAAGAACCACTCCGTATCTATGCATCTAAGCGACGCGTATACTGAGGCTGAAGTTGCTAACACTATCCATGTACTTTTTCTATCACCAGCTGAAAGTACTTACGCAACTAATATTAGCAAAGTTAAAGAATTGATAAAAAAATCGAAATCAAAAAAGGCTGCTGGTCTCGATAATATTGTAGGGTTCGCTGGATTTATTATTTTGAATAAATAAGAGCCGTTAAGTCGATTTTGAATTAATATAACACTTTATTAGTCCGTTAATCACAACCGTTACTTTTACCGTACACAACGATTTCTTTACTTATCGCTTCCTTACTTATCGCGTATTTTACTGCTTACTTCTTACTTATTACTTATTACTTCCTTACTTATCGCGTATTTTACTGCTTACTTCTTACTTATTACTTATTACTTCCACACTTATCGCTTGCTTCACTTTCCACTTCTTACTCCTTACTCATCTCCATGATTTGTGTGCGACGTATTTATACCGTTTCCGTATTCTGATTCGGCGTTTCGTTTCCGCCCGTTCCATAGTCTTGAATGTTCTACTGTTCACGGTCTCCAGTTTTCCATTACTTTATGGAATATTCTTCGTTCGCTGACTTCAAAAAAGCCTACGACTCAGTCGCAAGGCAGAGACTCTACCATATTCTAGTTGAGCTGGGAGTCCCAAAAAAATATGCCGCGCTCATTCAAATTTGCATGAACGAAAACAAAGGGCGAGTTAGAATAGAAAACCACATCTCAGAACCATTTGAAATCCGGGACGGACTAAAGCAGGGAGATGGTCTATCACCGTGTCTCTTTAACCTTGTGCTCGAGTATGTCATCAGAAAGGTACAAGACGACAACATGACCGGATCATCCCTGAACGGGGTCACACAAGTGCTCGCATATGCGGATGACATCGCCGTTCTGGGCGATAACCTAGAGACTGTTAGTAAAAACTGTGAAATCATCATGCAAGCGGCAGAAGAGGTGGGCCTAGAAATAAATGAAGACAAAACAAAATACATGATTACGGCGAGAGCAGGTGGGTCTCAGAGAACACATATAAACGTCAGAGGTAAGATCTTTGAAAAAGTTAAAGAATTTAAATATCTGGGAACGATACTGACGGCCAGTAACGAAATGTCGAAGGAAATTAACAAGAGACTGCATTCCGGCAACGCGAGTTGGCACGCAGTCAGTAAACTGCTGAAATCCAGACTGCTATCACGTAACATAAAGCTCCGTGTCTATAGAACCATAATCATGCCAATTGTTCTATATGGATGCGAAACATGGGCTCTCACAAAACGGGAAGAAAACAAATTCCGTCTATTCGAGAATAAAGTTTTGAGAGGCATCTTTGGAGGTAAATATGACGAGGAGGCAGGACAATGGAGGAGACTCCATAACCACGAATTGGAAGAACTATATCGCAAACCTACAATAGTGAGAGTAATCAAGTCGCGAAGATTAAGATGGGCCGGACACGTGGCGCGAATGGGGAACGATAGGACCGTGCATAGAATTCTTGACGGTAGACCAACGGGAAAGAGACCGGTAGGACGGCCGCGACGGAGATGGGAGGACAATGTTAGGTTTGACCTTGAGGAGATCGGATCGAATGGTCAAGCGTGGAAGGAGAGTGCCCAGGACAGGGAAGGATGGCGAAGCCGAGTCGGTGAGGTCATGAACTTCCGGGTTCCTACAGGCCAATAAATAATAATAAAATTATGGAATATTCTAGTACTCTGTTTCGGACTCTCTAGAATATTCTAGTACTGATTGTCATATGCGTCACAATATTAACAACAAGTTAATTAAAGCACTTCCACCTGCTGCAAGTAACTATTTAACGTTCATTTTCAACGTCTGTCTTAGGAATTGTTATTTTCCGGACTGTTGGAAAACAGCAAAAGTAATACATATCCCGAAAACCGGCAAACCAAAGAACGGCCCCGAAAGCTACAGACCTATTAGTCTACTTAGCTGTCTGAGGAAGCTCTTAGAAAAAATCATTAAGGAAAGGATTGATCGTTTTGTGGAAGACAATAACATCTTACCAAACTTTCAGTTCGGTTTCCGTGGTGGTCACAGCACAATCCACCAACTCTTGCGCATTAAAAACCACATAGCTGGTAAAATCATCGACAAGGAGTCAACGGGACTGGTTCTTCTAGACATCGGAAAAGCTTTTGATACGGTATGACACGATGCCTTGATTTATAAGCTACTAAAACTTAAGCTGCCAATACCGCTTATCAAAATTATCCAGAGCTTTCTTCGTTCGAGAAAATATGTTGTGAGTATAGGAACCGACATATCCTCTACTCACCAAATCCACTATGGTGTACCCCAAGGCTCTGTCCTTGGTCCCATATTATTCACATTGTTTGTTGCAGATTTACCATGTCTAGGTGAAAACATTCAGGTAGCTATGTTTGCCGATGATGCCATTTTCTCTTCGGGTGCCTTATTCACTGATGTCTACAACTCTTTGCAAGCAGCTCTTGACAAACTAGCAGTATATACAGGAAATAAAAATATATGGTAATAAAACACAAGCTGTCTGGTTTTCGAGATGTAGGAAACACTGCTACTTACCAAATGGCACTAAACTCAGTATGTGTGCAGTTGATATTGATTAGGTATTATTCTAGATAAAAAACTTATCTTTCAAAAACACATCACTACCGCAATTGATAAAATAAACAAAGTCGTAAGAGTTATGTATCCATTAGTGTATAGAAAGTCAAAGCTTACCATCGAAAATAAAATTATAATTTTTAAAACCATTTTTCAAGCTATACTCCTGTACGGCGCAACAAAATAAAATTGCAAAGGTGTCAAAATAAAATATTAAAAATGTTGCTAAATTTGCCATGGCACTATTCGACACATGAACTTCATGAAAACGCTAACATTAAACCGGTAGAGCTCCTTATTGACAAAATCAATCGAAACTCCTTTGTCAATTGTTCTTTTTCTGACAATGTTCTTGTTTCCCGTCTTGCGTTATCCTAAATCACTACCTATGTACCCTGTCTATGAAAATTATATCGAGGTCATTATTACATAAAATAACCGGAAACCTGTGCAATCTTAGTCTTCAGATTCAAATAAGGGTTTTTTCTAGTAGTTTTCCCTTAATTTATTATTTATTATTCATTAAAATTGTGCTATTGTCATTATATAGATTTAAGATTATAGTTGTAAAGGAATTGCTGTCTTTAATCTCTTAAATACTAGTTGTAAAATATAAATGTACCATATTATCTACCTAATAAAAATTGAATTGAAATTAGGGTCCATAACTTGAACCAATTTTCTAGGAACAAGTTATACATTTATTGCCCAACTACCAAAACTGCGCGGTATTGTCTGTTGAACCTATGTCCACAAGCTGTAGAGACGTTTACAACTTCCTTAACAATTCAACCATCGAGACAGATAAATAATATATATGCAACATCAGAAAGAAAACAACAAAAATTGTTTACAAATAAGAAATTCATGTGATTCTTTGTTTTGTTTTTATTTAAAACCCCTCTCTTATTATTATTGCCTTTATTAATTGGATTTTCCTCTTCGCGTTCACTCCACAATTGTAACAAAAAGTTCAAAAAATCTTCCGAACAGAAAAACTTCGTGAACTTTCTCTTAAATCGCTGTCTTCCTCATTTTCCAATGTAGCTTCCTCGAAATTCTTGTTCAGAATTAAACAAACGATCTGAGCTGTTCTAAATTTAATCATTTGAGTTCTATTCGTTGTTTTTATGTCGCTGCAACTATAAAAAATGCTCTCTCAGTTGAAAAGTGTTCACTGACGTTGAAACATAGCGTTTCCTCTAGCCATTTCCTTTGGTCAGCCTTGGTGATTACGCAAAGGAATTCTTTCAACCGGTAGAGATGACTAATCCGACGAGTTGTCCAGTATGTGGTGTGGTAGCGCAAATGAAATGTGCGGGATGCAAAAATGTCTTCTATTGTGGCAAGGAACACCAGAAGATCCATTGGAAGAAAGGTCATAAGGCCGAGTGTAAATGCTATGAGGTAAATACATGTGATAAGAGCCATTCACGTGAGTACAACATAGAACAGAGATTTTGAAAACAATCGATTGTGTTTTCAAAATGTATCCATTGAGTGAGCTGCATGTAAACAATATAAAATGTTAATTGTTCTTTCAGATAGTATCCAATGATGTATTAGGTCGGCATTTACGCGCTACTCGGGACATAAAACCTGGCGAAATAGTTCTCCATGAACAACCATTCATCTATGGCCCCAAAGTAGCTAGTTCGCCTGTTTGCCTTGGTTGCCATAAGAAATTGGTTCCTCGATTGGGCGAAAGGAATTTCTACAAGTGCCGCGGCTGCACTTGGCCACTTTGTGGCCCTCAGTGTGAAAAATCTCCTCATCACAGAGAGGAATGTGAACTTATGGCGGAAAAGAAGTTTGGTGCCAAGATAGATTACGTGAATGAACACAAGAAAGAATCGGCGTACTGTGTAATTCTGCCTTTGCGCTGTATTTTGATGAAGCTAAAAAATCCGGATAAATTCAAAAAGCTTTTAGACTTGGAAGACCATTTAAATGAACGTCTCGAAACTCCCTATTATAAGGTTCTACGTGCGAACTTACTAACATTTATCAAGACCATCCTCGGCTTAAAGGACTTAGAGGAAACGGACATCCTCCGAATTGCCGCCATTTTAGATACAAACTGTTTTGAAATTCGCCAACTGTCGGAACACATTAAGATTCGAGGACTATACACACACTCCGCCATGATTTCGCATGATTGCATCTCAAACACCAGACACGCCTTCGACGAGAACATGCAAATTTTGTTTTTGGCGAAAACGCCGATTCAAAAAGGAGACATCATTGCCACATCATATACCCAACCCCTCAAAAGCACTCTACTGAGGAGGATTCATTTAAATCAAGCCAAATGTTTCAACTGTTCTTGCCGTAGGTGTGTTGATCCTTGGGAGCTAGAGACATTTGCTGGAGCTATCCTCTGCTCCAAGTGTAAAGTGGGCAAGGTAGGTTTATTTGAAAACTAACAGAACACAATCGAATTAATTTTCCACTCTTTTCATTAAAGATTGTCTCCACGGATCCACTGGACAACGAGGCGGAGTGGAAGTGTCTTCTGTGTCCTCATGTAATACCGGCGAAGAATATTCTCATTGGTAACAAGGCTATGATTTCTGAAATCGAATCCTTGGATAAAACTTCACCTAAACCATTCGAAGAGTTTCTTCATCGCCATCGCGATACCCTTCATGAAACGAATACTCATGTTCTTCAAGTTAAGTACGCCCTCACGCAACTCTACGGCAACGTGGATGGATTTTACATGAAGGGTAAATCATTTTAAGTTTTCTTTAATACCGAAGTCACGAGGTTTTGATCTTCTCTAGATTTACTCGACGCCCAAGTCAAGCGAAAGCTGGAACTGTGTCAAGAATTATTGACAATCGCTGACATTGTCGACCCCGGCAGAAGTATTTTCCGTGGAAACCTGTTGCTTGATTTGCAGGAAATTCTGATAGTTCAGGCTAAGAGAGATTACCTTAAAGGACTCATAACAACATCGACAATGGAGGTAGTATTTGCTTACTGACATTAACATATGGTGCTGGTAATAATACAATTCCGTTGGTGATGTAGGAAAAACTAAAGGAAAGCAAGGATATGTTAAACGAAGCCAAGGAAATTCTTAAATATGAATACGAAATGCAAGCTCTATTGCTGGCCAAGGAGGAATCACTGAATAAGGACGAGGAAGCTGTTATGACTGCCACTTTGCGCTTGGAATGAAAATATTCTAGTTATTTGTAATTGTGATTAAGGGAAATAAAAATAAAGGACAGCTAATGGACAGCCTAAGACTTCATCCCATGGATGTAAGGAATTGTGGAAATTTCTGGGAAAACCTTGGTTGGTGTTACGATTTCCATCTCTGATTCAATGCATTGCAGGAGATACTAGCGGGCATACCGAACTATTGGGTTTGTAGCACATGAAATGTCCGATTTTATAGTAAACATTTAAAAGCCAATATTATTTTTCCGTAAATTTTTACTCAATCAAAATAGGATCCGTTGGTATCTATGACATTCTTCCCACGTGATACAAGGTCAAATATTCTTTTTTCGTAGAAGTGCTGACTTTTTGAGGCAATGAAATCTTCAAAGGCTTTTATGACCTTATAGCGTTTCGGACGATATTGAAGAACGTGTGATTCGAACTGCCGCTATGACGGTTAGAATCACTAAAAATGGAACCCATGCTCAACACACCAGGCCACTGCCGCGTGTACGAATCCGATTTCCAAACTCAAGTACACTCATTGGTGTGGAATTGTTATGTTATCGCTATGATATACGGCTCTGATGCTATGCTTATTCGAATTTCCTTTTGGTGTTCTTCACTATTTGCTTGTATTGCATTGTGTGTGTATCTGTTAGAAACGCCACAACCTCTGCTCGGTTCCGAAAGACCTTCTGCCGTATATGAATCCAGATTGCGAAAAAGATGGTAGTCCGTTGGGGAAATATCAGTAGAGTACGGTGGATGGGGAAGAATTTCAAATCCTAACTGCAACTATTTTTGCACCGTTACTTGTGAGGTATGGGGCTCCTCGATAGTATAGTGGTTAGTATACCCGCCTGTCACCCGGGAGACCGGGGTTCGTTTCCCCGTCGGGGAGCCTCTGGCGCAAGACTAATGACCTTGCCCAGAAAAAATAAATCATTATGGAAAATTTAACAAGCCTTAGGACTTGCTAAATAAGGCCAAGACCGGTCCCCGGTTGTAGTGCCGATGATGATGATGACTTGTGAGGTATGGGGTCTAGCACTAACGCAGGTTGCTTTTCAGTCAATTTGGCATGCAATGTGTCGATTTCCTCACAATATTTGATAGCGTTTATCGTTTCTCCTGGTTGAAGAAATGAAAAGTGGATTGGTCCTTTCGATGCCCACCAAATTGTCACCATAACCGTTTTTGGGTGAAGATCGGGCTTGGGTGTTCATTTTGGTTTTTCACCTACACCCAACCACTGCCCAGATCTTTTACAGTTATCGGACAGAATCCACTTTTCATCACAGGAGACTATCGAACACACAGGGCAAAGTCTCTGATTGCTTTCAACCCGGCTAAGGCCAGGACGATCCTTGTCCCTGTTCAATCGAAGTTGACATGCAGTCTCCATGTGACACCCCTGGTTAGCTACTTTGGCCCCCGCCAAGTAGTGAACCAATGCATGCAGCGATATCCTGAGAAAGATTGGCGCAGGGCTAATAACCTTCCCGTAAAAATTAATTATTATGGCAAATTTAACAAGCCTCGGATATGGACCAGCTACACGACGACGACCTCGATAGTATAGTGGTTAGTATACCCGCCTGTCACCCGAGAGACCGGAGTTCCATTCCCCGTCGGGGAGTCTCTGGCGCAAGACTAATGACGTTGCCCGGAAAAAACAAATCATTATGGAAAATTTAACAGGCCTCAGGACTTGCTAAATAAGGCCAAGACCGGTTCCCGGTTGTAGTGCCGATAATGATGATGATGACACGACGACGACCACGGAAACGAAAGTGGCTAAAAGATTTGAGAATTTTCTCATGGAACGTCCACTCACTATACAGAGCTCGAGCTGCACAGCAGCTAGCCGATGCCCTGTCCGAATATAAGGCTGACATAACAGCATTACAAGAAATGAGGTGGACGGGGAGTGGTGTTATTCAAAGAAACGAGTATGACATTTATTCAGTTGTCATGCAAAACACCATGTGCTCGTAGGCTTTCTAGTCAGCCAAAAACTGAAGCATTATCGGCTTTAATGCAATAAACGAAAGGCTACGCACTCTTCGCGTGCGAGGCAAGTTTAAGAACATCGGCCTCACAAACGTTCACGGACCTACAGAGGAGGCCCCTGACGACGAAAGGGAAGAATACTACGAGAACGTCGAACGGGCCCTCAATGCCTGCCCGAGATACGATGTGAAAATCGTTCTTGGTGATTTAAATGCGAAAATAGGTCGAGAGCCGGTTTTCAGGCACTACCTAGGTTCCCATAGTATGCATGAGAACACTAATGACAATGGACCACGAGTCATCGAACTAGCAGCATCAAAAAACTTGGTCGTTGCAAGTACCAGGTTTGCGCGTAAAGATATCCACAAAGCCACCTGGATATCACCTTATGGAACCACTCGTAACCAAATTGACCACGTGCTGATAGATCCCTGGCACTCCTCGTGCCTGATGACGGTACGAACGTACCGAGGTGCCAACGTCGACTCGGATCACTATCTTGTCGGTACAGTTTTCCGAGCGCGGATTGCCTTACGGAGATGTATTGCATCCGCGGATCGGGTTCGAATCAACACGGCTGCCTTACGCAATAAGAATACCAGTAACACCTTTGGCCATGCGTTAAGACTCGCCCTCGAAGAGCTCGAGGGAGGGAGAGAGGGCCAGAATGGAACAGCAAGAGAACAAGAGGAGATGCCGGACGATTGGCGTCGTGGTATAATTTACCCCGTACATAAGAAGGGTGATATCACAGTGTGCAGCAACTATAGGGGTATAACATTGCTGATGTTGTATTCCAGAATACTACCCTTATTAAATTTAACACTGAATCTCCTAACACATCCTTAAAAACTTCACTTAACATATATTACATTCTCTCTTAATACATACCATTCATAAACATTCACAATATTACCAGTTACAGCACACTTAATAACCTGCACCTTTTTATTTATTCAAAACATAGTAACTTGGATTTTCGTTCAAATTTGATTGAATGTGAAAAGTCACAGGGAGAATATTAGAGAATAAAAAAAAAATCAGTTTTAGTTTTGGAGTTGAAGGAGTAAGAAGTCATTTAAGAAGAGTTAAGTTTTGAGAAGTATCAGTTTAAGTTTAGTTTAGTTTGAGTTGTGAGTTAGAGATTTTGAGTTTGTGGTATCTGTTTGAAAGTTAAAATAATTAATAATAACAATTAAGGAATATCAAAGAGAAGAAATAGTTTTCTTTGATAATTAATTATCAATTGAAATAAATGAAACGCGAATTGAAGACAGCAGAATAATAAATAAGGTCCCCGCTCTTCCCTCATCCGAGGAAGCACGGCGCCGGACATACAATACTGGTGGCAGCGGTGGGATGCCCAGATAACGGGATCCCGAAACAGAAAACAAAATTTAAAACAACACAAAAAACAAAGAAGAGAGAAGAAAAAACACAAGAGAAATAACCAAACCATAAGAAGAAAAAAAAAAAAATTTTTTTTTCAAGAAAAAAAAATAAGAAGAAGAAAAGTAAACATAGAACAACGAAAAACAAAGTAAACAAAAATTTAAAACAACAAAAAAAATTGATTATAAGAAGAAAAGAGAACACAAGAGACATAACCAAATAAGAAGAAGAAAAAAAATTTTTCAAGAAGAAAAGAGAAAAAAAAAAAAACAGGAGAAATAACCAAACCAAAATAAGAAGAAAAAAAAAACCCCGACATAAAACAACGAAATAAAAAGAAAAAAAAAGGAAAGCAGCAAAGACCAGGATGAGCAATCAACTTTAGGACGTGAAGTCTGCCTGGCGTCAAAGAGAAAAAAAAATCTAAAAAGAAAAAGAACCACACAAAGGAAACAACTAAGGAAAACTGAAGAAAACAAAAAAAACCAGCAACACTCAAGACAAAGACAGTACAACGACAACAATTAGTAGAGTAAGAATTTTTTTTAAATAGCAACTTTTCTCTACTTTTTTTAGGAATATTTTCTAATTGGAAGCTCTCCTTTTCACAAAAAAATATTTTTGGATAGAAATTTCTATCTATATTCTTTGCAAATTCTCATTTCAGTATTTCGAAGACATTTCCGTTTTTTTTTCTTTTTTTCTCGTTGAATTTTCTTTCTTTTCAGTTTTGGGACCAATTTATTTTTCTCTCCTATATATATATATATTGAATAACCAAAAGAAAGGCCAATTTTTCCATAACCATATTTTTAAGTTAACCATATTTTTAAGAATTGATAACGAATTTTCGCCTTTTATTTTAAATTTTCACTATTACGAGTCCATATTACACGAGACAGGCGGCTAGGCAGGTGGAAGAACAAATCCACTATCAACAGATACACATTAAACCCCCTGAAATGGCTCTTTCTGTCGGAATTTCTGATGTTTTCAAAATCGTCCTCACCTTTGACGGGAAACTCTGCGACTTAGGTAAATTTATTTCCGGGGGAGACGTTTTATTTAGATCCATAAAGAAGGCAGACCCGGATATATACGAGACATTTTTAGAGCTAGTCAAAAATAGACTAGAGGGTCATGCTTACGATCTGATTAGGTATAGCCAAATCGCTAAGTGGGAGGATTTAAAAGATAAACTCGAATCGGAATATAAAGAGGAGCAATCTCGGTCGACGGCACACAATGAGTTGATTTCTCTGAAACAACGCTATAGAGAAACCGTCCGGGAATACGGCGATAGAGTCGCGAATGCTCTAAGGACTCTAAACTCTGCCACGTGTGAAATAACAGCAGACGCGGTGGTTAGGAAATTCTTAATGGAAGAAAACAAAAAATTGGCCGTACAACCATTTGAGGATGGACTAAACAACGAACAGCTAAAGACACTAGCTAAAGTTCATGGGGGAAACAATTTAAAACAGTCGATTGCACATGTAGTGTCACATGCGGCTCGAATGGACAACTCTCCCAGGTCATATCAATATAACGAAAAACCTACATGCAATCGTATAGTCTGCCAAACCTGTGGTAAGTCAGGGCATACACAGGACACATGTTATCGGAACATGCAATCCAACTATTTTCCGAATAGACAACCCATAAAAAGGGAATATAACATTTTTTGCAATTTCTGTGGACGGAATAATCACACAGAGAACGAGTGTAGATACAAGATATCTAGGAATGGATCGCCTTCAACAAATTACCAACATGGTACAACAACGCGTAACCCATTCCGAAATAATCCTACAAACTCTGAAAATCGTTTTGGTGAAAATTCTAGGACCACCAATAGACAAAACGATCGGCAAAATGTTCACTTTTCTCGGGTGCAAGAGTCGGAAAACGAGGCCTGACGCCAACCAAAATTGATGGAAGACAGACCAAAGTTTTCTATTTACAGCATTAGATCTTTGGAAATAGATAACGACTATTTTAATGAAGCTCCTAGCCAAATTTACCCTGAGCCCACATACTCCTATAAACCTAGACATATAAACAAAGATAACCCTGTCCCTAATATAAAGACTCCGATTCATACTCCCATTCTGGAAAATAATTCAGCAACACAGACTGAAAATTCGAAATTTTCAGCAGTATTAAAGACTGAAATCGCTAATATCTCAGATATCCCTATTGACAACGCAGACACTTTAGCAACCAAGACTGAAAACTCAGCAGTATTAAAGACTGAAAATTCGGATCCTGCAGAAAATATACAAACAGAAATCCCTTATATTTCGGCTATCCCAATAGACAACCCCGGCACTTCAGCAACAAAGACTGAACATTCAGCAGTGTTAAAGACTGAAGACCCAATAGTTGCAATAAAATTCGAAACCCAAGTCAGTTCAGCAGCTAATACTGATGAACACATCTTTTCTGCAGCAAAGACTGAAGGATTGAATGTTTCTACAGCAGATATAACTGAAGAAATAGTTCAAACAGCAAATAGTACTGGGAACCAAGATATTCTAACAGCTAATAAGTCCGAAGAACTATACGAATCAGTAAATGAGACTGAGAAACTAAACGATCCATCAGCAGTGAGTAAGACTGAAAAGGTAGACGTTCCGACAGCGGTTAAAGCTATGGACAATGACAACACTAAGCCGAAAACAATAAATATTTTAAACAACGAAAACAAACACAAACACTTACTCAAACACGATATAATAAATAATGAAAATAATAATTTATCTAAAATAGGTGTGGAAAAGGAAAAACATATAAGTACATTACAAATTTTCTTTTTCAACGATAAACATTTTTTCAAACACAAAATAGAAAAAAATAAAAAGATACACAGTCATTTAGGACATTTGAAATCATTTCTTAAGAAGATTTTTGGTATTATGCATTTCTATAGAATCATCATAATAATAGGCCCAGAAAGGTTTTGGAAAATTTTCCATAAATTTAAGGAAAAGATAAACACAAAACAAATGGCCTTTGTTTTATTATTCAATATATATGAAATAATCTAACAATTGTAGGAAATGACGGAAATGAAAAAAAAAAAAAAAAAAAAAAGTTAATGAGGGGGACGAAAGAAAGAAAATTTTAGAGGTAATATATATATTGGAAATTTTGGAATTAATATATATTCGAACGGAAAAGGAAAGAAAGGAAATTTTAGAGGTAATATATGTATTGGAAATTTTGGAATATATATGGAATATATATACGGAAATGAGAATTTTGAAACAATAATATTAATATTATATAATTAATATAATATTATTATTATTATTTATTGGCCTGTAGGAACCCGGAAGTTCATGACCTCACCGACTCGGCTTCGCCATCCTTCCCTGTCCTGGGCACTCTCCTTCCACGCTTCACCATTCGATCCGATCTCCTCAAGGTCAAACCTAACATTGTCCTCCCATCTCCGTCGCGGCCGTCCTACCGGTCTCTTTCCCGTTGGTCTACCGTCAAGAATTCTATGCACGGTCCTATCGTTCCCCATTCGCGCCACGTGTCCGGCCCATCTTAATCTTCGCGACTTGATTACTCTCACTATTGTAGGTTTGCGATATAGTTCTTCCAATTCGTGGTTATGGAGTCTCCTCCATTGTCCTGCCTCCTCGTCATATTTACCTCCAAAGATGCCTCTCAAAACTTTATTCTCGAATAGACGGAATTTGTTTTCTTCCCGTTTTGTGAGAGCCCATGTTTCGCATCCATATAGAACAATTGGCATGATTATGGTTCTATAGACACGGAGCTTTATGTTACGTGATAGCAGTCTGGATTTCAGCAGTTTACTGACTGCGTGCCAACTCGCGTTGCCGGAATGCAGTCTCTTGTTAAATTCCTTCGACATTTCGTTAGTGGCCGTCAGTATCGTTCCCAGATATTTAAATTCTTTAACTTTTTCAAAGATCTTACCTCTGACGTTTATATGTGTTCTCTGAGACCCACCTGCTCTCGCCGTAATCATGTATTTTGTTTTGTCTTCATTTATTTCTAGGCCCACCTCTTCTGCCGCTTGCATGATGATTTCACAGTTTTTACTAACAGTCTCTAGATTATCGCCCAGAACGGCGATGTCATCCGCATATGCGAGCACTTGTGTGACCCCGTTCAGGGATGATCCGGCCATGTTGTCGTCTTGTACCTTTCTGATGACATACTCGAGCACAAGGTTAAAGAGACACGGTGATAGGCCATCTCCCTGCTTTAGTCCGTCCCGGATTTCAAATGGTTCTGAGAGGTGGTTTTCTATTCTAACTCGCCCTTTGTTTTCGTTCATGCAAATTTGAATGAGCGCGGCATATTTTTTTGGGACTCCCAGCTCAACTAGAATATGGTAGAGTCTCTGCCTTGCGACTGAGTCGTAGGCTTTTTTGAAGTCAACGAACAGTTGGTGAACCGTCTCTCCGTATTCCCACTTCTTTTCCAGCAGTTGTCTTATTGTGAACATTTGGTCGCTTGTTGACCGGTTCCTACGGAATCCACATTGGTAGTCTCCCAGTATCTCTTCTGCGTAAGGTGTGATTCTCGCCAGAATGACATTTGTTAATATTTTGTATGCGGTTGGGAGCAATGATATTCCTCTGTAGTTTTCACAGTCAGATCTGTCGCCTTTTTTGAAAATGGGGATGACTATTGAGGTTTTCCATTCTTCCGGAGTGACTTCCTTATCCCATATTGTTTGGATGAGCTGGTGGATCTTTCGAGCGGTTGCCCCTCCTCCATGCTTCACAAGCTCTGCCGGTATGCAGTCGACTCCGGGAGCCTTGTTGATTTTCAATCGATTTATTGCGTCTACAACTTCGTTGAGAGACGGCTCTGGGATCTGAGGCTCAGCTGTATGTACGCTTGGTACATTTATCTGTGGTTGATGGGTGCGTACATTGAGCAGGTTTTCAAAGTACTGCTTCCATCTTGTCACGACATTGATTGTTTCTGTGACCAGACAGCCGTTTGCGTCTCGAATTATTTTGGCTCTTCCTCGGTAGCCATTTCTAATTGAATTTATGCCGACATACATACCCCTGATGTTCTTTGCCCTAGAATTTTCTAGGATTTTTTCGATCCTAGTCTTCTCCCATTCGCGTTTTTTGTGTTTGAAGAGCCTCATTGTCTCTCTCCGAATTGTCGCGTATCTTTCTGCGTTGACTTCATCATATCTTTCTAAGTGGATCACTCTGAGGCGTTTACGTTCTTCGATCTTCGCCCTGAACTCATCGTCAAACCAATATATAATTCAAAATTAATATAATAAGTAATAATAATTTTTGGATAAGAAAAGAAAAGGTACCAAGGAGAAGTATTTAAATTTAGTTAATATATAATGTAAATAGACTATTTTGGACTATTTTTCTAGTGTTAAGAGCTTTTTGATTATCGGAAAAATTTAGTTAATATATAATGTAAATAGATTAATTTTCTAGTATTAAGAACTTTTTGATTATTGTAACCTTTGATGAAAGATTAATTTTGAAAACCATTGTAATGTAATTGAACGAAAATCCAAGCCTTTAATTAATCTTAATCTAACCTAGAGTTACTAGAAAATTATTCTCTTCAAGGATAATTTTCTTTCTCGAAGAAGGGTGGGATGTTGTATTCCAGAATACTACCCTTATTAAATTTAACACTGAATCTCCTAACACATCCTTAAAAACTTCACTTAACATATATTACATTCTCACTTAATACATACCATTCATAAACATTCACAATATTACCAGTTACAGCACACTTAATAACCTGCACCTTTTTATTTATTCAAAACATAGTAACTTGGATTTTCGTTCAAATTTGATTGAATGTGAAAAGTCACAGGGAGAATATTAGAGAATAAAAAAAAAATCAGTTTTAGTTTTGGAGTTGAAGGAGTAAGAAGTCATTTAAGAAGAGTTAAGTTTTGAGAAGTATCAGTTTAAGTTTAGTTTAGTTTGAGTTGTGAGTTAGAGATTTTGAGTTTGTGGTATCTGTTTGAAAGTTAAAATAATTAATAATAACAATTAAAGAATATCAAAGAGAAGAAATAGTTTTCTTTGATAATTAATTATCAATTGAAATAAATGAAACGCGAATTGAAGACAGCAGAATAATAAATAAGGTCCCCGCTCTTCCCTCATCCGAGGAAGCACGGCGCCGGACATACAACACTGAGTACCGCATATAAGATACTCTCCACTATGCTACATGATTGGATAGCCCCATACGCTAAAGCCATCATTGGTCAATATCAGTGTGGCTTTATCCTAGGCAAATCAGCGATTGATCAGATATTCACCCTTAGGCAAGCGATGGAAAAATGCCAGGAATTTAAGATTCCATTATATCATCTATTTATGGACTTTAAAGCCGCCTACGACAGCATAGCCAGGGTAGAACTATATAATGCCATGAGAGAGTTCGGCATTCCAAACAACTTGATACGACTTTGTAGGTTGACCATTACCAACGTAACTAGTCAAGTAAAAATAGCGGGATTGCTGTCCAAACCAATAAACATCTTTAATGGACTCCGGGAAGGGGACGGTCTGGTCTGCCTTCTCTTCAACCTGGCATTGGAAAAAGCAATCCGTGACTCTGGCGTTATAACTAGAGAGACTATTGTCGCCAAGTCCAGTCGGTTACTTACCTACGTAGATGACATCGACATAATCGGTAGAACCGAATCGACTGTACAGGATTCCTTCATCCAGATCGAGCAGGCGGCACAAAAATTGGAACTGCACATTAATGAGGGGAAAACTAAGTACAGGGTGGCAACTTCTGCGAAGAGAAGATCTAACGTTGGTCAAACTATCAGGGTAGTGGAGCACGAATCTGAAGTGGTGGAATCCTTTAATTACCTTGGGTCAATAGTATCAGCCGATAACAATATGTAAGAAGAAATACGCGAACGGCTGTTCAAATCCAACAAAACCTACTATGGTCTATCAAGGCTCTTTAAATCCCGACATTTATCCAGAACATTCAAACTACTACTGTACAAGACCATGGTCTTACCAGTACTCATGTATGGATCCGAGACCTGGGTGCTCAATAAAAGCCATTCTGAACTCTTAGTCATGTTCGAGGGGAAGGTGTTAAAGAGAATTATTGGCCCCGTATGTGAGGGAGGACGATTCAAACAAACCTTAATATACTTCTAATTATTTGGACTCTCTACTGGGACCCGGAACAGCAAGGACGGACCGCCCTCAACCAGTCAGGTAAGATTTCAATCAAATAACCCTAGCATTTGGCGCGGACGACATATATACTGCCGGTGACAAATAAATAATTTAAAGTGATACTTTCTTGGTATTACATTTGACGCGGACGGCAGGAAGCTGGCGGTACCAAAGTAACAATTAATGTTGATGCCAGGATACGTAGCCTAGCGGCCACAGTGAGGTGCGTAATCTTTGGTGTTATATAGTGAAACGAATCCAAAACGTTGTTGCGTCCCGCTACATCATCCCAAACCCCGGTAACTAATTAACGCACACGATGGAATTATCTCAATATAATTCTTACCATTGATTGTCCCATTTCAATTATTGCACAAGCAACAACACATTGTCAACTCACAATCAATGTAATTCTTGCACATTGCGCCCATTGCACAAGCAACAATATGTTTGCCACACGATCAGATTACTGCACTGGCGCGGGACACTTCTACCGTCTAAGCTGTACGCTTCACATTGCTGATACATCTTTTGCTCCGCACTTTAAGAGGCTCGTCATCGCAAAACCGGGCTCGCTCTCTAGGCTCTGCTCACGCTTGACTGGTGACGGCATTTTGTAACATCAGGGGCATCGGTTTCACCAATACGAATGTAAACGCCCTCCACCAATATTTGCAAACAACGAAACCTGATATCCTTGTCCTAACTGAGACCCAGATCGATTCGTCAACTGATTCGACATATCTTCGTTGCTCAGGATACGACTTACATTCGAGATTCCGTTTTAAGGGCGGAGTCTGTGTCTTCGGGCGGTCCAATCTGGCTTGCCAGAGGATAGAGGCGTTGGAACCCAATAATATGGACATCATATGGTTGAGGGTCGTGCTGAGGAATTCCGTTAAATTTCTTTGTTGTCTTTACCGCTCCCCGAATGATGATCGACCGGCGACATTTTTCGAACATCTTTCACATACCGTCGACTGGATACAGATCAACCACCCAGCTTCTGAAATTGTTGTCCTTGGCGATTTTAATGTGCACAATTCCGGCTGGTTGTTACATTCTAACAGAACCGACGAGGCTGGGAGGCTGGCGTAGATGTTTGCTGTAAGCCACAACATGACTCAACTCGTGGGTGAGCCAACGCGAGTGCCGGATGCCCGAGGCGATTATGCGAACACCCTGGATCTGTTTTTGACATCCGAACCGAGTATTTATACAGTAGAGGTTTCTGCGCCACTGGGAAACTCAGATCACTGCTTGGTATCTGTCGCGCAAGCACTTGCATATCAAGCGAAAAACCGGCCTAGGCAGCTTCGCCATGTATGGAGGTATGGGGCTGCTAACTGGGGCGATTTGCGAGATTTCTTTGCATCCTTTCCATGGTCCGAAGTGTGCTTCGGAAACTCCGATGTTAACGCTTGCGCGGAGTCGGTATCAGAGATTATTCTTCTGGGGATGGAGATGTATATTCCACATTCCATCAAACGAAGTTCGTCTGATAAACCTTGGTTTGATAAAAAATGCGAGCTGCTTACAGCGGCAAAAAATAGAGCATTTAAGCAATGGCGCTCCAATCCCACCGATGTTAGCAGAACGAATTTTGTTAGAATCAGAAACGCGTGCAACCAGGCGATTGATACCGCGAAGAAGGCTCACAACGACAGGGTGATCAATAAGCTCCTTCGGCGCCCAACTGGCTCGCGCTCCTTCTGGTCAATGGCAAAGGCTGTCAGCGGTAACTTCACATCCCCCTGTTTCCCTCCGTTGGTGACAGACAGCGGGACGTTAGTCATGAATTCAAAGGATAAAGCTAAAGTGTTCGCGAATTTATTTTCCGCGAATTCCAACCTCGATCCCGGCCTTTTGGAGCCACATGTGATCTCGCTGGTACGGACTTCGATGCGGAATGTGAGATTTCGTCTGCGCACTATTTAACGCATTTTTACGTGAGCTGGATTGTAGGAAGGCACCCGCCCCGGACGAAATACCAGCAATAGTCCTTAAGAACTGTGCTCCATGATACTACCAGTGCCAAATTGTTAATAATAATCCTTTAATGTTGATGTCAGGCTACGTTACCTAACGCTAACGGCGAGGTGCGTACCTTTGATATTACAACGTGAATATGAGAAGTCATTTCATTCGCCAAAACTTATCATATAGGCTGCAATGTCGGCGTCAGCCTTGATATTAAAACTGTTATGGGTTTTACTTCTTATAATGTTTACTTATTATGCACAAAGGTGTGTGTCCGGAGGCAGTCACACGCCAAGAAGAACGATTTGTAGACCCCCCGCTTTTTATACCACGCTATAGACGGCAGCATTTAGATTTATGTACTTAACTAGATATTTTCATTTGCGCGATATAAATATTTTCGTTTGCTCGATATCAACGATCTTTTCGAATTAACAATTCGTATAGTTATTGCAAATTGAGAGCCCTATGTGGCGGTAATTATTTTGGAAACATTTTCACTCCCCCTTTACATGTCCTTAATGGTTTTAATGATAACATGTGGTTGGAGTAGGATGGAGTAACATCCTACACACGTCCGACATGTCTTTACTATGAAATTTACTTTGTAAATTTAACATCTTCAAGAGCTAATATAAACTGACTTTATAATAATATATCCGATGTGCACCGGCTGCACTACCTGAAGGCGAACTTAAGTGGAGAAGCAGAACGTTTGCTTAGGAACACTGCGATCGTCGATGGTAATTTCGAGTCAGCGTGGGGAACCCTGGTAAAACGTTACCAAAGCTTGAGGTTGCTCAAGGATAACCAGTTCGATCTACTTTTCAGTCTCACTCACGCATGAGTCGGCTGACGGGATAAAGGCGCTAGTGAACGCCACCAATGAAGCGAAGCAATCACTGCAAAATCTTGGAGTCTCGGTTACGTCATGGGAAGATGTTTTAATCTACCACACGGTCCAGAAACTTCCCCCAATACGCGCGGTTTGTGGGAATCGCAGATTGCAACGTACGTGGACTATCCAGCTTATGACGTGCTGAAGGATTTTTTGCTTGCGAGGGCAAGAACCTTGGATGTCATGGGACAAACAACATCCAATATTCCTCGCGGGAAGACCAGGGGAACACCTTCTTCAGTCCGTGTCCACAATTCGACCTTCCACAAGTGCTCAATGTTTTCAGGTTCGCAACTGCTTCAAATTTCAGGCAGTCAGCCCTTACAAGAGACGGGACATAGCAACCAAGCGCCATTTGTGTGTCAACTGTCTGTCAAATACGCACAGAACTCAAGAATACACGAGCAAGTTTATCTGTACGCACTGTAAACAGAAACATCATTCGTTGCTGCACTCGGACGATATCCACCGTTCCATGCCCAAAAGTGACTCTGCTTCGACGATGACTCCATCTGGCACAATCAGGCACAATCAACGAAGGATTCAGCGGTCTCTACCAGAAGATCCTCAGTATTCAACGCCTGCATTGGTGAAAACAACAATGTTCAGACTGTTCTTCTGGCTACGGCTCTCGTGAGGGTCTATACCGCCGAGGGACGGGCTTTGACGCTACGAGGTCTCCTGAATCCCGGGTCGGAAGCATCTTTCATTACCGAGTCAGCACCACGGTTGTTAAGGCTCAAAAGATAGAAAGGCCACGTGTCCGCCTATGGCATCGGAGAAGCAATGATGAGTGCATCAGTGCACAAGGTATAACTCATTATTCACGCTAAGGTCAACGAGCCCTTCACGTTGTAGGTCCAAGCCTTTGTTTTACCCAAACTCACCGCGGCACTTCCCATGCTCAATCTCCAACGCGTTAACTGGGACCATCTAAAGGGTATGGAGCTGGCTGATCCGACCTATTACATCATCATCATCATCATCATCGGCACTACAACCGGGATCGGGTCTTGGCCTTATTTAACAAATCTCTCCACCGGTCCCGATTTCGAGCCGATATCATCCAGTTTAGCACTCCCAGGCTCTGGGCGTCCTGGTCTACGCCATCCCTCCATCGCAGACAAGGTCTGCCGCGCTGTCTCCTTCCATACATCCTCCCACAAAGGACTTTCCGGGCAGGCTCCTCTTCGCTCATTCGAGCTAGGTGTCCCGCCCACCGGAGTCTACCGAGCTTGATTTTTCTTACAATATGAGCTTCAAGGTAGATTGCGTACAACTCATGGTTGTAGCGTCTCCGGAAACGTCCTCCCTCACATACGGGGCCAACAATTCTCCTTAAGACCTTTCTCTCGAACGCGGCCAAGAGTTCAGAGTGCCTTTTATTAAGCACCCAGGTCTCGGATCCATACATGAGTACTGGTAAGACCATGGTCTTGTACAGTAGAAGCTTGGATGTTCTGGATAAATTTCGGAATTTAAAGAGCCTTGATAGACCACAGTAGGCTTTGTTGGATTTAATCAGCCGTTCGCGTATTTCTTCTTCCATATTGTTATGGGCTAATACTATTGACCCAAGGTAGTTAAAGGATTGCACTACTTCAAATTCGTGCTCCACTACCCTGATAGTTTGACCAACGTTAGGTCTTCTCTTCGTAAAGTTGCCACCATGTACTTGGTTTTTCCCTCATTAATGTGCAGTCCCAGTTTTTGTGCCGCCTGCTCGATCTGGGTGAAGGATTCCTGTACCGCCGATTCGGTTCTACCGATGATGTCGATGTCATCTGCGTAGGCAAGTATCTGGCTGGACTTGGTGACAATAGTCTCCCTTGTTGTAACGCCAGAGTCACGAATTGCTTTCTCCAACGGTTGAAGAGGAGGCGGGCCAGACCGTCCCCTTGTCGGAGTCCATTATAGATGTTTATTGGTTTGGACAGCAATCCCGCTACTTTTACTTGACTAGTTACCTACAAAGTCGTATCAATTTATTTGGAATGCCGAATTGTCTCATGGCATTATATAGTTCTACCCTGGCTATGCTGTCTTAGGCGGCCTTAAAGTCTATGATCCGACCTATTACAGGCGAGGCAAATTGACATCCTTCTTGGGGGCGATGTCTACTCGGCACTTCTTCTCAACGGAATGATCAAAGGAGCGCCCGGCACCCCTATGGCAAAACGAACCGAACTGGGCTGGGAGCTCTCCGGTGGCATCATTGATAACCAATCATCAATAACATCCTTTCACATAAGGACGAAAACTTCTCAGCAGTTAACCTCTCTCGGTTAACAAGATTCGGGGAAATAGAAGATGAGGAACAAGGAAAGATGCCTTCACTCTTCGGGAAACACCTCAACAGCAAACGAACCACGAACATATGCTTCAACCATCAGTGAAGGAAGTGGTGCGCCCAACGTCGGGACTATCGCATCCAGCAGTGCGTTATCCAGTCCATACTCCTATTGATCAGCAGAGGATACTTCATACTAGTAACCCAAGTACGCAGCCTTTCTTACTTATTCAAATATCAGTTCAACAGAGTATGCCGCAAGGTGCTCAACTTATGTTACAACCACAACACCATCAAAATCTAAACAACAATGGAGTTCTTGATGGGCATCATATGCGGTCACAGCATCCGCAACTACAACAATCGCAGTAGTAGCATGCACATTGTAATGAAAATCATCATGAAGATGATGGTGCTCCACAAACACTGACTGCACCTTATGACCGTATTCCAGGTTCATCTAATAAGAATGACGCTCGACGACGCCAACGGCGGAAATACAAGTCTAGTGATGGCAACTACAGGTCAAATTCCAGAGTATCCAACAATATTGGAGAATTAATTTCCACGAAGCACTATCAAGGGAACAATACAATTAATTCTGGTCTTATAGGAATTTTAGCGAATTCTAGCAATTCAAGAAGCACATCGGCTTCTTCTGGTCCTCAAGGCCAGCAAGATTTTCTCTATGGTGGCCATAATAGTAATAACCGAAGTCATCATTTTCAACACAATCACTCGATCAGTGGATCAAATACTCTGTCAGGCAATGCTGCCAACATAAATTTCAGTTCCCATCGAGAAATTCGCCCAACACCAGGCAGTGGCATTAGCGGCGTAAGTGGGGCGCATCCCCAACTGCAACAGCATCAGCCACAGCAATCACTTCGGATTCTAAACGCAGACGGTCCCATGCAGTTGGCGACTACTCCAACATTTCTAGTTTCGGCATAGGCTAGCCATACTCAGAAGATGGCGAACTTACAAACTATCAAGAACAACATTACACGACCGACTTTAACCCAACTAAGTGGTCTTTGTGCTGAATCAGCAGCTTCATCTAGTGCACCTCGCTCTCAGCAATTTATAAACGGCCACATTCCAAGCCAAGGTGTGACTGTACAAGTACCACTTCAACTTAATGACAACCACATGGCTCAAATACAAATGCCAAATGGTCTCAATGGCCCGATCGTTTCACAATTGCCAACGCAGTTTTAACGGAGCTTAACAGATTTTAATCTAATCAACCAGAATATTAATCTTAAACAATGGAACAGTACAAATATTCATCAAAGAGCTGCCGGGGCTTACGCGGCAGATATCACCTTTCAGGCACCTCCTCCACAAGATGTCGGAGATTTACAAACGTCGACAACTTCAGCTGTTATGCCAGCCGAGCTTATCTAGTTGTCTGGCATGGCCTTGCAAGCAGGCTCCCTGAAACCCAGTCTGTAACCACTGATCCGGTTAGAACTTCTAAGACAGTTAGTCTACGAAATGTGAAGTCAAGTTCACGACATACCAGCAATGGTAAACCAGCGAATGTGTTCCACAATCGGAAACAAAGACACACGTGAACCCCATACACGAGGTTAGATTGCGGAATCCTAAACCGCGTAGAAGGAAGAGAAAAAACAACTCCCCTGTAGCTATGCCAACAATTTTATCAAGGTGATGCCCTCAACAACAACAATGACGGCGTTACCTCAACTACAACATATGCCAATTCTGTTATTGATTTAACAGTCATCACATTTAATCTACAATAGCTACAACGTTAGCACCCAGTGGCCAACTTGGCCTTATGTCATACACACATAAAAATAGTGACCCTTTCATCACATAGAATACCCTTACATACACATCACACACACACACCACCTGTTATTGGTGGAATGAGGAAATAAAGGCACTCAGGACTCCCTGTCTACAAGCCCGCCGCAAAGTGCAGCGGTCTAGGAGGACAGCCAACTTCCAAGAGCACTTGGACGAGTTCCGGTCTTTTATGATTTGTTAATTGTTCCGGAATATGCAATTAATTGCTTTTGCATTATTGGGCAATTGTTTTTGGGATATGCAATTAATTGCTTTTGTATTATCTGGTTATGTCGAAATGTGCAATTAATTGCATTATCGTTCTGGGGGTTATTTGGGTTTATAATTGGAAACGGTTTTTTTGTTTGAGTGTGTCAAACAATGTCGTTCCTCAGGATACGACTTACATTCGAGATTCCGTTTTAAGGGCGGAGTCTGCGTCTTCGCACGGTCTGATCTGGCTTGCCAGAGGATGGAGGCGTTGGAACCCAATAATATGGACATCGTATGGTTGAGGGTCGTGCTGAGGAATTCCGTTAAATTTCTTTGTTGTCTTTACCGCTCCCCGAATGACGATCGACCGGCGACATTTTTCGAACATCTTTCATATACCGTCGACTGGATACAGATCAACCACCCAGCTTCTGAAATTATTGTCCTTGGCGATTTTAATGTGCACAATTCCGACTGATTGTTACATTCTAACAGAACCGACGAGGCTGGGAGGCTGGCGGAGATGTGTGCTGTAAGCCACAACTTGACTCAACTCGTGGGGGAGCCAACGCGAGTACCGGATGCCCGAGACGATTATGCGAACACCCTGGATCTGTTTTTGACATCCGAACCGAGTATTTATACCGTAGAGGTTTCTGCGCCACTGGGAAACTCAGATCACTGCTTGGTATCTGTCGCGCAAGCACTTGCATACCAAGCGAATAACCGGCCTAGGCAGCTTCGCCATGTATGGAAGTATGGGGATGCTAACTGGGACGATATGCGAGATTTCTTCGCATCCTTTCCATGGTCGGAGGTGTGCTTCGGAAATTCCGATGTTAACGCTTGCGCGGAGTCGGTATCAGAGATTATTCTCCTGGGGATGGAGATGTATATTCCGGATTCCATCAAACGATGTTCGTCTGATAAACCTTGGTTTGACAAAAAATGCGAGCTGATTACAGCGGCAAAAAATAGAGCTTTTAAGCAATGGCGCTCCAATCCCACCGATGTTAACAGAGCGAATTTTGTTAGAACCAGAAACGCGTGCAACCAGGCGATTGATACCGCGAAGAAGGCTCACAACGACAGGGTGATCAATAAGCTCCTTCGGTGCCCAACTGGTTCGCGCTCCTTCTGGTCAATGGCAAAGGCTGTCAGCAGTAACTTTGCTTCCTCCTCTTTCCCCCCATTGGTGACAGACAGCGGGGCGTTGGTCACGAATCCAAAGGATAAAGCTAATGTGTTCGCGAATTTATTTTCCGCGAACTCAAACCTCGATCCCGGCCTTTTGGACCCACCTGTGATCTCGCCGGTACAGTCTTCCATGCGGGATGTGAGATTTCGTCCGCGCACTATTCAACGCATTCTACGTGAACTGGATTGTAGGAAGGCAACCGGCCCGGACGGAATACCAGCAATAGTACTTAAGAACTGTGCTCCAGAACTATCGCCGGTTCTTGGCAGACTCTTCCGCTTGTCTTATGCACGGAGGGCCTTTCCCGACTGCTGGAAAATCGCTCGAGTTCAGCCAATCCCAAAGACGGGAAAAAAGTGTCTCCCACAAAATTACCGTCCGATAGCATTACTGTCTATTTTATCTGAGGTAATGGAACAAGTCATCAATACAGAGTTGGTTATTAAGTCTGAATGATCGTCAATACGAATTCCGTGGCAGGCGGTCCACGGGAGACCTTTTGACACTTATAACCGATATATGGACATCTGCGATTGAACGGCATGGTGAGTCAAGGGCGGTCGCATTAGATATCTCCAACCCTTTTTACTGCGTCTGGCACGGGGCATTGCTGAGCAAACTTCGTTCATATGGACTTTCCCAACAGCTTTGCGACTGGACGAGGAGCTTCCTTGAAAATCAAGGTTCTATTTTGGCTCCAACCTTGTTCTTGCTTCACATAAATGATTTGTTGGAGACAACGGATAACAAAGTGTTCAGTTTTGCGGATGATAGTACGCTTGTTTCCTCCTTTTCGAGTGATCGGCCGATTGGTGCATCGACGTCGCACCAGCTGAGATGTAGACAGATTGACTCTCTGAATCAGGATCTAGATAAAATCCTGCAGTGGGGAAAGGCCAATCTTGTCGACTTCAACGCAGCGAAGACCCAGTATACAACATTCACAAAGAAAACTGGATCATCGGTTCCACAGCTGATGATGAGTGGCCGGGCCCTCAAGGCTGGGGAAAGTTTGAAATTGCTCGGCGTCACGGTCTGTGGGAATGTATCATGGCATAAACACGTATCGGGTATCGCCAGATCAGCCCCAGGAAAACTGAGTTATCTTTTTAGAGCCAAGAAATACTTTACTCCGGCCCAACTTCTTCTCCTATATAAATCTCAAATTAGACCCGCCCTCGAATATTGCTCTCATGTTTGGAGCTCGGCTCCTAAACATACCCTCGATCTACTTGAGAGCATACAGAGACGAGCAATCCGCCTGACCGGGGCCTCGGTGCTGACGTCGGGACTACAGTCGCTATCACATCGAAGGCGCGTGGCCGACCTCTGTCTGTTTTACAGATATTATCACGGGTGCTGTTCTTCGGAGATTCTTGGCATTGTTCCACGCAATTCGGTTTATATGCGCTCCACAAGACAATCCGACGGATCGCACCCGTTTGTGGTTAATCTCCCGACGGCGCGAATATCCCTGTATCAGAACTCGTTCCGTTACAGAGCGGGGAGGCTGTGGAACTCCCTTCCCACGCGAGAGTTCACGGAGCGTTACAACCTGCAACTGTTCAAAAAGAACTGCAACAGTTATTTGATGGCATCTCGGGGCGTCCACTCGACGCTATAGGTTCGCCTTTCCCGAGAGAAGTCTAATAATAAAAAAAAAAAAAAAAAAAATGATCTCTTGTATGTCATCTTTGGCTATGACGCCATCGACACACTTAACACACGCAGTTCAGAGTAAGAAGTAAGAAAGCGAGAGTAAGGAAGCGATAAGTAAAGAAGCGCGAGGAATTAAACGACAAGACTCGAGTTGTTAGCGAAAAGTCAAGTAACGGTTGTTATTAACAGACTAATAAAGTCTTTGCAAAGGGAATCGATTTAACGGCTCTTATTGATTAAAATAATTAATCCAGCGAACTTTAAGCTCGCTGCAATACTTAAAAACTAATCAGCTCAGACATTGTAAATTTACATATAATATACAACCAACTCGTTTGCGATATTTGGCAATGAAGGTTTTCGAAAGTAAAAACATGAATGCACTATGCGCCCAAGAGTATGCAATAGCAAGGTTGCATTCGAAACTCAGCCATGCCGCCGTGTGCTATTCGAAGTGTTCTCTCAGGCAACGGAGAAGACTCAGCTGGCTAATAGCAGGCCCCATTGCTGTAATCGCTGGAGTCAACTGAAATGATAAAAACAGAACCGTAGCGGGAGGAGAATTTTAGTAATTTATAGACAGTTTGTTCCCAAAATGATCTGTTAATAGAAGTGACGGTTTTTTACACTTAGATTTAAAATCGTTAGTTACTGTTTAAGAAAAAGTAAAAAGAGTGTTTTTTCAAACTACGAAGAAAAAGGTGAAATTGTTCCGACTAAATTAAAAGTTGAATTTTAACTAATTCCATTGTTTTTCTTTTTGCTGGGTTTCAACGCCAACATTTCTATGTGCTGGGTTTCAACACCAACATTGCTTTTTGCTGGGTTTCAACACCATGTTCCTCGTTCTGGTTATTTTTGGCACTACTTAAAATCCAAGATAAACAGTAACAGAACTCGCTCATTTGATCAATTAAAAGTAAATATTCGAACTGAAATTGCTACAGTAGTTCACTTCGCAGAAATTGTGCGTTAAGTTTTTAAAGAAGTATACACTTTTAGTGGCGCAAGGCTAATAACCGTGTCCGGAAAAACAATTTTATTATGCACAATTTAACAAGTCTCGGATATGGACCGGTGGAGAGACTTGCTAAATAAAGGCAAGACCGGATCCCGGTTGTAGTGCCGATGATGATGAAACACATTTAGACGAGATTATTTTTAAAGTACCCTAGAGACGTAAGTAAATGTAAATCTTAAATCGGTAAATCTTTCCACAATTCTATTAAAGGAACCTTGTTTTGAAAAAGATAGACTATTGGGACACATTGTATTTATTTCACGCTAGTTTGTTGAAAATTATGTTGTTTTAATTGGTTGATTAAGAGTATTTATAAATTATATGGGACAATATTACCAACCATTAAATTGCTCGAGAGTAATTCAAAGTACGACTACCTTGAATAAAAATGATAACTTTAATAAATTATTAAATTAAATAATAATGATATTTTAAATAAATTATTGTAATAAGTAATAATTATAACTTAAATAATTATTTTACAACACTTACAGAAGTATGCAAATCTAGTACAATTGAACTACACTATCGTATTAATAGGTGTTATTGTGAATGGCTCCAATATTTTGACAGCCGCTAAATCTCTATAAATAAAACGTTTAGCAGAACATTTCACAAATTGGTTTTCACTCACTGCATAAACAATAAATTCTTGCAAGAGAAATAATTACAACCTTTTCGAGAAATTATACTTCTCACACGATGTCGAACATAACTGCAGCTGTTATTGCGAACAGAAATAAGAAGCATTTCCTTGGGGTTCCAGCACCTTTGGGTTATGTGGCAGGAGTTGGTCGAGGGTAAGTACCAAAAACATACGCTAGTTCCTTCTTGACAAGAAGTTTCTTTACAGAGCCACTGGCTTCACCACCCGTTCTGATATCGGTCCTGCAAGAGACGCCAATGACGTGTCTGACGATCGACATGCTCCGCCAGCGGCGAAGCGAAAGAAAAAAGAAGAGGAGGAAGAGGACGACGAAGATTTGAATGATTCTAACTACGATGAGTTCAGTGGGTACAGTGGATCGCTTTTCTCGAAAGATCCATACGACAAAGATGACGAGGAGGCCGACGCTATCTACGAGTCCATTGATAAACGAATGGACGAGAAACGGAAGGAGTATCGTGATCGTCGCATGAAAGAAGATTTGGAGCGATATCGCCAGGAACGGCCAAAAATCCAACAACAGTTTTCGGATTTAAAGCGCAGCTTAGCCACAGTAACTGCTGAGGAGTGGTCGACAATCCCAGAAGTCGGTGACAGTCGCAATCGAAAACAGAGAAATCCCAGAGCTGAGAAGTTCACTCCTCTGCCCGACAGTGTTCTCTCGAGGAATTTAGGTGGCGAAGCGTCGACAACTATCGACCCACGTTCCAGTTTATCATCGATGGTGCCTGGGGTTGCAACGCCAGGAATGCTGACGCCAACAGGCGATTTGGATCTCAGAAAGATTGGGCAGGCGAGAAACACTCTCATGAATGTCAAACTATCGCAGGTGTCGGACTCTGTTGGTGGACAAACGGTAGTGGACCCCAAGGGATACCTCACGGATTTGCAAAGCATGATTCCCACCTACGGCGGAGACATTAACGACATTAAAAAAGCGCGGTTGCTGTTGAAGAGTGTGCGGGAGACAAATCCAAATCACCCGCCAGCGTGGATAGCCTCAGCGCGACTAGAAGAGGTCACGGGTAAAGTACAAATGGCACGCAACTTAATTATGCGCGGATGCGAAATAAATCCGCAAAGTGAAGATCTCTGGCTAGAGGCTGCGCGTCTGCAACCGCCAGACACGGCCAAAGCTGTTATCGCTCAAGCGGCACGCCACATCCCGACGTCCGTGCGTATATGGATCAAGGCAGCCGACCTGGAGACTGAGACGAAGGCGAAGCGGCGGGTATTTCGGAAAGCCCTCGAGCACATCCCGAATTCGGTGAGGCTATGGAAAGCAGCAGTGGAGTTGGAGAATCCCGATGACGCCCGCATTCTTCTTTCCCGAGCTGTTGAGTGCTGCAACACCAGTGTCGAGCTGTGGTTAGCTTTGGCGCGCCTGGAGACATACGAAAACGCCAGGAAGGTTCTCAATAAGGCCCGAGAGAATATTCCTACCGACCGACAGATTTGGACTACAGCTGCCAAGCTCGAGGAAGCCAATGGAAACATCCACATGGTGGAGAAGATCATTGACAGGTCACTAACATCACTGACAGCAAATGGCGTGGAAATAAACCGCGAGCAGTGGTTCCAGGAAGCCATCGAGGCCGAGAGATCCGGTGCTGTGCATTGCTGCCAGGCGATCGTGAAGGCGGTTATCGGAATCGGGATCGAGGAGGAGGATAGGAAACAAACTTGGATCGATGACGCCGAATTCGTAGGTATTTTGTATTCTCCTTAGAGCCAATCATTTGATGTGTTTTTCGTCCTTACAGTGCGCCAAGGAGAACGCATTCGAGTGCGCACGGGCTGTTTACGCGCACGCCCTGCAGGTCTTCCCGTCTAAGAAGAGCATTTGGTTACGCGCCGCGTACTTCGAGAAAAACCATGGAACTCGGGAGAGCTTGGAAATGCTTCTGCAGCGCGCTGTGGCTCATTGTCCCAAATCGGAGGTCCTCTGGCTGATGGGCGCCAAATCCAAGTGGTTAGCTGGAGATGTTCCCGCCGCACGTGGAATCCTGTCGTTGGCTTTCCAAGCGAATCCCAACTCCGAGGATATTTGGTTAGCGGCTGTCAAGTTGGAAAGTGAAAATTCCGAGTATGAGAGGGCTCGTCGTCTTTTGGCCAAAGCGCGAGCCTCGGCACCAACTCCGCGTGTTATGATGAAGTCTGCCCGTCTTGAGTGGGCGCTAGATCGGACTGGAGACGCCTTGCATCTTTTAGACGAAGCGGTAAAGGTCTTTCCCGATTTCCCCAAGCTATGGATGATGAAGGGACAAATAGAGGAGCAGGAGAACAGGCTCGACGATGCAGCCAACACGTATAACACGGGTCTGAAAAAATGCCCTACATCTATTTCCCTTTGGAAATTGTCTTCGTCATTGGAGGAGCGAAAGGGAACCCTCACTAAAGCCCGTTCCATCTTAGAAAAGGGTCGCTTGAAGAACCCTAAGACGGCTCACTTGTGGTTGGAAGCGATTCGGGTTGAATTACGTGCCGGTCTCAAGGAGATCGCTTCAACGATGATGGCTCGCGCCCTACAGGAGTGCCCCACGGCTGGCGAGTTGTGGGCCGAGGCGATTTTCATGGAAACCAAACCGCAAAGGAAGACGAAGTCAGTGGATGCTCTGAAGAAATGCGAACATGACCCCCACGTCCTTCTCGCAGTGTCCAAATTATTCTGGTCTGAGCATAAATTGTCCAAGTGCAGGGATTGGTTCAACAGAACGGTAAGACACCGACTAGACAACGAAATCAAATGAAATAGCGACTCCTTTCTCGTTTTAGGTCAAGATTGATCCGGATTTCGGCGATGCTTGGGCCTACTTCAACAAATTCGAACTCCTGCACGGCACCGAGGAGCAACAAAAGGAAGTAAAGGAGCGATGCGTTGCAGCAGAACCAAAACACGGCGAAGCTTGGTGCAGAGTCAGTAAGAACATCAAGAACTGGTGCTTCAAAACCCCCGAGATCCTTGCTGGTGTCATCAAAGAACTCTCCATTCCCACATAATTTACAAAATAAATTTATTATTAATCTACTCCAATGGAATTTGATAGTCTTCGTTCGAAACCAAGGACTCAAGCTCCTCGAACTTCTTCACGTAGCTGACAATCTTCTGTCCAATGTCTGGTCTCATGTTGTGAGGGAAGCGACCGGTTTCTCTGAAGTCGTTTCTTGTTCGTTGAACTCGCTGCTGAAGGTCGGAACCATGGAAAATGCGATAGTGTGCAATCTCCTCATCGGATGAGTTGATGGCAGACGCCCATGCGACGATCTTCGCATCGACACGAGGTGCTCTCTCCACAGACTTTGTTATGACACAAGCTATCGATGGGAACTAGTTAGTGGCGGTTAGTCGTAGAACTTGAATCGTTTAGACCAAGGACTTACTTTGTCTCTGGTGGCCTCAGTCACGTAATGCACTCCTTCATATATCCGATATGGCTCTCGTGCATCGAGCTCCCGGAACCCATCTGCAGTGCGCTCGAATTGATAGTGGTTTGCAAATACCTCCACCTTACGCAGCTGAATTGGGTCGAGGTTATACGTGAGGATCCTCGGCAGGATCGTGTGTAGGAATTCACTGCGCAATTGCTCCAGACTGTTATCGGCAAACTGGTATTCTGTGCGCATGTGGAAATCGTCCCAAGTTGGCAAATCCCTGGAGTGCATTATGCGGCTTCCTGTTGTGATGTATCCAATAATTCCCCGGTGCAAATCTTTATCGCATGACATCCTGACACTTAACGGAGTGCCGTTATAAACAACATATCAACTGTCAGGGTTTCGACAACTGACAGTTTGAGAAATATCCGAGTCATCCCTGGAGGGCTACAGAGGATTCAGGGTTATTTGTTTCGCTTTCAAACTTTTAAATCAGTTATTGTTGGGTGTGACGCTAGGGGTATTCAGGTTGCAGATTACAAACAACACTTAAAAACTGGGGAGAGGAAATTACATCAAAAACTTGCTCAAATTTGTGGTTATAATTCACTGGTAGCTACCAGAGATTTGACGTTGGAAGGCGCAAATGTACCAAACTCACAAGGGATTTGTGTTGGCACGAAAAGGCATTGTGCAAACATAGCATGGGACCCATCTGAAGGTGAAACATCAGGATTGGGATAATGTCTTTTGGGGGTTTTACCACCAACTTTGCTTTCTGCACGGACAGTCGACTTCGTCTTCTACACAATCTTCTAATTTTTCCCGAAACATGTTTGATAGGTCTAAATTTTGGCAAAACATTTGATGCGCAGGTTTTGCGGTGAAGTCTCTGGGATCATAATGCCCTTTGATGACTAAGCCATGTTCATCTTCATCTTCTAGGTTTGAGTTCAGTTAAAACATCATAGGTGTTGATATGCAGGGACGGATATTGTTTTTATAAAACTGTGGCGATTCAGTCAAGAGATTACGCACACACAACCATGGTAAAGATTACAGCATTAAAAGAGAGTCGAAAAAATCAGCGCCCCATATGGGCGTATTAATATAGCGATCACAGCTTTCGTAGCGAGTTGAGACATCCTGGTACACACGTGGCCGTAGTTTTATGCGTCTGTGCTTTGGTTCTAATCTTTTCATAGTGTGGGCTCGAATCAATATTGTTAATGTGTTTAGAGTTCTGCTTTTAAACATACCTTTGACCGGCTCGCTAGTATTCAGGGATGAGCAATCCCTTTAGTTGACAATATAGCACAAACATGAAGACTACAATCACGATCATATCGAAGGCGCACCACGGGAGATATTCCTTAAAGACCCGCGGTATTGTGGGATAACAGTATTAACTTTATTAAAATCGTGATGGTGGACTCTCTTTAATTCTTTTGCTGATCCTATTAAGAGTGCCATGCATCCTTCAACTACCTTAGGTCAATAGTATCAGCCGATAGCAATATGTAAGAAGAAATACGCGAACGGCTGATCAAATCCAACAAAGCCCACTATGGTCTGTCATCATCATTATCATCGGCACTACAACCAGGAACCGGTCTTGGCCTTATTTAGCAAGTCCTGAGGCTTGTTAAATTTTCCATAATGATTTATTTTTTCTGGGCAAGGTCATTAGTCTTGCGCCAGAGGCTCCCCGACGGGGAATCGAACCCCGGTCTCCCGCGTGACAGGCGGGTATACTAACCACTATACTATCGAGGAGCTATGGTCTACTACTATGGTCTATCAAGACTCTTTAAATCCCGAAATTTATCCAGAACATCCAAGCTACTACTGTACAAGACCATGGTCTTACCAGTACTCATACATGGATCCGAGACCTGGGTGCTCAATAAAAGGGACTCTGAACTCTTAGCCGCGCTCGAGAGGAAGGTCTTAAGGAGAATAGCTGGCCCCGTGTGTGAGGGAGGATGATTCCGGAGACGCTACCATGAGTTGTACGCGATTTACCTTGAAGCTAATGTTGTAAGAAAAATCAGGCTCGGCAGACTCCGGTGGGTGGGACACCTAGCTCAAATGCGCAAAGAGGAGCCTGCCCGGAAAGTCCTTAGTGGCAGCATGTATGGGCAGCGCGGCAGACCTTGTCTGTGATGGACGGATGGCGTAAAGCACGATGCCCAGAGCCTGGGAGTGCCAAACTGGATGACATCGGCTAGAAATCGGGATCGGTGGAGAGACTTGCTAAATAAGGCCAAGACTGGATCCCGATTGTAGCGCCGATGATGATGATGATGATGACTTGTTGTTATAATTATTATTATTATATATTAAGAGGGAGGGAGAGAGAGTGAGGATGTGAAATTGTACTTCTCAGTGACCGTCAACACGGATTCCGTGGCAGGCGGTCCACGGGACACCTTTTGACACTTATAACCGATATATGGACATCTGCGATTGAACGGCATGGTGAGTCAAGGACGGTCGCATTGGATATCTCCAAGGCTTTTGATCGCGTCTGGCACGGGGCATTGCTCAGCAAACTCCGTTCATATGGACTTTCCCAACAACTTTGCGACTGGACGAAGAGCTTCCTTGAAAATCGATCGATCCGGGTTGTTGTGGACGGCGAGTGTTCGGATCTGTATCCTGTTAATTCGGGGGTGCCCCAAGGTTCTATTTTGGCTCCAACCTTGTTTTTGCTTCACATAAATGATTTGTTGGAGACAACGGATAACAAAGTGTTAAGTTTTGCGGATGATAGTACTGTAGCGATCCTAAATCGCTACTCCTATCCAAATCCCCAATATTACCAAATAACCCCACCCCAATCCCCAATACCACCAATAACGCAAATCCCAATTCCATATTGAATCATATGAGCAACAAATTAACCCAAAGTTAATTTATCGCACATTGATTCAATTCCACATTAAATTCCATATTGAGTCACATGAACAACGAATTTAACCAAAAGTTAATTCGTCGAACATTGACTCAATTCCCAAAACTTTGACATCATGATGTGCTTAATTCAAAACGCATTTCATGATTCCCATTCCCAGAACCCATCCAACCAAACTTCTAACAAATTCCCAGAACACAACTCAAATTGAAGCGCACAAAGTCTTATGTGTGCTCCTGGGAATTTTGACAAAAAATAGTTGACAATTCTCAACTAAGAAAATTATAAAAGGGCAGTAGATTTCAATTTCGGCATTAGTAAGATTCCAGAGGCCGAACCGCTGGCCGTATGTAAAATTAAATCTTAAACCAATAAAACCAAAATTTAAAATACAAAGAGTTGCCCGTTTCATTCAACAATATCAAAAGACCATCCTCGCTGTCAAGGAGCCCGCAACAGCCAAGTGTCCCGTCCATAAGCTCCCACGCCACAGGAGGAAGTTGCGAGGACACATTTCTTGCGCCGCCCACTCATCCAGAAAACGGTCCGCAGCAGGAACGTCTACAGAAACGACCCAGATATCCACCAAAGAAGGTAACCCGCCCCCTTTCTCAGCTTTTACAGATGATACCCCAACAGTACGCTTGTTTCCTCCTTTTCGAGTATTCGGCCGATTGGTGCTTCTGTGTCGCATCAGCTGAGATGTAGACAGATTGACTCTCTGAATCGGGATCTAGATAGGGCCCTGCAGTGGGGAAGGGCCAATCTCGTCGACTTCAGTGCAGCGAAGACACAATATACAACATTCACAAAGAAAAGTGGATCGTCGGTTCCACAGCTGATGATGAAAGGCCAGGCCCTAGAACCTGGTGAAACCTTGAAATTGCTGGACGTCACAGTCTGTGGGAATGTATCATGGCATAAACACGTATCGGGTATCGCCAGATCAGCCTCAGGAAAACTGAGTTATCTTTTTAGAGCCAAGAAATATTTTACTCCGGTCCAACTTCTTCTCCTATATAAATCCCAAATTAGACCCGCGCTCGAATATTGCTCTCATGTTTGGAGCTCGGCTCCTAAACATACCCTCGACCTGCTTGAGAGCATACAGAGACGAGCGATCCGCCTGATCGGGGACTCGGTGCTGACGTCGGGACTAGAGACGCTGTCACATCGAAGGCGCGTACCCGATCTCTATCTGTTTTACAGATATTATCACGGGTGCTGTTCTTCGGAGATCCGTTCCACGCAATTCGGCGTATGTGCGCTCCACAAGACAACCCGACGGATTGCACCCGTTTGTGGTTCATCTCCCGACGGCGCGAACATCCCTGTATCAGAACTCGTTCCGTTGCTGTGGAACTCCCTTCCCACGCGAGTGTTCCCGGAGCGTTACAACTTGCAACTGTTCAAAAAGAACTGCAACAGTTATTTGGTGGCATCTTGGGGCGCCCACTCGGCGCTATAGGTTCGCCTCTCTCGAGAGAAGTCTAATGAAAAATAAGACTAGTTTCGTCACTTCAAATTACAGGTGGCGATTCGTTATTATCCGTATGCTTTTCTTTCGCAGGCGTAAGCATTTTTAATGGGAATTCCCATAAACGAGTGCGCAACACCTGGCATACGGTAATTGTCATTATCCGCAAGTTGTATTTTTACAGGCGCCAGTAATATCCCATACCATCTGATGTGGCGCTTGCTTTTAGTATTTGGGTATGCTGATGTGTGGACTTGTGGGCATGATTGATTCGTAATTGGATAATGCATAGCGTGGGAAATGACTATGCGATATAGGTGGGTAATTAAAAAGGAAACGATTACGAGCGCATTGTGTGCGATATGATTATTATGTTAAATTGGGTTTATGTAGTGGGATACTAAACATACATTCGACCCACTTGAGAGCATACAAAAACGAGCGATCCGCCTGATCGTGGACATGGCGCTGACGATGGGGTATACGGTCGTTATTACATCGAAGGCGCAATATTCATTAAATGAAAAAAAGCATTTGTAAGTGCTTTATTAATGTTTAGCGTGGCTACTGTATAAAAGTTATTAACGTGTGTTAATTGATATTAAACACACTTAGTCGTACAATATATCCTTAAATATTGAATACAATTTGAAGAAAAATAAGTTTAAAAAAAAGGTAACTAAGGTTTTCCCCCTCAAAGCAAAGCAAAGCATGTGCAACTATAATGACGTTGAACTTCGAATCAAGGTTTGATTGTCGTCTTTTTCTGTTCCAAATCCTCCATCAAATAAAATTCAATGAAAGAGAATTAGTAAACCCATTCTATTTCTTATCCTTGTAATAATAATGCACCTAAAATTATATTTCTCTATTCCCATTCCACTGAAAAATTTCTTAAGGCAACTTCAGTTCTTTAGTTGATAGGAACAATTAGCAGAAGTTACGAAACAATCAATCTGTGTCCGGCTACCGTTTAAATTGTGACAAAATGTGTCTACCGCTCCATGCACCAGGCGACCATATTTAATCGCAAGTCCATAGTCACATGACGTCTCATTTGATGATTAGTTTTGTTGTTTTCGTATCATTTATAGCTGTCACTTAATACAATACAAATGCCCATATCGAGTGATTTCTCCTGGTCGGACCGGCATTCCATTGTTTTGTTGTTATTTGAGTGTCAAATGAAAGCTTAACTTAAGTCATAGCTTTTGATGGGATTAGTTTCCACTCTACTCAATGTACACGCGCTTTCGCAACTATTCCACATACACCGATGAATGTTGTTTGTATTTGCCAATAGGTGCACATTGTATTTCATCCGTTAATTCAAAATACCTTGACTAATAGTGTATAGCGTTTGCGACGGTAGTGAAGAGCGAGTGATTCGAACCGACGCTATCACGGTTAGAATCACTAAAAGAAATTCACCATAAGCGGCAGTGGCCTGATGGATAAGAGCTTTGGTTCTATCTTTTCCTAGAATTTGGTGCAGGAATTCGGTTTCTGTAGCCAGTAGTGGATGTTTGGACAACATTGTTACATGTTTGACATGTAGGTCTAGCATGACCACTAGTGGCAAAAGGGTTATCAAACGGTCAAACCAATCGCATTGATTGTACCATGGCACAGCTTATGGCTGAGTTTAAGTCTCCCATGCGCTGTGATTTTACTAAAATTTTGAGAGTGAGATTTTTAAGCCCAGCTTCGAAAGTTTGTACAGCTCGTCAATGATACTGTATGTATTAGTATCTAAAGCGAGCAATAAATAAGTTACTCTGTCACCAAATTCTTTTACTGTTTCCCTATGTTTTTGCTTAGCGAACGCAAGTTCGGTCTGTGCAGCATATCGCGATCTTCGTTCCTTTAACAGACCCGCTGTTCTTACGCTGAGCTGCGACAGTTTGCTTTGATTAATTAACTCGGCCCTATTCCCTTTACAACCACTCTTTTTATACCAAAATTATTGATGGAAAATCGCCAAGGAAGCACTCAATTCTTCCCTACCCAGTATTACCCCACGCATAAGTCATTTACCCTGCCGCAGTTTTACCCAATTGCCTTTGACCCATATCGCGTGCAATTATTCACCACTATTCATTGGCTTCGCTTAATTGATATTTCCAATTAAAAGATCCACTTAAAGTGCAGTGGCCTCGTGTTATATTTATTTAGGTACTTATTCACCAAGTAGACGGCGGTGGATATTTTAAATTGAAATTAAGTTTACTTACTTTTGTAAAAGGCCGAACCGATGGTTGATTGGCGTTTGACTGCTATTCCTGTTGCAGGGGGTGTTGAAGGCTTGAGCCCCCTGTAGGTTTCTTACTTGGCAAGTTATGTTAATTTTAATTGATTTTAACTGTCTCACGGGTCGTACTGCCAGGTGTATGCATACGTTTTTTCCGGTTTATTTAGTAAAAAAACAATACGTAATTTTCTAAGGAAATTAATTTTTTTTTATTCAAAATATTGGCCCTCGGCTTCTACACATTTCGCCCATCTCTCAAGTAATTTATGAATAGCATGCCAGAAAAGCTGCTGTCATTAACAGCAAACCATTCGTCGAGCCATTTTCAAACTTCCTCGAAATCGCTAAAGTGCTGCTCTGAGAGCGCGTGCGCCACTGATGCGAAGAGGTGATGGTCAGATGGCGCCAAATCTGGGGAGTACGGCGGGTGCAGAATGATGTCCCACCCAAGCGATTTCAAGGTGTCTTTCACTAGTTTTGCTGGGTGAGACGGCGCCTTGTCTTGTAAAATAACTTTGCCATGTCTTCTGGCCCATCCCGGTCGTCTTTCGATTAATGTGTGGTTTCAATTAAGCATTTGTTGACGATAGCATTGTGTATTAATGGTTTCGCTGGGCCTCAAGAGTTCATAATACACATTACCACTCTGGTCCCACCAGACACAGAGCATGGTCTTCTTGCCGAAGCGATTTGGCCTTGGTGTTGAAGGACCGGCTTCGCCAGATGAAAGCCACGATATTTTCCGCTTTGGGTTTTTAAAATAAATCCATTTTTCGTCACCCATGCAAAATGATTTCCTTTCGTGGCGTTTAAGCAGCATTCCAGAATTGACTTTACGATTTTCCATTTGACGTTTATTCAAATCATGTGAGACCCATTTACCGAGTTTATTGATCTTCCCCATTGATTCTAAACGTCTGCTGATTGTTTCTTGTGACACATGTAATGCTTCCGCTAATTGCCGTTGAGTTTGAGTTTTGTCATCATCAAATAACTCCTTCAATTGCTCGTCTTCACATGTTTGTGGTCTACCAGGGCGCTCACTGTCTTTCACATTGAAATCACCACTTTTAAATTATCGAAACCATGTCTCACGTGTCCTAATTGATGGAGTGGTTTCACAATGTATTTCTACCAGTAAACGAGGACTTTAAACAGCATTTTTCTTTTGATTAAATAAGAAAAGCAATTCGTGCCGCAAATGCTCTTTTTCAGGCACAAAACTCGACATGATCACTGAACGCTAGTTTTTGGCAGACTCAACTTATGTGTGTTTGTAGTTAAATCTCAGACGAACGAAATGACGTATGTGTCATATTAAAACGCTACATACTTTTCGCTGGCGCCATCTCTTAGTTAAACTGGTTAGACTTATGCCTACACCTGGTATGTTATTTTTTTTTATTTTAACTATCTGGTTCCGTTCGTTTTTTCTACCTAACTGAGAAACTTCTGTCACAAGGCTTTTCTCCTTTTTTTTTATTCGCCGGCCACTTTTATTCTTAACTTTATTCTAATTAGTACCAATTCGTTTTTTATGTTTTCCACTTGTTGTTATGGGAAGATGGGAGCGAACATACAGGGCAAAGTCTCTGATTGCTTTCAACCCGGCGAAGGCCAGGACGATTCTTGTCCCTGTTCAATCCAAGTTGACATGCAGTCTCCACGTGACACCCCTGGATAGCTAGGCACCGCCAAGTAGTGAACCAATGCATGCAGCGATACCCTGAGAAAGATTGGCGCAAGGCTAATAACCTTGCCCGGAAAAACAAATTATTATGGAAAATTTAACAACCCTCGGATATGGACCGAATGCACGACGACGACCACGGAAACGAAAAAGGCTAAACGATATGAGAATTTTCTCATGGAATCTCCACTCACTATACAGAGCTCGAGCTGCACAGCAGCTAGCCGATATCCTGACCGAATATAAGGCTGACATAACACCATTACAAGAAATAAGATGGACGGGGAGTCGTGTTATTCAAAGAAACGAGTATGACATTTATTACAACTGTCATGCAAACCACCATGGGCTCGAGGTAGGCTTTCTAGTCAGCCAAAAACTGAAGCTGCCATTATCGGCTTTAATCCAATAAATGAAAGGCTATGCACTCTTCGCGTGCGAGGCAATTTTAAGAACATAAGCCTCATAAATATTCACGGATCTACAGAAGAGTCCTCTGACGACGAAAAGAAAGAATTCTACGATAAAGTCGAACGGGCCCTCAATTCCAGCCCAAGATACGATGTGAAAATCCTTCTTGGTGAATTGAATGCCAAAATAGGTCGGGAGCCGGTTTTCGAACATTACGCAGGTTCCCATAGTTTGCATGAGAACACCAATGACGATGGACTACGAGTCATCGAACTGGCAACATCGAATAGCTTTCTACGTAAAGACATCCATAGGGCCACTTGGGTATCACCTGACGAAGCGACTCGCAACCAAATTGAGCACGTGTTGATAGATCACCGCCACTCCTCGAGCCTGATGACGGTATGAACGTACCGAGGTGCCGACGGCGACTCCGATCACGATCTTGTTGGTATAGTTCCGCGGATCAGGTTCGAATCAACACGGCTGCCTTACGCAATGAGAACACCAGCAACGCCTTTGGCCATGCGTTAAGACTCGCCCTCGAAGAGCTCGACGGAGGGAGAGTAAGTCCTGGGGCCAGAATGCCAGGTGTAGAAGAGAAATGGACACGCCTTAAGAATACAGTCATTATTACTACCAACTCCATCGTAGGCAGTAGCCGTAGAGATCGGAGCGACTGGTTTGATGATGAGTGCAAATTAGCTACTGAACGTAAGAATGCTGCATACCGGGTAATGCATCTGTCGCATAGGACGGGAGTACGCGAGGAGAAATGCAAAGAGCACAGAAGATCTGAAAAAAAGACTTTACCGACAAAAGAAAAATGCTTGGGTAAAAAACCTTGTCTTTAAAATAGAACCAAAGCTCTTATCCATCAGGCCACTGCCGCTTATGGTGAATTTCTTTTAGTGATTCTAACCGTGATAGCGCCGGTTCGAATCACTCGCTCTTCACTATCGTCGCAAACGCTATAACTGGTGACCCCGACGTGATCTGTACGACATAACACACACTCCCATCCACACACAGAACTTTACTTTACTTGCAATCACACGACTTCTACACAGAGCAACGGCCCACTGGCCTGCTCTGACATTCTCTAGATCGCTCTCTCGCTCGCTCTTCGCTCAGTCGTCTTAAAGTTGATTGTAACGAAAGTTATTGGGAAGGGAGTGATGTGGCGTTTCTAGCAGATACACACACGATTAGTAAAGAACAACACCACCAAAAGCACATCCATTAAAGCCGTATACCATAGCAATAATATACCATTACCACATTAGTCGAATGTATTTGAGTTTAGAAATCGAATTCACATAAGCGGCAGTGGCCTGATGGGTTGAGTTTTGGTTCTATCTGTTAGTGATTCTAACCATGGTAGCGTCGGTTCGAATCACTCGCTCTTCACTATCGTCGCAAACGCTATATATTTATTAAACACCTTGATACAATCATAGGGTTTGCGACAATAGTGAAGAGCGTGCGATTAGAACCGATGCTATCACAGTTAGAATCAGTTACTAAACACTAATTCGTGCTCCACTACCCTGATAGTTTGATAGTTCTCTTCGCAGAAGTTGCCACCATGCATTTAGTTTTCCCCTCATTAATGTGTAGTCCCAGTTCATGTGCCGCCTGCTCGATCTGGGTGAAGGAATCCTGTACAGCCGATTCGGTTCTACCGACGATGTCGATGTCATCTGCGTAGGTAAGTATCTGGTTGGAGTTGGTGATAATAGTCTCTCTAGTTGTAACGCCAGAGTCCGGATTGCTTTCCCCAACGCCAGGTTGAAGAGGAGGCAGGCCAGACCGTCGCCTTTTCGGAGTCTATTAAAGATGTTTATTGGTTTGGACAGCAATCCTGCTATTTTTACTTGACTAGTTAGGTTAGTCATGGTCAACCTACAAAGTCGTATCAATTTGGAATGCCGAACTCTCTCATGGCATTATATCATTCTACCCTGGCAATAGTGTCGTAGGCGGCCTTAAGATCTGATCAATCGCTAATTTGCCTGGGATGAAGCCACACTGATATTGACCAATGATGACTTTAGGGTATGGGTCTATCCGATCTTGTAGGATAGAGGAGAGTATTTTATAGGCGGTAATCAGCAATGTTATACCCCTATAGTTGCTGCACAGTGTGATATCTCCCTTCTTATGTATGGGGCAAATTATTCCACGACGCCAATCTTCCGCCATCTCGTCTTGCTCCCATACGTGCACCACGATCTCATGAATTGCATGATGTAACGCTGTCCCTCCTTGCTTGATCGGCTCAGCTGGTATGTCATCAGCTTTGGGGCTTTATTTGATTTGAGCTGTCTTTTGGCTTTTAATGTTTCCTCAATGCTTGGTGGCGTCAGCATTTGGTCTTGATTTGCATTGGTGGAACCTCCAATTCTTCTGTCAGCTGACCATATAGCAATTGATTGAAGTGCACTTCCCATCGCTCCAGAATGCCTTCAGGATCGGTGTTCAGATTACCCTTTAACCTTGCAGTAAGTGCAGCGTGGTGTGTACCGCGTCATGCTGTGGATTAATTGGTAGAACATCCGCGTCAGGTGCGGACCCAGCTCTCTACTTTTCTCTATTTTACAGACAAGGTTTTTTACCCAAGCATTTTTCTTTTGTCGGTAAAGTCTTTTTTTCAGATCTTCTGTGCTCTTTGCATTTGTCCTCGCGTACTCGCGTCCTATGCGACAGCTGCATTACCCGGTATGCAGCATTCTTACGTTCAGTCGCTAATTTGCACTCATCATCAAACCAGTCGCTCCGATCTCTACGGCTACTGCCTACGATGGAGTTGGTAGTAATAATGACTGTATTCTTAAGGCGTGTCCACTTCTCTTCTACGCTCGGCATTCTGGCCCCAGGAGTTAGTCTCCGTCCATCGAGCTCTTCGAAGGGAAGTCTTAACGCATGACCAAAGATGTTACTGGTAAGGCAGCCGTATTGATTCGAACCTGATCCGCGGATGCGATACGTCTACGTAAGGCAATCCGCTCTCCGAAAACTATACCAACAAGATCGTGATCGGAGTCGCCGTCGGCACCTCGGTACGTTCATACCGTCATCAGGCTCGAGAAGTGGCGGTGATCTATCAACACGTGCTCAATTTGGTTGCGAGTCGCTTCGTCAGGTGATACCCAAGTGGCTTTATGGATGTCTTTACGTAGAAAGCTATTCGATGTTGCCAGTTCGATGACTCGTAGTCCATCGTCATTGGTGTTCTCATGCAAACTATGGGAACCTGCGTAGTGTCCGAAAACCGGTACCCGACCTATTTTGGCATTCAATTCACCAAGACGGATTTTCACATCGTATCTTGGGCTGACATTGAGGGCCCGTTCGACTTTATCGTAGAATTCTTTCTTTTCGTCGTCAGAGGACTCTTCTGTAGATCCGTGAATATTTATGAGGCTTATGTTCTTAAAATTGCCTCGCACGCGAAGAGTGCATAGCCTTTCATTTATTGGATTAAAGCCGATAATGGCAGGCTTCAGTTTTTGGCTGACTAGAAAGCCTACCTCGAGCCCATGGTGGTTTGCATGACAGTTGTAATAAATGTCATACTCGTTTCTTTGAATAACACGACCCCCCGTCCATCTTATTTTTTGTAATGGTGTTATGTCAGCCTTATATTCGGTCAGGATATCGGCTAGCTGCTGTGCAGCTCGAGCTCTGTATAGTGAGTGGAGATTCCATGAGAAAATTCTCATATCGTTTAGCCTTTTTCGTTTCCGTGGTCGTCGTCGTGCATTCGGTCCATATCCGAGGGTTGTTAAATTTTCCATAATAATTTGTTTTTCCGGGCAAGGTTATTAGCCTTGCGCCAACCTTTCTCAGGGTATCGCTGCATGCATTGGTTCACTACTTGGCGGTGCCTAGCTATCCAGGGGTGTCACGTGGAGACTGCATGTCAACTTGGATTGAACAGGGACAAGAATCGTCCTGGCCTTCGCCGGGTTGAAAGCAATCAGAGACTTTGCTCTGTATGTTCGCTCCCATCTTCCCATAACAACATGTGGAAAACATAAAAAAACTAATTGGTACTAATTAGAATAAAGTTAAGAATAAAAGTGGCCGGCGAATAAAAAAAAGAGAAAAGCCTTGTGACAGAAGTTTCTCAGTTAGGTAGAAAAAACGAACGGAACCAGATAGTTAAAAAAAAAAAAAATAACATACCAAGTGTATGCATAAGTCTAACCAGTTTAACTAAGAGATGGCGCGTTTGTAGTATGTAGCGTTTTAATTTGACACATACGTCATTTCATTCGTCTGAGATTTAACTACAAACACACATAAGTTGAGTCTGCCAAAAACTAGCGTGTTTCTTTTATCGTTTAGTGATCATGTCGAGTTTTGTGCCTGAAAAAGAGCATTTGCGGCACGAATTGCTTTTCTTTTGTTAATGAAAACAAAAATGCTGTTTAAAGTCCTCGTTTACTGGTAGAAATACATTGTGAAGCCACTCCATCAATTAGGACACGTGAGACATGGTTTCGATAATTTAAAAGTGGTGATTTCAATGTGAAAGACCACAAAGATGTGAAGACGAGCAATCGAAGGAGTTATTTGATGATGTCCAAACTCAAACTCAACGGCAATTAGCGGAAGCATTACATGTGTCACAAGAAACAATCAGCAGACGTTTACAATCAATGGGGAAGATCAATAAACTCGGTAAATGGGTCTCACATGATTTGAATAAACGTCAAATGGAAAATCGCAAAGTCAATTCTGGAATGCTGCTTAAACGCCACGAAAGGAAATCATTTTGCATGGGTGACGAAAAATGGATTTATTTTAAAAACCCAAAGCGGAAAATATCGTGGCTTTCATCTGGCGAAGCCGGTCCTTCAACACCAAGGCCAAATCGCTTCGGCAAGAAGACCATGCTCTGTGTCTGGTGGGACCAGAGTGGTAATGTGTATTATGAACTCTTGAGGCCCAGCGAAACCATTAATACACAATGCTATCGTCAACAAATGCTTAATTGAAACCACACATTAATCGAAAGACGACCGGGATGGGCCAGAAAATATGGCAAAGTGATTTTGTTACACGACAAGGCGCTGTCTCACACAGCAAAACTAGTGAAAGACACCTTGAAATCGCTTGGATGGGACATCATTCTGCACCCGCCGTACTCCCCAGATTTGGCGCCATCTGACTATCACCTCTTCGCATCAGTGGGGCACGCGCTCTCAGAGCAGCACTTTAGCGATTTCGAGGAAGTTTGAAAATGGCTCGACGAATGGTTTGCCGTTAATGACAGCAGCTTTTCTGGCATGCTATTCATAAATTACTTGAGAGATGGGCGAAATGTGTAGAAGCCGAGGGCCAATATTTTGAATAAATAAAATTAATTTCCCTAGAAAATTACGTTTTTGTTTTTACTAAATAAACCGGAAAGAACTTATGCATACACTTGGCAGTACGCCCCCACGAGACAGTTAAAATCAATTACAATGAACATAATTTGTCGAGTAAGAAATATACAGGGGGCTCAAGCCTTCAACACCCCCTGCAACAAGAATAGCAGTCCAACGCCAACCAACCATCAGTTCGGCCTTTTACAAAAGTAAGTAAACTTAATTTCAATTTAAAATATCCACCGCCGTCTACTTGGTGAATAAGTACCTAAATAAATATAACACGAGGCCACTGCACTTTAAGTGGATCTTTTAATTGGAAATATCAATTAAGCGAAGCCAATGAATAGTGGTGGATAATTGCACGCAATGTGGGTCAAAGGCAATTGGGTAAAACTGCGGCAGGGTAAATGACTTATGCGTGGGGTAATACTGGGTAGGGAAGAATTGAGTGCTTCGTTTGCGATTTTCCATCAATAATTTTGGTATAAAAAGAGTGGTTGTAGAGGGAATAGGGCCGAGTTAATTAATCAAAGCAAACTGTCGCAGCTCAGCGTAAGAACAGCGGGTCTGTTAAAGGAACGAAGATCGCGATATGCTGCACAGACCGAACTTGCGTTCGCTAAGCAAAAACATAGGGAAACAGTAAAAGAATTTGGTGACAGAGTTACTTATTTATTGCTCGCTTTAGATACTAATACATACAGTATCATTGACGAGCTGTACAAACTTTCGAAGCTGGGCTTAAAAATCCCACTCTCAAAATTTTAGTAAAAGCACAGCGCATGGGAGACGTAAACTCAGCCATAAGCTATGCCATGGTACAATCAATGCGATTGGTTTGACCGTTTGATAATCCTTTTCCCACTAGTGGTCATGCTAGACCTACATGTCAAACATGTAACAAGGTTGTCCAAACACCCACTACTGGTTACAGAAACCGAATTCCTGCACAAAATTCTAGACCCATTTGCCAAACATGTGGCTGCTCTCTGTTACAAAAATACTAATGTACCTAACTTCGTCCAACCTAAAATATGAAGGGAAGTTCAATCCATAAGATGTGAGAATTGTAACAAGCCAAACCACACTTCAAATGAATGTAGAACACGGATGGCTAACACAAGAACGCAAGCACAACCCCTACAACACAACCATTTTCGGGAAGAACACCCCAAAAACAACCTAAACGGAACACGTTAAAACTACCATACACGCCATGATGTAAGACATCACGCGATAAGACAACGTTACCAAAATAGCAACGAAGGTGATACGTAAGTTTAACGCGGGAAACGACATCACTCGGGGAGATGGTGTCGACAATCTATCCCGAGTACATGTAAAGGGCGGCAGTCACAGATCCCAGAATTAAATTTAAATATATTCGTATCGTTCTGTCCCGAATATCAAGTACCGGCGCTGCGAATGAAATTCAATCCATCAGAAAAACGATCAGTATTCTTGATCGCTACAGGAGCTGAGATTAGCCTGACAAAAACAAAAGACATAAAGAAAACTGACAAAGTAAATAATGAATGCGTAATATCAACCACAGCTGGGAAATCACTAAACACAATAGGCGGAATTTTAGGAACACTCGAATTCAATACTGAAAAACACCTGATTCTTCAGGATCACCCATTCCATCTCTTTCCCAGATTCAAAGGCCTGGCCATTCATCATCAGCTGTGGAATCGATGATCCACTTTTCTTTGTGAATGTTGTGTTTTGTGTCTCCTTTGCATTGAAGTCGACAAGATTGGCCTTTCCTCACCGCAGGACCTTATCCAGATCCCGATTCAGAGTCGATTTCGCCACGTTTCAACTGGTCTGACGTTGATGCACTAATCGCCCGATTACTCGAAAAAGAGGAAACAGCCTACTATCATTCGCAAATGTAAACACTTTGTTATCCGTTAACTCCAACAAATCATTTATGTGAGGCAAAAACAAGGTTGGAGTCTAAATAGAGCCCTGAGGCACATCGAAATTAACAGGATACGGATCCAAAGACTCGCCGTCTACAAACAATTCGGATCGATTGATTTTCGAGGAAGTTCTTCGTCCAGTCGCAAAGCTGCCGGGAAAGTTCGTATGAACGAGGTTTGCTCAGCAATGCCCCGTATCAGACGCCGTCAACAGTTTTGGAGATATCCAATGGGACCGATCTTGAAAAACCGTGCCCGTGAATCGCAGATCCATATATCGGTTATAGGGGTCAAAAAGGTCCCCCGTGGACCACTGACCACTGAATCCATATTGACCATCATTCCAAATATTTAATTAATCCAAATTAAATTTAATAATTTTGTGGGAGAGACCTTTTCCCCATATTTGGGATAAGTTAAACTCGTGTGATTTTGCAGCAGGTAGGAACTGTCCTTCGTGCATAAGAAAGGCGGAAGAGCCTGCCAAGAACCGGCGGCAGTTCTGGAACACAGTTCTTAAGGACTATTGCTGGTGTTCCATCCGGGTTGGTTGCCTTCTTACAGTGCAGTCCACGTAGAATGGCTTGAATAGTCCGCGGGCGGAACCTCACATCCCAGTCGGCTCTTACCCATATTGCCTGGCACGAGTCATTTGCTTTGTTTAATCAATATTGCCACTCAATTCATCCACTTAAAGTGCAGTGGCCTTGGTTCAAGTATTCGTTTCGCTTACTTGATATAGCCGGTGGCATTTGTTATTGTTTTATGCCTCACTTTCGGAGGCATAAGCATTTTAATGGAGCACCTGGGGTACGGCGAAGCACCCGCAATATCCCCTGGTGGGTGTGACGCTTGCTTTTGATCATATGCGATACGATGCAAAAATGTACTCGTAATTAGATTGCGTGTAGCTTGGGGAATGAGTGTCCGTCGCAGGTGGGCAATTAACGAGGAATCACATCGTGTGGATATGAATATTACGAGTATAATATTAATAAGATTCATGTAGATATTACGGGAAAGGGGGTTTATGTAATGGGATACTACACCTTTTTTTAGTGCGGTTTTAATGGAATCTTTTATTTTTAGCTTCTAGTGTACAATAACACAATCAGTTCTGTAATGTATTAACATCAGCTGTATAAATTGTATAGTCGTACCAAAATCACATTATTCTTCAATTCAAACATCATATTTTTGCTAGCCTGTTGTAAAAGGCGACTAGCGATGAGTGGTATATTGGGTTATAATGCCCAGGTACCCAGTGAAATAGTTTGTAAAAGACTGTAACGTTTAAGAAAAAAATGGTTCGCTGATTCCTTCCACAAAGCACACCATAAGGTAGCTATTCGTGGATGTAACAGATTTCCAACAATGGCCCGTAAACCATCAGCTATTAAATCAGCCTTTTTTTTTGGTTTCGGTAAGAAGGTGGAAATTTTCAAAAGATACCTCTGGACCGATCCAACTAAAACCGCCTCCCACCAGGCACATATTACCGTAGATCTCCGCGGAACATCGCGGGGCGGCATGGAATTTACCTGTTATTGCGCCCGTCGCATCGCAATTTTTGCATCATGTCACATAGAATATCACTTGCTACGGACCATGCTTGTTTGGGACTTAGCATGTATTCTATTACTTCTGTCGGTGTAACTGTCCGTCTCATATGTCTTTCCAAAATCGTTCGTCTGGTCTCGAATCTCACGCACTCTGTGGGTACGTGTTCCGCATTTTCTATTTTGCCTTAGCAGTGCAAGGAGGATGGGTGATTAACATGATTATATTTGTGCAAGTATTGCCGAAAGCATCCATGTCCTGATATCAGCTGAGTCAAGTGGTAGTTCAGCCCGCCATATTTTCTTTTCACCCAGGTTTCTATATCAGGTATCATGTGTGGGTCCACCTTCCTCTGGTGGAAGAATCCCACCTTCGTTGCCATTTTCTTAGGCTTGGGAGCTATAATTGTGACCGCATTTTCCGGCGATTTTCTTGTGAGACCTCATGCGACGCAACGTTTTCTTCGGGTACTGTTCTGAATGCGCAGCATACTCTTAATGATGCCAGCCTATGTGCTGAGTTCACTTCTCTCATATACGACTTATACTGTACGGCTCGTACCCATATGTGAGCTGTATATATTACAGCTCACATATGGGTACACTGGTTATCAGTTTCATTATTTGGGACCGGGGTCCACCAAGATTAGGTAGCAGGCTCACCAAAACTTTGCATCATCATCATCATCCTCGGCACTACAACCGGGAGCTGGTCTTGGCCTTATTTAGCAAGTCCTGAGACTTGTTAAATTTTTCATAATGATTTGTTTTTTCCGGGCAAAGTCATTAGTCTTGCGCCAGAGGCTCCCCGACGGAGAATCGAACCCCGGTCTCCCGCGTGACAGGCGGGTATACTAACCACTATACTATCGTTTTCCTCAGATGTTCCTTGAAGGTCAACATGTTGTTGAGTATAACACCAAGATATTTAATATAGGGACTGGATCCGTTGTTTGTCCTTCTATTGTCAATTCAAGGTGTTCAACTTTTTTGCGGCTGCTTATTAAAAATGCCTCCATCTTATGTCCGTCTAGTTTCAGTCCGGCTATATCTAGCCAGCATTTAAAGCTCTGGGTTGCTTGGAAGCAAATATTCTCTAGGTCATCTAAATGTTTAGCTACGGCCACTATCGCCAAATCACCTGCATACCCAATGATTCTAACTCGTTCGGGTACATTGACCCTGAGCATACCATCATACATGATATTCCATAACAACGGACCTAATACAGACCCCTGGGGTACACCTGTTGTTATTTTATATTCATGTGGTCCCTCATCTGTGTCATAGAGCAGTGTTTTATCCGACAGATAGTTTGCTAGTATACTCACCAAGTAGAGTGAAATTTGTAGATAACTTCTACTGTTGTGTAGTCTTTTCATGACTATCCTGTAGGCGCTACCTATGGGTTGTTATTTAATTCGTAGGCGTAGGCAGCAGATGGCGTCTCGTTAACTCTTGCGGATCACATTCCGCAACTCCTTTGTTTGTTGACGAATTCCGCATGTAACCGCGGGTAGGTGTTACGGTTTCTTGCTCTTTATTGCAAGCGTCGAATCCTGTTGCACTCCGTTTGCAACTGGGCGATTTCTGGGTTTCACCAATACACTGGTTTGATTGCCTCTGCTGGTTGTCTTTGTCGTGGCATTGAAGCATCGTATGCGGTAGTTAGCCACTTAATGACTTTTTCAGACTGACTGTTCGCATCGGCCTCTGCGTCATACTGTTCGATTTGGTCTTCCAGTATATAATCCAGCAGTTCCACGTCGAGGTCCTTCTCTTTCCACCCATTTTTCTGGGCTTTCTTCGCCAATTTGCCAGTGATGAATCCCCTGTGTGGTAATATTTCGTACACCACGGCTTGGTGGTCACTATGGGTGTAGGTGTCCAAAACTCACCACTCCATACTTCTTGCCAACATGGAGCTGGCAAATGTGATGTCGATTTTGGACCGGCCTTTCTCGTTCATGAATCCGCACCACCATTAAGTAGTACCACATCTAGGACTGCGATGGCTTCGAGTAGTGCCTGACTTCTACTGTTGGTGCTGGTGGTTCCCCATTCTACCGCCCAAGCGTTGAAATCTTCAGCAACTATAAAGGGGCTTTTAGATCTAGCGTCTTGTGTTGCCCAGTCCACAAAGCATTTGTATTTTCTATTCCCCACATTGGCGGAGCATAGCAACAGTAGAAATGAATTCCTCTAATCTTAACATAGGCGAATCCTTCCTTCCGGTGGACACTTCTGTGTTCTATGGGGGAATTTCCAGTTGGTTATATGGGCACCGATTTTATGTGGAATAGAACAACTGTTTTCAGATTATACATGAACTCCAATGTTACAAAACCAAACAAACATCTGAGCCCATAGAGCTCAGACAAACATCTGAAATCTCTAAAGTGGTACCGTTTCTATTAAATCCCGTCCCAAGAAAAAATGTCTTCCACGGAACAAATGGTATCCCATGAATGAATAAACAAGTTTGTTACAATGAGCTAATTTCAAAAAATTCAGTTTTTAACAATTGTCAGTAAATAGGACTAGGGATGATATTTTTTGTAAAGAAACAGCTTTTGAGTAAGACGTATATTGCGAATACTATAGACTTATTGGAACAAAAGGTAAAACCAAGTAAAGGTTTCTTGCCCTGTGAGTAGGGCCTTAGAATATACTCACAGTTAGCCCGGCTTGTCGTAAAAGGCGACTAGAGGCCGATCCATAAATGGGCTCCCAACGCCGTATCGCCGGTAAAAGAGCACCCCATCAAGCTCTAGTCTCCGTAAGATGGCGAGGAGATATCCTTGGCCATATTTTAGAGCTGGTTTATGGACTGGTCGAGGAAAAAGTTTGTATAGGTGGTAAGACCACTTCCTCATAGACAAAAGACACCACTCGAACATCCTCGACGTAAGATCATATAGTGGAGCAGATTGCGACTCCGATCTCCTTCTAGTGATGGGCAAAATTAGAAGTCGGCTTGCAGCAAACCCACATGGACAGTCACGGGAGACGAGCAAAAAGTTCAACATTGATAAACTAAAAGACCTACGTAAAAAGGCTGAATATCAAGAGGAACTAACGAATAGATTTACCATCGTAGAGAATGGGAGTAGTGAGGAAGAGAAACCAATAACGTGGACACTAAATGGACATCGATCAGACACACAATCAAACAAACAGCCCAAGAGGTATTAGGATTTAAGAAAACAATTAAGTCCAAACCTTGATTTGACGATGAGTGCAGGGCAAAGATCGAAGAACGTAAACGCCTCAGAATGGTCCACTTAGAAGCATATGATGAAGTCAACGCAGCAAGATACGCGACAATTCGGATAGAAACAACTAGACTTTTCAAACGCAAAAAACGCGAACGGGAGAAGACTCGGATCGAAAAAATCATAGAAAATGCCAGAGCAAAGAACCGGCATAAATTCAATTAAAAATGGCTACCGAGGGAGAGCCAAAATGATCTGAGACACAAACGGCTGTCTGGTGACAGAAACAAACAATATCGTGACAAGATGGAAGCAGTACTTTGAAAACCTGATCAATGTGCGCACCCATCAACCACAAATAAACGCACCAGACGTACATACAGCCGAGCCCCAGATCCCAGAGCCCTCTTTCGACGAAGTTGTATTCGCGATAAATCGACTGAAAAACAACAAGGCCCCCGGAATGGATTACATACCGGCAGAGCTTGTGAACCATGGAGGAGGGGCAACCGCTCGAAAGATCCACCAACTGGTTAAAATAATATGGGACAAGGAAGTCATTCCGGAAGATTGGAAAACCGCAATAGTCATCCCCGATGACGGAGATGGGAGGACAATGTTAGATTGGACCTCGAGGAGATCGCATCGGATGATCGAACGTGCAAGGAGAGCGCGCAGGAAAGGGAACAATGGCGGATCCGAGTCGGTGAGGTCATGAACTTCCGGGTTCCTACAGGCCAGTAAATAATAATAATAATAGGTGGTAAGCCGCCCCTACGGAAAGATACAGCCCTGTCACCTTGTATATCCCTTGTTATTCATCATAATCATCGGCACTACAACCGGAATCTGATCTTGGCCTTATTTAGCAAGTTTCTCCACCGGGATCCGGTGCTTATCCGAGACTTGTTAAATTGTCCATAATAATTCGTTTTTCCGGGTAAGGTTATTAGACTTGCACCGATTCCTTGATATTGCCGGCAGAACTTTTCGACTATACTCCGGACGTTTGGCTGATGGCCTGGACTGATCGTACAGGTACACTTTTACACCAATTCTACGATACTTCAACGTATTGAGACACAGGTTGAAGTATCTGGTGTGTCATTGACAGGGTCGGGCAGAAAGTTGACTATATATTCATGTCAAGAAGAGATGGTTTTTGGAAGTTATTGTAGCTCTGCACGAGATGTGAAGTCACAACCTAGTTTAATTCATTTCTAATTTCATAATAATGTCAAAACTTTTTAGGTTAAGTTGGGGGCTTCCTGTCTAATAACTAAAAAATGTTGAAGTTGCTTTTTCTGACAAACACATACGCATACAATGGGAGGTCAATAAGTCTTTAGAAAATTAAGACGATTTTCTTTTATTTTCTCATTTAGCTGATCTAATAATGACGCATAATACTGTCCAGTTATCGTCTGTCCTTGTTCTAAATAGTCAATGAAGATAAGCCCACGTGCATCCCAAAGCACAGTAGCCATAACCTTTCCAGCAGATTTCACCGGCTTTGCCTTCTTTGGAGCCCGTTCGCCTTTAACATTCCACAGTTTCGACTGTTCGTTCGTCCCGGGAGTGTAGTGGTGTATCCACCTTTCATTTACAGTTACTAATCTGCCCAGAGACTTATCTGGGTTGCGACGCGTGCGCTCCAAAAGTTCTCAGCTGAGAGCAAATGCCGCAGATATTTTTTTTATATCCAATTTATCAGGTAAAATTGAAACATGAACCAAATTGAAAGTTAACAGATACCTAATGGGAAATGATGCTTTCTAAAAATAGATCATTAGCAATGCTACGAGCGTCATCGTAAGTATTTCTAAGGACTTATTGACCTACCCTCGTACGTACTGTACCATCATAAGAGGTTGTTTTGAATTCTCTTCGTATCATAGGATACGTGGGATATTTTGCATTTGAAAACACGTTCATTAGTCAAGCGGTGATGTATACCCGTTCAAAGTTCATTCTATTGAATCATATTACACGCCACGTGACCGTATTCGAGTTTACACAAAATATTTAAAGTGTAGCTGCGTCGGAGTACCTTTTTAAATTCCTCGTATCCAATATTCTTGTAAGAACGTTGCCACATGTATTGTATATTTAATGTCGAATAAGATTCCAGTCACGTTCTGTGTTTCTTCAGATGTCATATCCACACTTTCGGTACACACTTTGAATGCTTAGGAAGGATCAAAATCAATTGTATGACTGCTCTACTCTTGAAAATCTCTTTACTGCCTCCATGTAAGAGGAAAATAACAAATTCAGCAAGCTTTAGAAACTGATTTAAAAATTTGGTAATAACATCAATCGACTGTGTTTCGCCAGGCGTAAAGTGAAATAATCATTCGGAAGACATAACAAGGATACGTGAAGATGTATCCGACAATTGTGTAGAGTGTGTCAAATGTAATCATACATATATTAATGAATGTTCCGGGGAACTTTCAAGTGCCTGGAAAACAGTTCTTTCCCTTTTGATCTTTGAAGAAAAGTCAAAGAGGCAAGAAGGCATTATAATTTATGGAGTCAATATGTGGGAATCAGTGTAATGAATTTAAAGTGAGGAAAGTGATATTACACTAAGTATTTGCCCAACAGCTTTTAAAATGGTTCTCAGGCAAACGAATTCCATTTAAGGGAGCTATAAAATTGAGTATAGTTGGCTCTGGTGCCATGGAAAAAGGAGAAGAGTAACGACACCGTTTTTGACAAAATCCGCTGAACGTCATCATTATTGTGAACATCTGTAAATTGTATTACATATGTCAAATGAAACGACATTCGAGGAGCGTGAAGTCGGCAATAAATATTTGAAAAACGCTTTTGGGTGGGTGTCGAGGAGGCAGGTTATTTGAAACATTTGCCCTGCAAATTGAAAACATATGTACCTAGCGCAGAACAGGAAGTAGTTCGGCAATAAATACTAAATTCTTTTACAATCATCTTCTAAGGACTCTGGGAAATACCATACCAGCTAATTGAGATAGTAAATTCAGCGTGTGATGCAACAAAAACAAAGCGGATGGCCAGTCATGAAAAAAAACTTTGCTACTTGCTACTGACTGATAAAATTAAGAACTTACAAGCTCGTCAAAGGATACAATCGCCTAAGGGAAGACCTGATTTCCTAGAGAATCTTGACAATCTAAAGCAGCCAAAGGCTTTCTGAAAAACGCATCCGTATGAAAATTCATCACTCCCGTATACCAGGGTAGCCACGTTGCAATCTTGCACAGTTTAGGTAGCAAGTTTAGACATCCTCATGTATGATATATGCGGTCGCAGTCTAATGCTTTGGTTCTAGCGTTTTCATAGAGCAAGTTAAAATCACCACTTCGCAAAAACGTTATAAGTTCATCCCAGCGCTGGCGTGGAAAGAAATGAAGAATGCCTGCAAAAGAATATATTGTGACGCATATGACAATCAGTACTAGAATATTCTAGAGAGTCCGAACAGAGTACTAGAATATTCTATAAAGTAATGGAAAACTGGAGACTAGGAACAGTAGAACATTCAAGGCAATGGAACGGACGGAAACAAACCACTGAAACAGTATAAATACGCCGCACACAGAGCATAGTGATGCCACCCGAAAAACACCATCATTATCGTGACATATCTCGTGCAGTGCGGACGTGTAAGGAAACGTGTTTACACGTATGTGCAGTGCACTATTAAATTGTCTAGTGCAATATAAAAACAAAAAAAAAAATATATAATTATAATTAAAAAGAATAACAAAAAAAAATTTTTTTTATAACAACAAGAAAGAAGTTACTACACAACTCCGATGATAGGCGATGACCCAGGCAATGCACTGGAGTACATAACCGATAGAAAAAGGAAGGCTCTGGACATCTTACGAAACGCTCCAGTAAAAAAAACAAACATGGACAGAACAAGCAGCCCCGCAAATTACAAACAAAAGTTCGAAGAAGCGTTGGAAACCATTAACCAATTAACGGTTAAAGTGAAACAACTCCAGGAACAAATCCATAAACAAGGTTCCTTCAATAACACTGATGACGTCCATATGGAAGAAACGTCCCGTCAACGCCCTAATTCGAGTCAAAGCCAAGGCGAACCACCCACCAAAGTTTACAAACAAATGAAGGCCTCATCAAATCAAATACCCACCCAAGCCAGAGCAGAAACAAAAACGAAATCAACCGCGAGAAATGAAAGACCCCCGCCAATCTACGTCAAAAACCTGACCAGCACCAAAGCTATAATTCAAACCCTGCAAAATGCTCTGGGTCACCGGAATTTCAGCACAAATATAAAAGGATCTAGGACTTCAATAACAGTCAGATCACTAGACGATCATGAAAGGGCAGTTAAAAAACGGTTAGAGGAACAATATCAGTTCTTCACATTCCAACATCCAAATAGCAAACCAACTACCTTTATTATAAGGCACATCGATCCAGAATGGACCAATGAAGAATTAGGACTGGAAATTGCTAGGATATGTCCACAAATAAAAATTAATAAGCTGGACTACTTCCAAACACCATACATGAGGACAAACAACATAAAAAGCCTCCGGATCATACAAATCCCACCAAATCAGGAAATCAACCAATTTAAACAAATTAAATATTTGTTTACCCAAAAAATCGCAATCGAGGAGCCACACAAACAAGAAATTCTACATTGCAAGCGATGCCAAGACTCAGGACACTTGGCGGTCTCATGCCACCAGCAAAGACGTTGCGGCAGATGCGCAGAGGAACACGAGCTAGATGAATGCAAAGTAAATCCACAAGGCCTGGAACCAGAGACAGTCCAAACCGCCAACGCCGATGGATCCATTACCACAAAGAAGATTACAGTAAAATGTTGTAACTGTGGAGGGCCACATCCAGCAAATTTCTCTCAATGTCCTCAGAAGCTAAAAGTTCTGCAAAGACGGAAATTAGCAATGTCAACAGTTAAACCAACTACAACGAAACCAACAGTATTGCAAGAAGTAAAGTTAACCCGACCCGGAATATCTTACGCGGATGCAGCAAAAGGAAGCATCAACACCACCACTCCCTCTAACGATAATACTAAAAATTTCAATCTGGACATCATGGGTTACATCAAAAGCCTACAGGCCATGCTTCCCTCGCTGAGGCATATGTCAGAAACAGAAAAAAAAGGTCAGATTCTTTCACTAATAACTTCCCATATTCTTTCCAGCTCTCTTTAAACTAACCATTATCTCCCTCAACACAGAATCCATTTACTCTAATATACGTAAGCAACACCTCCGGTTGTTTGTTGAAAAATTTTCCCCAGATATCCTCTTCCTTTCAGAGACCTGGCTCAAACCAAATTCCCGAGTTTCCATTCCCAATTATACTTTTGTTTCTAACCCCAGAACTAATGGATCCCACGGAGGTACCGGCATCTTAATACACAAAAAATTTCAATTCAGTGAAATTAGATTCACTAATATATTCAGCATTGAATACACGGCAGTTAAACTTTTTTGTGAGAACAATAAAGTGCTCGTCTTAGCATCCATTTATATTCACCCTTCACGACAACCAGATTTCCCAGATGCTGACATTTCTCAGATAATCCAACAGTCCGTTCCCGCTCCATTTATAATCGGGGGAGACTGGAATGCTCGTCATACAGCATTCAATGATAATAAATGCAACAAATATGGTCGTCAGTTGCTAGCCCTCCTCCCATCTTATCCATATACATACATTGACCCCCCATTACAGCCAACCCGTGTCACTAGCACAGCCAAGTCAACAATCGACTTCTTCCTCAAGTCCGATGATGTTCAGTCAGCGGGTCCACCTACAGTCTCCTTTATATTTCCTTCTGATCATGGTTCCGTTCATACCACGATCCAAATCCCCTCTTTCGACCCACTCTACTCGTCAAACCCTGTCCCAAACTTCACCAAAACAAATTGGAGAAAAGTCAATAGGGACATAGCGATCAGTTTCTCTGACTTGTATATCCCTGAAGCATCTAACTTACTCCCTATTGAAATCGATCACGCATCTTTAAGAATAGAGCAAATTCTTAAGGAGGCTCTCAACAACAACACCCCGACAACCATTCCTCATAACTATTTAGGAAAGCCTTTGCCCAGCATCCTAACCAAATTATTGCGCCTTAAAAAGCAGCTCCGCCGTAAACTCCATACAAGATACTGCCCCTTTATTAAAAGCCAAATCCAACTCCTATCCACTCTGATAAATGAGCAGTTGAAAAAGTTCGCAGATGAAAACTACATCTCCACACTTAAAAATATCAAACCAAATCGGGATCTTTTCAAAAACATCAACCAATTAACTGGTCGTAAATATAAACCCCGAATTGATCATCTCATCAACCCAATCAGCAATAATATTGCCCAGTCCGATACGGACATAGCAAATTGCCTCGCAGAACACTTTGCAAAGATTCATGAGCAAAATAATTCTCTATCAACTCCCGGCTTCGAGAACACAGTAAACGAATACATCTCAAACAGATTATTCACATCTTTTACTCCTTTCATCGGTGAATTTAGCAACACGAACATAGCTTCACACCCCTTAGACACTACAAATTTTCTAACTGCAGACGAATTATCCGAGATCGTAAGATCAGGAAATAACAAAAAGTCAACTGGATTAGATGGAATCCCACGCCTTCTATTTAAAAGGCTACGCCCACAGAATCTACTTCCCATCCTCATTCTTCTTAATCAAATAATTAATGCATCGCACTTCCCAGAGAACTGGAAAACTGCGGTAGTAATTCCTATTAAGAAGCCCGGTAGTAGTAATAGCCCTTTCAATTATCGTCCAATATCCCTATTAAGTACATTAAGTAAGATACTGGAACGCAAGATCTACCAAAATCTTCTCTCATTTGCCAATGAGAATGCCCTCATCCCTAACTGTCAGTTCGGATTTCGTAAGCGACAATCCACATGTCATGCTCTACTAAAACTTACACACGATGTTACAACTGGTCTCCAAAACCAAAGCCCTACTGTGTGTATATCTCTCGATATTTCTAAGGCGTTTGATTGCGTCTGGATCTCAGGGCTTCTGTACAAACTGCACTCCATATTTAATCTAAACTCTCACACAACAAAGCTCTTAGCCTCTTATCTTTCTGACAGAAAATTCGTTGTGAGAATAAATTCTTCCGTCTCAGAAACCCACAACATAACCGCGGGTGTTCCCCAAGGCTCTATTTTAGGGCCAATTTTATATCTGTTATATACCGCGGATATTCCTCAACCCGTATCTCCTAATGTTGTGATGCTGAATTATGCTGATGATACATTAATTTACTCTAGCAGCAAATTTGTTAAGGCTGCAAGAAATCGCATTAACAACTTTCTCCCTAACCTATCATCATACTTCAATAAGTGGAAAATTCACCTTAACCCAAATAAAACGCAGCTCATAGTGTTCAAGGGCAAACACGAGCACTGTACAAACAACACTAGACGCTGCCACAACAAAATTAAACTTAACCTAAACAACACTCTAATAAAACCCTCCAAAACCCTAAAATATCTGGGAATCACTTTTTCTAATAACTGGTCTTTTTCCTCCCACATTAAAAATTCCCTTCAAAAAGCCACAATTCAGCTTAATCTCTGTAGAAGAGTAATGTGGAAACCTAATAGTCTCTCTCACAAAGTCAAACTGCTCATTTACAAACAGATTATCAGGCCCACACTCACGTACGCGTGCCCATTGTGGTACCATATCACTCCCTCCCAAATGGAGAAATTACGAGTATTCGAAAGAAAATGCTTTAGGTATGTCTCTGGGTTACATCGTCGTCCTAACTCCTATAAGTACTATAGTAACGTCGAACTCTACAATACCGCTGGTATTGAGCGCCTCGATAGACGATTCCTCGAACTGTCTATCAAATTTATCGAAAACCTACAAAATAATCCCAATCCCATAATAACCTCGCTCTTAGAGAACCCTCTAGATATCAGAACTAACTACCCCAACTGTCTCCACACCAGAGCTATCTTCGCCTCAGGCAGACTGGTAAATGATTCAAACGAGATCATATACCACAACACCGAAGTTACCCCTAACCAGTTCAAATACTCTAACGTCCAACCATTTTCCAACATCCTACGTTTTTCCAACGAACAACCGGAAAGAAATACTCTTCCTCAAACCCATAACTGACCTCATTCCACATCCTTTAATTCATAAATCCCATTAATTATGAAACTTTGTTTTGTTTATAGCTCATTTTATAATAATCAGACTAAGTTAGGTTAAGTTATATTTATATTTATATTTAGGGTTAAGTTTAGATTAAGTAAAGTAAAAATAAGAAATTCCTGGTTTTCTGACCTTTTCCAGGAAGACAAAACCCTACTAAATGTACAAACACACATCTAGCCTGTAACTCTTAAAACATTGTTTGGAAAATGTATTATAATAATAATTACATGTAAGCAATTGTCACGAATTTAATTTTAAGTCACTGTATTACTTAAATGTACAAATTTTAATTATGGTTAATAAATACAGTTTAAAAAAAAAAAAAAAAAAAAAAGCATAGTGATGAGTAAGAAGTAGAACGTGAAACAAGCGATAACTCTCGAGCGAGAAGTAAGCAGTAAAATACGCGATAATTACGGAAGCGATAATAAAGAAAACGTTAAGTGTACGGTAAAAAGTAATGATTGTTATTACGGATTAATAAAATGTCACAATCGATTTAACGGCTCTTATTTATTTTAAAATAATTAATCCAGCGAACCCTAAGCTCGCTACAATTGGTGTCAGAAGTGGGATTAATTATTGGTGAAATAAATAAGTGTGTGGAAGTGTATTGTGACGATGGCAGATCGACATTCGGAGAAGAGTTCGCAACCGTTGGACATTTCGGAGATGTTCAGGATTATGATGGCAAAACTGGACGCGCGAGCTGCAAAATTGGATGCGTGGGCTGCAGACGTTAATTCAAAATTGTATGCGCAAGCTGCAGAATTGGATGCGCGAGCTGTAAAATTAGACGCGCGAGCTGCAGAGTTTAATGCAAAATTGGATGCCCAAAGGCAGTGTATGAAAGAATTCTGGGACTCGGGTGCGGAAGAAGCTGAGGATGAGGAGGAATTGGAGCAACATGAAATGAAGAAACTCAGGAAGAGCAAAGCTATGGCCGACAGCAGTGAGGTAGAGGAGGAAAATGATGATGATGTGTTACGTGAAGAACTGAAGGATTTCATCGATGATAACCCTATTGAAGAGGACGGCAGTGATGATGAAGACACTGATGCTTCAGGCCGTTCCCTGAAACGGATATTACCTACTGGGTGGGCGTCTTCTGGGTCCCCTTGTAATCTTCTCGACAAGGGGGGCCGTTTGCCACTTCGCACATTGCGTGGGGTCATCTTCTGGTTAGCTTTCTTTTGTCCAATGAGGCGGGGGTCTATAGCCCCGCAAGTGGGGAGAAACTCGTTGCTCTTTGCTTTGGATTAGGTCCGATTTTATTTGTACAAGATGTGAATCTGTTTTTGGTCGTTCGACCGGCGTTCTCTTTGCTTTTGATTGAATATTAATTTTATATTTTAATTTGCCTCTGGAGATCTACTAATGTCGAAATTAAAAATTACTGCCCTTTTATAGTTTTCTTAGTTGAGAATTGTCAACTATTTTATTGTCAAAATTCCCAGAAGCACATACAAGACTTTGTGCGCTTCAATTGGAGTTGTGTTCTGGGAATTTGTTAGAGGTTTGGTTGGATAGGTTCTGGGAAGGGGAATCATGAAATTCGTTTTGAATTAAGCATTTCATGATGTCAGGATTTTGGGAATTGAGTCAATGTACGACGAATTAACTTTTGGTTTAATTTGTTGTTCATGTGACTCAATGTGGATTGGAATACGGATTAATGTGAAGTTGAATCAATGTGCGACAAATTAACTTTTGGTTTAATTTAACGCTCATATGATTCAATATGAAATTGGGATTTCCGTTATGGGAGGTATTGCGGATTTGGATGGGATTATTTGATGATATTGGGGATTTGGATAGGAGTAGCGATTTAGGATCGCTACAGTGGTCTCGGGTGCGGTAACACTTTCCGGCTGCTCGTTAAAACGCAGAATATTGGAGAATGGTTGTATGTTACAGTATTTGAACTGATTGGGTGCCAGCTCGGTGTTATGGTCCACTACCTCGTTGGAGTCATTAACCAATCTTCTAGAGGTGAAGAGACTTCTGGTGTGGAGACAATTCAGATAGTGAGCCCTGTTATCTAGAGAAGTTGGTAGTAGTGATGTTATTAAATGGGTTGGGATTATTTGCGATGTTGTCAATAAATTTGATGGACACCCCTAGGAAGCGTCTATCGAGACGGTCAATATTAGCGGCATTGTATAGCAAGCTGTTATTGTAATACTTGTAGGAGTTGGGCTGTCGGTTGAGGCCAGTGACCAGCCTGAAGCATTTCCTTTCGAAAGTGCATAGCTTCTCCATTTGGACTGGTGTTATATGATACCACAGTGGACACGCATATGTCAGTGTGGGTCTGATTATTTGTTTATAGATGAGCGGTTTGACTTTGTGAGAGAGACCGTTGGGTTTCCACATCACTCTTCTACAGAGATTCAGTTATATTGTGGCTTTACGTAAAGTATTTTTAATGTGGGTGGAGAATGAAAGGTCATTGGAAAAGGTTATTCCCAGATATTTTAATGTTTTAGAAGGTTTTATCTGGGTGTTATTTAGTTTGAGTCTAATTTTGTTGTGGGTGCGCCTTGTGTTGTTTGTGCGGTGCTCATTTTTACCCTTAAACACTATGAGTTGGGTGTTATCAGTATTTAGGCGAATTTTCCATTTATTGAGGTATGTTGATCGATTCGAGAGGAAGTTATTAACGCGGTTTCTTGCCTCTTTTACAAACTTGCCGCTGGAGTAGACTATGGTGTCATCAGCGTAATTCAACATTACGGTATTGGGTAATTGAGGCTGCGGTATGTCTGAAGTATAGAGTAGGTATAATAGTGGTCCAAGAATTGAACCCTGCGGAAACTGTGGCGATTCCGCCAAACCCCACGGTACACTTACTTAAAAAAAACCCCCATAACTCCCATTCAATCTCTTAACTTCGCTAAGCAATTGCATTAGCACCTGTAAATTCTGCACGCTTTAAGCTTACCGAATTTATTTATTTCAAAGCTTTTGTAAAAGAAAACTTACCATCATGCATCTCTTCGCATACAATTCTCTGTAAGAATTCTTCATTACCTTTTTAGGAAATCCACACACCCATTGTTTCCGGCCAATGCATTTGCATTGGCACCTGAAAACATTTCCTTCTCCAAGGACATTTGATGCATACAACGCATTATCTGAAATTCCTAAAAACAATTCTTTAACGTGCATATGCACCATAAACTCCCGACCATTAGACACCCTTGTTCCACCAATGCAATTTCGCCGTACATGTGCATACCATATGTCCCTGGCATTTCCACGGCCACGGCAGCTCTTTGACCATCGGACAAAAGCAAATACTCTCATCTTACCATAGAGTCATAAAACGAATTCCTTCGCATGTAATCATGTATACAATTCGATCCCTTTAGCATCACGAGCGGTACACATTTCCCATTGTGTAAATAGAAAAACCATTAGCACTTCTTCCTAATGGCGATACATTTACTTACGCATCCGCACCACTCATCCATGTCTGTATGATGCCCTTATTTGCTTTTACCACATTTCTCCGATGAACTGCCTTCTATGATAGGTGCAATGCACAGCATAGACATGGATCATAAATCTCCTTTGTCTTTGCGCGCTTGCCTGTTTCATTGTTCCACTGCTTTCGAGCACGTGTAAATAACATCGATCTGTACGGCCACATACGCATAAGATTGCACTGAAAGAGTGCATTTCCTTGGCGGCCGCACCCTTAAGAGAAACGTTTTTCTCTCTCTTCTTTTGTTCTTAACCCTAACCTAGGATGGAATTCATGTCAGAGTTCTATCCTCGGTGAGTCCATTTCCATCATTCGACCTGAGCAGGTCGATGCCACTCCCGCTCTCCGGTGCGCAGGGAGACGCGAAAATACCAGGAGTCGTGTGGGTAATCGTTTTTAAAGTATTTTCGTAAAGTTGTAAACGTAATGAACCGCAGACGTGTTGGCGATCGTGTCAAAGTTGGTGAAAGTATTAATTAAAATGTTGTCATTTTATGTGTTGTTCGATTTTGATATACATTCAACACTAAAGAATAAATGTAAGTGAAAGTATATGTATACGTATATACGTAAGTATACGTAACGTAAATGTATAAACAGTTGTTAAAGTTAAAACAAAATAACAAGGACCAAATAAAATTAAAGAACTTACTTCGAACAACATAACCTGCGTGTTTTCTTTACTCCCGGTTGTGGACAAACGTGGCGGTGTTTCGTTCTTCTTTCGGTTCAGTGTTTTACGCGGTGAACAATTAATTATGATTGAGGAGGAAGTGAACGGAGTGTCTGTGCCAGGCACAATACTGCCTCCCCACAAACCCCTGTGGTTATATTATACGATTGGTGGATAGAAGAATTTATTTTGACCATGAATTTTCTACCAGAGAGGTAGGAAGTAAGAAGTTTGGTGGTATGGGTGTTTAATCCAAATATGTAATGCAGCTTGTAAAGCAGTCCTGAGATCCAAACACAGTCGAATGCCTTAGATATGTCGAGAGAGATACAGACCGTCGGGCTTTGGTTTGAAGATTAGTTGTGACACCGTGCGTTAGTTTTAACAGAGCATGGCAGGTGGCATGTTGTGAGCGAAAGCCAAACTTGGGAATTTGGGATAATAGTGTTGTCATTAGCAAATGAAAGAAGAATTCGATGAATCTTGCATTCCAGTATCTTGTGTAATGTGTTTAATAACGATATCGCACGATATTTGCTGGGGTTGTTGGAAGGACTGGACTTATTGATAGGGACTATAACCGTTGTTTTCCAGTTATCTGGGAAATGTGATGCGTTAATTATGTGATTGAGAAGAACGAGAATAGGGATCAGATTTGATGGGAGAAGTCTTTTGTAAAGAAAGTTTGGAATTCCATCTAAGTCTGTCGACTTCTTGTTGTTGCGTGATGTTATAAATTCAGATAATTCTTCTGCTGTTAGGAAGGTCGCATTATCCAGAGAATGAGACGCTTTGTTTGTTTCGTTGAATTCCACGATGAAAGGGGTGGAGGATGGGATCATTGTGCGTGAGATGTAGTCGTTTTGTTGATGGATTTTATAAAAGTGATTAGCTAGACAGTTTGCTATGTCAATATCTGTTTGGACTGGGTGATTGTTAGTAGGGTTGATAATAAAATCGATTCGGGGTTTGTATTTTCGACCCGTTAGTCTGTTGATATTTTTGAAAAAATCACGATCATAAGTCTGTTCTGGCCAGCTCCAACTATCTCATCCCCACTCTGAGCTATCCGATAAATATTCAAGTCTCCGACGTTCTGTGGAAGATTCTCGAGCAGCGAGGTTTAAGACGATTTTTATCTGCTGCAGGGCCAAATAGAGACCGTATATGCACTTTTTTGGGGGCAGCTTCCCCGGAATACTTTTCTATTGGTACTATTCAATAGACGATTTGCATTCACTCATTTTATACCCCAAAATTGGGTGTAGAAAAGCAAACGATGCATTTGCCTCAGCCTGGACTTTGATCCAGAATGTATGACCCATATTGGGTCCAATTGCCTAGCACGAGTCATCCACATTTCCCAATTATCATTTCCACTTAATTGCCCCACTTAAGGTGCAGTGGCGTTCGCTTAAGCAATTACTTAATTGATTATTGCATTTAACCGAACCAATTAAAGTACAATGACCCACGTTCAAGGCATTCGTATCGTTCGATCGATTTGCGTTTTGTTGCTGTGTCTATCCTACCGCAGATCTCAGCGTTTTGATTGACGCGCAATTAAGTCGTCGCTAATTGCCTTTGAAGGCGCCGTGTCATATGACTTGTGTGACACCTGTTCTCGGATATGAAGTAAAAAATGCATTCGTTATATGAAACCGTGTGAAAATGTCCCAGGGCAGGTGCATGGTTGGTTTTTAAATATGAAGCAAAATGGATTTAGCGTGTGGCCTTGGGGAGTGGGAATGGGTCATGTGATATCATATGTTAATTGTTGTTGTTGGATTGCTTCGTGTGCAATATGATATGAATTGACGATACACGATAATCGTGTAGCTTTGGGAAGCGAGTATGCGTCATGGGTGGGCAATTAGTGAGGGTATTGGAATGAATATTACGAGTATCGCAACGTGTGCGATATGAGCATTAATTGTGAGTTGAGGATGATTGCATCGTGTGCGTTAAAGAGTTATGGGGGTTATGTAGCAGTGTTATATAATTAACTTGAATTAATTATCATCATCATCATCATCATCGGCACTACAACCGGGAACTGGGCTTGGCCTTATTTAGCAAGTCCTGAGGCTTGTTAAATTTTCCATAATGATTTGTTTTTTCCGGGCAAGGTCATTAGTCTTGCGCCAGAGGCTCCCCGACGGGGAATCGAACCCCGGTCTCCCGCGTGACAGGCGGGTGTACTAACCACTATACTATACTATCGAGGGGCCTTATGGGGGTTATGTAGCAGTGTTATATAATTAACTTGAATTAATTATCACCCTCCCATAAAATCCACCTGGAACTCTTACTAATTCATATCCTCGACACAACATATTTTAACCCCAAAAATAACATTTCCCACCATGAAATAGACACATTTTAGAAAATTATTACCCCCATAAAATACAAAATCCCATTCCAAATACTTGATATTTTGTGGCCAAAACTTCCACTGCAGTTCGATGCAAAAACTTCTCAATTTCCTACATTAACCTGTCCAACAACCCTAATCTGTACGATTTGCCCAAAATACCATTTACAAGTAAAAACAACAACACTTCCCCCAATTTGTTTTTGGTTTACCGTTAACATTGACCCTGACATAGGATGGAAACCGGCAAAGACGATTGATTTGGAACAAATTGGAATCGAAAAAGGTTGGAAAAGTTGGTAAGGGCTTGAAATGGAAGTACGAAAGTATTGTCCGTTGAGAGTTGAGATAATATTGAAGTGTGAGTCAGCAGATAAAATTAATTCGGTGTGTTAAAGTTAAATTTCAACAAATGACAGTTCAAATCGAATATAGTTTATGTTAAAGTTAAATTACAACAAAGGACTGTTCAAATGGAATATAGTTCATGTTAAAGTTAAATTACAACAAAGGACAGTTCAAATCGAATATCGTTTACGTTAAAGTTGATTTTAATAATATAGTTGGTAATAAATAGACTCTGAAAAAAGATAAAAATAAATAAAAAAGAACAACAAAACGGTTTTCTCCATTTGATTTGAGTTTTTTAATATGGCCGTGTGCTAGTGACTACAGATAAAAGCTAAGCTAACGTTTATAAAAGAAGACGCCATTGGCGCATATCCAAAAGGGTCAGGAAATCAATTAGCCGATCCGAAAACCCAGAGAGGACACAGTAAAGGAAAGACGGCCCAGTCACGTAAGCGAACATTGGGTTCCAATGTTCTAAGGAAACCGTGGGTACCCCTCTAAAATATATTTTAATTGTGTGCAATTGAAAACTATATACATCAGCGGGATGCAATATAATTATACACGTTCTCGCCGAATATAACAGATCATAGGAATAATTGTGTTTAGCCGGTTGCGATGTTTTGATTCAAACGAACGCTGTGATAAAGTTACAATGAAAGCAAAACGCATTCGACCATGGCCGCATGTACACGAGTATATCTCAATTTGATGCACAAATTGTGTGATTTCAACTCGTGTATTATTTCGATTATTTTGCTTATTGAATATTTTGATTATTGATATGTCTTTCACTACGGTTGCGTGCTCATAATATGCTGAAGTCTCCATAAGCGTACTATGATTGCAGTGCATTTGTATGGCACACTCCTACGGTGGATAGGAGTCTGTAGCGTTTCGAAAAGATACATCATCATCATCGGCATTACAACCGGGATCCGGTCTTGGCCTTATTTAACAAATCTCTCCACCGGTCCCGCTTTTGAGCCGATGTCATCCAGTTTGGCACTCCCAAGCTCTGGGCGTCCTGGTCTACGCCACCCCCCCATCGCAGACAAGGTCTGCCGCGCTGTCTCCTTCCTTACATCCTGCCACAAAGGACTTTCCGGGCAGGCTCCTCTTCGCTCATTCGAGCTAGGTATCCCGCCCACCGGAGTCTACCGAGCTTGATTTTTCTTACAATATTAGGTTCAAGGTAGATCGCGTACAACTCATGGCTGTAGTGTCTCCGGAATTGTCCTCCCTCATATACGGGGCCAACAATTCTGCTTAAGACATTCTTCTCGAACCCAGCTAAGAGTTCAGGGGGCCTTTTATTGAGAACCCAGGTCCGGGATCCATACATGAGTACTGGTAAGACCATGGTAGCTTGGATGTTCTGGATAAATTTCAGGATTTAAAGAGCCTTCTGGCGCAAGACTAATGACCTTGCCCGGAAAAAACAAATCATTATGGAAAATTTAACAAGCCTCAGGACTTGCTAAATAAGGCCAAGACCGGTTCCCGGTTGTAGTGTCGATGATGATGATGATAGATCATAGTAGACTTTGTTGGATTTGATCAGCCGTTCGCGTATTTCTTCTTCCATATTGTTATCGGCTGATACTATTGATCCAAGGTAGTTAAAGGATTGCATTACTTCAAATTCGTGCTCCACTGCCCTGATAGTTTGACCAACGTTAGGTCTTCTCTTTGCAGAAGTAGCCACCATGTACTTAGTTTTCCCCTCATTAATGTGCAGTCCCAGTTTTTGCGCCGCCTGCTCGATCTGGGTGAAGGAATCCTGTACAGCCGATCCTGTTCTACTGATGATGTCGATGTCATCTGCGTAGGCAAGTATCTGGCTGGACTTGGTGACAATAGTCCCTTTAGTGGTGACGCCAGAGTCACGGATTGCTTTCTCCAACGCCAGGGTGAAAAGGATGCAGGCCAGACCGTCCCTTTGTCGGAGTCCATTAAAGATGTTTATTGGTTTGGACAGCAATCCCGCTATTCTTATTTGACTAGTTACGTTGGTCATGGTCAACCTACAAAGTCGTATCAATTTGTTTGGAATGCCGAACTCTCTAATGCGCATTATATAGTTCTGTAGCGGTTCTACGAACCATACAACTCCTTTCAGGTGAGTTATCCTTTCCGCCAAGGAACTCTACTCACCTTTCGCAGCACACGTGCCCACAGACACGCGGCCAATAGTCACTACAATACTTGTAATAAAGGCTATATGAGATGGCCACAACGTTGAACCCGATAGCAAAAACCAAGGAACTTAACGTTCAAAAGCTTCCAAGATCGAGTTCAACGCATCCATACATGGTATTCTACCCAATTCAAAAGGGAATCTAAACCATCTCATCTAAGTAATGCGTCAAATGCAGAAAGCATCGCATACAGATCTCCCATCCTAAACATCTGCACGATGTTTCTAAGGAATTGCATCTTCGGTAAATTAACCGAACCAGGGAGGCATACTCGGGTAGCTAAAGGCAATTAGCACCTCTAAATTCCGTGCAAGATTCCAAAACCGACAGGCGCACGTGCCCAAACAAAGCCATTGCGGAGAAACAGCAATCGATTAAAACGCTGTTCCCATAGGGTAAAGCAAATATAATTATCCTACCCGAGGATAATTATGGTGGCCAAAAAGGGATCGCTAGGAATAATAAACCGAACAACGGATGCCTATTCTGGTGGCTATGAAAAATCAACACTATCCCAGATAGAGGTTTGTGATGGGAAAGGCAAACAAAGCCTTACATCCCATAGTCCGCGTACACATCCGAAATACAGGCGACCTTTGCCGCATGCCAGATGTGCAGAGCAAATAACATGATTCCGACCACCGACGTCGAACGATGTTAACGATGATAAGTAGGTAAGAGTTCTCTTTTCCAGATCGTATGGGAAATTCTCCTTTAAGATACAAAGGGAAATGTTATGCTGTTAACAGATACGAGGGGTAAATTCTGTTAGCAGATTGGATGGAAAAATTTTCCTTTGCAGATGCTGGCTGATTAATGCAAAGGGGATATTTTTAGGATAGGTCCAGTCAGTCAGATTTTGATAGCCATATCGGTAGCCTATTTCGAGGAACCAAGGAGGTTATATCGAGGAGCAGATAGTTCGAATGTCCGTCCAGAGAGGAGAACGATAGAGAACTCCATCGAGGAGGTCGACAAGACGCGGTAATAAAGTAGAAGCGAGTAGGACTACGTTGCGAGTGTGTCGGAAGTTTTGTGTGTGTTTTGGTAGTTAAAATAAGAACCTTCAGTTACGACGAATTACGCGTCATTTATTGCAGAAGGAAACCGCGAAACTTATAATAAACGACAACAATAAAATAAAGTTCAGAACAATTTTCTTGATGTTTCCCTTTTTAACCGCGTTCGCTCTGGTGTATGTTTTCTCGGCGGCAAGCAGTGTTCGGCGGAACACTTGAACCACATAATAAACCGCCAAAGTTCTACCCTGGCTATGGTGTAGTAGGCGGCCTTAAAGTCTATAAATAGATGATATAATGGAATCTTAAATTCCTGACACTTTTCAATCGCCTGCCTAATGGTGAATATCTGATCAATCGCTGATTTGCCTGGGATGTAGCCACACTGATATTGACCAATGACGGCTTTAGCGTATGGGGCTATCTGATCTTGTAGCATAGTGGAGAGTATCTTATAGGTGGTAGACACCAATGTTATAGCCTTATAGTTGCTGCACAGTGTGATATCTCCCTTCTTATGTATGTGGCAAATTATACCACGACGCCAATCTTCCGGCATCTTCTCTTGCTCCAATACGTGCACCACGATCTTATGAATTGCGTGATGTAACGCTGTCCCTCCTTGTTTAATCAGCTCAGCTGGTATGCCATCAGCTCCGGGGGTTTTATTTGATTTGAGCTGTCTTCTGTCTTTTAATGTTTCCTCAATGCTTGGTGGCGACAGTATTTGGTCTTGATCTTGCATTGGTGGAGTTTCCAATTCTTCTGTGAGCTGATCATTTAGCAATTCATTGAAGTGCACTTCCCATCGCTCCAGAATACCTCCAGGATCGGTGATCAGATTACCCTCTTTATCCTTGCAGTAAGTGCAGCGTGTTGTGTACCGCGTCATACTGCGGATTATTTGATAGAGCTTCCGCGCCTGGTGCGGACCTCGCTCTCAACTTTTCTCTATTTCACAGACAAGGTTTTTTTCCCAGGCACTTTTCTTTTGTCTGTGTGGTCTTTTTTGAGGTCTTCTTTGTATTACTCCTCGTGTACTCGCGTCCTTTGAGATTGCTGCGTTGCCCGGTATGTAGCATTCTTACGTTCAGCCGCTAGTTTGCACTCATTATCAAACCAGTCGCTCCGATCTCTACGAGTACTGCCTAAGATGGATTTGGTAGTACTAATAGCAGTATTCTGAAGGGGTGTCCATTTCTCTTCTAGGCCCGGCATTCTGGCCTCAGGGCCTACTCAACCTCCGTCGAGCTCTTCGAGGGCGAGTCTTAACGCGTGACCAAAGGTGTTACTGGTATTCTCATTGCGTAAGGCAGCCGTGTTGATTCGAACCTGATCCGCGAATACAATACGTTTCCGTAAGGCCATCCGCGCTCAGAAAACTGTACCAACAAGACGTTGGCACCTCGGTACGTTCGTACCGTCATCAGGCTCGAGGAGTGGCGGCGATCTATCAACACGTGGTCAATTTGGTTGCGAGTGGCTCCATCAGGTGATACCCAGATGGCTTTGTGGATATCTTTACGCGGAAACCTGGTACTTGCAACGACCAAGTTTTTTGATGCAGCCAGATGACTCGTAGTCCATTGTCATTAGTGTTATCATGCAAACTATGGGAACCTGTGTAGTGCCTGAATACCGGCTCCCGACCTATTTTTGCATTCAAATCCCCAAGAACGATTTTCACATCGTATCTTGGGCAGACATTGAGCATTCTTTCTTTTCGTCGTCTGGGGACTCCTCTGTAGGTCCGTGAACGTTTATGAGGCTTCTGTTCTTAAACTTGCCTCGCACGAGATAAATGTCAGTTTTATAATTGACAAAACACAACTTTTATTTTTCTTATTAATAATTCTTTATTAACTTAGTATACTTAAAACTAATTATATTTTATTTTAAATTGCTCGGAGGCTAGTGAACGATTAACTTAATTTTTCACTTCAAAAATATTCTAACTCGAAAACACAACTAGTGTTCACATATTCGAGATAACGATTCATAAAACGAATTGGATTTGGGTATTGTATACATATTCAAGATAACATAGGATCGAGGAATTGAGTTTGAGTATTCATTACATTTGAGTTACCATAAGATAGAAGAATAGAACTGAAATATTGCTTACAATGTGTGAATGCAATGTAAATAGGATTTAAGATAATGTTACCATTCCTTTAGAGGAAATTATTTCTATTTTTATTTTCGGCTTGTTTTGCGGTTAGGCTTTTGATGTTCTTATCTTGAGCCTCAATTAGCGGACACTTGGGTGGTAGGTATGGTTGACATAACCTCTCCCCCCTCTAGATGAGAGCTTGGGGCGGCTCTTTAATACATTCCCAAAGAACCGCCCATCCTCTTAAATTAACCACTTTCCAACCCACTATACCTAACTGCAATTTTGGGGCAGCGTAAGCTACCCTTCATTCTCTTTCACCTGAAAGTTAAATCTTATCAACCATGCACTCCAAACACACTTGTTGACATAGCTGTAGCCGGTATTCTTGCAACGGTTCATAAGTGAATATCGCGCCTATACCCTTAGGTCCGCAACACTTGCGACAATTCCCTTTCATCGGTTATCAACCGATCCTAGAATTTGGGCATGGAAAAGATCATTATTTAGGTAACCTTACCAATGCCATGCATATGATGACCCGCCTGAAAACCTAAATTAAACATACAGTATCCCACTGTGTGCGTTTTACTTACCCGCATATTATTCTAAACATATAGCCATCCAGCCTGAACCTTTGCCGTCGTCGACGAGGTTCCTGTTGACTTATGTCAACAAAATAATTTGCCTCCTTGTGCACCGGAGCCATATGACTAGATTGGATATTGCCTACACCGGTGTTTCCAAGGAATCTTAAGCAAATACCATGACGACCCCTTTTGTATCATAGGCACATCATATACATCATCTGTGCATCATATGGCACATCATATACATCATCTGTGCATCATCGTCATCATATACCCCATTGATCTGTGAAATAGCGTTTTTGTTTACTTTGAAACAAAAATCTATTTCGATCTCTGCGATTCATCACCAACGATGTACTTCTGTTTGATCAGGTGTCCACCGATCATCGTCCTCATCGCAGGGCATTGTACTTTTCCTATACGCCCACATATATAACCCTCCCCTATCGATGCAATTCGTGGCCATCAAACTGATGGATGTGAGTTGCATCATAATCGGAGTCAGATTTCATCCGCTGTCGGGAATACACACGTGTCAAGAGTCGAGTTCTCCTTTACCCCCGGGTTGTAGAGTGCGGATGCGTAAAAAAAACTTAAAGCTTCAATTTTTATTTTGTACTAGAGAATTTGCGAATAGCTCATTGTGCGATCGGGCTGTCACCGGACACATGGATAATCGGTGTGAACGTGCTATCGCGAACTAAAGACTATGTGGATATACTGCGGACGTTCAATATCAGTGAAGAAACATTCAAACCAAAAAGTCGAAGTGCTCTCGACAATTTCTAAAGTTATTGTGAATCACTCGTGTGAATTTGTAGTTTGAATTAAGTGAACTCAAATGTACTAGGCGCCTCAGTGCAATTAAGTCAGCTTTGTCAACATAAAAAATTACCCATAAATAAAGGAAGAAAATATTAACAACAGTCAATCCAGCGCGTTTTAGTATTTTTGACATTTTTTGGCCTTCTTGTTATCCAGTGTTATTCAGTGGGTGTTTATCGAATCCTCTCCCGTGCAGGAGCATAGTTAAAACACTCCACAATACCAAGCAGTGATCTGAGTTTCCCAGTGGCACAGAAACCTCTACGGTGTAAATACTCGGTTCGGATGTCAAAAACTCCCACTGAATAGGTGTTTATCGAATCCGCTCCCGTGCAGGAGCATAGTTAAAACACTCCACAAGCTCTCCTGAGTTCTCTCTTTACTATAAGTTCTATTGCTTTATATTTTAGTAAAATTAAGGTAAGTAAGATCAATGAAAGTCTGTAATTATAAAAAAGGATGAATATAATCAAAATAGGTGCAATTCTTTTTATGATATTTCGATTCCTCAATTATTTTTATATTTTGAATTCGTTTTTTTTTTCAAGATCATCAAAAGATAAAGTGCTTATTGCATCGTTTAATTGAAATTTATTGGTTTCGATTACAAAACTTTGAATACATTTTTGTTTTTTTGTTTTGTTTAAATTTTTTTTTTTTATATATCAGTTATTAAAATGTATCTAATTGTTTCCGGTTAATGTAATAGTTCTGTTTTCACATGAGCTTGTTAAGATTGTTTTATTTTGATTTTTACTATTGATTTGGGATGATTTTCAGGTTTCTCGTTTTTAATTTTTTTTTTTTTCAAAAATTAGTTTCCTTTAAATAATTTTTGTTAACGTCTCCATTAAAATTATAGACAATATTATTAATATTTACAATCTCTTATTTTCTAATACAAATATTCGGCAGTAGCCAATCTAATATTTCATGATTTTAATAGGTCTATGTCAGACTTTCTTTGGCTTGTTTAAATATTACTAGTCGTCAGATTCATTCTTGATGATCCAATATTGTTTTGAATTATCTTCAAGTATTATTATTTTAGTCAGTATGTCTACATAGGTAGAACTGTTCCTTATAAATGTTTACAGTATTTGTTCTAAGTAAGTAAAGTTCGTGAACTAAAGGGTTTTTATTATCTACTTTTCTTAACTGGTTTATGTTAATTTTTAAAAGATCTAGTAATTTTGTTATTTGTTGGGGTTTAATATATGTAATATTGTATATAATTTGTATTTATCCTAACCTGGTTTCGGTGTATACCTTTCCCTGTCTGTAGGAGTGTCGTCGTTGTCATTAATGTATTTACTAATGTCCAGTTTATCTGCGAATTTTGCAAGTCTTTTAATGTTTGACGGATGCATATTTTCTAATTTGAGTTTTCTGTCTTTTGGTACGTCCTTATGTCTTAATGCCTTATAATTCTTAACGTAACCTTCTTCTTGATTTTGTTCATAAGCCTCCCGATTTTCATTTCGTTTATTAATAACCTTTTCTTTATTTTACTTCAATAGGTTTTCTATATGTTTCTTATCAACTTTTCCTTCGACTACATCTATAGGTTTCGCTTTTATAACAGAATGAATAGATTTATTATACCATTCTACGCATTTAGATATCCTTTCTTGTATTGGTAATTGAGATTTCTCGGTTTCTAAGACTCTAAGTTTTTCCCGTATAGTATTATGGAATCTCTCTATGCTTCCGTTACCTGTATGACTATTAGGTTTCGTAAAGTGAGTTTTTACGCTTTCTTGCCTTAAAAATTCTTTAACATTCACGGAATTAAATTCATTATCTGCAACGATTAAATTAGGTTTTCCTTTGATGGAAAAATATAACCGCAATTTTTCAACGATTGTTACACTATTCCTATCTTCTAAATAAAAAACAACAGCATGTTTTGAGAACAATATCGATAAAGGATAAAAAATTATGTTTCTTATTTATATATATATCTAGATGGATTGTTTGATTTATATCGCTTGGAGTCTCCGTTATATGGAACTTTGGTTTGATAGGTTTCCTGTCATATTTTGCTCTGTTACATGTGTCGCAATTATTATGTACTTTTGAATATATGTTTTTAAATTTTCGTAATAAATATATTTTTTCAATCCTTCATAATTTTCATTTATTCCTGCATATCCTGTTTCATTTCTATGATATTTTGCTGTGTATCTGTATGTTTCTTCTTTGTTTGCATTTTCATTTTTCATTTTTACAACATTTTTTATTTTTCTTTTTATATTCTTAATTTATAAATTAAAGGCTAGACAAAAAATGTTTAAATTCTAGCTTAATTATCTTATATAATAATTTACTGGTCCTTCGCAGACGCTCTAAGCTAAACATTACTTAACATTTGTATAATTTGCCTTTCGGCGACAGAACTTTGTGGCAATACTGATAATTAGTTGAAATACAAAGAAAAATTTGAAAAACTTTGTCAATTTTTTTTTTCTTAAAATTTAACTTACTTAACTTACCTACTTTTTTTTTATTTTTTTTTTATTTTTTTTTTTTATTTTTTTTATTTTTATGTAAAAGCACTTAACCTAACTTAACTTAAATCTTATACTACCCTAATTCTAGAAAAGCTAAGTCTATGTAAGCTAGCTGATGAAAGTATGATTCTATACCGACTTTGGTACCGAGGTCTTTATATGCCATTCAACCACCAGAACTGTTGACGCTGTCTAATACTATCGTCCCGGTCTCTGTGGGAGATAGCCCTACTGAAGCGCAGGAGCTCTTCTTCGGTGCGCGCTACTTCCCGGTCGTAGCACAATCGCCCGTCTACAGATGATCTACTTACATGATAAATCAGCCGAATTCCGGATCTATCCTGTATAAGCCCTTTCATATCCAAGTCAAGGAACGCCTCTGGTGGAACAAAGCCGTTGCGACGCACGCTCTCATAGTACAAGGTGTTTGGATAATAGGCCCCGAAAATTAGGTCATTGGACGAGCTTATTGCTCTCGCAATATGTCCTCTGATTAATTTAATCATAAAATTATCCACTCTATTTATGTACGCTTCATTATATAAAGTCTCATTTGAGTAATACTTTTTATAGTCCGATTCCGGTGTCCGATATAATCTGAGACAACTTCTGAGACACTTTCTTTCGAACACCCGGATCTTTTCCATCAAATTTGGACCTATGTTGAACCATACTGGGCAACCATATATGAGCATTGGCCTGATTAGCGTCATGGCATAAACACGTGTCGAGCATCGCCAGGTCGGCCTCAGGAAAACTGAGCTATCTTTTTAGAGCCAAGAAATATTTTACTCCGGCCCAACTTCTTCTCCTATATAAATCTCAAATTAGACCCGCGCTCGAATATTGCTCTCATGTTTGGAGCTCGGCTCCTAAACATACCCTCGACCTACTTGAGAGCGTACAAAGACGAGCGATCCGCCTGATCGGGGACTCGGCGCTGACGTCGGGACTACAGTCGCTATCACATCGAAGGCGCGTGGCCGACCTCTGTCTGTTCTACAGATATTATCACGGGTGCTGTTCTTCGGAGATTCTTGGCACTGTTCCACGCAATTCGGTCTATGTGCGCTCCACAAGACAATCCGACGGATCGCACCCGTTTGTGGTTCATCTCCCGACAGCGCGAACCTCCCTGTATCAGAACTCGTTCCGTTACAGAGCGGGGAAGCTGTGGAACTCCCTTCCCACGCGAGTGTTCCCGGAGCGTTACAACCTGCAACTGTTCAAAAAGAACTGCAACAGTTATTTGATGGCATCTCGGGGCGCCCACTCGACGCTATAGGTTCGCCTCTCCCGAGAGAAGTCTAATAAAAAAAAAAAAAAAAAAAAAAAAAAAAATGTAGCATATGACTTTTACCTTGCTGTCAAGTTGGCTACTGTGAAATAGGCTCCTTGTCATATAAAAATTTTCCTCGCTTTGAGCAAAGCAGCCTCTACATGTCTGTTGAAATACAGATATTGGTCTAGCCAGATGCCCAGGTATTTAACTAAACTCTTGGTTTCCAGTTTATCTCCATGCGGTCTCACGATAACTAGCTTTCGCCAGTTTTTTCTTGTGTCGTACGTGGCTTTATATAATGGAGTTCTAAATAGGATGGCTTCACATTTCTGGAAATTGATCTTAAGTTTCCAGTCATCGCAATACCGCTGCACTTTGTTGAAGTCTCGCTGTATTAACCTATTTATGATCTCAGCTTTCGGAGCTGTTCTGTAAATTATGAGATCGTCTGCGTACGCAATAGCCTGCGGAAGTGCATCTAATAAGTCGCTAATGTAAATGTTAAAAAGAATCGGAGAGAGTACCGCGCCCTGTTGCAAGCCATTCTTGATATTATACGTTTTATTAGAGGTCACATTACCACTTTTGACCACGAACCTCCTGTCCTTTAACATATCGTAAAGTACATATAGTAAAGGCTTATGTATGCCATGTCTGACCAGTTTGTAATACAACCCTTCGATCCAGGCGGTTTCAAAGGCTTTTTCCAAGTCGATCAGACAGGCACCTCTGCATTGGTTCCTACATTTATTCCATTGTATGTCGGAGACCAGTTTAGCTGCGGCATGTGTGGTTTCATGACCCGCCCTAAAGCCAAACTGGTTATTTGGAATAATGCTATTGTCGTCTACCCATTTTACCAGAGCTTTGTTAATGGTTTTTTCAAATACTTTACTGATGCTTGGGAGTAAACTTATCGAACACATGTTCATTGAAAATTGTGGCGAGAAGGCCGAATTTAGCGAGACAAAGACATATGCGTCCTTCATCTTGTCTCTGACTTCTGTTCATCTTGCGATAACCAGAATCACCCACATCCGTGAGGATGTTGGGCTCGGTCTCGGATCTCTGAAAAGAAAAGAGAAAAAGGGAGGGGGGGGGGGGGGGGTATCCAAGGATAGTGTGGACAGTGTTAGTCCGGGTGTTCTCTAGCTACTTTTATAGAGGGATGGTGGGAAAGAAATCGCACAAGACCGATAGGTCTTGGGTGCGGTAGTGAACGCAGATCACGTCTTTAGCGTCTGATAATCTGCGCTTTCGTCGGTGTGTATGTTTGTGTTTGTGCCGTCTTGTACTGTGGGTTCGTGTGTGTGGTTTGTTAATAGTAGACCCTATGGGATGGGTTCAGGAATCCTCTATTATAGAGGGGAATGTTGTTGGGAAGGGTGCTTTCTTCAGTTTTGTACTGAAGAAGAAATTGTGGAGGTTTGATCCGAAGAGATCGAGAGAGAGAAGGGTCAAGAACGCAAGAGTCCCGTACAAGTAGGTTCTCGCTGTTCTGAATGTTTTCGAGGTACTTACATGCTAATTGAAGCAAGTACTCGTCGATAGGGGTAATGGAGGCGCCTTCGTATAGGTGAGAGTTGGGGTAATGACGATCGTCAGGCCTTCTAGTGTGATTGGTGCATCTTCTGAGGAGTTTCCTTTCGAAAACCCGAAGTCTTTCCATTTGGGCCGAAGATATGCAGGACCATATGGGAAAGGCGTACGATATTCCAGATCGGATTAGCTGTTTATAGCAGAGAAGCTTAACTTTGGTGTCAACTTTGTTCCTCCATTTCAAGATGTTGTGCAGTTGCTTAGACCGACCGAGGCCCCTTTGGAGAATGTGGGTCACATGTTTGATGAAATTCATTTTTGGGGTATAAGTGACCCCAAGATATTTCATCTTGTCCTGTGGTATAATCGTAGTATCTCCCATTTTTATTCGAATATTCTGTGAATATCGAGAAGTAGGTTGGGAGTGTTTACTACTCAGAATTATGGTTACTGCTTTGGATGGATTAAGTCGGATTTTCCATCGACTGTAATACTGATACAGTTCGTCCAAGTGACGGTTGAGTCGATTTGTTGCGAGGTTAGGGCCTTTGGTTGACGTGTACACCAGGACGTCATCCGCGTAGCATGTCTGATTTACTCTCCCGTCCACAGGGCGGGGGATATCGGAGGTGTAAATATTGAATAAGATGGGGCCTAGAATGGAGCCCGGTGGTACGCCTGCAGCGGCGTGAAAAGTTCGGGAAAGCTTTCCATTCACTCTAACTTGGAAGGTTCTGTTTCGAAGGAACGGGTAGATGATGCTACATAGCGTTCTACTAAGGCCAGTGTTCAGTAGTTTAAAAGCGAGACCTTCGATCCAAGTCGTATCAAAAGCTTTTTCAATGTCTAGGCTTACCGCAACGGTGGGTTCCTTAGTAAAGAGCCGCACGCAGACGTGGTTTTGAAATAAATTGAGAGCCATAGTGGTGCTGTGCGCTCTTCGAAATCCGAATTGGAAATCGGGTATTAGGTGCCCGGCACTGATAAAGTTATATAGTTTCTCGTATATGAATTTTTCATATATTTTGCTGATGCAAGTGAGAAGCGAGATAGGGCGAAAGTTCGAGGGGTGATACGTTGGTATCCCAACTTTTGCTGTTGGACAAATAATAGCGTGCCTCCAAGCTTGGGGAATGTACCCTATGTTGTAAGCATGGTTGAACAGAATGGAGAGCTTTATAAAGAATAAGGCAGAAAGCCTTCGCAACGAGTGGTATGACATGTTGTCGATACCAGGTGACTTCTTAGGGTGTTGAGATTTAACCAGGCTCTGTAGGGTATTTAGTGTGATGAAACCGTGACCATTATCACGTGTGTCATCGAAGTATGCACTGTTAGTTGGGTTAAAGACAAGAATTGGCTCGTTGAAGTCGTCCAACTTACTTTGGACCTCTGAACTAACGATTGCATTAGTATCCGTGTCGCCATCTTGGAGAGTAAGTTTGTGGTTGTTTTCGAAGGTCTCTCCGACGATATTTGCTTTATTGGTGTCGTTATTGACAACAACACCATTGTGCATAATTGGTTTTTATAAACGTTCTGGTCCATCTGAATACCCTTCATCTTGTCTTCCAATTGTCGGGTACGATTGTTTTGGATTCTCTGTTTTATCAGTGTACCAATATTGTGAATAATGGATCGCAATAATGGCTCCCTTTGCGTAAAGCGATGACGAAATCTCATTCTGCAGAGCTTTTTACGCTCCCGGATGAGACGAAGAGTGAGGTCGTCCTGGGGGATCTGATAGGTCTTTTCAAGTTTGTACTTCGGGTCATGAGTCTCCGAAGTTTCAACTAGAATCTCGTGAAGTCGTTTTGCAGCGTTGTTTATCTCAACCGTCGTTAGGTTCCTGTCAGTGGGAAGAGAGAATTGGTGGAGTTTATCGTTCAATGTAATATTGAAGTTGTCCCAATTTGTCCGCCCATAATCGGGTATGTATCTGATATGAGCCCGAGATGCTCGATAGCCACGAATGAATGTGGTCACAGCGTTGTGGTCAGATACACCCGCTGAAACTTGAGGAGGAGTGATTTGTGGAAGTAAGTCTTTGGACACAATAAATATGTCCAGAATTGAGTTACCTCGAGTACCAACCGTGGGTGCGACTATTTCGAAGTTTAGGGCATACATGTTTGCGGTGTACCATTGGTACAGTTTTGTTGGCATTTGGGCAAGAGACATAGTTGTTCCAGTGAGGATGTCTGGAGTTAAAATCGCCGCCTATGATGAAGGGTGTATGCCCCGAGGTCCTTATTAGTTTTCCGATATCTTCGGGATTAATGGGGCCATTATTGGTTTTATGCGAGTGGTATACGGAGTATTATCCATTCTATCATTATTAGTCAGTTGCAGTTCAACTCCAGACACCTCTATGGTTTCAAGGTGTGGGAGGTCAATAGCTTCATGGCGAAGTCCGCTATTAACCAGTATACAAGTTCCACCTCCGTTGATGGTGGGACCGCCAGTGAGGGTTCGGTCTCTTCGAATCATGGAGAAGTTTGGGAATACGGATACTCATCTCCATCATCTGTGTGCGACGTATTTATACCGTTTCTTCATTCTGATTTGGCGTTTCGTTTCCGTCCGTTCCATAGTCTCGACTTTTCTATTCCAGTTTTCAAGTACTTTCTAAAATAATCTCGTACTTTGTTTCGAACTTTCTCGAAGATTCCAGCACTGATTGTCATATGCGTCACATTATGTTATAATTATTTGTGTGGAGAATCTATTAACAGTTGTCTCTAATATAGGAAAATGATCGTTTTGTTCTTCCTGTTGTGAATGTATTGTCGCATTAATACTAATGTTATCATTGTTGGCTTCTACATTTATAATATTTATTTCTTCGGTATCGGCATTTATTCTCGACATGAAATCTGCTACCTTGCTTTCTGGCCCTTTAATATAATTAATGTTGATGTCATATTCTCCAAGTTTAAGTAGCCAACTTTGTAACCTGTGATTAATGTCCTTTCCTTTGTGTTTGGTTTGTAACCATTTAAGAGGCTGGTGATCGGTTAGAAGATCAAAGGTTCTACCATAAATGTATGGCCGAAAGTAGTTGACTTGTGGCATCTCTAACAGATACACACAATTCACAAGCAAAATAGTAAAGGACACCGAACGAAAATCGAATAAGAAAATACATCAGAACCGTATACCTAGCGATAACAAAAATAATTCACATCAGTGGAGTATAGTCGAGTTTAAAAATCAAATTCTAAACACGGTCAGTAGCCTGATGGGTAACGCTTAGTTTCCATTTTTTTCGTGATTCAAACTGTCATAGCGTCAGTTCGAATCACACGATCTTCTTCACTATTATTTCAAACGCTATAGACTCCCCAGACGATAGCGAGCAGTTCTTTTTCCGTAGTAGAGTATTTTCTCTCGTGGTCGTTTAGGGTTCTGCTGGCAATACTTAATGGGTGATTGTCCTGTGTAAGGACTGCGCCTAAAGCAAAATCGCTAGCGTCTGTTATAAGTTTAAATCTCTTATTAAAATCCGGGTATTTGAGTATTGGTGCATTAGTTAGCAATTTTTTAAGTTTTTGGAAGGAATCTATATATTGCGGATCATTTTTATTCACTTTAGGGTTCTTCTTTAGGTATTTAGTCATTCCGTGGGCTACTTTTGCATAGTCCTTGATAAATTTTCTGTAATACCCAGTCATTCCTAGCAAAGCCTTTATTTGTTTTTGGGTTTCAGGTATTTTGAGCTTTTGAATGTTTTCTATTTTACTCATATTCGGCCTTATGACATCTGTTGTAAGGATGTGTCCTAAATACTCTATAGTTTTGGTAAAGAAATTACATTTATCTATTTGGATCTTTAAGTTATTTTCTAGATTTTATGGATATCATCAGTGTGTTCTTCTATTGAAGTGCTGAAAATTAATATATTGTAGCGAGCTTAGGGTTCGCTGGATTGATTATTTTGAATAAATAAGAGCCGTTAAATCGATTTCTAATTAATATCACACTTTATTAATTTGTTTATAACAACCGTACTTATCCGGTACACTCAACAATTCTCTTTTTTTTTTCTCTGGCACCATCAGCTGTCTCGACGTCTTTTTATCGTTTTTCACATTCTCATTTCGTTTCCGTCCGTTCCATAATCTTGGATGTTCTAGTCTCCAGTTTTCCAGTACTTTATAGAATATTCCAGTGCTTGTTTTGGACTTTCCCGAATATTCTAGTACTGACTGTCATATGCGTCACAATATCATCTAAATATACAATACAGATTCGATTTATCTACTCTCTAAGAACTGAATTGATTAGTCTTTGAAATGTTGCTGGGGCGTTCTTTAATCCGAATGGCATTCTAACGAACACATAATGTCCTAATGGGGTAAAAAACGCTGTCTTTTTCCTATCATCTTTCTTTACTAGAACTTGATGGAAGCCCTTGGCGAGGTCTAAAGTCGTGAAGTATATTTTCTATATTGGGTATTGGAAATTTGTCGCTCATCGAAACTTCGTTAAGTTTTCTGTAATCGACGACAATTCTCCACTTTTTCTTACCTGAATTATCGATCTTCTTCGGAACGATCCATAACGGCGAATTGAATGGAGAATTGCTCTCCATGATAATGCCTTGTGTAGCGTTTCTTTTATTTGTTTACTAATTTCTTCTTCATGAATCTGGGGGTACCTATATATTTTGGAATATATAGGTTTTTCCGTTGTAGTTATGATCTCATGTTGGATTTCATGAGTATGTGTTAATTTTTGTCCCTCATGAAATAGCAACTCTATTTTTGTTGATTAATTTCCTAAGGATACCTTTTTCCTCTGGGTTCATATCTTCCCGTTCTAATTTTCTTAATGTATCTTCCTTAAGTTTTGATTCCTTTAATGAGTATATTTTCTCGTATTTAAATGGACAGGAATTTTTTGTTCTACTACCATTAATTTCAATGAATTCTTCGTTTAGATTGATAACAGCTCGCAAAGGTTTAAGGAGATTTTGTCCTATACGGCCATCAAATTGCTTGTTATGAAAAGAAGTTAATTTCCAACTCATGTGATTCTCTTCATTGAATTCTCTTGGCAATGGTGTTATTATTTCACAAATACACAAGTGATGATTGATAAATGACCAGTGATCACGTTACAGTTTCTGTCCATGTTATCGCTTCTCTGCCTTATGGCTAAGACAAAGTGTAGTTTCTGTCTATGTTCTCACTTTGTTATTAAAACGCAAGTGAGTTTTGATTTTTTAACTTGCTGTATGTTTTTCCTCGTGTGATTTAGTAATCGTAGTAACAACACGTCACTAAATGTAAAAAAAAATCACGGCTTATATTAAATTATATATTTTTATATGAAAGACGTGGTCAAGTGGTGAAATGGATAAAATTGTGATTCGAATTCAAACACCGGAAGGTATAAAACGTGTAGAAACTGCACCCGAAGTAAGTGTTTATGAATTTAATTATATCGTACGAGAATCCTTAAAGATAGAAGAGAAATTTTCACTTTTTATGGAAAGAAATTTTACTACAGAATTATCACCGAGCACATCGGAATCCTTATTTTCGAAAGGTATAAAACATGGCGACCTCGTTTTTCTAAAGCAATACAAGACTCGGGAAACTGGAGAAGAGAATCTCCAATCAACGCCTTTTGCTTATAACCTTAATTCCCTTTTCAATTCCACAATGGACATAATACCGGCAGAAGATGAAGTTGATGCGGTGCTCTCAAAAATGGATGGCAGAATTGAACGGGGACGTGACCCGAAACTATGTCGCCACAATTCGAATGGATGTTGTGTGCATTGTTCACCAATAGAACCATATGACGAGGCATACTTAAAGGAGCAGAATATTAAGCATTTATCCTTCCACTCATATCTAAAGAAACAGTCATCCGGAATAGATCGGGGAAAATATTTCATTTTCGAGGACATTAACTGCCGAATAAAAGGCGGTTGTAGGGAACATCAACCATGGCCGAAGGGTATATGCTCACGATGTCAACCCTCAGCCATAACGTTAAATCGACAAACGTATCGTCATGTAGACAATGTAATGTTCGAGAACGCATCCATCGTAGAGAGGTTTCTAAATTACTGGAGGATAACAGGCCATCAAAGGTTGGGATTTTTATATGGGTCGTACGAACTTAACTCTGATGTGCCACTGGGAATACGAGCTAAAGTTGCTGCCATTTACGAGCCACCACAAGAGACTACAAGAGATTCTATCGAACTCTGTAATAATAATGCAATCAAGGATGTTGACGAGGTTGCGAAGGCTCTTAACTTGAAAAGAATTGGTTGGATATTTACAGACCTCATTGCTGAGGATACCGGTGCTGGTACTGTGAAGCAAATTCGGGGTATTGAAACGCATTTCCTCACAGCTCAGGAATGTATAATGGCTGGACATTTTCAAAACTGCCATCCTAATTTTTGCAAGTATTCTTCAACCGGTGTTTTCGGCTCTAAGTTTGTAACGGTGTGTGTTACCGGCAGCAAAACAAAACAGATACAAATGGAAGGATATTCAGTTTCGGCTCAATGTATGGCTCTGGTTAGAGATAATTGTCTAGTTCCTACGAAGAATACACCGCAACTTGGTTACATTAGAGAATCAACGGACAAACAATACGTACCTGATGTTTTCTACAAGGAAACTGACAAGTATGGAAACGAAGTGCAGCGTTTAGCTCGTCCCCTGCCAGTGGAGTATTTGTTGGTTGATATTCCAGCTTCTACTCCTTTACAGCCCCAATATACTTTTACTCGGTGTGATAGTCGCAACTCATTTCCCATTGAAAACCGTTATATAGATGGACATTTACAGCACTTTAATGCCCTCAATGCGTATTTGTCTCAGTGGAAAGACGACGAATTCATCGAAGCAATGTCCGACTTTCATCTTCTCATATTTTTGTACAAATTGGATGTAGGGAATTTAAAATCTGACCTGGGAGTCCTTTTTGATGCCATTCGGACGAAGGATCCACTGCTAGCAAAGGAATTTAAGCAGAAAGAATCATGGACTATGGTAGAATCTTTAATTTCAAAGGAAGCTTCCCGTAGAACTCTTGACGGTGCTCGAATGTTCGAAAATGATGGAGGGAACAACGAACACCATTCTTCGTGGAGCTGTCATCATTGTACATTTATAAATGAGGAAGAGGACAATTCGTGTGAAATTTGTGGACTACCTAAACAGGCGAGTTAAGAAATTTCGGTTTTTGAGTACACAAGTTTCGTCGTGTTTTGGATCTTCGGAGGTGAGAGATTTGGTTAACCCGTGTTTACGTCAAAGGATTATTGATCAATAGTCTCAGTGGTCTTGAAACGAATTCCCAGTTAATGTATATGTACTAATAAATTGGTGACATATTGAGTCAATTAATTAAAGTTTCTGGTGAGAATTTTTTGTGTTTTTTGGTTTGGTTTTAAATCCACATTTATTTCCATTTGAATCCCATATTTTACCTAAGACTAAATGTTAAATTCTGTTATATACGTATCATTCTTACATTTCATGACATGACATTTAAGGGTACTCCAAAATCCCCTTTTGTGTGCGCGTTTGTGTAAAAAAAAACATTAACTTACCGGTTCTTTGCAAGTATTCTAAATTATAAAATATCAATTTATTGTATTCGTTATGCTATTCGGCGTACAATTACTTTTTGTTTTTTAACGTATGATAATAATCTATGCGGCTATGTGTAGGAGGTATTCCTCTTTAAATTTGTGCTTTTTTTACGATATATCATTTTTTTGTTTGTTTTTAGTTGGCTGGCAAAAATAAAGAAAAAAGAAACAAAATGTACAAACATAAACAATTATTTATTAAATAAAAATAAAAAATAATTAGGAATGGGGGATGGGAAAGGAAACCGCTGCGCCTGAGACGCATACTATGTTCGACGACTTAAAGTCCTTCCTTCGTAAATAATAGGTACTCCATGCTTATTTTGGATAAGACTATGGGTGTAAGACGTATGTGTGCCGTCCTTGACACTGATTCTACTCCTATCCCCATTGATCAGACAATCCACCAAACACTGGAATTACCGCACTGCACCATTAATTCCGGCTACTATCCGCTCAGCTCACTGCTCGTAAAGGATACACTAACATATAATTGGTTGGTGATCCCCACTTTTTCTATTTAACTTTATTGTTTGTATTTTGGTTAAATGAAAAATCTACATATTTTTTATTTTTGAGTTTGTTTTAATATTTAAGTGCTATACTAATTTGTTTACAAGACGGACGTATTTAGCGACACAATGGGTTACTGTTTTATTCATAGGTTCACTTTATGCACTGATTTACATGAGGATAAATTTGGAATTACAGATTAAACCAGTAGGCAGACACTTGAGCACTCGCGCAGCGACTTAATGTAGACGCACCGACAGACGACTCTGTATTTATTTGACGTTTAACGTGGATGGCACGACTTGTCTCCACGGAATCTGTGATGAGATTGAATTATTTCATCGAAGCGATAGGATACCAGAATCCCATCATCGCTTCGATGACCAAATTTGGTAATATGTCCCTTTTGCGTTTGGTTCAACACAAAAGGGGTGGAAATACAAACACGATGATTGCTTCTCTGCTCATCGTGTGCGTCCGCAAGTATGCAGACATTGCATAAGTCCCCTTTAAGGTTCGCAGCAGGTGCGAGTATCTCCACGGCAAAAGGGTTGAAATGTTTACACGATCAACGACTGCATAAAGCATTATTGCTGATCGTGTACATTTCGCCGGTATATTCTCGCAATCGAAGTCTGATGGTAATTTTCCATTTGCGAATTCGACTGCCAGGGCGCCAGCCGGATGCCTTCATGTATCGGTCGGTCGGGTGATCGATCGAGGTGGGCATGCTGTGCCAAAGCAAGATGCTTTTTCCTGCTGGTGTGCAGCTGGCGTGCAAAAGAATATCGTGTAGATATTGCACAGGCAATATTGGTTGCTTGGTTGTTAAACCAAATTGCTTTGAAAATATCGTATTTGTTGCCGCTGGAATTCATATCAGCTAGAATTAATGTTTCACCGGTTTTTCTAATGTTACAGGTACGGCATGGAAGGTAAGTACAGGCTTTTAGTGTACCTCAGGAAACTGTTAACTTTTGTACCTGTAAGGTAAGTAGTGGCGTTCAATGGAACTGCCACGGTACTTGTTTTTCTTATTGGTTGTATGCTCTAGATGGGGTTTTTTACTTAGGTTTATTGGAAGATTGGTTAGTGGCGTTCGAAGGAACCGCCACAAGACCTTTTCTATCCAAGAAGGGGAACGCTTCTGGGGGAATAAACCCGGTCTGGAGAGTAGTCTCCAGATACTTGTCATTGGGATAGAATGCCTCCGAGATAAGATTATTTTTACTGCACATTGCCCTTGCAGTGTGACCACGGATAACTCTGATTATGAAGTTATCTATCCTGTTTAGTCCTGATTTGTCATACAGGACTTTATTTGGATAGAACTTCTTATGTTGCGACTCTGGTGTTCTATACATTGCAAGGCAGCACAAGCACTGCATCTTGAACACCCGACACTTTTCCATGTAGAATGGTGATGTTTTATACCATACCGGACAGCCAAAACCCAACACTGGTCGGATGAATTCCGAGTATGATATTATTTCGACTTTAGAGACTAGAAACTAATACGGAATAGACATCTTGTCATTGCATACGCGTTTTGCGGTAAGAGCAGCGAAAAACGCTAATCAAAATAAAGATACTGTCATGATACATGAAGTGCCACCTAGCGTGAACATTCTATTGTATCTGTCATGACACATGAAGTGCCACCTAGCGTGAACATTCCAGGGCACTCGGCAGTTCGTGGCTTTCGCGTCAAGCTGATAGTTCGTTTGGAAGTTACCTTGAAATATAAAGTTTATTAAAAATTATAAAACTAAATACAAAGACTTGTTATTTAATAAAACATAACATGGCGCAGTCGGTTAAAAAGTTTTAAAAAGGAGGACGCAGTTGAAATACCCAGATTCTCGGCACGTGCCGAAACCGACGACGACAGTACGCCGCCATTAGCAGATCTACGCAACGAGGAGAATCATGTTGAGAATCCGTTAGATCCCTCAAGATCCTCCTGCTCCTATTGAAAACCAAGAAATAGACCAAGGGGTAAACCCAGCGGGAAACCAGGCTCAAGAAGAAGACATGGACGACTAAAACGCTGCGATGGAGTCGTCCATGCGGCCACCCGCCACCCTCTCGTTTGAAGGTAACCTTAAAGAAAATTGGCGCAAATGGAGACAACGTTTCGAGCTCTACCTGAAGGCAACAGCACTCGATACGAAGCCCGCAGAACGACAAGTTGCAGTTCTCCTTCATGTGATAGGAGAGGAAGCGTTGGACCGATTCTACACGTTTGGTTTGACGGGCGATGAGAAAAAAGTGCTGCTGTAATTGCTGCTTTCGAAAACTTTTGCACGTCCAAAGCAAATGAAAGTGTGGATCGTCATATTTTTTTCACACGAAAGCAGCAACCAGGTGAAACCTTTTCGTCGTTCATCACCGACTTGAGAAAGCTGAGCAGTGTGTGTGGTTTGGTTATCTCCGTGATAGTTTCATAAAAGACAGTGTTATCTGTGGTGTGCTTGACCAGGATTTGAAAACAAGATTGTTGCGAGAGGACGATCTGAAACTGGAAAAGTGCATACACATTCGTAAAGCAGCTGAGCTATCACAACCACAACTCAAAACATTGGAAGCTGAGTCAAAAGTGAATGTGATAAAAGCATCGACCAACCAACAGAAGCAGAAAAAGAAGGGGAAGCAGCCAAGCAATAAGCAGCAGTGCCAACAAATGGCAGCACATTAGTCAACTCGCAAGCCGTGCCATCGCTGCCGGAAGTTTCGTTCCATGAACCAGTGTCCGGCGTGGGCAAAGCAGTGTACAAGGTGCAGTAGAATGAATCATTTCGCATAAGCATGTAAAGGCCCTTTGGGGTTTTGATGTTCTTTATTGAACGATTGTATTAATATATATATATACACATATATATATATATATATATATATATATATATATATATATATATATATATATATATATACATATATTAAAATAGAAAACCAGCTCTCAGAATCATTTGAAATCCGGGACGGACTAAAACAGGGGGATGGCCTCTCACCATGCCTTTTTAATCTTGTCCTGGAGTATGTTATCAGAAAGGTACAAGATGACAACACGGCCGGATCATCCCTGAACGAGGTCACACAAGTGCTCGCCTATGCGGATGACATCGCCGTTCTGGGCGATAATCTCGAAACTGTAAGTAAACACTGTGAAATCATCATGCAAGCAGAAGATGAAGACAAAACAAAATACATGATTACGGCGAGAGAGGCGTACCTCAGAGACCACATATAAACGTCAGGGCCAAGATAGTTGAAAATGTCAAAGAATTTAAATATCTGGGAACGATACTGACGACCAGAAACGAAACGTCGAAGGAAATTAACAAAAGACTACACTCCGGTAAGGCTAGTTGGCATGCCGCCAGTAAACTGTTGAAGTCCAAACTGCTATCACGTAATATAAAGCTCCGTGTCTATAGAACCATAATCATGCCGATTGCTCTATACGGATGCGAAACATGGGCTCTCACAAAACGGGAAGAAAACAAATTCCGCGTATTCGACAATAACGTTTTAAGGGGTATCTTTGGCGGTAAATTTGACGAGGAGTCAGGACAACGGAGGAAACTCCACAACCACGAATTGGAGGACCTACAATAGTGAGAGTAATTAAGTCGCGAAGATTAAGATGGGCCGGACACGTAGCGCGAATGGGCGATGATAGGACCGTGCATAGAATTCTTGACGGTAAACTAACGGGAAAGAGATCGACAGGACGGCCGCGACGGAGATGGGAGGACAATGTTAGATTGGACCTCGAGGAGATCGGTTCGGATGGTCGAACGGGGAAGGAGAGCGCACAGGACAGGGAGCAATGGCGGGGCTGAGTCGGTGAGGTCATGAACTTCCGGGTTCCTACAGGTCAATAAATAATAATAATAATATAGATATATATATATATATATATATATATATATATATATATATATATATATATATATATATATATATATATATATATATATATACATATCTAATAGATAATGCATTATATCAAGAAAAAACAAAACACGATAGTCTATATTAAGTAACAACCCTTTAAGTTGATTCCATCCTTCTAAACTGGGCCAATTTTACTACTCACCATCTCAAAAATACCCTAGTGACAGTAAGAATTACACCCCTCCGTTTTTTTTCAATGTTTAGATTTTTGTTTTATTTCCTCGCACATCATTGTGAACAAATTTGAGCCGGAATTTCCAATTAAAGTTGCGTGAGTATATCGAAATTGGATTTTTTTTTTAAACTTGCTAACACATTGACAGAGGGTTGTTTCAAATTTCGGTTTATCGTTAATTTAACTGTGTAAATTACTTAACATCCCGAAAGGGACTATTCGCTAAATACCCTTTTTACAAAGGAACTACATCTCACCACTATAGTTAGTTAATTTTTAACTGTTAGGAACATTAAACCAGGATTATTAACATACAATTTTCCAGATCTGTTACCCAACGTTAATAAGTAGAACCCTCTGTTTAAAAGATAAAAACAATGAACATAAAATATAGGAACTTAATTTGATTTAATGTCTGCCACCTGAAGTTTGTATTATTTTCGAAGAGGCTTCGCACTAATGAATTACATCAATTAATTTCCAGAAAATTACGCATACATTTTTCAAGCTTGAAACCCCATCGTAGCGTTGTTAGGAATTGTTTGATTACGCGAATATTAGATCTCGAATCCATTCCCTACTTCCTTGGCCAGGTGAAAAATTAACGAGAATTTACGAATTCAGCGTGTGCAGTAAAATGAAATTAATTCTGTGCCTGCAAAGCTCCCCAACAGAATTCAACAAATGCACAGGGGGATGCCTCGACAAGATGCACATGGAACACTGGCTACGTCTCAATCGAAAAGCAATTATTTGTATGTGAAGTCACCGATGCATTTAGTGTAATATCAGGATTGCTTGGTACCTTACAGTGGTGGTGCGCTCGACCTCTGTTTGGCAACTGGGATCTGTGGTCTAAGGACGATACAGCGACTGAAACAAGGATGGTGCGCTGAGTTAATGGCAATTTATTGTACGACCTGGGATTGCAAACAATTGAGTGATACGTTATTTTTACCCACTCACACAGGCATGGTTCAATGGCGACCCTGAAAGTACATGTATGAGTAAATTGTGGCCACTGGTTTCAATAATGGAGCTTCTTGCTAGTTTTATCTACGTTTACGGAGCTTACATATATGGTGACACTGTGATAAACAAATTATTTTTATGGTTAGCAGGAATCCTTGTCGGCGAAATGAATAGAACGCGTATGAAGTGGTTGTCGATTACTTGATGTTTTTAATATATTCATCTTGTACGTCCTTACAGTATGATGGGAGACCACTTATTATTGGGCATGCAAAACCTCATAATATTAAGGCAGATATATGCTGAATGACATGTACGGTAATGGTAAAACGATATTTACATATTTTGAAATCAACATATAAATGTGTTAATTGATTCTATATCTTAGTGTGCGTATATTCCATTTTATATGAAAGTCCTTACAAACGGGATGGTCAAACACTTCTCCATCATAACGCACGGATTCAGCTTAAATGAAGTTATTCATAGGAATTTAAAAACGCGATTCACAAACTATAATATAATGCTCGATTATTTCAATGGTAGAGATGGCAAACATTGACTTAAATGCTTCTACAGGTTAAACTCAATTGCTCACCAAAATACGATGACACACCGTGAATATATGGTGATATTACGAGACCACCCTACAAGCTAGGTAAGGAACCAATACTTTTGCACTGCGAAGGGGCTATATGACCAAGTATCCTACGGCTGAATGGTCACCTAATGTCGCATGTGGCGTAGTCTCACGTATCTCATGCCTGCGCGACCACTATACGATTTATTCCTTAAAATAAGAAAAGTGATAACCGAACGCATTACCGCCAGCCCCAAATTTAGGAAAATAAGAACGCAATTAAAAATACATCAATTGAACGCAAACATTGTTTTCTTCGTTTGATTGCCACGCCGGCCAGGTTTTCTTTTCTCGAAAGTCCAATAGGAATTCGAGTAACATTCCGGTGATGACAATTCAGATTCAGAGCTCCTCGATAGTATAGTGGTTAGTATACCCGCCTGTCACCCGGGAGACCGGGGTTCGATTCCCCGTCGGGGAGCCCCTGGCGCAAGACTAATGACCTTGCCCAGAAAAAATAAATCATTATGGAAAATTTAACAAGCCTCAAGACTTGCTAAATAAGGCCAAGACCGGTTCCCGGTTGTAGTGCCGATGATGATGATGATGATGACAATTCAGATGCACTTTAGTCATCCTGTTCACAACCAACTCACAAAAAGGTAAAACGAGGTACCATCAACTGCATGAGTAGGGTCTAGATTCTCTGGATTCTCGGCCGACAATACGAAAGATCTTTTAGGTGTTGATTTTGAGACGTTGTTCCAAACTCAAACTCCGCGTAAAATAGTTTTTTATTAATCGTTATAAAATTCATTACTAAGAAAAATAAAGAATACATTTTTGACTGGGTCCAAATTTTCCTTTTTCTACGAATGTGGTACGACAAATTTTTGTGAAAATATTAGGTTATTAGGTCCGCGCGAACGCTCCGCTACCTCCCCGCAACCCACAATGGCCTGCCTCAATCGGGAAACAAAGTCGGTGGTATCTCCCGCAGGTAGTTGTTGCATTACGGAGAGCTGTGCACACAACTCTTCGTAGGACACTTGCGGTTATTAAGCGTTCCTTAGGCGCCGCTTCAGCTCCAGGAATGTCCCGGGTGGCGCCTTACTTATCAGGTGGTATGCTTCATCGCTTAATCTCGTGGACAACGACTTAAGGAAGCTCTCTTCCTCCTCCTTCGCCAAACATCTAAGGCGTCCTTTTGCAACTATCTTTGAACATTTGCAGTTCACTAACTGCGTTTGGACCATTTGCCCAGAGGACATCGGGATCATCTTTAAGACGAGATCAAAAATCCTGTCCACACCTAACTTTTTCCTTGAAGGGACTCGCGGATGGTTAGCGTCCAAACTGTTAGGTGTGCCCGGTGTAATTGGGAAAGTCTGTTTATTTCTTGGCGTACTCTGTGGAGGCCAAGAAGGTAGCGATTTGGGCGAAGGAGAGCTCGGTCTGCTTCGTTTCAGGTGCTTCCTTGTTTTCATCAAGGTGCATGCTGTCCTTAATTTTAATTGTTTAGGGTAGGCTACTAGAAACCAAGCGCGAGCAAACTCATGAGAGCCTAAGAAAATAAAATCGGGACTAGAATAAAAAGAAACAAAGAAGAAGAGTTAACGACCTCGTCAGACCTTTGGATTGACAGGGAGAAGCGGCCAAAATTATCGATCTGGGGAACCTCGTCGGTTGGAGAGAAAAGGAAAAAACGAAGATTCAAAAAATGGGGAACTTCGTCAGTCCCTAGGCCAACTATCAAGCGACGAGCAGGTAGGGGAGGTTACCATGTAATATGAGGCGACTTTACAACTTTTCTTTTACGAATGTTTGTCACGAATTTTGTGCCAGCTTCGTTACTAGAACTTCCATTCTTCTGACTCGGTTTGATTGTTCGCTCGCAAACTGCCCATTTACGACTTCTGACAGTATTTAAAACTATATTGCAACTTTTTCTTTTGTTGTATCATACCATCGATCACTGGTAGGATACTGATACAATCACACGCACAGGCACAAACTTCGCCGCGGACTTTCTAGGTGATGCAATAAGGATAACTCTGGCATTTCACAACCTTGTGAAGTGCCTTTCTGAAACGAAATTTCGATGTTGATTTATGATTCTAGGTGAACATGTTGCAGATATTTAGTAAGGTCTGGTACCATTTTATTTTTTAAATAATATGTTTTACACTTTGGAAAAACTCACCTTAAAATATCAGGGTTTATTTGGCAGGTAAACATTTTTTGTTGAAACAGCTCAAACTAAATATTCGAACTTCACGAGGGGAACTAAAAAATCGAAAACATTAAAAAAAGAACACCTAATATTTTGAAAAGGATTTGTCATGCCACACTCGTAGAAAAAGAAAAATTTGAACCCAGTCAAAAATGTATTATTAGTAATACATTTTATAACGATTAATAAAAAACCGTTTTACGCCGAGATTGAGTTCAGAACAACGTCTCAAAATCAACACCTAAAATATCTTTCGTATTTTTGGCCGAGAATCCAGAGAATCTAGACCTTACTCATGCAGTTGATGGTACCTCGTTTTACCTTTTTGTGAGTTGGTTGTGAACAGGATGACTAAAGTGCATCTGAATTGTCATCACCGGAATGTTACTCGAATTCCTATTGGACTTTCGAGAAAAGAAAACCTGGCCGGCGTGGCAATCAAACGAAGAAAACAATGTTTGCGTTCAATTGACGTATTTTTAATTGCGTTCTTATTTTCCTAAATTTGGGGCTGGCGGTAATGCGTTCGGTTATCACTTTTCTTATTTTAAGGAATAAATCGTATAGTGGTCGCGCAGGCATGAGATACGTGAGACTACGCCACATGCGACATTAGGTGACCATTCAGCCGTAGGATACTTGGTCATATAGCCCCTTCGCAGTGCAAAAGTATTGGTTCCTTACCTAGCTTGTAGGGTGGTCTCGTAATATCACCATATATTCACGGTGTGTCATCGTATTTTGGTGAGCAATTGAGTTTAACCTGTAGAAGCATTTAAGTCAATGTTTGCCATCTCTACCGTTGAAATAATCAAGCATTATATTATAGTTTGTGAATCGCGTTTTTAAATTCCTATGAATAACTTCATTTAAGCTGAATCCGTGCGTTATGATGGAGAAGTGTTTGACCATCCCGTTTGTAAGGACTTTCATATAAAATGGAATATACGCACACTAAGATATAGAATCAATTAACACAATTATATGATGATTTCAAAATATGTAAATATCGTTTTACCATTACCGTACATGTCATTCAGCATATATCTGCCTTAATATTATGAGGTTTTGCATGCCCAATAATAAGTGGTCTCCCATCATACTGTAAGGACGTACAAGATGAATATGTTAAAAACATCTAGTAATCGACAACCACTTCATACGCGTTCTATTCATTTCGCCGACAAGGATTCCTGCTAACCATAAAAATAATTTGTTTATCACAGTGTCACCATATATGTAAGCTCCGTAAACGTAGATAAAACTAGCAAGAAGCTCCATTATTGAAACCAGTGGCCACCATTTACTCATACATGTACTTTCAGGGTCGCCATTGAACCATGCCTGTGTGAGTGGGTAAAAATAACGTATCGCTCAATTGTTTGCAATCCCAGGTCGTACAATAAATTGCCATTAACTCAGCGCACCATCCTTGTTTCAGTCGCTGTATCGTCCTTAGACCACAGATCCCAGTTGCCAAACAGAGGTCGAGCGCACCACCACTGTAAGGTACCAAGCAATCCTGATATTACACTAAATGCATCTGTGACTTCACATACAAATAACTGCTTTTCGATTGAGACGTAGCCAGTGTTCCATGTGCATCTTGTCGAGGCATCCCCCTGTGCATTTGTTGAATTCTGTTGGGGAGCTTTGCAGGCACAGAATTAATTTCATTTTACTGCACACACTGAATTCGTAAATTCTCGTTAATTTTTCACCTGGCCAAGGAAGTAGGGAATGGATTCGAGATCTAATATTCGCGTAATCAAACAATTCCTAACAACGCTACGATGGGGTTTCAAGCTTGAAAAATGTATGCGTAATTTTCTGGAAATTAATTGATGTAATTCATTAGTGCGAAGCCTCTTCGAAAATAATACAAACTTCAGGTGGCAGACATTAAATCAAATTAAGTTCCTATATTTTATGTTCATTGTTTTTATCTTTTAAACAGAGGGTTCTACTTATTAACGTTGGGTAACAGATCTGGAAAATTGTATGTTAATAATCCTGGTTTAATGTTCCTAACAGTTAAAAATTAACTAACTATAGTGGTGAGATGTAGTTCCTTTGTAAAAAGGGTATTTAGCGAATAGTCCCTTTCGGGCTGTTAAGTAATTTACACAGTTAAATTAACGATAAACCGAAATTTGAAACAACCCTCTGTCAATGTGTTAGCAAGTTTAAAAAAAAATCCAATTTCGATATACTCACGCAACTTTAATTGGAAATTCCGGCTCAAATTTGTTCACAATGGTGTGCGAGGAAATAAAACAAAAATCTAAACATTGAAAAAAAACGGAGGGGTGTAATTCTTACTGTCACTAGGGTATTTTTGAGATGGTGAGTAGTAAAATTGGCCCAGTTTAGAAGGATGGAATCAACTTAAAGGGTTGTTACTTAATATAGACTATCGTGTTTTGTTTTTTCTTGATAGAATGCATTATCTATTATATATGTATATATATATATATATATATATATATATATATATATATATATATATATATATATATATATATATATATATATCTATATTATTATTATTATTTATTGGCCTGTAGGAACCCGGAAGTTCATGACCTCACCGACTCAGCCCCGCCATTGCTCCCTGTCCTGTGCGCTCTCCTTCCCCGTTCGACCATCCGAACCGATCTCCTCGAGGTCCAATCTAACATTGTCCTCCCATCTCCGTCGCGGCCGTCCTGTCGATCTCTTTCCCGTTAGTTTACCGTCAAGAATTCTATGCACGGTCCTATCATCGCCCATTCGCGCTACGTGTCCGGCCCATCTTAATCTTCGCGATTTAATTACTCTCACTATTTTAGGTTTGCGGTATTACTCCCCAATTCGTGGTTGTGGAGTTTCCTCCATTGTCCTGACTCTTCGTCAAATTTACCGCCAAAGATACCCCTTAAAACTTTATTGTCGAATACGCGGAATTTGTTTTCTTCCCGTTTTGTGAGAGCCCATGTTTCGCATCCGTATAGAGCAATCGGCATGATTATGGTTCTATAGACACGGAGCTTTATATTACGTGATAGCAGTTTGGACTTCAACAGTTTACTGGCGGCATGCCAACTAGTTGCGCGGGCAATGAAAAGGCAATTGCTTTTTTGTAAATTGGGGACTTTACTTTATTATTTTCAATATATATAATTTTTTGGCCGTGGCGTCGGCCTCCGTAAGTAAACTGATCTTGAAAAAAAAAAAAAAAAAAAAAAATGGGGTGGCGAGAGGCCGACTTTATGGAGACATGGACAAATGTGTACTTCATCTTCTCTCTGGCTTCTGGTCATCTTGCGATAACCAGAATCACCCACATCTGTGAAGATGTTGGGCTCGATTTCAAGATATCTGAAAAGAAAGGGGAAGGACGTATCTAAGGATAGTGTGGACACGGTTAGTTCAATTGTTCTCTAACTACTTGGATGGGGGGATGGTGGGAAAGAAATCGTACAAGACCGGTAGGTCTTGAGTGCGGTAGTAAACGCAGATCACATCTTTGCCGTCTGATAATCTGCGCTTTGGTCGGTGCGTATGCGTGTGTGTTTGTGCTGTCTTGTACTGTGCGTGCGTGTTTGTAGTGTGTCAGCAGTAGACCCTATGGGATGGGTCCAGGAATCCTCTATTATAAAGGAGAATGTTGTTGGGAAGGGTGCTTTCTTCAGTTTTGTACCGAAGAAGAAATTGTGGTGGTCTGATCCGAAGAAATCGAAAGAGAGAGGGGTCAAGAACGCAAGACTCCCGTTCAAGTGGGTTCTCGCTATTCTGAATGCGTTCGAGGTACTTATATGGTAATTGTAGCAAGTACTCGTCGATAGGGATAATGGAGGCACTTTCGTATAGGTGAGAGTTCGGGTAATGGCGACCGTCGGGCCTTCTAAAGTGGTTGATGCATCTTCTGAGGAGTTTTCTTTCGAAGACTCGAAGTCTTTCCATTTGGGCCGAAGATATGCAGGACCATATGGGAAAGGCGTGCCATATTCCAGATCGGATTAGCTGCTTATAGCAGAGAAGCTTAACTTTGGTGTCAACTTTGTTCCTCCACTTCAAGATGTTGTGCAGTTGCTTAGACCGACCGAGGCCCCTTTGAAGAATATGGGTCACATGTTTGGTGAAATTCATTTTTGGGGTATAGATGACCCCAAGATGTTTGATCCTGTCGTGTGGTCTAATCGTAGTACCTCCTATTTGTATTCGAATATTCTGTGAATATCGAGAAGTAGGTTGGGAGTGTTTACTACTCAGAATTATAGCTACTGCTTTAGATGGGTTAAGTCGAACTTTTCATCGAGTGTAACACTGATACAGTTCGTCCAGATGACGGCTGAGTCCGTTTGTTGCGAGTTTAGGGCTTTTAGATGACGTGTACACTAGGACGTCATCCGCATAGCAAATCTGGTTTACTCTACCATTCACAGGGCGAGGAATATCTGAGGTGTAGATATTAAATAAGATGGGGCCTAGAATGGAGCCCTGTGGTACGCCTGCAGCGGCGTTGAAAGTTCGGGAAAGCTTCCCATTCACTCGAACTTGGAAGGTTCTGTTTAAAACGAACTGGTAGATGATACTACACAGCGTTTTATTGAGGCCAGTATTCAGTAATTTAAAAATGAGACCTTCGAACTAGGTTGTGTCAAAAGCCTTTTCAATGTCCAGGCTCACCGCAATGGTGGGTTCCTTACTAAAGAGGCTTTCAAATATATTGAGAGCCATGGTGGTGCTGTGCGCTCTTCTAAATCCAAATTGGAAGTCAGGTATTATGTTCCTGACACTGATAAATTTATTTAACTTCTCGTATATGAACTGTTTATATATTTTGCTGTTGCAGGTGAGGAGCGAAATAAGACGAAAGCTTGAGGGGTGATCATTTGGTTTCTCAGCTTTTGCTATTGGGCAGACAACAGCATGCTTCCAAGCTTGGGGAAAGTACTCCATGATGTAGGCATGGTAGAGCAGAATGGAGAGCTTTATAAAGAATAAGGCAGAAAGCCTTCGCAACGAGTGGTAGGACATGTTGTCGATACCGGGTGACTCCTTGGGGTTTCGAGATTTTACTAGGTTCTGTAGGGTATTTGGTGTGACGAAGCCGTGACTATTATCACGTGTGTCGTCGAAGTATGCACTGTTAGCTGAGTTAAAGACAACTATTGGCTCGTTAAAATTGTCTAATTTATTGTGAACCTCTGAACTAATTATTGCATTCGTTTCCGGGTCGCCATCCTCGAGAGTGAGCTTGTGATTATTTTCAAAGGTCTCTCCGATGATGTTTGGTTTATTGGCATCATTATTGACAACAAGACCGTTGTGCATGATTGGTCCGGTGATACGAGAAGTGCCACATACCTTTTTAACATTTTTAGCGATTGTTTTGGATTCGTCGTTTTATCAGTGTGCCAATATTGTGAATAATGGCTCGCAATAATGGCTCCCTTTGCGTAAAGCGGTGACGATATTTCATTCTGCAGAGACTAATCTTGAAACTAAAATACGCCGCCCTTCTATACTCTGCATCTACAAGGATTTCTTTCAAAATTGTATATAAAAATTCCAAGAAGCACAAACAGGATTTGTGTGTGGTTCAATTGAAATGGGATACTAGGAAGTGTATGGGAATTTGGTTGAACAATTTCCTGGAAGGAAAAATCATGAACTGCCTTTGGAATTAGGTATTTCATAATATTAAGGTTATTGGGAATTGAATCAATGCGCGACAAATGGATTTTTGGTATACTTTGTCGCTCATATGATTCACTTTGGGAAGATAATTGGGATTATGGATAATAATGGGGATTGGATGGGAGTAGTGATTTAGGATCAGTATTTCCGCCCACGCCGCCCGCCCTTTAGAAACAAATCAATCTGGAAGAGATTCATTTTTTAGAACGGGTGAAATTTAAACATAAAGGGCGGTGGCATTTTGGTTTCGTGATAGTTTACATGTGTAATTGAATTTTTTTGTGTAGTACATATATTTCTTTTGCTTTCTGTAGTTTACATTATTTGGGATTATGGATAATAATGGGGATTGGGTGGGAGTAGTGATTTATTTGAAAATTCCGGGTCAAATTTGTTCACAATAGTGTGGCGTTTCTAGCAGATACACACGACTAGTGAAGACCAACACCACCAAAAGTACATCCATTAAAGCCGTATACCATAGCAATAATATACCATTTTCACATTTGTCGAAAGTATTTGAGTTTAGAAATCGAATTCACATACGCCGCACTGGCCTGATGGGTTGAGCTTTGGTTCTATATTTTTGTGATTCTAACCGTGTTAGCGTCGGTTCGAATCACTCGCTCTTCACTATCGTCGCAAACTATAATAGTATGTGAGGAAAAAAAAATCTAAACATTGAAAAAAAAGCGGAAGCTTGTATAATATTTCTTACTGTCATTAGGGTGTTTTTAAGGTGGTAAGTAGTATAATTGGGCCCAGTTATAAAGTATGGTATCAACTTCAAGGGTTGTTGTTTTGTTATTTCTTAATTGAATGCATTATCTTAATGCAGTCATTCAATAAAGAACAAAACGGGCTTCAATGTTAAGGGAAAATCCTGTGCGACATGGTGATTTAATTTAAAACTTCAAGATAAGCTAAGTATTAGGGGAAGCTTACGTTTATAAATATAAATGAGCCCTCCTCTCCGAGAATACCAGAACAATTATGGCAAACAACGACATTATTTTTGGTGTGCTAACCAACGACAAAAACGGGACAAATCCCTTGTCACCTGTTTAATTATCCCATTTAGGAAAATGCGACCAATAATGGCAACGAGAGAAGTGCTTAGCCTCAGCTTATCTCATGTCTATTAACCATGAATTGCGAACCGTTTACACAACAGATAAAGCACAACGACGTGATTCCGACTCAAATAAAAGGCACCAAGTTGTAGCAACTAACTTATGAACCTTTGAAATACTTTTGGCGCAAATGACGATATTTATCATTGTTTTCGAAACGTCCAGATTTGAGCAGTTTTTATATTAAACGTTTTTGTTTCCTTAATTTAACTTTAGGGTTCTTTACAACAATAAAGTACCGCATCATGTGCTCTGGAACATGATACGAACATAGTATCAGAAGAAGAGAATGCCGCACTAGGATGACAACTTTCATTTATTTTATTGGGTAGGCTTTCTATGCTCCGGTCGTTACATTAAACACACGTGGAATAAAAAAGTTTTCTACTTATCAAAGTGTTGTGAAGTTCGCTTCGTGACAACGGTGCCAATAACACTAATAAAGAAATTCCAATAATCAGTGACGAAGTGATATCGATATCATTTGCTTTCTAAAGGACATGAGTGAAAGGCAAGCTATTAGCGAGCGAAGAATGCCGATAATTAGCGCCCTAGTTTCGTTGAGTTCTGCCATTGCTAAGTCATTTGTTTTTACGAATTTGAGTAGGAGAAACATGGAGCATAATCTTGTCACAAGGTAAGGATCGATTTTTCAACTAGGTTAATAATATTGCAATTTTTTGCCCTCTTTGTGTGGCGATATGTTTTAATAAGAATTTTTTTTCTTCATAAACTGTAGAAGACGCACAATTAAAGATAGTACTATAGAAAAAAGGCTCTGATGCGTGCAACTATTGATCCTTATTAAGCAGAGGTTTCTGGTAATACAGAAAGTCGAGAGAGTTCCAAAATGCACAGCGGATTTCCTTTTCCCTGTGCCTCCGTCACTAGTAAAGTGGCCTTATTTATTACTTCGATATAGGCCTTTATTATCCTACATTTTTAAACTTCAAACTACATTTATACCTCAAGAAAATCTTCTGGCTCTGAAAGCAGTTTGAATTGGCGAGTCTAAACTCAGAGGAGTCAGGCTTGCAGGTAATTTTAGGCGGAGTGTGGTTTAAAAAACCGTACAAGACGCTGGACCTAGGCGCAGAAGGACTTACGTTCAACTCACGGCTGAGTATCATTGGTTAATTCACTGTTAATTTTTTTTTAATTTAGTTTCTTATTTGTAACTCTTGTTTTCTTTTTCTATATTTTTTATTATTTTCACTTACTCTTACTCGCTTTTAATTTGTTAGTCTATTTTTAATCCTAATTTTTAAGTTGTCCTAGTTTTTAAGACCTCAGCATTTACTTATTTTTAATTTTTAATTTAATTTGAATTTTTAATCTTGAATATTTTTATTTTTTTTTATTATTATTTTTTCTTCTTCTCATTTTTGATTTGCCATAGTATCTTAAGTTCTCTACATTTACATACTTTCCAATTTAATTTGAATTTCCTAATCTTTAATCATTAATTTCTTAATTTTTACTTTTATAATTTATAATTACTTCCTCTACTTTCTTTGTTACCCCTAATCACACCCCCAACCTCCCCAGTCATTGTTGGTTTCTAAACTACTGGTGTTTGTTAATATTTCAACACACACTAACAGGAATACACCTGTAAACATCTGACTCCCCCATCACTTACCCTAACCAGGTCTCCTTTTCAGGACTCTCCACTTTTTTTTTTCTTCCCTTACCAAGCCTCACGTTCTTTTCTCTCTCCACTCTTTCTCCTCCTATAACCGCTATCCCAATATGTCGTGTGGCAACCCAACTTGTGGAATTAGCAACTCCAATGCCGATTTCGTTCGCAGCAAAGCCATCTGCGGTAAAAATGTCCACGCCACCTGCGTGGGCCTGAACAAGCGCAAAAGAATTTCCCGACAACCTCTTGTTCTTTTGCGACGAATGCATCGATGTTTCGCTTTCCCATGTCCTTTTGGCTATCAAGCGCCTAGGAGACGCAATTGACGGCTCCCTAGGCACTAATCTCAAAACGATCTCTGATAAAATTTCACCTCTCGAGAGTAGCCTTAGGTGTATTGACGACCTTGCCTCTCTCCACCATAAGTCGCTTTCCGAGATCACCTCCCTCATCAGAGACAACAACAAAACAATCTCCAACCAACTCACCCACACGTTCAACGAATGCCTTAATACTTCATCTCTTGAATTAATCCACGCCATTCGTTCTGACTTGGATAAAATCCACCAATCGACATCCAAAAATCCGCCTGTTCACTGTTCCAGTCCCCTTTTTGATGACATTCTCGGCAAGCTTAACAGCCTTAGTGAGGAGCTTGCCTTATCGCAATACTCCACTCATAGCCACCCCATCTCGGCCGAACCAAACCCGTTACTTGAGCTTGTTCTCCATAAACTCGATTCTGTCGCTGACGAACTTTCGGCTTTCCGTTCTGTGCTTGGCCAACTTGACTCCGCGTTTGCCTCCATGCATTCAAAGAATACAAACCCCCACTCCTCCCCTCAGTGCATTTCATCCCTTTACGACGAACTCCAGAATGTAACCCCACCCCCGCCTCTTGCCATTACACCCATTCCTCCCCCACCCCATACTTCAATCGACATCCCTGCTTCCACGACTCCTCATACTGAGTCTCCACTAATAGTCCACTTTGGCACTTCTTGGACACCTGCTGAATGGCAATCTCGACTCAACAAACTGGAGCACTCAAGTCTCGCAGTTACTTCATACCTGTTAAAGGGTGCACCAAGAACTGCGAACCCAGCCAGGATTGCTGAATTCATCCTGACGAAATTCAGCATTCCTGTAAAAGAATCTTACCCACTTCCCGGCAGTAAGACTAAAACTAGTTTCCGCATAGTCCTTCCCTCTAGATATGACTGGATTTTCAACCCTGATAATAATGTGCATTGTAGGATCGGCAGGATGTCGTTATCCCTATGCAAACCCAACAAACCGTCAAAACCATTGCCATCTTCACCTATACCCACTCATGGGTATAACAACATTACTGTCCGTCCCAAATAGACACTCGCTCTTCCTCCTAAATCCTCCAGGGGGCCCCGCGGTCCAAGTACAACTCGTCCTTTAAAATCCCTGCCCAAGCCAAATATTATGCACACTCCGTTCCCCTTTCCCAGAAGCACGCGCACTCGCGTCCTCGACCCACCCCTAAGTCGACCCACCAATCCCTCTCCCAAGCCTAGGTTCAAACGACCCTCCCTCCCTTTATCTCACCGTGACCGTATTCCTTATCCCAAACCCACCCCCACACATTCCCGTAATGTCATCCTACCCAACACCAACCAAACCACCCCCCCCCACGCCTCACCCCGCCCCAAACCCGGCCCCTTTCCCCTCTTCGACCTTAAAACTGGTGCCAAATATACCAATTTCCACAGATCGCGCACTCTCAACCCCTCAGGCCCAGCCCACGAAAGTTCAGCCCATTTGTCTTCTGATCCGTGCTCAAGATCTAATCTCTTACCCCCTCGCCCCACTTCCCCACCTCGCGCAGCCCCACACCCCCCCCCCCCCCGCCCCCACATTTTTGATCCCCTTTTACCTCCTCCCGTCAAGATCACGCAACAATCCCTTAAGACATCCGAATGCCGCTGTTGTATTCCAGAATACTACCCTTTATTAAATTTAACACTGAATCTCCTTACACATCCTTAAAAACTTCCCTTAACATATATTACATTCTCACTTAATACATACCATTCATAAACATTCACAATATTGCCAGTTACAGCACATTTAATAACATGCCCCTTTTCATAACTTGTCCTTTTTTATTTCAAAACAGAGCACTTTGATTTTCGTTCAAATTTTATTCAATTTAAAAGTCACTGAAACTAAAGGAATACTTTGAGAAAATTTGTTTTGTTCATGTTATACTCGTAATTTCCAGTAAATTAGAACATAATGTTCTATAAGTAGAGAAAAAATTCATTTGTAAAATCTGTTTGAGATTGGAAGCGAGTCAGTGGAGAAGAAACAGTTTTGAAATTAAGTAGCTGAGTAAACAGTCAGCTGAGTTTTGAAAGTTAGTTTTGAGTTTGAATTCGGAAGCAGTTAAAATGGCTGGTAATATGAGCTCAGTGGAAAATACTTATTAAGCACAACCACTTAATCGGAAACAACGCTTTCAAATATCAAAGACCGATCTTTGATTAAATACTGGAAAGAAAGTTTGATTTGGAAGAGGCCTTCTGGATATGCGTTATCTGATTCCAAAGCCATCACAACAAATCTAGAATCAAGATATCTAATAAGATTGTTGCACGTACAGAAGTTCCTTAAAAGAAGTAAAAGAAATAAATAAAAGGTCCCCGCTCTTCCCTCAACCGAGGAAGCACGGCGCCGGACTGTAACACCGCTATGCCCTCTCAAAGCTTCGAAATAGTAGGACCTACGATAACGTCCGCATTTATCTAGGTTATCTTCATAGTAAATCTGATGCAGTTTGCTATGAAGGCAAAACGAAAACGAGCGTCATGATCTCCATTCAACAGGAAGGTCTCCCCACCGATTTCCCTAGCCTTCGTAATCTGTTCATAAAGTTCCACGATAATTTCAATATTCCCCCTCTTAAAGTAACAAGAGACCTCTCGGCTCTCCGACAATACATTTGCTCGAAAATGGCATCTGGTCCACCACGCAACGAACCCACTAAAAATAAAATTTTTCGGCCCTAAGCGGCTGCCCACCACACTTTCTATGGGGTCTCCCAATACTTGTCCCCTAACCTTATACTATCAGAATGTCAGAGGTGTTCGCTCCAAAACCCAGTCGATTCTACACAATACCCACTCCTTTCCCTATGATATATACGCCCTGACCGAAACCAACCTCACCCCCAGTATAAACAGCCTAGAGCTGTTCCCCCCCCCCTCACACTGCTTAAAGTCCTTGTACATCATTTGCTTCTACATTCTACCTTCGCAAGCTACTGAGGCATACGAACTCGCTATCGCTGCAATTGACTGCTTAACGGAACTGAGTTCTCCCCAAGACGACATTGTAGTCCTGGGCGATTTCAACCTCCCCCATCTCCAATGGTTGCCGTCTGACGATGAGTCCCACTATATCTCTAGCCCCTCTCCTACCAAGGAGTGTCTCTTAATAGACAACCTCACCGGCTCTAGCCTTTACCAAGTCAGCAATATCCTAAATCATCTGGGCAGACAACTCGACCTTGTGTTCACGACAGACCCCAGTAACTCCTCGGTTACCCCCAGTCCTCACATCCTCTCAACCATTGACAACCACCACCGCCCACTTCTCATATCCTTATACCGTGACTACTCAGCCCACAGCATACCCACTCCCCTCCCCTACCAATACTCTTTCAATTTCCGAAAAGCCAATTTCCGGCTCATAAATGAGTAACTCAGCAATACCACACCCCGCTTAAATGATATTATTGTAGAGGTCGCTACAGCCTCGCTCTACACAGTAATCTTCAACGCCATATCCCTATATGTCCCATATTCCCGAAACAGGTTATCATTCTCATCGCCCCCTTGGTATAACCGCAGACTCCGCACACTTCGTAACAAGAGGAATAAATTGTGGAATACTTTCTTAAATACGCGTTCTCCTGTGGACTATTCCAACTATCTCGGTTACCTTTACCAATTCACCGAGCTTTACCAAAATTACCTTGCCAAAGTCCAACTCAATCTGATCAATGACCCCAAATCTTTCTACCACTTTATCAACTATAAACGGAAATCAGATGCCTATCCCAACTCTCTTTTCTTCGACTCAACTGCTTCATTTGACTCCCAAACCATAGCCAATCTTTTCGCGTCTTTCTTCAAACTTTCCTTCACGGACGACTCGTTCGAGGCTGACCCCTCCTACTTTACTGGCACGTCTGAATTCTCCCTTGGCCCACTCATCCCTCTACACATTCAACAACACCAAGTTAAAGAAAAACTTGAACAACTGAAAGACGATTTCAGTCCCGGCCCAGACGGACTCCCTGCTATCTACTTAAAAAAAATGCTCCTCTTCTCTCTCTCTCCCGCTCGCGTCAATCTTCAATCTATCCCTTGCACAAGGTCTATTTCCCGACATTTGGAAATCCTCCTACATAACCCCCATACAAAAAAAGGGGCCAAAAAACGATATATCCAATTATCGTCCCATTGCTAAGCTTTCGCACATTCCTAAACTGTTCGAAGGCCTTCTATACGAAGCGTTATGTTTTCGCTGCACTCCCATCATCTCTCCTAACCAGCACGGCTTCCTCTCCGGCAGGTCCACTACTACCAACCTTGTCGAATTTACATCCCACACACTTCTTGCCCTAGAAAACGGCGATGCGGTTGATGTAGTCACGACCGACTTTTGCAAGGCCTTCGACAAAATTTCCCATAACCTCATTCTCTTTAAATTATCTTCCCTTGGTTTTGAACCCCTGTTGATTAAGTGGATCTCATCCTATCTTAACTCTCGAACCTGCCGCGTGCGATTTAGATCTACCCTCTCCGATCCTTTCTCTCCAACCTCAGGTGTCCCCGAGGGCAGTCATCTCGGCCCCCTACTATTTATCCTTACCATAAACGGCTTGTGCATCAATCATTCCTTCATCTCACTCTACGCGGATGATACCAACATTTTCAAGACAATCCGCTCTCCCCTTGACTCCTTACTTCTCCAATCGGATCTTGGCAGCTTTTCGATATGGTGCCAAAATAACTGCCTAGAACTGAATATCGCCAAATGTCACACAATCACCTTCTCTCGGAAACGCTCCCCCACCCAGCCACGTTCCTATCTCTTGCTAGACCAACCGATAACATCGGTTGAATCGATTCGCGACCTGGGCGTCCTATGCGGAAGGAACTTAGATATACCGCACATATCGATGACACAATCCTAAAGGCCAACGCCACTCTTGGCTTTGTAAAACGCTGGTCGAAGGAATTTTTAAACCCCTACGTTACCCGATCTCTCTACATAACTTTTGTCCGGCCACTACTCGAATATGCTAGTCAGGTCTGGTCCCCGTACCAACAGTCTCACATTCGTAGGATCGAGGGCGTTCAACGTCGTTTCTTGCGCTTTGCCCACCGTGGATTGAATTGGGAAAACCCACTCATTCTACCACCTTACATAGGCCGGCTACTTCTAATCAATCTTAATACACTTGAGGAGCGCAGAATCCATGCTGACATCATCTTTATTCATCGCCTTCTGTCAGGCTCAATCAATTGCCCAAGCTTGTTCTCCACTTCACCATTTTATAAAAACCCCCGTAATGTGCGGAACCTTCGTCTGTTTTACGTGCCCGCTCACCACACTTCTTACGGCGTTAACGAGGCCATCTCACGTATGCTACGACATGCCAACTCTTTCCCCACCTCCTTTGATTTCAACCTCTCCACTCCTGCCTTCAAACGACGTCTCAGAAGAAACCCGTCCTAACCCCGTCTCACAAATGCCGTATTTGCCTCCCCCACATACACTTGCTCTTCCTTAGCCTCCTACCCTCCCTATCGCCAAGTCTTTTTCACCTCCTGGTTTTTCTTGTTTCTTTTTTTTATTCTCCTTCTCACTCTAGATTTAAGATTTCTTTTTTTTTATATTAATTAATTTTAAGTTTAATTTTTAAGCTTGCATTAAACAAAATAAACGATGGTTCTGCCCTCACTAAACTAAACTAAACTAAAAGTTCATTTAACTCATAGGACGTCACTGAGCGGAGAAGTTAAAGGAACGACCATGTAAACATAAAAAAATCACTTTCTTCCATTTGTTATAGTAATTTAACAATTTAATATAGTAATATAAGTAACTAGTATATTGTTAATATATTTAAGGGTACGGTACTTTATTAGAATATTATTTCAGTAAAAGAACTCACTGACTGGATCGACCGTGGAGCGGTCGCTGAAGATTTGTCCTCCCCTGTTCAGCTTGCTTTCTTCTTCGCCGGGAGTTGCTCCTCGGGAAGTAATCAATTTATTATTATATTCGGGATCACCAATTGTTATTGGTGTTATTGATGTAATTAATTTATTATTATATTCGGGATCACCAATTGTCATTGGTGTTATTGACTGGCGGTGATTTTCGTTTCTACTAAAACGTGTGCACGGTTCAATAGTTTTACGTCGAATCCATTAATTTCTATTTTTGCCGTTGACGTTCATTTTTTATTCGGCGCCAACGCCATTTTTTATTATTTTTCTGTCAAGTAGAATTTGCATAAAGTAGTTTATGCAAATTAGCTACTTGACGATTTGTCATCATCGTACCGCATATATTCATACCATACCATATATTCAGCTTAGTTTCGCTAGCCAGAAGCACGTCAGGACTGTCGTCTTGCAACAGTTTAAAGAGAGGAGCTCTTCTCTCGATTCTGATAAGTGAATTTACATTCACGACTAAAGCCTTAATTGTGTTTTATGTTCGGGGGTTTATATTGATGTTGTATTCCAGAATACTACCCTTATTAAATTTAACACTGAATCTCCTAACACATCCTTAAAAACTTCACTTAACATATATTACATTCTCACTTAATACATACCATTCATAAACATTCACAATATTGCCAGTTACAGCACACTTAATAACCTGCACCTTTTTATTTATTGAAAACATAGCAACTTGGATTTTCGTCCGAATTGAATGTGAAAAGTCAAAAAGAAAAAAGAGAATAGAGAAAAAATTCAGTTCATAAAGAGCAGTTGAGATTGGAAGTTAGTAGAGTTTAGTTCTGGCTGTTGGAAGAAGAAGTTTAGTTTGAGAGTTCTAGTTGGAGATACAGAGAAAAATTGAATCGAGACGGAGTTTGATTTCAATAACAAATGAAAAAAAGGTGAACGTCAAAGTGAAAAGTGAAAATAAAATGAAACCAGATGAAAATAATGAAAAGAGTTAAATTTTAAACATTTTAATTAAAACTTTCATATGTAGACAAATTTAAATAAAACCAGAAAAAAAGTTAATATGCAGTGAAAATTGGATCTAGTTATCACTAATTCAGTGCGTTGCAACCGGTTTTGTCGGAGTGGTATACAAGAAAGGAGAAAAAATTGGTTAATTAAATTTCGCCAATCTATAAAAGGACTAGAGGATAGAAAAAAATTAATAAATCTTCGCCAGTGAAAACGGACCTCAACACTGGTGGCAGCGGTGGGATACAACCAAAGGATCCCAAATAAAAAGAAGAAAATAAGAAGAAAAAAAAAACAAGAAAAAAAAATTTTTTTAAACAAAAAATTTAAAACAACAAAAAAAAAATGTTTATAAGAAGAAGAAAAAAATAAACATAAAACAACGAAAAACAAAGTAAACAAAAAAATAAAAAAAAAATAAAAAAAATTTAAAGTGAACACAAGAGAAATAACCAAATAAGAAGAAGAAAAAAAAAATTTTTCAAGAAAAAAAAAAACAACCCAGACAAAACTACGAAAAAAAAAAACATAAAACAACGAAGAAAAAAAACATAAAACAACGAAAAAAAAAATCCAGCAAAAGACCAGGATATTCAACTTCTAGGGCGTGAAGTCTGCCTGGCAAGAATAACAAAATAATATAAAATAAAGAAAGGAACACAAAGAGGAACTCTACGACACAACAAAGAAGAAAAAAAGGGACAACAATAAGAAATTCAACAAGACTTCTATCAACATCTAGAGTAGTAAGAAATTTTTTCAATATTTTGTTTTTTCTCTCTAAATTTTTTAGGAATATTTTCTACTTGGAAGCTTTCCTTTTTACTAACATACATTTTTTTCGATAGAAATTTCTATCTATATTCTTTGAAAATTCTCTTTTCAGTTTTTTTTCGACGACATTTCCGTTTCTTTTCCTTCTCGTCGAAAATTTTCTTTCTTTTCAGTTTTGGGTCCAAACCATATCGTTTCCATATATATATATTGAATAATAACATAAAGGCCAATTTTTCCATAACCATATTTTTTCATAAACCATATTTTTAAGAATTGATAACGAATTTTCGCCATACTTTAATTCAAAATTTCAATATTACGAGCCCATATTACACGAGACAGGCGGCTAGGCAGGGGGAAGAACAATTCCACTATCAACAGATACTCAGTAAAACCCCTGAAATGGCTCTGTCTGTCGGAATTTCTGATGTTTTCAGAATCGTCCCTACCTTTGACGGGAAACCCTGCGACTTAGGTAAATTTATTTCCGGGGGAGACGTTTTATTTAGATCCATAAAGAAGGCAGACCCGGATATATACGAGACATTTTTAGATCTAGTCAAAAATAGACTAGAGGGTCATGCTTACGATCTGATCAGGTATAGCAAAATCGCTAAGTGGGAGGATTTAAAAGATAAACTCGAATCGGAATATAAAGAGGAGCAATCTCGGTCGACGGCACACAATGAGTTGATTTCTCTGAAACAACGCTACAGAGAAACCGTCCGGGAATACGGCGATAGAGTCGCGAATGCTCTAAGGACTCTAAACTCTGCCACGTGTGAAATAACAGCAGACGCGGTGGTTAGGGAATTCTTAATGGAAGAAAACAAAAAATTGGCCGTACAAACATTTGAAGATGGACTAATGAACGAACAGCTAAAGATACTAGCTAAAGTCCATGGGGGAAATAATTTAAAACAGTCGATTGCACATGTAGTATCACATGGTGCTCGAATGGACAACTCTCCCAGGTCATATCAATATAACGAAAAACCTACATTCAATAGTATAGTCTGCCAAACCTGTGGTAAGCCAGGGCATACACAGGACACATGTTATCGGAACATGCAATCCAACTTTTTTCCGAATAGACAACCCATAAAAAGGGAATATAACATTTTTTGCAATTTCTGTGGACGGAATAATCACACAGAGAACGAGTGTAGATACAAGATATCTAGGAATGGATCGCCTTCAACAAATTACCAACATGGTACAACAACGCGTAACCCATTCCGAAATAATCCTACAAACTCTGAAAATCGTTTTGGTGAAAATTCTAGGACCACCAATAGACAAAACGATCGGCAAAATGTTCACTTTTCTCGGGTGCAAGAGTCGGAAAACGAGGCCTGACGCCAACCAAAATTGATGGAAGACAGACCAAAGTTTTCTATTTACAGCATTAGATCTTTGGAAATAGATAACGACTATTTTAATGAAGCTCCTAGCCAAATTTACCCTGAGCCCACATACTCCTATAAACCTAGACATATAAACAAAGATAACCCTGTCCCTAATATAAAGACTCCGATTCATACTCCCATTCTGGAAAATAATTCAGCAACACAGACTGAAAATTCGAAATTTTCAGCAGTATTAAAGACTGAAATCGCTAATATCTCAGATATCCCTATTGACAACGCAGACACTTTAGCAACCAAGACTGAAAACTCAGCAGTATTAAAGACTGAAAATTCGGATCCTGCAGAAAATATACAAACAGAAATCCCTTATATTTCGGCTATCCCAATAGACAACCCCGGCACTTCAGCAACAAAGACTGAACATTCAGCAGTGTTAAAGACTGAAGACCCAATAGTTGCAATAAAATTCGAAACCCAAGTCAGTTCAGCAGCTAATACTGATGAACACATCTTTTCTGCAGCAAAGACTGAAGGATTGAATGTTTCTACAGCAGATATAACTGAAGAAATAGTTCAAACAGCAAATAGGACTGGGAACCAAGATGTTCTAACAGCTAATAAGCCTGAAGAACTATACGAATCAGTAAATGAGACTGAGAAACTAAACGATCCATCAGCAGTGAGTAAGACTGAAAAGGTAGACGTTCCGACAGCAGTTAAAGCTATGTACAATGACAACACTAAGCCGAAAACAATAAATATTTTAAACAACGAAAACAAACACAAACACTTACTCAAACACGAAATAAAAAAAAATGAAAATAATAATTTAACTAAAATAGGTATTGTAAAGAGTAACTATATAAATACATTACAAGTCTTTTTTTTCAACAAAAAAAATTTATTCAAACACAAAATACAAAAAAATAAAAAGTTACACAATCATTTAGGACATTTGAAATCAGTTCTTAAGAAGATTTTTGGTATTATGCATTTCTATACAATAATCATAGTAATAGGCCCAAAAAGGTTTTGGAAAATTTTCCATAAATTTAAGGAAAAGATAAACACATAACAAATGGCCTTTGTTTTATTATTCAATATATATGAAATAATCTAACAATTGTAGGAAATGACGGAAATGAAAAAAAAAAAAAAAAAAAAAAAAAGTTAATGAGGGGGACGAAAGAAAGAAAATTTTAGAGGTAATATATATTGGAAATTTTAGAATTTATATATATTCGAACGGAAAAGGAAAGAAAGGAAATTTTAGAGGTAATATATGTATTGGAAATTTTGGAATTAATATATATATTCGAACGGAAATGAGAATTTTGAAACAATAATATTAATATTATATAATTAATATAATAAGTAATAATAACTTTTGGATAAGAAAACAAAAGGTTCCAAGGAGAAATATTTAAATTTAGTTAGGTAATATGTAATGTAAATAGACTATTTTGACTATTTTTCTAGTGTTAAGAACTTTTTGATTAGTGAAAAAATTTAGTTAATATATAATGTAAATAGATTATTTTTCTAGTATTAAGAACTTTTTGATTATTGTAACCTTTGATGAAAGATTAATTTTGAAAACCTTTGTAATGTAATTGAACGAAAATCCAAGTTTTTAATTAATCTTAATTTAATATATAGTTACTAGAAAATTATTCTCTTCAAGGATAATTTTCTTTCTCGAAGAAGGGTGGGATGTTGTATTCCAGAATACTACCCTTATTAAATTTAACACTGAATCTCCTAACACATCCTTAAAAACTTCACTTAACATATATTACATTCTCACTTAATACATACCATTCATAAACATTCACAATATTACCAGTTACAGCACACTTAATAACCTGCACCTTTTTATTTATTGAAAACATAGCAACTTGGATTTTCGTCCGAATTGAATGTGAAAAGTCAAAAAGAAAAAAGAGAATAGAGAAAAATTTGAGTTCATAAAGTTCGTCCGGATTAAGTTGAACGTTTTACACAAATCTTAGAAATGTATAAGAAATCAATATACATATATATAAAGTAAATTAATATACATATATGTAAAGTATACTTCGTCTTGACCTGTGAAAATAAATGGGTTTTCCAGTTAGTAAATTTCTGGTTGCAACCATCGAAGAAACATACGTATGAAAACGAAACAGAGAGAAAAGGAATAAAAATAAAAGGTCCCCGCTCTTCCCTCAACCGAGGAAGCACGGCGTCCGGACCTCAACATTGACGACTGGCTAGACAACTGCGAATAGACCCAGTCTAGTCTAGTGTCCTGGTCCTTTATTTGTTTTTGCATTTGTGTCATATGCGTCTGAATAGCGAGCAAGTTTGTGAGCACATTTGGAAGTGTTACTGTTTCTGGAGGGATAGTATATTGTGGCGGTGCCCGTGTGGTGGATTGTGACGTGTTTCTTCTGCCAGCTGGTACTGTTACGAGAATTGGAGTGTTACATTTAGGGCTGGTCGAGCTTGAACTATCGGGCGTTCTAATTTTCGTTGCTGTGAAAACTTTTTTTCCTGTAGTTCGCGGAATTTAGGACAGCCTCGATAATTAGCGGGGTGTCCCTCACTCTTACAAACTGCACACTTTAGAAGAGATCTGTCGTTCAGGATAGTGATTTTCCTAAGTCCACCAATTTTGCTACCGGGGGCCAGCTGTACCAGGTAGAATGGTAATTTACGATTCTCCCGTCTAGCCCTAGCTGTATTGAAAGGTTTTACCGCGATAAACTCAATATCGTTACAGTCAAGCTCTCTTTCAGGGTGTGGGTGTAAAATTTCGCTGTGGCCTTTTTTAGCACATTTTTAATTTTTTCGAAGTCCTCAACCGAATTTGTCTGTATGGCAAACCTGTTTCCTGTCAGTGAAAAATCCTCCCCAATAGAAAGCTTACATAGGCTTACCAGTTCGTTACAGTGCATATCTGTAATGTCGATGGGTGGCATCTTCGTTTTCCTTTTTGCTGCCTGTTGCTCTTGTTGTGGTTGTTGTTGTGTGATCTCTTGCGGTGGATATCCTTTTTGTTGGCTTGGCTTCTGTTGTGCACATTGTTGCTGATTTTTCTGCTGCTTTGTTTCACTATTAGCTGCTCCTTTTCAGCCAATTCCTTTTTTCTGCGACGCTTCTCTGCTAATTGCGCCCTTGCTCGGGCTAGCCTTGTTTCAAGATCGCTGATTTCTTCCTCCTCATCCTCAGTCTCGGTAGTCGCTAAACATGCAAACATGTTATTAGTCACATCGCAGTCATTATATGGAACCGGGGGGAATGTATTGTCCTCTACCATTTTTTGTGCCTTTTCGAGCAAGTCTGTTCTTGCCTCGTTTGGCTTCTTGACTTTTGTTGTCGCTCATGTTCGTGGGGAGCTCGCCGGTCGTTTTATTAACCCGGGCTTTGGTTTTAATTTTTTAATATTTTGTTTTTTGTTTGCCATTCTGCATGCTGAGGGTCAGTACACCGAGCTTGATGCATCCAAGATAGCAGGCCAGTCTTTGTTGAAAACCAGTTATTAGGTTGGCTTCACTTTGTGATTTCACTATATATTTTAGTTCATTTTGTTTCTTTTTTATTAATATTTATTATTTTTCTTTTACTTTAACTAATTTTTTTTATTGCTAAACACTTGCTCACATACACTCTCACAGTTGGTTAGTATTAAACGGTGTTTGTTTTGACTGTCAAAACACGTGGTTTCGTTCTCTTTTATTTGATTATATTTATATATATTAACTTTGTTTTGACTGTTTTTATGACTAGAATTTATTTATTTATAAATAGTCTTTATATTTCAACCAGTCGCGACTCATAAAAGCAACTTTTTCATTAACCCGATCGCCGAATCGAAAACACGTCCGCACTCGGTCACTGTGTATCGCTGTATGTGAATATATTTTTTTGTTGGTGTAGTGACTTTATGGTAATTTGAAAAGATGGTGCAGACACATAAATCTCCGACAGACGATATCAGTGAAGATCTCTTGGAGGCGTATTGAGGTATTACTACGTTGAGGACAGCCTGTGTGGTTTCTCTATATTACGTGGAGAACCAACACACAATTCCAACCACAATTTCCACCTTATTTCGACCGCTTTCAGCGCGTAATACCTACCCATTTCCTTTATATGCTATTCCCCTTTAAAACATGTTAAACGGACGTATAGCTAAACTCATTATCCTGTGCATTTAATGCATAATTGAGTTTAGCTACATTCTTGCCATACGGCAACTCCATTCTTGCTAACCATGAGATTTCCATCGGTTAGCAACAATAAGTCTAAACGAACGACGCTGTGGCATCATAACAAAATCGCTGGGCTTATTTCAGGTCTTAGAGTCTGGTTCTCACGCTGATTATTTGCCAAGCTTCAGCGGCGTCCTATTGACTTTCCCTCAGATCATCCATTTGCTTGAGATCAATTATTTCTTTTTGCAGGTGAATAGCATCAGCTAGGTCCTCCTCTCCTTCGTATTTCTGTCTTTCCACGGTTCAATGCGCTCTGACTACATCATAGCCGTACCACTGGGTCTGTAGGTCATGTCAGTAGCTGCATTTGATACCAACACACACAACAAAAGCTACCCCGAGATCACAGCACATCATGTTTCTGTTCTCTCATTCTCCATGTCCGTCAATTTCCCTATTAACAAAAGTTACCCACACTTCGACGGGCGTGAGGTTGAGAGAGCAGAGGGGTGGTCCCTTTTGGTTGTCCTGTGAGTGGAATGAAATACGAATTTCACCCTAATTCAATTAGTCATTATTCAACCGCAACCGCGGCAGGTCACGCCGCTCGGAGGAAAATTTAATTTCGCGATCTTTAAAGCCAGTCACATCCTAACCACCATCGTGCAAAGTCACGCCGCCGTACATAAAAGTCGAGTCGCTACGGTTGTGTAGTTCGGTTTTTTTTATATAATACTTTTCATATATACATAAGGAGGAAAGTGCTTTAAGTCCTAGTAATGGTGAAATTTTCAAGACATACGTTGTTTCCGTACTTAATGAAGCAGAACGTGAGATAGAATCTGCATGATAAGAAAACTAATAGATACAAGAAAAACTCATGTACTAAAGAAGAAGTGAACTTTTGTAAATAAATGTGGATAGTTATAAAACAAATAAAAAAACAATTAACACCAACCAACACAGTGCCTTTTTAATTGGATATACCAGTGAACAATCTTCTGCGAATCATCGTTGGGAAAAAGTGAATACTTGCCATACGTTGGCATACAAACTTTTCACCCCCACAAGCCTCTTGAATTTTAGATGAGGCAGTAATTATTTAGACGATGAGAGTTTGAAAAGTCTCTGTAAAAGCAGGAGTTAAGTTAAAATGACTTTTGCATGATTTTATGCAACTCAAGTTATTTTACGATCCTATACTGTACGAGGGTTGCCTCTTATGTTTCGGGATTTGGCAACCCTAGTGTTGTAATCCGGCAATTGACAGCTCTGTCGTAAAGTTGGACATTTTTGAGGTTATACGCGCTCAGAACGTTTTGATATACGAGCGCTATTTGTGTTTACAATAACTTAAAAGATTCATCTCGGCCCAAAAATGGAATTAAATCGTCAACATTTTCGAGCGATTATTTTTTACAACTTTCGGCGTGGATTAACTCAGCAACAGTGCATGGATGAACTTAATTCAATTTTTGGCGATGAAGCTCCACCAAGGACCAGTGTTTATCGATGGTATGGTGAATTCAATCGTGGTCGTAGTTCACTCCAAGATGAATTTCGTGAAGGTCGTCCAAAATCAGTTGTTGTTCCGAAAACCATTGATGCTGTGCGCGAACTGATTTTGGAAGATCGTCATGTGACCTATCGTGAGATTGAGACAACCTTAGGCGTTAGTGGGACCAGCATACATTCAAAATTGCATAAACATTTGACTGTCAAAAAAATTTGTTCGCGTTGGATCCCACACAATTTGTCAATCGCCTAAAAAAAGGCTCGTGTCAACTGGTCGAAAGAAATGCTCAAAAAATACGGTTGCAGTGCTTCGAAACACGTCTATGACATCGTGACAGGTGATGAATCGTGGATTTACGCGTATGAGCCCGAAAGTAAACAGCAGTCGACTGTTTGGGTGTTTCAAGATGAGCCAAATCCAACAAAAGTTGTTCGCGCACGAAGCACTCCCAAGCAAATGGTCGCCTGTTTTTTCGGAAAAACTGGACATGTCGCAACCGTACCACTAGAACAACGCAGAACAGTCAATTCTGAGTGGTACACAACCATTTGTTTACCAGTTGTCTTCCAAGAAATCAGGAAAACCAACCGCCGAAGACGGATCACTCTTCACCACGACAATGCGAGCTCTCACACATCGGCTGCGACAACTGCATTTTTGAGCACCCAAAACATCGATTTGATGGGTCATCCGTCGTATAGTCCTGACTTGGCACCGAATGACTTCTTTTTATTCCCGTACGTAAAAAACAAACTGAGAGATCAACGTTTTTCGACACCTGAAGAAGCGGTTGCTGCATTCAGAATGCATGTGTTGGAGATACCTCAATCAGAGTGGTAAGAGTGCGATTGGTTCAAACGCATGCAAAAGTGTATAGATCTTCATGGGGAATATTTTGAAAAACAATAAAGTGATTTTCGATGATCAATATTTGTTTTTGTTCTCTAATCCCGAAATATAAAAGGCAACCCTCGTACTAGGTACCTAGGTTACCTGACTGAATTTCAGTAACTGTTGTGAATGCTCTTTAACGCAGATTTTTCATCATCATCATCGGCACTACAACCAGGAAGCGGTCTTGGCCTTATTTAGCAAGTCCTGGGGCTTGTTAAAATTTCCATAATGGTTTGTTTTTTTCTGGGCAAGGTAATTAGTCTTGCGCCAGGCGCTCCCCGACGGGGAATCGAACGCCGGTCTTCCGCATGACAGGCGGGTATACTAACCACTATACTATCGAGGAAACAGTAAATGCATTTGACTTGCCTCAATTAAGAATATCTTGGGGAGCTTGAAAAATGCATCCAGCAGTTTGCCATTAATCTTGATAATTATTTATGCTTAATTGTTGAATCGATGTTGTCTAACATTTGAGAATATTTTGATCGAACGTAGAAGCTAGTTTCGCTTTTAGTAAATCAAAAGTTCCGTGTAAAGAGCTTTCTAATCATCTCCGCTAATTTTTCAAACTACCCTTGATTTCCAGTTTGATGTCGCTCCACATCAGTTCCGTTGGTCTCTACCCTTATTTTAATGCGGTGTTGTTTTCATCTCTGTTTAAATGTGTTTAAGTAAATTACATTACCCTTTGCCTGTTAAATAACTAACTACATAAAAAACCCCAATGTTCATCCAACGAGCAATAGCAAAAGTAATCGTTTGCCCTTTATGTTTCTAAAGAATCCAAGTTTATTGTGCAATAAAGACTGAAGTTTCTAATCCTGAAAGGAGACTCTATGCTGTAGGAAACTACCGCAATTCTGTAATCCACATTCTTAGTTAATGGACTGCAAGATACGCCCTCCTTATTATGGTCCAAACTTTGCTAAGTAGTTACCTTGACTCTGCCAGAATATAGAACCAGCTCACTGCACATAAAACCCCTTTTTTAGTATCGAATAATGCTTTGTTTTTGTTTTATGATTCAATACAGCTATTCTGAAGTCGAGAACTGTTTTGGAAACTACCCCCAGTAAACAACAGTACAAGCTTGCATAGGAATTCAATCGAAATCAAAGCACAAATGGCTTCATTCAAGTTTAAGGAGAAACCTCAACGTTCTTGAAGGACGAAGAATTTATATTCAGATCTATTAAACCTCCTGGCTTTTTTGGGAAGTCGTTTTTTATAATCGGATTTAACCATCTTCTCAATTTAATGGCGGCGTTCAACATAACAAGTCAGGCAGCAAATCCTTTTCACTCCAAAATCAATCAGTGTCATTTGTGAAGGTGTGGAAAGCTTTCTGAGCAGGGATACTAGTAGAGGATTCTACTCGAAGGCTCCTAATGCAACCAGGTGTATCAGGCGAACCGAAGACAGCACAGCGAAATGGAAATTTAAATTCTGTCGAAAGAAGATTTGTAGATTCAAAGAGAAATGAGGCAGGTATCACCTGCCGTCGGCACAAAGGAGTCTTTATAAGATATCATATCACAATCTGCTTCGAAGACATTTTCATTATATCTAGAATCAGGGAGGGTGTACCATAAATGTATTCCCCATTTTTACGCAGTAATCGAGTCATCAAATCGTATGCGCGATATTTCACGTACACTTCCAAAGATATCCTATAAAATCCTAGGGTATTGCAGCATATGTAAGTGTGGTCGTTCCCTGCTTTATCCCTTTTCCTTACTTTTTTGTCGTAGTATTAATACCTTGTTTATTGAAGGACAGTTGGTTTACGGAGGCTTCACTCGGGTATTTCATGAAAATATGGATTAAGGACACACATTCAAGACTATATAGAATTGAATTTATTGTCATCAATGTCAACTGGGAGGATAACCCTACGACAATTCTAATCTTAATATAATCACCATGAAATGGAATTATTCGCATTGCATATAAAGCCTTCTGGTTTTGAAAAGGATCATCACATCTACTGTTACCCGTGAGGTGCTGAATAGATTCAGCAAATTAGTTACTGGGTCTTTTTTCACAACATATTTGGATTTAAGGGAATATATACTGGGGGAATGAAAAGACACTCGACAGATTGTGATAAATTGCACTGTCTTAAAAGTAATTCAGTATTTCAGTGGAAGACGAAGGTAGGCGCTTTAAGAAAATTTTTATTTACTTGTCAATATTTATTATTTATTACAACGAAAATAAATTACATCGTAACTTAAATCTAATAGCACTAGGTGCGGTAATTACCGCCTTCCCGTAATTTTACATTCGTGTTCTTTTACTCTAACTGTAACTTAACTAGGATTAACATAATACTGGTTTGAGTAAAAAGAAGAACCTCCTAAGTTTGGATCAGGATCTCGAAGAACACTTGTGTTAACGTTTTATTTTCAGGTATTAAAATGTGGTTCCCGGTATCTGTTAGGCCAACGACGAGAAAGACTTGGATATTAGTTTGCAAGGATCTAACACGAACTCAAGTAATATTTAATAATCTTGCATCGATTATTGTGCAAGGTATAAAATGTATCCTAAAACCATCTTTCCTATGAGTATCTTGATGGTTGTTGCTTGTATGAAAATGGTGAACATATAACTTAGGAGGGGCCCATAACGAGACGAAGTTTGAGAGCAGAAGTAGTGAGGTTAGAGTCAAAGGAGCTGAAGGATGAGGGTGGGCTGAAAACTTTTCGACCTCAACGTGTAGATCGCAGCACTTGTCAATAAAGGCTAGTGAATGTAGTTGTGCAACAAATCAGCCATTTTGGACTCGGGCTGTCATTAACATTTTGTTTTTGAAAGGCAATACGCCTACGCAAATCGAATATGAGTTGGACTCTGTGTATGGGGACTCTGCACAATCATTTACCACTGTGAAATTTTGGGCAGCTGAATTTAAACGTGGCTGTGAGAGCTTGGGGGCTCCTCGATAGTATAGTGGTTAGTATACCCGCTTGTCACGCGGGAGGCCAGGCTTCGATTCCCTGTCGGGGAGCCTCTGGGGCAAGCCTAATGACCTTGCCCGAAAAAAAAACAAATCATTATGGAAAATTTAACAAGCCTCAGGACTTGCTAAATAAGGCCAAGACAGATTCCCGGTTGTAGTGCCGATGATGATGATGTGAGAGCTTGGGGGACGATGAACGTCCGGGATGTCCAAAAACTGCAACAACTGACGATCAAATCATTAACATTCATCAAATGGTGCTAGACCACTGCCGAATTAAAGTGAGAGAGATAGCAGAGACTATGAAAATGTCCAAAGGACATGTTTGACACATTATAAATCAAGATTTATGCATGAGAAAGCTGTCCGCGCGTTTGCTCACGTTAGACCAAAAACGTGTTCGAATGAACATTTCCAACGCTCTGTTGGCGCAGTTTAGGCGCAATAAATCCGAGTTTTGGCGCCGATAAATTATTATCGATGAAACTTGGATACACCATTATACGCCCGAAACAAAAATACAGTCAATACAGTGGACTGCAACGGGGAATCTACTCAAAAAAAAAAAAGAAAAAAATTGTTTTTTCGGCTGGAAAAGTGATGGCGACTGCTTTTTGGAATAGTCATGGAGTTATCTTAATCGGTTATCTTCAAAAAGAAAAAGCCATTACAGGAGCATACCACACATCATTATTATTATTTATTTTTTTACACCAACGCGCACACAAAAGGGGATTTTGAAGTACCCTTAAATGTCAGAGCACAGTGCGAGCGGATGGAGAGGAAGTGGATAAGGAAAGGAGGTGTCGATGTATATTCGTCTTGAATGTCTGGACATCACAACGGCCAGGAAGCACATGATCAGGCAGAACATTCCACATTCATGTGGTTCGGGTAAAGAATGACTCTCTATGTTTATTTGTGCCCCTAAAGTCCACTTTCAACGTGAACTGATGCACATTCGCAGATTGACGGGTATCGCGGGAAAATGTCTGAAGGGGCGGAACACATCCCGCAAGTTCAGTTGAGCAACGACCATGGTAATACCTATAGAAAAGAGATAGGTATGAAACGTTGCGCCTGTGTTCTAAGGACGGAATTGATCGACTTACGGCTGTGTCCTCAATAAGTTTCACTGCTCGTTTTTGCATACTGTCGAGCACGTGTAGTGTAGTTTTGGATGCGCATTATCAAATATAGGAGTCGTACTCCATTTTTGGATGAATATACGCCTTGTAAATAGTGGCCAGATTGGATGGAGTGATGTCTCTTTTGCATCTCTTTAGGAACCCCATACATTATTTGGCCGCACTTTTCGCAGCTTCAAATATGTGGTCATTCCAGTTAAGAGTCGAATTAATTCGAGTGCCGAGGATTGATAATTCCTTGGCTTCGTCGATGCAAGTGCCATTCATAGACAGTATATTTACTTTGGGTCTCATCTTTGACGACAAGGGGCAGCACTGAGTTTTTAGGGCATTGAATTCTACTCGGTTAGATAATCCCCACTGATATATCTTTTTGAGGTCTGAATTTAATGTATCGAGCATAAGTTGCTGGTTGGTAGTGACGTTCGAAGAGTTTGGACGGGAGTGTTCGTATGAGTATGAGAAACTCAACGTGCTATCATCAGCAAATGGGTGAATTGGGTTGTGAGTAGTTGACAAGAGATCATTTATAAAGATGAGGAAGAGACTATTTGGACGGGTTAGAGAGATGGGAGTATCACTGGGGGAAGTGTGTAAAGTTACAAGGACACGATGTAGAAAAATAAAAATAAATTTTAAGAAAAAATGTCGTATCTTTGTTAGGTCGTAAACTTTTCAGTCCACCCTCGTAAGACTTAGCACTTCGTAAGATTGGAGAGATTGGTATGGGACGAGTAGGGAAGAGACCAGACCTGATCGGCGTACTCTAGAAGGGGGCGGATCATGGTTATGTTGAGTGATCGGGAAGCGTAGGGATTAGAGAATTCTTTCGACCAGCGGTTCAAGAATCCAAGGGTAGAGTTGGGCTTAATGATAATGTCATCCATATGTGGGGTGAAGTTAAGCTCCTCCCCGGCGAAGGGGGAAGCTTGCGGGAGAAGGTAAGAGAGTGACATTTGACAACGTTAAGTTTGAAGCAGTTGTTATGGTGCCAAATTGAGAAACTGTCGAGATCCAATTGAAGAAGTCAGGAGGTTAGGACACATAAAATTGCTTTATTATAAGTATCGTCATCGTCATCGTCGTCTTAACTTTTATTCAACACAACATGGGTCAGTGTGAAACTTTTTTTCTGTATTGGCCGATGGTGTATCCTCTTCTGGTTTCTCCTTCCAATCAATGCTGGCTTTTAGATTCGATTTTTCAATTTTCTGCTAAAGATATCGTGAGACAGGAGCTCATGTGTTACCGAGTTAGTGGGTTACTGATACTTTTGTTAAGATAGATTGTTGTAAAATTTACTGTCTTTTAAAAACAATATTTAACATCGAACTAAATTATAACAAGCACTTATGTTCTAAAGTTTCTTAAACACTGTGATGGTGAATACTTTTTTGAACTTTTGATCCAGTTATCAACATTTTCACCCAAATAAGCTCATATTAGAGATATGTGGCGGTTCCGCAAACCCCACGGTTCGCTTTCGTAAAAAACATCCATAACTCTACCCAATCACATAATTTCGCGAATGCAACCACATCAGCACCCTAAGTGCTTTACGCATCTAGGATTATCTAAGGTATAATCTAAAAAGTCCCTGTAAAAGAATGCATCTCTTCGGATACAATTTCCCGTAAGATTTCTTTTCTACCTTTTCAGGAATCCCAAAACCTATTCGGTACCTTGGGTCCCCAGGCATAATTCAATTTCCCACACCTGCACCGCAATCTCCACCCAACATACCTAAAACATTTCCTTTTACAAGGACGTTTAATGTATACAACGCGTTAGATAAAATTCCTAGAAATTATTCTTTAAAGTGCATATGGCATCATGAATCCCAAGCCAGTCGGCACCCTTTGTCTGTGTTAAAATCCTATGTCGGACAGCTTGTTTTTACAGATGCAATAAACATGCATAAGACCCAACTCATCGTTTGTTTTTCCACTAACAAACAATCTTCAATTTCTTTCCCTGCCGCAGGTAATTACCCGGCATATACAAAGGCATGCAAGGGATTCGTCCGGCTACCAATCCCATTGGCACTTTTTTCCCAACGTCGATAATAGCGATGACGCATCGCGTAAATAATGAACCGCATTACCAACGGCGCATTTAGTCATATCTCCCTTTTGTCTTTGCTTTGTTTTGCCATTGCCTCCGCGCATATGTAAACAACTCAGATCTGAACGATCGCACACATACCACCATGACCTTCATTACAAGATATGGTTTCCTATTCCACCAAGAGAGACCTTACGTTTCTCTGGTGGTAGATAAAAATGATATCCTTAGTGGAGCGGATACCTACCACGACACCACAAACTCACCCCAAAAGCGAATCATCTGTGCACGAGATGATTATCGCTGAGTCCATTTCCATCCGCCGGCCGCCATGGTCGTTGCCGCTCCCGCTGTCTGTAGCGTTGCAGACACGCGAGAATACCCTAAGTCGAGTTTTAATGTCATAAAGTTTTAGACGCGCGGTTATCTACAGTGCAGTGTTTGCAACCGGCATGTCGAATATTATATTTGCTGCAGTCTTCGAAGATTGTGTTTTTATTGACTTCACATTGTAACTTTCACGCACTACTATCGTAAAATGTTAGTATCCAATAAGAAAATAAATCATAATAAACAAAAGAAATAGAGTGTTTAATTTTTCCGCGTTGTCTTGGCGAACAGTTTTATTTCTCCTGTTTGTGCTTTTCTTTGGTGCACGTTGGAACTTTGCCTTTGTGATGCTGGTGGAAGGAAGTGAACCGAGTACCCGTGCCTGGCCCAATACTTCCTTCCCCACAGATATTGGGTTGTACCACATGATTTTCGCCCAGACGGAAATAAGAAGTTCTCGAGTGAACATCTTTCCCAGAAGGTTAAATTTTCTCTTTTTATTAAGTAAAGTGGTGCGTGTACTTGACGTGTGAGAATTTTAGGGTTCGTTACAAGTACAGCAATTTTTTTTCTAGTAATTATTACCATGCTGGCTCCTCGATAGTATAGTGGTTAGTATACCCGCCTGTCACGCGGGAGACCGGGGTTCGATTCCCCGTCGGGGAGCCTCTGGCGCAAGACTAATGACCTTGCCCGGAAAAAACAAATCATTATGGAAAATTTAACCAGCATCAGGACTTGCTAAATAAGGCCAAGACCGGCTCCCAGTTGTAGTGCCGATGACGACGATTACCATGCTGTTGGCAGTTCAAATGCGAACCCTCTTCCTTTATGAATTTAAAATGGGACATAATGCGTCATAGGCAATGAAGAGCATTAATGACGCATTTGAGGATGCAGCGGTAAACGAACGCACTATACGACTGTATATGTTGGGAATGTTCCGTTCGGGAGATTTCACCCTCGAAAATGAACCACGCGGGAAGCCGGAAATGTTGGTTAACGACGATGATTTAAGAGCAACGGCGTATGGGGACCCAACGAAATCTGTGCGTGAGATTGCACAAGCATGGGAGTAAAGAAACTCGATAACTGATTACCCATTGAACTGAACGAGTCCCAAAAACTACGCCGCCTGGAAATCTGCGCATCACTTAGATTAAGAAACCCAACTGAACCGTATTTGCACCGGATAGTCACCTGTGTTGAAAAGTGGATTCTGTATGATAACCGTAAAAGACCTGGGCGGCGGTTGGATACAGGTGAAAAACCAAAACACACCCCAAGCCCGATCTTTACCCAAAAAAGGTTATGGTGACAATTTGGTGGGCATCGAAAGGACCAATCCACTTTTCATTTCTTCAACCAGGAGAAACGGTAAACGCTATCACATATTGTCAAGAAATCGACATATTGGATGTCAAATTGGCTGAAAAGCAACCTGCGTTGGTAAATAGGCACGGCCCGATCCTTTTGCATGACAATGTTAGACCCCATACCGCACAAGTAGTGAGGCAAAAACTGTTGCAACGGATTACCATCTTTTCCGCAATCTGGATTCATTTGGCCGGCAGAAGGTCTTCCGGAATCGAGCAGAGGTCATAAAAGCCTTTGTAGATTTCATTGCGTCAAAAAGTCAGCTCTTCTACAAACGAGGAATATTTGACCTTGTATCACGTTGGAAGAATGTCATAGATGCCAACGGATCCTATTTTGGTTGAATAAAAATGTACAGAAAAATAATATTGGCTTTTAAATTTTACTATAAAATCGGACATTTCATGTGGTATAACCCAATACTTCAATAGATATTAGAGATACTTCAATAGTTAGTTAATTTGTTGTTTATTTTTCAGATCTTCTCCTCGAGTTTCTATAAGTAAGAAAGACAAAGGCATATCCTCACGACCGACAAGAACCCGACACGGATACGGCTCCATCCTTACATAATATGTTCTCCTCTTGGTTACTTAACGCGATGCCAATCACAATCGTGACTCTGTAATTACTTAATTGATTTGGTCGTGAAAAGTTAATTGAAGCTTCTATCTTGTGCTCTAACAACCTCGTCATACCTTCATTTCTAATTGTTTTACCATCGGAATGGTCGGAAAAGTTGGAAGAACTGTACGAGTGTAACAGCCTGGAATGGTTTGGCGACATATACACGTAGTTAGTAGGTATGTTGACAGTGAACTTGAGTTAAGGAAATCCTCTATGAGGACAGTTGTGAGTATTCATCCCTGAACGTAGTGTATGTGCTGACATTTCATTTGAGCTTATCCGATTTGATTGATTTGGGGGCAAAAACCTGCGGCGAATATATTCATTCCAACCATGGGGAGCGTGACACACGAATTTGTGCGTGCCGAACTTAAATGCAAGAGGATTTGTTCTGATATGTTTCCGCAATCCGTCCTATTATAAAAAAGCTTTAGGTTGGCAAATTTCACGTTTCCTCCTGGCTTATATGGAATGTGAAAAATGAATACAAAATACGACGTCACATCGGAAAATTAGTTCCAACACGCTAGTTAGTGTGACATTCCTTTCCTGTCGGTTTTGTCTCAAGTTGCCGGTCGTTTAGATTGTGCTCGTTAGTTTATATGAGGAAAGGCTTCGACCATCTCTAAAGACTATTAACAATGCTAAAAGAAAACGTTTTTTGTTGGTGCATAGACGACTTAGCTACAGGCCCAAAAATACAGCAGAATTCTCCGACTCTGTTCTTTTTTTTACACGAAATGCGCACACAAAAAGGAGCTTGAGGTACTCTTCACACATTTCTCCTTATTAGTTTCCTTATTTAATATCTTGATTTTCGTTTTTTAGTGCAGTTCAAATGTTTTTGTTGGACGTCTTCCAGAATTCGCACCTCTACAATTTTATAAGAATAATGAATAAATGTATGGTCCAACCACTTCAATGTTACCGACGTCAATTGAACTTACGCACAAGCTATCATGATTGGACTATTATATGATATGTATTCTATCACATTATGGCGCAAGGCTAATAACCTTGCCCGTAAAAATAAATTATTATGGAACAGTTAACAAGCGCAGAGATTTGCTAAATGAGGACAAGACCGGATCCCGGTTGTAGTGCCGATGATGATGATGATGATGATTCTATCACATTCGTTATCTAAGAGAGGTGTGACAGACACTACTGTCATAAATCTCGTTATTTATACGCATACACGTCTCAGTTCAATCTAGTTAAATGTAGTCTCTCTGCAAAGCAATGCACTTCTTCCAGAGTCTCTGCCACTCTTTAAAGTCTTGTTCAAGACTATTTCTGGAGAGCATGTTGAAAGCCGGTTCTGAAGCCTTTACAACTACACTTATACTAGCAAAATGACAATCATTGAGTTCCTTTTGGCATGGGGATACAATAACAGTCATTTGGAGCTAGATCTGGACTATAAGGCGGAACCAGTACAATGGCAATGCTTTTATTTGTTGGTTAGAAATTCATAGCCAATGTGCACCACATGTAACAGCGGGTTATCATGATGCAATTTCCAATGATTGACGAAATCTGATCGTTGTTTCGAGATGTTATCCTTCAAGATTTGATCACTTTTTTGGGATTGAAATCTTTCGTTAGCCGCTTCAATACCAGCGTTGAACTGTTGAAATTAGATTCGTGCCTATAGCCACAGCCTCCCTGCTATCTATTTCTTCAGTAAGAGCGGTAACATGATTCCCGGATCCCTTTCCAAGTCACACGATTCCCGATTGAATGACTTTTGTCATCGAAAACACATTCTTCTATTCATCGTGACATTGTTACATACAGTAGTTTTGGAGGATATTAACCCAGTTGTGTTGGTAGATGTTAACCAACTTAACACAATATAATATTACGCTGCTCGCGTAATGTTGGTAGATGTTAACACATTTGCTGTATTCGTTAATCCACTCAAAACACGGTATTTTACCGCATACGCGCGTAACGCAGAGATCACTAAATTTTAGAGATGTAATTGTACATGTGTATTGTATTACGCGCTTTACGAAAGACCCTTCACGCTATCTTCGTCAAACTTGGTATGTATGTAAATTCTTTCCTCTTCCAAGTGTATATCAGAAAATCCCGCTAAAGGTACGCTTTCTTCTTTAACGACGATACTGTCCATCTTTATTGAACATCCCTCATATCCTAACCCAATTGGAACAATCGAAAAGAGTTTATAATTTTGAAAATTACTTGCCATTGACTTGATATATCTTAAAGGTCCGGATGTAGGTCAGGTCAGGACGGCGTACTCCTCTTGCTAAGGTTACCAAGCTAAAATTTGAAAACCAAGACAGGAAATGAAACATCTATGTCAAAACAAGGATTGTTGGGGATGAAATTGGAGTAGGTTGTTGTGTGTATGTCCAACAAGCGTTGAACACACACGTCAGGAACACGGTCACGTCAGGAACACGGTGGGGTCTCCTGGCGTTGGATGCTGGAAGCTCAGGAACACGATGTCGTCTCCTGGCGTGGTTGCGTTGAGAAACGGTGTTCTTTTGGTGTGCTGCGACGTTGCTTCCTACTCTAGATCACTGATAAAGATAAATAGTTGAAAAAGACAAGAATACCTAGATGTGAAGCAGCAATTCCATAAATATCCTCATCCAAGCGGGAATAATGAGTTGGGTTTATCTTTTTAACAATTGTGTTTTTATTTCACGGATGAGCTCGATTAATATTGAATTACAAAAAACGTGTCGCTTGTCTGAAGGTTGAACAAAGAAGAAGGAAATGAACGTAACATAACAGAAAAGTGGTTGTCATTTGACAATCAACAGAATTAATTCAAAGAAAAAATGTCAGCTAATTGCTGACATTGTTTAGGCTGATGCCACATATCTAATGCAGGTGGTGCCACAGGTAGTATTTAATTGCAAATTCGTCGGATGGTAAAGGGCGAATCCGCAACATTCCGCCCGCCTTCGCCAATCATTGGCGAATCGTCTGGCTCCAGAGTGTAGTCGTCCGGAGCTGGGTCGGAGCTGGTGGTAATTGAATGGTGCCTTGAATTTGGTCTCCGGGGTAGACGTCGACAATGTCTTCTATTTGTCGTTTGCGGGGATCTGTCAGCAGTCGTATGGTCGACCAGCTCTTCTTGTTGGAATTGTAAATTCGCAACCGCCAAGAACCGGTCATGTAGTGGCTGCTAACAGGACTGGTCACTTTTACCCTGGATGCTTTGATGGGCGCTGCGGTTGGCACATGCAGCAAGGTAAGATGTTTTCGATTGCATCGTCGGTACACCTTGTTGGGGAGGCAGTCGCGTATGAGATGGCGACCCAAACCGTTTAAACACAGTTTCCTTTTTCGTGCGACAGACTTCCGATGAACAGGTGTGGGGAAGCGAAAACCCTCGCAAACGTAGATGTAGTGGTGCGCCTCACAAAACATGCCTGGCGATTGTCTTCGTGGGGGCTTCGGCGGTGGTACGTGCATCAGAACACTGGTCGGGTTGATCTCTGTGCAGGCGGCACTTCGGTCAGCGGCCTGTTGATGCTCACTGACTTGGGAATGGTATGGCTTCTTTTCCGCTGACTTGGTGGTGGCTGCTTGCGGATGCATTCGCCAATCATTGTAGTAGTCTTTGATTGCCTTGATCGGCGCTGTTTGTGTTAACTGAAGAGACTGGGTCGAGTGCAAGCTGAGCCTCGAGCAGTCTTGGTGATTTAATATCATTTCCTTGATCGGCAATTTTCTTTGAAGCAGGCTTCTTTCCTTCTTGTGGTGCATCGGATTTCGTGTCATCTTCCTTCGTTCGTGCTGGTGCACTGGCAACTGTTGGTGCCTTATTGATGTCCTTGGCGGCGTTAGTTGCAGGGTTTGGGACAGTTTTCTTCTCAACCGTTCCTCCTTTGGCTGCCTTGCTTTCGGCAGCACCTGCCTTGGTTGGCTTTTCGGTGCCTGTCATCACACCTTTGTTTGTCAGATGGATTATGGGTTCCGGGGGCATCATCTCCGATGGTAGTCTGGAAGGATGGCCAAGTGGCATATGCATGCTTGGTGTTGATGGAGTTCCTGGCCACCAAGGTGGTTGTGACATCAATGGCGGTAAACGACTGTTGGGTGGATACATGGTGTGCGTCGCAGTTTTATAACTGGTCGGGCGGTTGGCGATCAGTGCGTGCCGTACCTCAGCAAGCTCCGTGGCCTCAATGAGGTATGTTTCTTCGGCCTGGTCGATGAACCGCTCTTCAAAATACTGCTGACGGATGGCCGTCCATGGAGTGATCAGGCATATGAGATCTTCATGCCGATTCTGCATCTCGACCCAACGCCGATGGAGGTGTGGGGGTATAAGTGGCGATGTGCCAGCATATGACACATATTCCATATATCTCCCATCGATCCGTAGAAAGAATATTGTTCGAATAATAACGTCAGAAAAACGTTGCTCGAAACCCCAGGTTTGGCGTATAGCCATTCGTCTCTCAAAATGCGGCATCGCTGATTTGATTATAAACGTTATTATCGGTTTTACTGGCGAAGTACCTTCTTCCACACATTTATGTTCACATTTATTGAGGAATGTGTAATTGTAAACATTTATGGGGCGCACGTCCACTTTCTGATTGTATCGAATCCGATGAGCATGTTGGACGACATCTCCTTCAAGTGGATAGATAAATAAACGATTGAAGTCTAATTCAAATAAGTGAGTTAAGACGCCAAAGTAATCAATAAGAAAGATAACAGATAGTACTGCCAGCAAGCGTTTTAATTTATTGAAAATATTCACTAGTGAGAAAATTCCGATGCCGTCACACAACACATAACTCAGATAATATTTCTAATAATTATTAATCGTCACTTTCAACCATACAACGTACAAATTGAACCGACTTATTTAACATAACATTGAGTGTCCGCGGATGAGCGTGTGCATAAGCATGCACACATGTAGTTCTGAGCGGAACCGTTGACCTGATTCGGTAGTACGGTGAGTTCAGTGTACATTGATCCATACGAAGACAGAACTGAGAAAGAGAGGGGAATTGAGCTGATGATATTTACCTGCAAAAAGAGAACATTGATCCCCAGCGAATGAAGTCTGGAGAAAAGCCGAAGTAACGCTAGGGAAATATTATCACGTGATTCAATCGAATGTTTTGATAAATTTCCCAAGCGGATCTGCAATGATGCGACAACTTCGTCCGGCTGGATTTGGTTGTCGCTAATCGACATGGACACGAGTTGCCGTATGGCAAAAAAGGTAAGCTAAACTCATTTATGCATTGTCTGCGTGGTACAATGAGTTTAGCTATGTGTCCTTGGTGGAAACATGCTTTGCAGGTGAACAGGTAAGTAGGGGAAAATGGGGTTGATTTGACGCGCTGTAAGGCGGTCGAAATTAGGTAGGAATTGTGGTTGGAATTGTGCGTTGTTTCTTGTATAGAATAGAGAAACCCCCACAGAGGTCTCGTTCTTGCGCCTTCACGGTGACCAACGTCGGTGGCCCTCTCTTGATGAGCTTAGTGAAAGTTCCCATAATATCTTCCTGTGCGGTTAACTGGGTGCTGATGAGTTGCTCTGCCAATGTAGCTGACATGTATGATTTCGCTGACATTGTTGCCGACATTTCCATGTGATTTGGATACCACGAACTTGGCGACGGTTGGTCGTGAGTAACTGCTATGGGCAGCGTCTGTTCGCGCCACAAATTTGGAAGCGGTAATTTGTTAGTAATTGCAAAACGTCTTACCTGTGGTTAGATTGCTAATGCGCCACTAATCTGGTGGTTTTCGATAGCTGCACTGGGCAGGTTGTTGATGCGCCACTAAGCTGGCTGGGGTTAGGTCCTTAGGCTGGATGGGGACTGCATTCGGAGCAGCGGTAATTGTAGCGTTGGGGTAGCTGGTTACTGCGCAGTATGGCTCCCATATGGGCAGTTCATGTTGCTCTGAACTGGCGGCGGTCTGCACTGATGTTATGCCGCGAACTGGGCGGCGTGGTCTGATAATTGTGAAGAAAATTAAGCGCAATGAAATTCCCTCAGATCGAATTGAACGACGTCCCTGGTTGCGCCGTGAACCTGGCAGTGTTAACGTAACTGCACTTGCGAACTACTCGTTGGGAACTACTCGTTGGTACGTCAATTTAACTGCACTTTTTTCACAAACACAATTATCTTCACGGGATTCACTACACTTTCACTTTCCTGTTGGTCGTGGGTCTTAGCGTCTGGACTATGGTGTGTCCCGCGACCTTTTTATATACTGCGAGCTGGCAGCAGTGAATTGGATCCACGGACTGGATCCGGCTCGAAGGACCAAAAATATGTGTGTATGTCCAACAAGCGTTGAATACACACGTCAGGAACACGGTGGGGTCTCCTGGCGTGGTTGCGTTGAGAAACGGTGTTCTTTTGGTGTGCAGCGACGTTGCTTCCTACTCTAGATCACTGATAAAGATAAATAGTTGAATAACACAAGAATACCTAGATGTGAAGCAGCAATATCCTCATCCAAGCGGGAATAATGATACGAGTTGGGTTTATCTTGTTAACAATTGTGTTTTTATTTCACGGATGAGCTGGATTAATATTGATTTACAAAAAACGTGTCGCTTGTCTGAAGGTTGAACAAAGAAGAAGGAAATTAACATAACATAACAGAAAAGTGGTTGTCATTTGACAACCAACAGAATTAATTCAAAGAAAAAATGTCAGCTAATTGCTGACATTGTTTAGGGTGATGCCACATATCTAATTCAGGTGGTGCCACAGGTAGTATTTAATTGCGAATTCGCCGGATGGTTAAGGGCGAATCCGCAACAGTTGTAGTACTAGTTGACAGTAGAAATTTTGTCAATTTTACGTAGTGAACAGGAAATTAGTTCGTTGGAGACATAAAAGGCATGAAGGGCCCATAGATAGAAAAAACGAGGAAATATCAAATTTCGAAAAAGAAATGATGGAAAAAGAATGTCTTGTGAAAAGATATAGAGAAGTTTCTTTTTTTTTGTTTTGGTTGAATGCCTTTGATTGATTTTTTTGTTTAATTGTTTAATTTTTACTTTATTTTTGAAATTTAATGCATTGTTTTTGAACTATTGTCTTTTAATTTTTATTAATTTTTAAATGTTTCGGTCACTATCTTTATTGTTTTTGATTTTAATAAAATTTTTAATATTTGGTGACTTAAAATTTCTTTTTTGGAACTGTTTCTGATTGGAATTTTATTACGGGAACTGACACTGTTTTAGTTTTCGTTTGAAATTTTTCCTTTTTGGCACTTTTTATTTATTTATTTATTTAGTTTGGACATTATCTATTTTTGTTAACTGTGTTTTGTTTAATTTTTCTAATTTTTTACTTTGTTATTTTCTTGAAAATTTCAATTTTTTTATTTTTGGAACTGTTTTTGATTGGAATTTTATTACGGGAACTGACACTTTTAATTTTCGTTTGAACTTTATTTAATTGTCTTAGTATTTTTTTTTTTTTTTTTTTTTTTTTTTTTTTTTTTTTTTTTTTTTTTTTTTTTTTGGGTAGGAGGTTGCGTTATTCAAAACGTAAAGGTCATCAATGTGTGGGCTAAGAATTATTGCACCAAGACACGGGCACACGGTTCACTTCTTCCGCCAACAAATGTTCCATTGCGCGAAATGATCACGAGGTAATCCAAGGAAAAAAATTAATGCAAACACTCAGAATTGTTCTGCTGTACTTTTAATTTCTAATTTGTTAGTTGATTTACATTTATTTAATAACATACACTTTGGTTATGTTTTCATTTATCATACAATGATTCCACATGCACAAATATATTAATACAATTTAACTGTTTTTCTTGAAGATAACTAAACCGACTTTTCGTGACAAATGTAAAACTTTACGCGTAAGCTGAAATTCCCCGTGTTATTAAAATGGCGTCCTATTCTTGAATAGACCAATTCTCGATGTGTCTGTACTTTCCTGTGGTTGATTATCGACTCCATTAAACTGACGCGAAATAAAACTTTCCCTGAGCGGCGGCGTAACCGATCGCTGTGATGGTTGAGTAATTACTGATGAAAATTTGGATTTTACATTCGCACGGCTATTAACCAATCATCATCGCGCTCTTCTCATGAATCTCTTCATTTGCATGTCTCAGCGTGGTGAATAATACTTGCACATCATTCGACAGACGCTGGGCATGCGAGGGATGAAAATAACAAAAGAGAGGGCGCAATAACTTCGGGGTTGGCTTAGCTTGTGTGCTTGTATCAATGCAGCATCGGAGGATGACCTACTGCCCTAGTGCGGTGGCGGTGGTGATCTCAGAGTGCATTGAACTGTAGGGAGACAGAATTGCGGAGGAGAGGAAAATGTAGCTGGTGCTATTCACCTGCGAAAAGAGATCATTGGTCGCCAGCGAATGGCGTGTCTGGGGAAAGTGAATAGGACGCCGAATTGGCCAGGGAAATCTGATCGTGGGAACTAAATTAAATACTTTGATAATTTCCCAAACAGTTGCATGATTATGCAACCGCGTCGTTTGATCAGATTATGCCGTTGCTAACCGACATGAAGCGATATCCGGTGGAAATCTCATGGGTTAGCGAAATGGAGTTGCCGTATGGCGAAAAGGTAGCTGAATTCAATTATGCATTACTTGCATAGAATAATGAATTCAGATACGCGTCCGTTATTGAAATATGTTTTATAGGTGGAATAGCTTGTAAGGGGAATACGGGTAGAAATGACGCGCTGAAAGCGGTCAAAATAAGGTATGAAATTGTGGGTTGGTTCTCCATGTAATATAGAGAACCCCCACACTCATGGTTCAACAACCGGCATTTGCGTCGATCAATCGAACACCGTCATTGCACAGGAATATCGATAAGTAGTAAATTATCGCAAAAGTAATAAACTATTTGTAGCTTCAGATTCGGACTTGTCATTTACCTTTGGGAATCCCATCAGTCCTCCATCGACAGAAAATATTTTACACAGAAATACAGTCCACTTATACCACAGTACTTCACAGAAGTAACAAAAGGGGATCCAAGATATCCAGCTACGTCTGGATTTCATTAGTCCACCCCTATCTTAAATAAGTCAATTAAATTTTGTACCACTTTCAATGGATCGACGTGTCAGTAATTAAAATATCGATTTTTTCGATCTGCTCTGGGACGACCTAGTTATCCAACATCAGTAAAGAGATCATCTGAAATTTATTACTCATGAGGAATGCAGCGATACAGTGTACATTATCTTCCATTCATCGACTCCTTTTAGGCTCTAATAGTTCAACAAAAATTAAAAAATCTATTAAACAAAATTCAAACAAAAAATCAATCAAAAACATTCAACAAAACAAAAAAGACAAACTTCTAAAATATTAAATACAAACAAATCAAAAACAGTGACTTTAAAAAAATAGTAAAGAGAAAAAAATAAAAGACGCTGAAAGGGCAAGTAGAGCCCCACCACAGCTTTACTCCACATCGCCAAACATCCCGGAAAATTTTTTATTCATTTTATTGAGCTGTAACACATCAAATTCTCAGCGAGGGATCTCAGGTTATTGATTTCTGTTTTATTTTGTTTACAAAGTGTCTTTTTGATTCTTGCGTTGAGCTAATTCTGAGCCACCAAATTTAAAATTATTATATACTCAAAGAAGGAAATAAACACAACCTTTTCTTTTACTATTTCGTAATTGCTTTGACCAAAACTCCATATAGACAGTTGTGAATGTCAGAAGTCAAATGCCATTATATATTCAAAAGTCATACAAATAATTAATATATGTTAGCACATAATAACCAATAGGTTTGCAAAATTAATTTTAACTGAATTTCATTAAGTTACAATTAACTTCATACTGCTGACTGTTTGATGAGAGTGTTGTGTGTGATATTTTAGGAGGCGGCGTGGTAATTGTGCCTTGCCTCTTTATTGGAAATTCCCCAATCTTCGGCTGCGGGATGTTTCGATGGGGTTTGTCCGTCGGATCAATTTTCATCAGTTGACATCACTGGCACTGGGTCGATCAATTATACAAACACATCACTGCCAGAGTCATTGAAATCCCGAAGCCAAACTAGCCTAAGAGGCTGTAGTCGAATATGGAGGGCAATGCAATTTCAAACGGTAGGCAAGGCCGGGCCGAGAGTCAAACAGCGCAAAAGACGAAAGGACAATCCTTTTACTAATCATTGTTTATTTTATTTTCTGTAATTTGGTTACATTGCGCCCGGCCAGGGGTTTGGCCTCTGAAGATCTACTAATTCGATTTATATTTTGTTGGCCATAGATTCGGCCTCGGAACATTAACTCATCTCGAAATTGAAATTCACCGTCCTTTTATAGTTTTTTCTAGTTGAGAATTGTCAACTAATTTTTGTCAATATTCCCAGAAGCAAACATAAGATTTAGTGGGTTTCAATTTGAGTTGTGTTCTGGGAATTTGTTAGAGGCTTTAGTTGGATGGGTTCTAGGAAGGGAAATCATGAAATGCGTTTTGAATTTAGCATTTCATGATGTCAAGGTTTTTAGGAATTGAGTCAATGTATGATGAATTAACTTTTGGTTAAATTCGTTGTACATGTGACTCAATATGGAATTTGAATATGAAGCAATGGAAAATTTGGGATTTGGGTTTTTTATTTGGAATTGAATCAATGAGCGATAAATTAACTTTGGGTTAATTTATTGCTCATATGATTCAATATGAAATTAGGAAATTTAGGATTTGATAATATTGGATGGGAGTAGCGATTTAGGATCGCTACAAGAGTGATCAAGCAAAAGTTCAAGTGTTTTTGATTTTGCTAAACAAAAAGGATTAAAAATTATTGAGAATAGAAACAGATAACATTTTTTAAAATATTTTTTCTTTCTGTTCCCTCATTTAAAAAAAAAAAAAACAACAAAAGATACAATTCGTAACCACCAAACTTAATTTTAAGAAACTACAACAAAAAACATAAAAGCACATTACTAGCGATAAGTATAAAATTTTTTCTATAAGTCAAAAGAAGTCGTTGATTTTTGTAATTATAGTAATAAAGCGTGCTATATAATTAAGTTCAATTAATTATCACCTCCGAAGGGTTTATTGGCAGTCGTTCTACCGAAACGTCCCCTTCCTTGCCACCTCTCGGCTTTTGGGTTTTTGCCTGCTTGTTGGGGTAGCTGACGCCTGACAGGTTTTCGCAGCCCTTCCCCTGCGTGGGTAGGGTCTTCGGGTTTTTCCGACCGCAGTATCAACCTTGTTAGGTCCCTATGATCCGGCATCCCGTTCGGCTGCCTTTTGTCTGGGCTTTCCCGTGCTTACTTTCTTGCATTTATTTGCAAAGTCAACAGAGAAACTTTCAGGATTTGTGATTGTTTGGGGAAATTCCAAACAACCTCCTGGTCCATTAACTTTGCAATAACGCGACAGAAAGTCGTTACCCAACAAGCAGTCTTCTGACAATCCTGGCAATGTGTCTACCACTTCGAAGCTACAGGGGAATTCATGATGTAGTTTGAACTTCCCCAGTGTCCCTCCTCTAGACTTTCCCTTGCCAATCAGTGTTTGGAGGATTATTGCCTTCTGGGCATCCACTTTATACTTTTTGTGGAGTGCTAGACTAGATCTTTATGAGGCTGATCTCAGCGCCGGTGTCCACAATTACGCTCGTATATCTTTTAGGGCCAATGTCTAATTGGAGTTGGACAACTGGAGCTTCAGTCGGCGAAAATTGAGAACAGCTTTGACTATTTAGCGAGTTTAATACGGTCGGGTTGGGGATTTTCCACCCGACCGTTTGGCGTTTCCCGATTTATTACCCATAGCTTTTCGTTTCCCAGGTGCCGCTGTTGGTTTTGGTCGATCGCTATTTTGGGTTTTAGTGGAGGGACTCTTTTTCTCGGCGCAGTTACTTCGGTCGGTATTCTGTTCCGTACTGTCCGTACTAGAGCCGTTTCGGCCTGACCTGCCCTAGAGGCCCTCTGTCGATGTCTCCTGCCTTTTAGGGTTTTACCTTTTTTGTTTGGTTTATTTTTCTTATTAGAGCTCTTTGGTGGTTCTGGCCATTCCAGGTTAACCGTGCAGGTTGGTAGGTTTTTTCGGCGACGCACTGGTCTAGCCGTTGCTGTGTGCGTACAAGCTGGATTTGGGTGGGTTTTTCCCAATTTGCCTTGTAGCGACACTGCTCCCACTTGTGACCATTCCGGCCACAATACTCACAACAATATCGAACGCTGTACACTCTTCGGTTCGATGTTGGTTGTGGCTGTTTGGAGTTAGAGGGTTGGACCTGTCCCTGATTTGTTTGTCTCGGGGACTCCCTCTGTTCATTTTGTGGTCTTTGTGTAGGTGACGCGGGATTTTGTGACACTGGTGGTACAACCTTTACCCGACAATTTCCTACTTCGTGTCCATACCTTCGCCCAATTCACACTAATCTCCACGAATTCCCCCCCCCCCCCCCCCCACCAAATCACCTATTTCCCATTACAATAGAATATCCCCAAACACAATAGTTGAATAATTTAAATAAAGTAAAACTCCTATTTTAAAACCTCAATCCTATTGTATATATCCATTTTCTCCCTATTTAGACATAGTCTCCTTACCGTCCATAGCCAAGCCCCCTATTAGCCTATTCCGCTTCATAGAACTAACAATCGTGGAAGCGGAACATATTGCTTTTATTTGAACGATAAAGTTTTCCTTATCTATTTCAATCGCACGCGCACACGACTAATTTTCTCACAACTATATTTTTTTTCGTTTCGCGGAGCGACCGACTATTCGCCATGAACTCAAGATTTTTACAAGAACGAATCTCGTGTCTCTTGTTTTCACATCCTTTTGTGTTCCGCTTCCACGATTGTTATTTCTAGGAAGCGGAATTGGCTAATAGGGGGCTTGGCTATGGACGGTAGGGAGATTATATCTAAATAGGGAGAAAATGGCTATGTACAATAGGATTGAGGTTTTAAAATAGGGGTTTCACTTTATTTAAATTATTCAACTATTGTGTATTATTATTTTTCTACCAAGTAGAATTTGCACAAAGTATAATAGTTTATGCAAATTAGCTACTTGGCGATTTATTTTCCTTTTAAAGGTAGAGAGGGGAAACTTGCGAAAGGGGATTAATGGGTGTTAGGGGGGAGACCTGAACGCGAGGTAGGTCCGTAACAATAACAATTCATGTGCCGCGAATAACACTGGACACGCGTGGCGATCGTGATATGCCGTTCGTACTCAAACGCATACAATTTCCCGTGCGACTTGCTTTGCCATGACGATCAACAAACCACAGGGTTAAAGTTTTGAGCGCGTCGGTTTATTCGTTAAAACGAAACATACGATTTTCACACACGACCAGTTATATGTCGCTTTTGTCACGATGTACAAGTCAAAATCGTATTAAGATCGAATGTAAATTGGAAACTAAAGAAATAAAGAATATAGTGTACGAGGGGGCACTGTCGTGAGTGCCTATAATATGAAAAACATTCAACAAAGTTGGCTTCAACAGTAGATTTATATATTTATTTTTTGACCCATTACATTAAAATTAAAAAATGGTTTTAAAACAATGATCGTTACATTGAAATTGAAAATTAATTTAAAATTGTTGATAATTACATTAAAACTGATACGGGGGTTGGCGAGCGTAGCGAGCAGGGGGCGAAGCGCCCTAGTACATATCTATCTATATATATATATATATGAATCCGTCGATCTATCTACCTATCTACCTCTATCTCTATCTTTATCTCTATCTCTATCTCTATCTCTATCTCTATCTCTATCTCTATCTCTATCTCTATCTCTATCTCTATCTCTATCTCTATCTCTATCTCTATCTCTATCTCTATCTCTATCTCTATCTCTATCTCTATCTCTATCTCTATCTCTATCTCTATCTCTATCTCTATCTCTATCTCTATCTCTATCTCTATCTCTATCTCTATCTCTATCTCTATCTCTATCTTTATCTCTACCTCTATCTCTATCTCTATCTCTATCTCTATCTCTATCTCTATCTCTATCTCTACCTCTATCTCTATCTCTACCTCTATCTCTATCTCTATCTCTATCTCTATCTCTATCTCTATCTCTATCTCTATCTCTATCTCTACCTCTATCTCTATTTATATCTCTATCTCTATCTCTATCTCTATCTCTATGTCTATCTCTATCTCTATCTCTATCTCTATCTCTATCTCTATCTCTATCTCTATCTCTATCTCTATCTCTATCTCTATCTCTATCTCTATCTCTATCTCTATCTCTATCTCTATCTCTATCTCTATCTCTATCTGTACCTCTATCTCTATTTCTATCTCTATCTCTATCTCTATCTCTATCTCTATCTCTATCTCTATCTCTATCTCTATCTCTATCTCTATCTCTATCTCTATCTCTATCTCTATCTCTATCTCTACCTCTATCTCTATCTCTATCTCTATCTCTATCTCTATCTCTATCTCTATCTCTATCTCTATCTCTATCTCTACCTCTATCTCTATATCTATCTCTATCTCTATCTCTAACTCTATCTCTATCTCTATCTCTATCTCTACCTCTACCTCTATCTCTATCTCTATCTCTATCTCTATCTCTATCTCTATCTCTACCTCTATCTCTATCTCTATCTCTATCTCTATCTCTATCTCTATCTCTATCTCTATCTCTATCTCTATCTCTATCTCTATCTCTATCTCTATCTCTATCTGTATCTCTACCTATCTAACTATCTATTGTATCTTCAGCATTCTTCTTACGAGTTGCCACAGTCAAGAGAAAACTAAGTGGGTTTCATGAGAAGTTTGACAATTATATCCTTTATCATGTAGTACATGTAGTGGATTATGTTGTTGACATGGTGTCAAGCATATTCTGGCAATTTGGTAGATATTTTGCGGAGCAAGTTTGTGACATGTTTGGTGTATCATAGGGGACATCTTTGGTATATCTTTAGGACACTTTTGAGGTATCTTCGGGACACTTTTGAGAGATACTTGGGAGATTCTTACCCTTGGGGCATTCTTATTTATTAAAATAAATATAAATAATTACTATTATCAAATTATAGTCTAAAAATTACAAAACAATTACATTGTCAAATTCAACCGAGATTCACCATACTATCTAATGAATATAGTATATATCCGGTTGTTATTTTTTAAGTCTTTACTTGATTGTTTTTGAATATACAATTACAATACAAAAACAAAAAACCTTTACCTCTACTATTCTGTATAGGTTGTTGTTATTTTTCATTTCTTTTCAGAGGTGTTTAGTCTGGAGGCCGTCTGGCAACATGGATATACTGCATATTTTTTCTCCTATTTGTCTAGATTAGAAGCCCATTGGTGCAATAAAACAAACAAACTTACATTGTAACTTGAAACTGCCATAAGAAAACCTCAATAATTTCGTTCCTCTGTTATTTTACTGCGGATACTTTTATTAGCCTATTATTATATATACCCAAGTAACTCAATCATGCAGCATCTTCTGGCAAGAGCCTTGTGGATCCAAGGTTTTATTAGCCTTGTGAGAAATTCTCTCGCAAGCCTCAAGGATAACCACATTTTATGTATAAATTGTAAGACACCCACGGAGCGGCTCATTGCCCAGAAATCGCAGTTTGATATTGTATTTGGCATACGGTTGCTTAATAATAAAATTAATGACTTTCCAGACGGTCCTCGGGAGAAACTTATTCGATTTATACTCGCCCGAAAGTTCGATTGAATTTATGTAAATTCTCACTATGAAACCTCTTTGGCAGAGACTGCAATTAGATTAAGTACACATCTAATGAGCATTAAGACTCAATCACCAATGACAAATTGAATACCCATCCTGATGAATCTTGAAGTGTATCCTTGGAATGCACTCTAAATGAAGAGGTGATTACTAGTAGCCTTCACCGATATAGGTAGAAATTGTTGAGGAGCTCGTTATTTATTCAAGGTAACTATTCTTCCTTCCTCTACCCATCCGGTCGCCCTATGTTTTCATCCGCAATCTTTCGTTGCTGTTTATAAAATGCCGATCCTTTTAAGATACTCAAAGCAAAAATCCTTGGAGGATGTATTGAGAATTTTTGTTTGTCTTTCGATATCTGTCCTTATTCCGTAAAGCGTAAAGCATGCGGTTGTGCTTCACTAAAGTAGGACGTAGCAATTCGCCTTTGTGATGGCAAATTGAGTCCCAGGATACAAATGTCCTCATGAGCAAAATCAAATGAAATGGGGCATTTTTCTAACAAGTTCCTTAACAGCTCAGTCTTATACGGCAATACAAAACCCTGAAAGCGTATCTTTCGCAATTCTTTGCCTGAACAGAGTACAGATAGGTTTCGCTTTATTGAACTCCAATCGATACACTTCAAAACCCCCGTTCCCATTTACGACATCAACACCAATCAAAGGATATCCCTATTTGAAGTTTCCTTAAATGATGCTCTCGATACAGTTAAGATTTAATTTCCTACGAAGATAACTTCAAACGTTAATGTGCTGCGTGGGGATCCTTTCTGTGTTTGTTTCTCTGATGAAAGTAATTATGTTGAACCTCAAAGACGAGGTAAAAGTGCTGTGTTTAACCACGTGTAATTTAAGTACGTACCTTTCGTAAGGTGAATCGGGGTGTTGTGGGACGAGGAATTACCGATTCGAGCTTGACTCGAAAACACATCTTAAAGTTTTATGAACAATTTGAGCGGATTGGGTTACACTAATGCGTTTGGCTTCTTAATTACGTAGAACTGTTTCTCGTAAGGAATATTGTTTGAAAATGTAACATTCATTTAAGCGAGATTAGTCTAAATAATCGAATTTAATTTTTTGAATTTTCTTGAGGTTGGTGGAAGTTGGAACAAATTGAAGTTATAGACGATATTGTGCATGTCTTTCTTGAGTCCACGTCGCACCCAGCTGCTAGGACACATTTATGTAGAAACTTGTAAGGCTTCTTCGGAAAACCTTAAAGCTGACCGACGATCAACCCATCGTCATCAAAATTTAGATGATATGGACAGTTTATCTACCGTTGAGGATCCATGGACATGCCCTTGCTCATCTGGCTTTGTTGATTGGGGAAACAAAACAAAGAAGCATATTATTTCCATAAACGTGTTACTTCTGTGGCCTGTCGTAACGAATTAGCATTAAAATGAAAACATTTGTACAATGCCCTAGAATGATGGCCATTTTCGACGGGAGGGCATGCTTCTTCCGTTTAACCCAGGCTTCACAAATGGAAATACGATCCTTGTTTTTTTTTTTTTGGCGTCAATTCGTGCGGCACCCAAATAACGATTGTCTTTTTGAATTCAACTTTATGCAAATTGTATAAAATTGGTTTGTGATCGAATTTAACTCCTATGCAATACTACGACTGTGGCTTCGATTATTTGTATTCCCTTATCGACCTCTTCGATGATGACATTTCTCTGAGAAGTACATCTTTAACATCGAAAATATCCCAGAGGAATCGACGGAGTCCAAACCTGTACATCCTGTACCTGACAACGAAATCTGAGTCAAAAAACTGTGAAGAAATGTTTTTCTTTTTGTACGGAATGTGACTTTTCCAACAAGCACAAATCTGAATTTGTTAGAACAATACTTTACGACAAATGCATGGGGGCTTTAATGGTGTCCAGGATTTATTTCTTATATTTTGAAAAAATACAATGGAGTGTGTCGAACTAGTGATGTCGTTAAACGCAACACTCTATGCAGTTTTTAGCTACAATGGAGCCGCGCATAGCCGTGCGTTTTGTGTTCACGCATATTACGTAAACAAATGTTCTGTCACGAATCCAAAGTGTGGCGTGCACTTCGGTATATACCAGACATTAATTAAGCACCAACCGCATTTACTAAGCACCAAGCGCAATTCATAGGTAGATCACAATGTTTGAAGCAACCGATTCGATACGAAACATATTGAATGAAAGCTGTCCAGAGATTATTAAGCGTGGCGGTGATTCGGTACAAAAATAATATATAACAATCAATTCGCAAAATAAAAGTTGAGAGCACCATTTTGTGAAGAATTCTACGACGCGAATTGCATCTCAAAATGTATAAAAGTCAACTGACAAAAGATCTGATATCTATTGAAATAGATATTCTCTGAGAAAATCATATCACAAAGAGCAGACATTGAATGTGTGGGGGTTCTCTATATTACATGGAGAACCAACCCACAATCCCAACTTAATTTCGACCGCTAACAGCGCGTCACATCAACCCCTATCCCACCGTTCAATCTATTCCAACTGTTACACATGTTTCCCAAAAGGACGCACAGCTAAACTCATTCTCCTATGCAGATAATGCATAATTGAGTTTGGCTATCTTTTCGCCATACGGCAACTCCATTTCGCTAACCCATAAGATTTCCATCGGAAATCGCATCATGTCGGTTAGCAACGGCATAGTCTGATCAAACGACCGCTGGGGAAATTATCAAACTATTTAATTTAGTTCCCACGATCAGATTTCCCTCGCCAATTCTGCGCCCTTTTCACTTTCCCCAGACACGCCATTCGCTGGGAATCAATGATGTCTTTTCGCAGGTGGTGCTATTCACCTCTCTATTTTCCTCTCCTCTACAATTCTGTCTCCCTACAGTTCAATGCACTCTGAGATCACCACAGCCGCCACACTAGGGCAGTAGGTCATCCTCAGAGGCTACATTTGATACAAACACACAAGCTAAACCAACCAAAGTTATTGCGCTCTCTCTTTTGTTCTTTTCATCCTTCGCATGCCCAGTGACTGTCGAACGATATTCACCTCACTGAGCATGCAAGTGAGAAGATTCATGACAAGAGCGCAATGAAAATTGGCTAATAGCTGTGCATATTGCAAAATTACCCATCTTCATCCCTAATTAGGATTAGTCTTTACTCAAACATCATCGCGGATGGTCACACTGCTTAACGAGTCGTCTTTCCACCATCGCCGTGACTGCACGCGGGTGCGTACACGTACTCCGAGTTGTCTTGCTGCCGAGGATTAGTTGTGTTGGATATTTACCTCTTAAAGTAATTCAGTGATTGCTGAAGTTATCTCTTAAATAGTGCATTCAAAAATAAGTTTATCAAATCTCTAATAGTGATCTTAGAGGTTTAGTCATAAAGTGAATGGGCGGAGAAAAAAAAACATGTGTTGATATCCTTCTTTTATGAATTTATTGTTAATTCCCTTTTTGTTTTTGTGCTGTAAATAATTGTATTTTTCTAGAAGTAAATAAGTTCAGTGCTAGTTTCTAATTCTAATTCTAAAAACTCCCTGTTTGCCTTCCCTGTGGTATGACGTGCTACTCGTGGACTGTGTTCTGTTGATTGCGTCAAATTCTCGATCCGTAAATGAAATTCACGGTATTACTCGTATATTCATGTAATATTTGTGTGTCATGTAAGTAGGGTCTTAGAATATACTCACAGCTAGGCCGTAAGAAGCAACTAAAGGCCGCCCTGTCGTCCGGTGAAATACCACCCCATCAAGCTATAGGCTCCGTGAAATGGTCGGGAGAAATCCCTGGCCGTCTTTCGGAACTTGGCTGACGGACTGGTTCGAGAAAAGGTTGAATTAGGTGCTAGTCGGTTCCAAGATGAGATACCACCACGTCACGATGAGGAGATTACCCTCTTTATCCTTGTAGTAAGTGCAGCGTGGTGTGTACCGCGTCATACTGCGGATTATTTGGTAGAACTTCCGCGCCTGGTGCGGACCTCGCTTCCTACTTTTCTCTATTTCACAGACAACGTTTTTTCCCAGGCACTTTTCTTTTGTCTGTGAAGTCTTTTTTCAGATCTTCTGAGCTCTTTGTATTTCTCCTCGCGTACCCGCGTCCTATGAGACTGCTGCATTGCCCGGTATGCAGCATTCTTACGTTCAGTCGCTAGTTTGCACTCATCATCAAACCAGTCGCTCCGATCTCTACGACTACTGCCTAAGATGGAGTTGGCAGTACTAATGACAGTATTCTTAAGGCGCGTCCATTTCTCTTCTACGCCCGGCATTCTGGCCCCAGGACTTACTCTCCCTCCGTCGAGCTCTTCGGTATTCTCATTGCGTAAGGCAGCCGTGTTGATTCGAACCTGATCCGCGGATGGAATACGTCTCCGTAAGGCAATCCGCGTTCGGAAAACTGTACCAACAAGATAGTGATCCGAGTCGACGTTGGCACCTAGGTACGTTCGTACCGTCATCAGGCTCGAGGCGTGGCGGCGATCTATCAGCATGTGGTCAATTTGGTTGCGAGTGGCTCCATCAGGTGATACCCAGGTGGCTTTGTGGATATCTGTACGCGGAAACCTGGTACTCGCAACGACCAAGTTTTTCCATGCTGCCAATTCGATGACTCGTAGTCCATTGTCATTAGTGTTCTTATGCAGACTATGGGAACCTGTGTAGTGCCTGAAAACCGGCTCCCGACTTATTTTTGCATTCAAATCCCCAAGAACGATTTTCACATTGTATCTTGGGCAGGCATTGAGGGCCGATGTTCGATGTTCTCGTACTATTCTTCTTTTTCGTCGTCAGGGGACTCCTCTGTACGCCCGTGAACGCTTATGTTCTTAAACTTGCCTCGCACGCGAAGAGTGCATAGCCTTTCATTTATTGCATTAAAGCCGATGATGGCAGGCTTCAGTTTTTGGCTGACTAGAAAGCCTACCCCGAGCACATGGTGTTTTGCGTGACAGCTGTAATAAATGTCATACTTTTTTCTTTGAAAAACACCACTCCCCGTCCATCTTATTTCTTATAATGCTGTTATGTCAGCCTTATATTCGGACAGGCCATTGGCTAGCTGCTGTGCAGCTCGAGCTCTGTATAGTGAACGGACGTTCGATGAGAAAATTCTTAAATCGTTGAGCCATTTTCGTTTCCGTGGTTGTCATTGTGTATCCGGTCCATATCCGAGGCTTGTTAAATTTGCCATAATAATTCATTTTTAGGGACCTGGTTATTAGCCTTGCGCCAACCTTTCTCAGGATGTCGCTGCATGCATTGGTTCACTACTTGGTGGGTGTCAAAGTAGCTATCCAGGGGTGTCACGTGGAGACTGCATGTCAATTTGGATTGAACCGGGACAAGGATCGTCCTGGCCTTCGCCGGGTTGAAAGCAATCAGAGACTTTGCCCTGTATGTTCGCACCCATCCCCCCAACAACAACCAATATACAATCATTGTGTAACAATTAATATCTAACCTCACTGCTTGTTGTCGGTAGCGGAGCCAGTTGTATTTCAAGCGAACAACCGACTTACACACATTTGCCAAGTATGGAGGTATGGGGCTAGCAACTGGAAAGATTTGCGAGATTTCTTGGCATCCTTTCCGTGGTCGGAGGTGTGCTTTGATGACTCCAATGTTAACGCATGCGCGGAGTCGGTCACAGAGATTATTCTTCTCGGTATGGTAGTCTAAATTCCGCATTCCATCAAACGAAATTTATCTGATACGCCTTGGTGTGATGAAAAATGCGAGCGAATTTTGTTAGAGTCAGAAACGGGTACAACCAGGCGATCGATACCACGAAGAACGCTTACAAACATAGAGTGACCAATAAACTCCTTGAGTGTCCAATGGGATTGCCTCCTTTCTACTCAATGGCGAGGGCTGTCAGCAGAAGTTTCCCTTCCTCCTCTTTTCCTCCGTTAGTGACGGGCAGCGGGATGTTAGTCACAAATTCAAAAGATAAAGCTAATGTGTTCGCGAACTTATTTTCCGCGGATTCAAGACTTGATGCCAGTCTTTTGGAGCAGTCTGTAATCGCATCGGTACGGTCTTTGATGTGGAATGTGAAGTTCCGCCCGCGTACTATTCAATACTTTCTACGTGGACTGAACTGTAAGAAGGCAACAGCTCCGGGCGGAATACCAGCAATAGTCCTTAAGAACCGTGCTCCAGAACTATCGCCGGTTTTTGGCAGACTCTTTCGCTTATCTCATGCACGGAGGACATATCCTACCTGCTGGAAGGTGGCTCGAGCTCAGCCAATCCCAAAGAGCGGGAAAAATGTCTCCCACAAAATTACCGACCGATAGCATTACTGTATATTATATCTTATCTAAGGTGAAGGAAAAGGTAATCAATGGGGAGTTAATTAAGTATTTGGAGTGGAACGAACTTCTGAATGATCGTCAATATATATTCCGTGGCAGGCGGTTTACGCAAGACTTTTTGATCCGTATAACCGATGTATCGACATCTGTGATTGATGGGCATGTTGAGTCAAGGGGGTCGCATTGGATACATCCAAGGCTTTTGGAATTTCCCAGCGGCTTTGCGATTGGACGAAGAACTTGCTCGAAAATCGATAGATCTGGCTTGTTGTAGATGGGGAGTGTTCGGATCTGTATCCTGTTAATTCCGGAGTGCCTCAAGGTCTTATTTGGGCTCCAACCTTGTTTTTGCTTCACATAAATGATTTGTTGGTGTCAACGGATAACAAAGTGTTAAGTTTTGCCGATGAAAGTACGTTTGTTTCCTCTTTTTCGAGTGATCGGCCGACTGGTGGATCAACGTCGCACGAGATGAGATTTGCCAGATTGGCCCTCTGAATCGGGATCTGGATAAGGTCTGCGGTAGGGAAAGGCCAATCTCGTCGACTTCGATACAACGAAGACACAATATACAACATCCACAAAGAAAAGTGGATCATCGTTTCCACATCTGATGATGAATAGCCAGGCCCTCGAATCTGTTGAAAGCTTGAAATTGCTCGGCGTCCCGGTCTGTGGGAATGTATCTTCGCATAAACATGCGTCGAGCATCGCCAAGTCCGCCTCAGGAAAACTGAGCTATCATTTTAGAAGCAAGAACTATTTTACTCCGCTCCAACTTCATCTCCTGTATAAATCTCAAATTAGACCTGCGCTAATTAAGTAGTCCGATAGTATTTAAATTCAATCAAAAATATAGCTTTATTTTTCGTTAACACTTAGGACTACTAACTTTTAATACTTAGGTTGCGGCTATGCTGATGGGTGCCTCCAAGGAGAATGCGCGTCTTCGTGCAGATTGCTCATATTTATCCGATTGCGGGGTCACAGATGAGTGTCTCGTGTTGACCCACGAGAATGGTGCCGTGTGCGAAGGTAATTGTCTTAGGTCATTGTTGATCTATGATCCTTTTAGAGCGTCTATGCGATGTCTGGGCCATAGATAAGTGTTCGGCGTTGACTCATGAGGATGGTGTCGTGTGCGAAGATAAGTGTTGACCCATGATGATTGTTTGGTGTTTGGACCATGGCGTCGTGTGTATTGTGGTAATGTAGCTATCCTTAACTCGCTCGACTATTGCTCTCATGTTTGGAGTTCTGCTCCTAAGCATACCCTCGACCCACTTGAGTGGATACAGAGACCCCCCCCCGCCCTGTGCGGGGACACGGCGCTGATGTCGGGACTACAGTTTCTATCACAGCAAAGGCGCGTAACTGACCTCTGTCCTTTTTACAGATACTATCACGGGTTCTTCGGAGATTCGTGGCATTGTTTCGCCCACCTCGGTTTATATGCGCTCCACAAGACAATCCGACGGATCGTATCAATTTGGGGTTCATCTCCTGACAGCGCGAACATCCCTGCATCAGAACTCGTTCCGTCACAGAGCGGGGAAGCTGTGGAAAACCCTCTCCGCGCGTCGGCCTGAAACTGTTCAAGAAAAACTCCAATGATTATTTGGTGGCATCTCGGATCATCATCATCAACGGCATTACAACCGACAACCGGTCTTGGACTTATTTAGAAAGTCCTGAAGCTTGTTAAATTTTCCATAATGATTTGTTTTTTTTTTCCGGGCAAGGTCATTAGTCTTGCGCCGGAGGCTCCCCGACGGGGAATCGAACCCCGGTCTCCCGTGTGACAGGCGGGTATACTAACCACTATACTATCGAGGAGCCATCTCGGATATATAGCATCAAATTCCAATTGCCTCAGAAGATATTCAAAAATCAGCTGTCAATCCATCGTATGAGCCGTGCGTTGAGCGTTCTGTTGGGCGACAGCTTTCAGAAATTCGGCAAATTCCGCCAAGGTGCGAAACTTCTTTTGAGCTCCTAATCTTTCTTCTCACAGCCAGAGTCGAGATGGTAATTTCTGCAGTAAAACATAGATTATGATTTGATCCCGCTTATCGGTTTTATCCTAGGTTTCTCAGAGCATACATTCATACAGTGGGCACATCCAGTTTCAAATTGTGGGACCCTACAACACTGAGTACCAGTAAATTAAGGAACTAAACTAAGTCTTAACTGGGTGTACACCGGAACTCGTTTGTGATCATATCCATTGCTAAGAGTGGTCCAAGCTGCATCATAATTACCGTCATCGAAGCTAATGTGTTTAAACCGCCGTTCAGCTTTTCCCGTAATGGTGTGTCTCGATTACACTTAACTAGGGCTTGTTGGGTACCAAAGGGTGAAAAATACAAATATAAACCGTCATTTTACTTGTTTTCTTACCAACTAGTTGCGAGCTAGATAATCTTGTGCGTGGCTGTTGTTTGGTTTATGAGGGGTAGGGGAATGGGCTTGGCTATCGGCCTCGCTCCACTTTGTAGTCAGTACAGCCATGAGCGAGCAAGAGGTACGAACGTCTGTTGCACAACGGGTTATTATAAAATTTTTAACAAATGAAGGGGTAGAACCCTCGGAAAGTTTTTCTCGATTGAAGGCACAGTTTGGTGATGATACACTGTCTCAGAATCGTGTGTATACGTAGGCCAAATAATTTAAAAGTGGTCGAGAACGTATCGAAAACGAAGGTCATGATCGATGCCCAGGGACAAGTCGTACAGGTGACAACATCCATGCCGTTCGAGAGTTTATTGAAAGTGGTCGCCGCTTAACTGTTGGATAAATCTCATCAGAAGCGGGTGTCATATACATCGGAAGAAATGGGCTGGGAAAACCTCGAACACCCAAACAATGCCCAGACTTTCTCTCTGTGACTATTTTTTGTTCGCACCCTTGAGGGAATCACTTGGAGGGAAAAAAATCGAAAGTACTGAAGGAGTCGAGGACCACATGGGCAATTGGCTAGTTTAGTGGGGCTACCACTCCGTTTATTGCGTTAATTCATGCAACATAATTATCTACAACTAAAGTATATATGTGGCACAATGCTAATAACCTTGCCCGGAAAAACAAATTATTATGGAAAATATAACAAGCCTCAGACTTGTTAAATAAGGCCAAGACCGGATCCCGGTTGTAGTGCCGATAATGATGGTGATGAAAGTATATATAAGTTACAAACTAGAGAACTTGAGAACTATCTTGACTAAGCGTGATCTAAGGTAACCAGGACACATTAAGAAGGCAGGAGTAGGGGCGAGCGGTAGAGGCAGGTCATAGTAACGTGTAGAAGCACCGCTTAAGATTGGTGGTGAGAATGGTTTAGGAGGCGGTGCTTGAGAATATGGGTAGAGAGGTCGAAGTCAAACAAGGTGGAATTGGAGTTGACATTTCTCAGCATCTGTGAAAGGGGTTCGTTAAAACCATAAGAGGTCCGTTGAGGAGGAATCTAGAGAAAGCGGGGATTACGCATGTTTCGAGGGTTTGTGTTCAGAGGAATTAAGTTAAGGGGGTAGGAGCAGTCGACCGAGCCGGAGAGGACCCGATGAATGAACATTATGTCAGCCAGGTGCCTGCGCTCCTGCAGGGTTCTGAAGTTCATTAATTTGAGGTGGATAACGTATGGGGGAAGGATTGACGGTTTTTTCCCATCCTAGCCCTCGGAGAGTGGACCGAAAGAAGCGACATTCAATATTTTCGATTCTACTCAAGCAGTGGGTGGACGAGGGTAAGGTAGAGGGATCGAGTAAGGTAAGTCGGAGAATCCCTTAGACCGAATCGTCTCATCAATGTGAGAGAGGAAGTTAAGCTCCCTGTCGCAAAGGATCCCAAGATCTCGAATAGATTGGACAATGGTCAGGGCAGACAACAACTCGCTCAAAATATTTCTACGAACAAGGGACATTAAGGCTTCCAAATGAGTGGCAAAAGTGTCTAGATCACGCAGGAAACTATAGTGAAAAATGTTGATAGTGTAGTTAGTGTGTAAGATTATTCACTAAATGTAAAATGTTGCCCCTCGACGCGCAACTGCCAGCGACTGCAGAGGAGCATCGGAAATTTCGTTCAAGGCTTCTACTAGTGATGCATTGGATGTGATGTACGTTTCCTGTAATTTGCCAAAGACCTCTTCGACCTTAAGCATTTTCCCCTCACAGAATTGGTGTTGGTTGCGATGCCAACATTATGGTTTGGGTGGCAGTTCTATGCAGCTCATTAAATAGAGAACTTTGTCCATTGTCGCAATCATTCTGGAGTTTTCGTCTTATGTTAAAGGCTCTTTGCGTTCCACAAGCGTCGAACGCAACTTCCACCAACAATTTGATCTTTTGGTGGGCCACGGGGATGACGTCAGGTACAATGGTGTCTCCTGGCGTACAGCGACGTTGGCTTACTTTGGCTGCAACAATGACTACAAATGTACTTAAAAGGAAAGATTACCTTGCTTTGTAACACCAACTGCTGTTCTCCAGAAAATGAAGCTGCGTTGAATCGTCCTTTATATCCGAACTAGTTATTTTATTCTTACTAATTAATTAGATTTTTCTGGATTACAATTGCTAACCCTATGTCGCCAAAAACTTACGAAGAAAGAGAAAGTTGTCAACAATGACAGCTCGAAATTAAATATTCATGTCATGCTGACATTTGTTATTGTGTGAATGGCTCCATTCTATTGCGAATTCGCTGGTTGCATCCAGTGAGTCCGCAACATTCCGCCCGAGACAACTGGTGGTGACGAGTGCTGCGTCCATTGGCGCCCGTCCGAAGTTAGCGGCCGACGAGATGCGGTTGGCGTGTGAGACCGCAGCGTTTAGTCGGATGCTGCGGTTGGAACCCGGTCGGTCCTGGGGGAGCGCCACTCGCCAGGCGGCGCATTGGGTACTCCTTGGTCTATTGTGGTAGTAGCTGTGTGTTGCCTTGAAGCCTTTGGGCGGCCAGGCTCCCGGCTCTTCGATTGCTGGTTGTCCTTGCGGCGGTTCAGGTCGTGAGTGGCATGTCCGACAGTTGGTCCAGGAGGGAGGTCGGCGGTAGTTGACTGCATGTGCCTCGTTCGGGGCCTACGGTGCCGACGTCGACGATGTCTCCTCTGGGTCCTCTGATGGGATCTGCAATCAGCAGTCGTATGGTAGGCCAGTTCCATGTGGTGGCTGGTGGCAGGACTGGTCACCTGTAAGATGGATGCTGTGGTGGGTGCTGCTCCTGTTCGCACATCCAGCAAGGTGTGATGTCTCCGCTTCCATCGCCGGCACACCTTGTTGGAGAGGCAGTCGCGTATGAGGTGGCGACACACGCAGTTGAGAACCAGTTTCTTCTTGTGTGCGACAGACATCCGACTGGCAGGTTTGAGGGATTGAAAACCCTCGCAAGTGTATATATAGTAGTGCGCCCCACAGAACATGCATGGCGATTATCTCCGTGGTGGCTCCGGCGCTGGTTCATGCACCAGGACATGGGCCGGGTTAATCTCTGGGCAGGTGGCACTTTGGTCAGCGGCCTGTTGGTGCTAACTCTCTGAAATAGGATGCGGTTCCGTCTCTGAGCAGGCGGCGCTCCGGTCGGCGGCCTGCTGATTCTCACTCACTGGGGAGTGGTGCGGTTCCTTTTCCGCTGACTTGGTGGTGACTGCTTGCAGCTGCATTCGCCAACCATTGGCGAATCCTTTGGTTCCAGGGGACGGAGGCCCAGGGCCTTGGTCTTCTGGTGATGCGGAGGTCTGGAGATAGCCGTCCACCCTGAATTAATGAAGGATGAAGGATTGGTGACGACGAGAGCTCCGTCGTCGGTGTCTGGGGCCCTGGGTCGCAGACCTGACCATTTGATCGGGGTTGGAGTTGTAAGTTCGCAACCCACGATCAATGACCACGTAATGGCGGGTGGTCGAAAGTACTGCAGCGAGTCTTACCGATGGGGTGCGGCCTTTGGCATGTGAGGTCGCAACGTTGTGTCTGCTGCGAAGTCTTCCATGGCACCGTCCGCGGGTCCTGGCTGCTGCTGCTGTAGTTGTTGCTGTTGCAATTGATGTTGCCAATAAGACTGGCTATTAACTGGATTCTGTGGTTTGTCACGGCCACTGCGGACGTTGTTGGTTGCTACTGTTGCTTGGGCAGTTGATGGTGTAGTCGTGGAATGCACTGACGTTAGATCTGGCACGGATCCTGTAGTTGCCATAGCTACTGCTTGCGCTTGAAGCGTTTAGTGGTCGTTGAATTATGTTCAAGGTTGTTTGATGGCGGCTTCTGGCAGCTGCACTAAGGGCATCTCGCTAATGTTGAGTTGGTCGGCGCTGTTCACCGTCGTTGGGGAGACTGGGTCGAGCGCGAAATGGGCCTCGAGCAGTCTCGGTAGTTGGGCATCATTGCCTTGGTCAGCGCGGTTCGCTGTAATTGGGGAGACTGGGGCGAGCGCGGACTTGGCCTCGAGCAGCCTCGGTAGGTTGATATCATCATTACCTTGCTCGGGGGTTTCTCTGCAGCAGGCTCTTTCCCTTGGCTGGGTGCATCGGATTTCTTGGCATCTTTCATCGCTGGTGCATTGGCAGCTGCTGGTGCCTTCTTGCTAAATCAGCCTTCTTTTGTAGTGTCGCTTTAGTGGCGAGGGGTGCTGCTGCAGTTTGCACTTCTTTCACTGCTTCTGGGACCCCCTTGATGTCCTTGGTGGCGTTAGTTGTAGGTTTTGGATCGGTTTTCTTCTCGACCGTTCCTCCTTTGGCTGTCTTGCTTTCGACCGCCCCTGTCTTGGCTGGCTTTTCGGTGCCTGTCGTCACACCTTTGTTGTTCGTATGAGTTGTGTGTTCCGGGGGCATCATTCGTGATGGTAATCTGGATGGATGGCCAGTTGGCATATGCATGCCAGGTGTGGAAGGAGTTCCTGGCCACTATGAAGGTTGCAACCTCAATGGCGGCAATCGACTTTGTGGTTGATACGAGGGTTGCCTCTTATGTTTCGGGATTTGGCAACCCTAGTGTTGCAATGCGACAATTGACAGCTCTGTCGTAAAGTTGGACATTTTCGAGCTTATACGCCCTCAGAACATTTTGACATACGAGCGCTATTTGTGTTGTTTACAATAACTTAAAAGATTCATCTCGGCCCAAAATTGGAATTAAATCGTCAATATTTTCGTGCGATTATTTTTTACAACTTTCGGCGTGGATTAACTCAGCAACAGTGCATGGATGAACTTAATTCAATTTTTGGCGATGAAGCTCCATCAAGGACCAGTGTTTCTCGATGGTATGGTGAATTCAATCGTGGCCGTAGTTCACTCCAAGATGAATTTCGTGAAGGTCGTCCAAAATCAGTTGTTGTTCCGAAAACCATTGATGCTGTGCGCGAACTGATATTGGAAGATCGTCATGTGACCTATGTGAGATTGAGACAACCTTAGGCGTTAGTGGGACCAGCATACATTCAAAATTGCATAAACATTTGACTGTCAAAAAAATTTGTTCGCGTTGGATCCCACACAAATTGTCAATCACCCAAAAAAAGGCTCGTGTCAATTGGTCGAAAGAAATACCGTACCACTAGAACAACGCAGAACAGTCAATTCTGAGTGGTACACAAACATTTGTTTGCCAGTTGTCTTCCAAGAAATCAGGAAAACCAACCGCCGAAGACGGATCACTCTTCACCACGACAATGCGAGCTCTCACACATCGGCTGCGACAACTGCATTTTTGAGCACCCAAAACATCGATTTGATGGGTCATCCACCGTATAGTCCTGACTTGGCACCGAATGACTTCTTTTTATTCCCGTACGTAAAAAACCAACTGAGGGGTCAACGTTTTTCGACACCTGAAGAAGGGGTTGCTGCATTCAGAATGCATGTGTTGGAGATACCTCAATCAGAGTGGCAAAAGTGCTTCGACAATTGGTTCAAACGCATGCAAAGTGTATAGATCTTCATGGGGAATATTTTGAAAAACAATAAAGTGATTTTCAATGATCAATATTTGTTTTTGTTCTCTAATCCCGAAATATAAAAGGCAACCCTCGTAAAAGGTGGCCGCCGCAGTCTTGTAAGCTGTCGGTCGGCCGACGGCGAGGGCGTGCCTTGCCCCAGCAAGCTCTGTGGCCTCGTCAAGGTATCTCTCCTCAGCCTCGTCGACGAATCTCTCTTCAAAATAGCGTTGGATGACGGTCGTCCATGGTGTTACCAGACATATGAGTTGTTCATGCCGCTTCCGAATCTCATCCCAGTCCAGCTGGAGGCCGCGCTCTTGCGCCTCCACTGTGGCCAGCGTCGGTGGCCCTCTCTTATTGAGATTCTCGAAAGTGCCCATCATCTTCTCATGTGCGGCGAACTGGGCCGCCATGAGCTGTTCGGCCAATGCAGCCGTTGTCATCGTCGACTTCGCTGTCATTGCGCCGCGACCTTGGTCATTGGTCTGTTCTTCGTCTGGACAGGGAGCATCATCTTGGCGTTCACGATCCGCTTCCATTCTGGTCAGGCTTCGACGTTCGGCCAATGCGGCTTTTGCCGTTTTCGATTTGGCGTTGGTCGATGACACCGGCATTTAGTTCCTGCTGACGGATTTCCTTTAAGTTCTAACTAGATTTTTATACTTGCGATTGGTTACACCGCGAACTTGGTGACGGTTGGTAGCTGCACTTTGAGTAACTCTTTATTACACTGCGAACTGGCAGCAGTGGATTGGATCCCCAGACTGGATCCGGCTCGAAGGACCAAATCTTTGCGTTCCACAAGCGTCGAACGCAACTTCCACCAACAATTGGATCTTTTGGTGGGCCGTGGGGATGACGCCAGGAACAATGGTGTCTCCTGGCGTGCAGCGACGTTGGCTTGCTTTTTCTGCAACAATGACTACAAATGTACTTAAAAGGAAAGATTACCTTGCTTTGTAACACCAACTGTTGTTCTCCAGCAAATGAAACTCCGTTGAAGTTATTTTATTCTTACTGATTAATTAGATTTTTCTGGATTACAATTGCTAACCCTATATCGCCAAATGCTTACGAAGAAAGAGAAAATTGCCAATATTCATGTCAGCTGTTTGCTGACATTTGTTATTGTGTGAATGGCTGCATTCCATTGCGAATTCGCTGGTTGCATCCAGTGAATCTGGAACAAAGGCTAATACCTAATTATAAAGTAATCCGTATTTACTGGCTGGGTCGTCCGCCAGAAGCTGACCTTGAACCTTGAAAAGAATTAGTCTATCTCAGGAAATAGTTTGGGATGTTCCTAATGACATTTATTTTCTTACTTCGTAGCCTTTCGAAATACTTCCAGTACGTGGATATTTATATAATTTATGTGTTGAGATATTTGTTAGGTTTGCTACTGGCGTCTGACTTTTCTTCAAAGAGTGCTTAGGAAGCAGCGTTGTAGGTAAAGGCATGGTTTTAAGGAATACGAAGCAGTTATATAGCGAATATTTTCCACTCGTTTTGGGAAAACTAACGAAAAGTTATTTGTAAAGTTATGTACCCAACAATGTCATTTAATTTTATCCAGATGCCGTCAAACTGTTAAAGAAATGCCTTTCGCTTTAATGGCTGTGTTAACTCTTGCCATAAAATATTTAAAGTCTTCATAAATGTTCCAAGTTAATTAACTCAGTGTTATTGTCTGCGCAAATTGGTATAGTTTGCTGCTATACGAAACCCGTTGAATCAAGATCAACCTATCTTAACTCAAGGAATTGTCGATATTGGTTTTGTAAGGATGAGGTCTGCCTTTCCCACAAAGTGTCGTATTTTTAGAGCAGTTTTCTCGCACAATTCGTGAAAATTATTCAGAGATATACGATAATAAAATTTATATGTTAATATCATTTCTTTATAGAGGTCCTTATAACACAAGCCTTTGTTTACAACATTCACTCGTCTCTGGTATCTTTTTATTAGATTTCTCTTCCATACACCACTTTGGGTGACGCGACAACACAATTTGGCCAAAAATAATTCCAAACTCGAAATACATCATTGTCAATCTACTTTTACTGCCAGTTATCAGTTGAATCGAATCAACGATTGGAAATGATATCCGAGAATGTAAATAACATTGTGACGGTTTTATATCCTTTTTCCCAGGATACCGGTCGGACAACCAAATTATCTAATGGTTGATTTCCTATTTTTATGTGCTCGACTGCCCAGAAAGTTTTTGCTTCTCCAGAATTCACTCCATGGTTGCGTGTGATGACTTGGAATGTTTCGGACAGGTTAGTGATGGCCGTTTTAAGGCTATCCGGATTGTGCGGATTGGGCGATTGATGTTGTGGGTGCAGAGGGTCCGCATGAAACAATAAATTGGGTTGTGTTTTTATTGTGTTTTATATTGCATCCTTAGTTTGGGTGGCGTGAATCACTGATTTGAGTTTCCATCAGGACAATAAGCCAACCGAAAACAGAGCAAACAAAAGACGAGATGAAAATAACAAAATGCACCCAAAAAATATATTTCAAGTGAAAACACCAGACGAATTGTGGAGCACTGACGATTTGAGATGTAGATTTGTGCAAAGGTCAGCGTTAAAATTGTCAAAAATTGCTCATTGTAGCCGAAGATGACATTAGTTAGGCCTCACTTATTTCGGATTCGTTGATTCATCGTCCATCGTCAGCAAACACTTTGCCAGAGGTGGTAGAGATGTCTCTGGCTTCCCATGAGATTAATCCCAAAAAATATCAAGTCTCAAGATTTTCATTTAACGAAGAGGAAGCATCACTGGGTGTATCGCCATTGACGCGGTGTCCGTCTTAATTTCCTGTGGTTGAAGATTTGGTTTCATTTAAATATTTTCATTTCTGTTTAGACAAGATCTTGAATTTAGTCCTGGTGTAGGAAACGCGCCTTGCCGTCTGTGTGGAAATAATTAAAATATAATGAGATTTTAAAATCCAATCGAGTAGTATATGAGATGACGAAAAGCTCTCTGGGAGATGGGATTGTCGCCTTTGAAGGATGCTGTGCATTTTTCAATGTAATAAAAATGTGGCAATGCTAAATATTTCGCCAAGGGGAGTTCATTGAGTGCGGTATACAGCTGTTATTAGGGTAACGCTCATCGTCGAGTTTATAAACTGCTAGGCATCGTGCTTTGTATTTAAATTGATTAATTTAATGTTCAAAACTTACGCCATTAAATACGTCTGCGGAATGATGTGAAAACGTGCCCAACTTGAGGCCAGGCAATGTAAGGGATGACAATGAAAAGGCGGTTTTTCAGAAAATTTATTGTACTATGTGTTTTGGCTTCAATGAGAGTTTGTGTTCGGTTCTTATTAATTTATTGCCTGTTTTCGAAAAGGAAGGCTGCCATTAATTGCTCTCGGCAACCATTTTTCAGTCAAATGGCGGACATTAATCATACTAAATTACCATTTCCTATTGAATGACGTATGGTTTGATTTTATTGGTGCTTCGCGTTGTGGTGTGTCGAGAGCAAGGGATTCGGATGAAGTGTAACCAAATATGCTCGCTTAAATTGGACAAATTAAAAAAACCCTGCGATTTAAGGCAAGTCTTGTGTGACATTTCAAATTTTACTGTCCACGCATTTTCCGTATAGGGATGTAATCTGTCTACTCACAAGAACGTGTTTCGATATATGAGTATTGTAAAATATGGAAAAGTCTCCTTGAGGAATTCTACACGACAGGTACTCCTTATTCGCCCCCCCCCCCCCGCACAACTCCCGGTCTCTTTTTCTCTTCAGCAGGCCATAAATTCTGAGAGTTCTGTAGTGCACCATAAGCGCCTTGAATTTTTGTTTTTACACTAACGCGCGCACAAAAAGGGATTTCGAAGTACCCTTAAATGTCAGAGCACAGTGCGAGCGGGTGGAAAGGAAGTGGATAAGTAAAGGAGGTGTCGATGTATATCGGTCTTGAATGTCTGGACATCACAACGGCCATGAAACACATGATCAGGCAGAACATTCCACATTCGTGTGGTTCGGCTAAAGAATGACTCTCTATGTTTATTTGTGCGCCTAAAGTCCACTTTTAACGTGAACTGATGCGCTTTCACAGATTGACGGGTATCGCGGGAACATGTCTGAAGGGGCGGAACACATTCAGCAAGTTCAGTTGAGCAACGACCGTGATAATACCTACAGAAAAGAGATAGGCATGATACGTTGCGCCTGTGTTCTAATGACGGAGTTGATCGACTTACGGCTGACTCCCCAATAAGTTTGTGGGGAGGAAGTATTGTGTCTGGTACGGACACTCCGTGCACTTCCTCCTCCATCATAATTAATTGTTCGCCGCGTAAAACACCGAACCGAAAGTCAATCACAAATAAATGAACGAACGCCGCCTCGTTCGTTCACAACCAGGGGTGAAGGGTGAGAGATAAACACCCAGGACACTGCGACACGGCACGGAAACAAAACCGCTGAAATAAATCACACAATATTGTTCGGATTATGTCTAGACATTTATTATTCATTTTAGATCACTGCCGCGAGATTGTTTAGCTATTGTACAGGTGATAATGCAAGCGATTGTATTTTTCAACACGCGACACAAAAAAATGACTACACGCTCAGATACTCGCGACTCCGAATTTAACGCATCTCCCCGTGCACCGGCGGAGAGCGGGAGTGATGTGACCTGTTCGGTCGGTGAATGGAAAACGACTCAACGATATTTAATCGTTTTGCGGTGAGTTTACCCAAGAAGGAAGTGTTTCTCCCGTGGTGAAAACAAGGAAGAAAGACTTGACAATGTATGTGTATGTGTGAGTGAAGATCACATTGGTTTTTTTTTCATATACAAGGCCATGGGAATGAATCTGAAACAAGGAAAGAGAAAATGTGCACTGCAGTTGAATAAATAAACCGCTAGTCATCCGGGAAATGGTGCTAAAAGCAAATTGGTTGTTTATGGCATCTCTGTCTGCCGTAGAAACCGGGTTCGTGTTTGCATTAGGAAATCCTAAAAAATTTGGTTTCGTTGATAATGCCTAAGATGCGGTGATTGTTTGTCGATTGTACAAACGAATCGCGGGTCGGTTCATTGCAGCTGTAAAAACAAGCTGCCCGACAGGATTTTAACACAGACAAAGGGTGCCGACTGGCTTGGGATTCATGAGGCCATATGCACTTTAAAGAATTATTTCTAGGAATTTTAGATAATGCGTTGTATGCATTAAATGTCCTTGTAAAAGGAAATGTTTCAGGTATGGTGGGTGGAGATTGCAGTGCAGGTGTGGGAAAGTTGAAATTTACCTGGGGTTCCTGAAAAGGTAGAAAGAAATTCTTACAGAGAATTTGTATGCGAAGGGATGCATGAAGGTAAGTTTTCTTTTCCAGGGACTTTGTATATTAAGGATTTAATCTCATTAATGCGTGAAGCATTTAAGGTGCTAATGTGATTAGCAAACTTAAGGAAGTTGGGTAGCAGTTATGGGGTTTTTTTCAGGTAAGTGGACCGTGGAGTTTGGCGGAACCGCTACAAGTTTCACTGCTCGTTTTTGCATCCTGTTGAGCATGTGTAGTGCAGTTTTGGATGCACCTGACCAAGTATGGGAGTTGAACTCCATTTTTGGATGAATATACGCTTTGTATATAGTGGACAGGTTGGATGGAGTGAAGTATCTTTTGCATCTCTTAAGGAACCCCATACATTTGGCTGCACTTTTCGGATCTTCAAATATGTGGTCATTCCAGTTAAGAGTTGAATTAATTCGACTGTCGAGGATTGATAATTCCCTGGGTTCACCGATGCAAGTGCCGTTCATCGACAGTAAAATTACTTTGGGGCTCACCTTTGACGACAAGAGGCAGCACCGAGTTTTTAGGGCATTGAATTCTACTCAGTTAGATAATCCTCACTGATATATCTTGTTGAGGTCAGAATTCAATGTAGCGAGCATAAGTTGCTGGTTGGTAGTGACGTTCGAAGAGTTTGGACGGGAGTGTTCGTATGAGTATGAGAAACTCAATGTGCTATCATCAGCAAACGAGTGAATTGGGTTGTGAGTAATTGACAAGAGATCATTTATAAAGATGAGGAAGAGAGTGGGTGAGAGTACCGAACCCTGGGGAACACCTGCATTAATTTGATGGGAGACAGATTTGACACCATCAAGAACCACTCGGATTGAACGGCCAGTAAGATAGTCTCTTATCCATTGGATCAGGGAATTGCCCACTCCATATGAATGCAATTTTGACAAAAGGGCTGGATGCCAAGCTCTGTCGAAGTCTTTTGAAATATCCAATGCGACTACCTTGCCTTCACCGAGGTAGTGGATGGAATGGCTTCACTTTTCGGTAAGGTACGCCATCAGATCTCCTGGGGACCTGTTGCTACGAAAGCCATATTGGCGGTCATTTGATTTCAGATATTTCGAAAGTTGACGGTTGATTAGTGATTCCATTACCTTGGAGAGAACAGAAGTTAGTGCTATGGGTCGATAAGAAGAAAGAGATGATTTGTCACCCTTTTTGGGAATTGGCTGAATGTTCGTTGACTTCCATCTATTTGGGAAACGGCCAGTAGAATAAGACAAATGAAGGAGTTTCCGCAGTGGTTTAGCGAGTGAAGAGGAACATCTTTTCAAGATGATTGGAGAAATGCCACCCGGACCAGCGGATTTGCGTGCGTTTAGCTCTTTGAGTGCCCGGGCAACAGTACGCGTTCGGAAGCGAATCTGGCTCATGGTGTGCTGCTTATGCTCAAGTTGAGGTGGAACTAATGTGGTATCAGGCAGAGTTGAGTTGGTCGCAAAATGTGCAGCAAGTAGATTCGCCTTCTCTATTGCAGTGGTGACTAGTTTGTCATCGACTATAAGCGATGGAATGGATGAAGAGACTAAGTTTCGAATGTTTTTCACGAATGCCCAAAAGTTTCTACTACCTGTGAGAGGGTGTAGTATTTTTTGTTTCACTCTCTGGTCATGCAAGAACTCGGCGCGTTGAATATACGCATTGCAGTCTTAATCTTTTCCGGCTTTCCTCAGTATTGTTTGATTTATACAACCGGAAGCTCAACTCTTTGGCCTTAATGGCTTCTCTGCACCCAGAATCGAACCACATATTTCTCTTGAGTTTGATACTCTTTACTCAGTGTGGAATAAAGGTCCGCATACCAAGTAGAATCGTGTCTGTCAATGTGTCTGCTATAGAGTCAACATCGTTATATTGTTAAAAGGGGGTTTAGAAGTCTGTTGGAGTGAAGCTTGATTCAAAATACCTGCTTGCTTTTGTTTTATTTTTTATTTATATTCGTATTTACAGATCTTTTATACTTTATTACAAAACTGTCCTAATTAAATATACAGCGTTGGCATCCTTGCATACGAGCGGGCATTCATTGAATTGATTATTATCTTTATAATTTGTTATTGGCTTCTTCCCACTTCGGACGCCAATTGAGACTGATATCGGAATAAAAAAAAAAGTGTGCCGGGAGGCCGATTTAAACGAGACAAGGACAAACTTGTCCTTCAACTTGTCTCTGGCTTCTGCTCACCTTGCGACAACCAGAATCACCCACATCCGCGAGGATGTTGGGCTCGGTCTCAATATATCTGAAAAGAAGGGGGAATAATGATATTGTGGGGGTTAGTTCGAATTAGCAGGGCTAGTTCGAATGTTCTCTAACTACTTGGAATGAAAGTTGGTGGGAGAGATATCATACAAGACTGGTAGGTTCTCTCTGTTTTGACCGCTTTCGAGATATTTGTGTGCTAATTGTAGCAAGAACTCGGCAATAGGGGTAATGGGGGCACCCTCGTACAGGTGAGTGTTGTGGTAATTGCGACCGTCAAGCCTTCTAGAGTAGTTGATACATCTTCTGAGGAGTTTCCTTTCGAAAACTCCAAGTCTTTCCATTTGGGTCGAAGATATACAGCACCACATGGGAAAGGCGTACGATATTCCAAATCGGATTAGTTGTTTATAGCGGAGATGCTTAATTTTGGTTTCAACTTCGTTGTTCCATTTCAAAATGTTGTGCTTATTATCGACATCAGGACGCATCGCTCTTTTATACTATATCTCATCGAGATTTGTACATGAAGTTCGTTAAAACTTCCAGGAAGAGCAGACGGAATTTTTCATGGATTTCGACTAGAGTGGAGTTCCAAGGAATTTGGATGGGAATTTGGCTAAGTGAATTCTCGGAAGTTATAACCATACAATGCATATGAAGATATGCATTGTAATGTTTTTGGGTTTTTGGGAAATTATGCATGTGCTTGATAAATGAACATTTTTTTTATTAGACTTCTCTCGGGAGAGGCGAACCTATAGCGCCGAGTGGGCGCCCCGAGATGCCATCAAATAACTGTTGCAGTTCTTTTTGAACAGTTGCAGGTTGTACCGCCCCGGGACACTCGCGTCGGAAGGGAGTTCCACAGCTTCCCCGCTCTGTAACGGAACGAGTTCTGATGCAGGGTTGTTCGCGCCGTCGCGAGATGAACCACAAACGGGTGCGATCCGTCGGATTGTCTTGTGGAGCGCCTATAAGCCGAATTGCGTCGAACAATACCACGAATCTCCGAAGAACAGTACCCATATTATTTGTAAAACAGACAGAGGTCAGCTACACGGCTTCGATGTTATAGCGACTGTAGTCCCGACGTCAGCGCCGAGTCCCGATCAGGCGGATCGCTCGTCTCTGTATGCTCTCAAGTAAGTCGAGGGTATGTTTAGGTGCCGAGCTCCAAACCTGAGAGCAATATTCGAGCGCGGGTCTAATTTGGGATTTATATAGGGAAGAAGTTGGGCCGGAGTAAAATATTTCTTGGCTCTAAAAAGATAGCTCAGTTTTCCTGAGGCTGACCTGGTGATGCTCGATACGTGTCTATGCCATGATACATTCCCATAGACCGCTACGCCGAGCAATTTCAAGCTTCCCCCAGCCTCAAGGGCCCGGTCATTTAACATTAGCTGTGGAACCGATGATCAAGTTTTCCTTGTGAATGTTGTATATTTTTCGCTGCATTGAAGTCGAAGAGATTGGCCCTTCTCCACTGCGGGACCCTATCCAGATCGTGATTCGGAGGGTCAATCTGTCTACATCTCAGCTGATGCGACGCAGATGCACCAATCGGCCGAACACTCGAAAAGGAGGAAACAAGCGTACTATCATCCACAAAACTGAACACTTTGTTATCCGTTGTCTCCAACAAATCATTTATGTGAAGCAAAAACGGATCGATCGATTCTCAAGAAAGCTCTTCGTCCAGTCGTCCAGGGAAAGTCCATATGAACGAAGATTGCTCAGCAATGCCCCGTGCCAGACGCGGTCAAAAGCCTTGGAGATATCCAATGCTACCGCCCTTGACTCACCATGCCGTTCAATCGCAGATGTCCATATATCGGTTATAAGTGTCAAAAGTTCTCCCGTGGACCGCCTGCCACGGAATCCGCCTCGACGATCATTCAGAAGTCCGTTGCACTCCAAATATTTAACTAACTCTGTATTGATGACTTTTTCCATCATCATCTTCATCATGGGCACTACAACCGAGAACCGGTCTTGGCCTTATTTAGCAAGTCCTGAGGCTTGTTAAATTTTCCATAATGATTTGTTTTTTCCGGGCAAGGTCATTAGTCTTGCGCCAGAGGCTCCCCGACGGGGAATCGAACTCCGGTCTCCTCCAGTTAGCAGCCCGATAATTCCATATATGGCGAAGCTGCCTAGGCCGGTTATTCGCTTGATATGGAAGTGCTTTCGCGACAGATACCAAGCAGTGATCTGAGTTTCCCAGTGACGCAGAAATCTCTACGGTATAAATACTCGGTTCGAATGTCAAAAATAGATCCAGGTTGTTCGCACAATCGCCTCGGGCATCCGGCACTCGCGTCGGTTCCTCCATGAGTTGAGTCAAGTTGTGGCTTACAGCAAACATCTCCGCCAGCCTCCCAGCATCGTCGGTTCTGTTAGAATGTAACAACCAGCCGGAATTGTGCACATTAAAATGGCCAAGGATAGTAATTTCAGAAGCTGGGCGGTTGATCTGTATCCAGTCGACGGTATGTGAAAGATGTTCGAAGAATGTCGCCAGTCGATCGTCACTCGGGGAGCGGTAAAGACAACAAAGAAATTTAACGGAATTCCTCAGTACGACCCTCAACCATTTGATGTCCATATTATTGGGTTCCAACGCCTCCATCCTCTGGCAAGCCAGATCGGATCGCACGAAGACGCAGACGTTCGTTTATCACGTATTTGGTTTAATTTAGAATTTTTGGGAATTGAATCAATGTGCGACAAGTGAACATTTAGTTCAATTTGTCGTTCGTTGATTTGATGTGGGTTTACTTTGGGATTTGGTTACGGATGTGAGAGTGCAAATATGTATGTGGGAGGGAGATGGTAGGGCGTTGAAAATGTGATGGTTTCATTTCAAAGAGGTTAGTTTCCTTATTTAACCGTCATAAACGGATATACGTCGACTCTGAGAATGCCTTTAAAACGATATCTTTGAAAGCGGAGTAGGGATTCAACTGAAGAGGTGAAATAACAAGGTGTATTATATGAGGCCGAAGACATCTCATCATTCCGAGTGATCAAAAAAAATGTGATGCCCTCTTCCGTATTACCTAATCCACGGGGAATCCAAATATCGAGCTTACTTATGTATCCAATCTTCTTTCGGCGAGAGTGAACGCTTTTTGACTGACTTTCAATTATGGACACAATCTCTTGTGTCGTGTAACGTGGGTTTGACTTGATCAGTGCCACTATTTTGTCGTAATCAAGTTCGGAGGGCTTTCCAGACCGAGAAGCATCTTCAATAACATCATTACCTGCTCGGCAATTCTTGAACTAGTTTTGGCACTGAGACCGTTTTTCAAAAATCTTTTCGACCCAACAATCTTAAGGAGTATAGTGTCTAAATTGAAGCCTTATGGTTCGCCTGTGACAGCCTGGAAAATTCGAGATAACTTTCCATTCACTCGAAATTGAAAAGTTCGGCCTCGAATGAACCGGTAGATTCATATAATAATAATTTAAAAATTAGAGGTTCAATCCACATTGTGTCAACGGCCTTTTCAATGCCCATGCTCACTGAGATGGCGGGTTTTCTTACTAAAGAGACGCATGATGACGTGGTTTTGGAATCCTTTAAGGGCATTTGTGGTGCTGTGCGCCACTCTAAATCCAAAGTGGGAGTTTGGCATTAAGTTCCTGATATAAGTGTTTAGGTTCTCAAATATATGCATTTTTAATATATTTGGCTGACGCAGGTGAGCAGAGAAATGGGGTGGGAACTTGAGGGATGCTGTTGTTTTGATTTGACAAATTTACCTATTGGACAAACAGTGGCATGCTTCCGAGTATGGGGAAAATACCTCATATTGTAGTCATGGTTGAATAAAATGGAAATCTTTATAACGAATAAGGCAGACAGCTTTCGCAATGACTGGTGGGACATGTTGTCGAAACTAGGTGACTTCTTAAGGGTTCGAGAAGTATGTAGGTTTTGAAAGGCATTCGGTGTGGTGAAACCGTGAGCATTATCACGTGCTTCATCAAAGAATGCAGTGTTAGCTGGGTCGAAGACAAAAATTCGCACACTAAAACTGTTTGATTTGTTGTGGACCTGTGAACTTATAATTACATTCGTATCTGGGTCGCCATCCTCAAGAGTGAACCTGTGATTATTATGAAAGGTCTCTCCGATGATGTGTGATTTATTGGTGTCATTATTGACAACAATACCGTTGTGATTCAACTAGAGGGTAGTTCGCCTTTTATATCATCCTGCATTCGGTCATTGCCCTTCGATCAGCTGTTGTGTGTGCTACTATTGTATGGGTGGCGTCCTTCTGAACGTAACGCCTTCTCATGAAGCAACTAATTAATGGCAATTCCGTGCTCTACCGCAACATCTTTTCAGGAATTGGCACGATGACTAAGAGTAGGCTTCGTGAGAAACAACATATGATCATTTTGCGGAGCTTAGTTGATGGACTTACTAAAAGTATAGGGTAGGCCAACTTAGGCGAACGCTTCGGACCACGCCATAACTTCGACATTTTTTGTCTGACCGTTGTCATAGAGCACATGGTTGAAACTTCAGTTTGAGGAGACTTTAGCTACGAGCATGATAAAATTGTTCAGAATTATGCATTTAAAATAACTTCTATATTGTAAAAATTCAACGTGAAACGAGATAAAAAAGTGAAATGCGCGTCTTCAAAAAGCAGATGTTTGCCGGGATGATTTTTGTTGTCAGGTATTGTTGCTAACTCCAGGCGTCCAAATAGACTTCGTTTGAGCCGCTTCGATGCAAATATGGCAGCCGTACAGACCAGTATTGAAACTTCTTTCAGATCATTATCTTGGCGTCATTTTGCAAAGTTCCACATCCGAAGAACCATTTTACAACACATAAGTTGTGTTGATTTGAAGAGATTCCCATAAAAAATTTAATTGACTCAACGATTGTTGCCAACCGATAACGTTCGTCACTTGGCGTGTGAATTTCGCCACGTAATTGGAGAGGAGAATTTTTGGTAAAAAGTCATCAATTTTTTTTAATTACACTAACGCGCACACAAAAGGGGATTTTGAACCTTTAATGTCGGAGCATAGCGTGAGCGAAAAAGAGGTAGAGGATAAGGAAAGGAAGTATCATGAGAGGCATTTCACGCTAAACGGAAGCGTTAACAAATAAAATCGTCGATTCCTTAGGACGAGAAAACCTCATATTATTGAGAAGTTACCTCTTTACGACTAAAAGTCGTGAGAATATGTTCGGTGTGGTGTCTGTGCTGATGTGGTTGTGGGGTTAGTGGGTTGGTATGCCAGCCATGGGCACTGATTAACTCTCCCCCCACCACTTTTCACATATCACTCGTAGGTTGTTCCGCCCCCGCAACTGTTCGCTAAATATCCAGGAAGTAAATAAAAAGAAACACTTCGTTGTTTTTGCTTGTTTATTACCTTTTTATTGGTTCTCAATTCTCAGCTTATTTTCCTTATATTTTGTCTATAATACTAGTTTGGCACTGGTTTACAATATTCGCCAGTTCTAATACGTTTGTCTTTCCGTTTTTACATTCAGCGTGAAGAATATAATTGCAATTAAAATTGGTGATATTGCACCGCACACATTAGAATACCACACGACACTTGGCAACAGAGAAGTAAAGATTCCTTAAATCCTTCAGATTGGATGCAATTGTCTCGCTTGGAATAAAACACATCCAAGGTTAAGTCTTCTTACTACGGTATTTACAACAAGGATAATTTACGGTCGAATAAATTTTCACGCGATACTGAATCACCTACAGTCTGCCGCGGTACTGAACACTTGACCTATTTCGCACACTCTGGCAGATGATGATTGACTTCGGACACTTGTTGTCGCTTGCGGTGGTGAAGAAGGACCCGACTCTCCGACACCGTGTATACCCGACGGGGGATGCAATCTGACTCCTCGTTTCTGTTGCACTCCACATCCACCAGCCGCGATGGGCCTGGATTTTCATTGATATGGGAGGAGCAACTCCGATCTTTTCATTTATGTCGGCCAATGAGCGACCGATTGAGTTTCCAATAGCGGAATTTCCCAAGCGACCGTACAAACCGGGATGAATACCCATTCGTTGGACATCATGACAACGCAGATGCGAAGGGTGCATGAAAGAAAATCAAAATTGCCCGGGTGATCAATTAGATAATCGAATACGGAGGCTGGCTGCCTTGATTGCTTTAAAGAATGCATCATAGAGCTTAGCTATCGATGCGATTGTTTAAATAACAATCATGGCTCGTGAGGAATTTGACTTGCAGATGTGCAAGCATACGACTTACCCAGGGTGGCTATGGGCCAAAGGATGGTAGATAAAATAAACACAGTAAGGTTACTGTGTGTTTGATTTAGGCAGTACGACATGGGAACATTGTGGTGTTTACTTAATCGCTCACAATCATGTCGTTGTAGGCTATAGATTTTTCGGTGACGACAGGTCAACCGAAGATTTGTTTATCATGGCTGTGGCCAGGGTAGGTATTGTTTACGCACAAGTAATGGTACATGGGTACGATCATGAGGTATGATGGTTTAAATAACAATCATGGTCATGTCTTATTCGATAATCGGTTGATGGCCGATAAAGGGGAATTGATTGCAACTGTTGCGAACCTAATGGATATGGGCGCAATGTTTGGTTAAGAAATGGTAGGAACATTATCGGCTGCAGCTGTGTCAACAAGTACACAGCACGACGTGCCTTCTTGGACCAACGGATTGTTGGAACAAGAACACGTTGCTAGATTGGCGTGTGTTTACCAATCGAGATTGCTGACGAGCTGAGCCCATTGGCTTGGTAAGGTTCATGTAATATGAACGAAATGATTTGATGTTATGCTGGAGTTTTACTTTCAGGTGAAAGATGATGAAAGGCAGCTTACGCTGCTCGATTGCAGGTAAGTTGAGTGGCTTGTAATGGTGAGGGGAAGGCAGGTTGATTTAAGGAAATGGGTGGTTCTTGGGGAATGCTTTAAAGAACCACCACATGGTCATCGGGCCCTTTTTTTCGAAGATGAACCTAGTCAAATGCATTATCGGACCATGACAAACAATTTCTTTTAATGCCGATTATTTATGAAAGCATGTGGATTTGCTTTTAACAAGACCGTTCTCGACATGCATGCCAAAGTCCCATATTGCTTTCAATCTGGCGAAGGCCAGGACGATCCTTGTCCCTGTTCAATCAAAGTTGGCATGCAGTCTCCACGTAACACCCCTGGGTAGCTACTTTGACACCCGCCAAGTAGTGAACCAATGCATGCAGCGGCATCCTGAGAAATGTTGGCGCAAGGCTAATAACCAGGTCCCTAAAAATGAATTATTATGGCAAATTTAACAAGGTTCGGATATGGACCGGATACACGACGACGACCACGGAAACGAAAATGCCTAAATGATTTTAGAATTTTTACATGGAACGTACGCTCACTATACAGAGCTCGAGCTGCACGGCAGCTATCCGATGTCCTGTCCGATTATAAGCCTGACATAACAGCATTGCAAGAAATAAGATGGACGGGGAATGGTGTTATTCAAAGAAACGAGTATGACATTTATTACAGCTGTCACGCAAAACACCATATGCTCGGGGTAGGCTTTCTAGTCAGCCAAAAACTGAAGCCTGACATCATCGGCTTTAATGCAATAAATGAAAGGCTATGCACTCTTCGCGTGCGAGGCAAGTTTAAGAACATAAGCCTCATAAACGTTCACGGGCGTACAGAGGAGTCCCCTGACGACGAAAAAGAAGAATACTACGAGAACGTTGAAAGGGCCCTCAATGCCTGTCCAAGATACGATGTGAAAATCGTTCTTGGTGATTTGAATGCTAAAATAGGTCGGGAGCCGGTTTTCAGGCACTACACAGGTTCCCATAGTTTGCATGAGAACACTAATGACAATGGACTACGAGTCACCGAATTGGCAGCATCAAAAAACTTGATCGTTGCGAGTACCAGGTTGCCGCGTAAAGATATCCACAAAGCCACCTGGGTATCACCTGATGGAGCCACTCGCAACCAAATTGACCACGTGTTGATAGATCGCCGCCACTCCTTGAGCCTGATGACGGTACGAACGTACCGAGGTGCCAACGTCGACTCGGATCACTATCTTGTTGGTACAGTTTTCCGAGCGCGGATTGAAGGCTGCCTTACGCAATGAGAATACCAGTAACACCGTTGGTCATGCGTTAAGACTCGCCCTCGAAGAGCTCGACGGAGGGAGAATGCCGAGCGTAGAAGAGAAATGGACACGCCTTAAGAATACTGTCATTAGTACTGCCAACTCCATCTTAGGCAGTAGTCGTAGAGATCGGAACTACTGGTTTGATGACGAGCGCAAACTAGCGACTGAACGTAAGAATGCTGCCGGGCAATGCAGCAGTCTCATAGGACGCCGGTATGCGAGGAGAAATACAGAGAGCTCAGAAGATTTCAGAGGCTTCACCGACAAAAGAAAAGTGCATGGGAAAAAAACCTTGTCTGTGAAATAGAAAAAAATAGAGAGCGAGGTACGCACCAGGCGCGGAAGTTCTACCAAATAATTCGCAGTATGACGCGGTACACACCAGGCTGCACTTACTGCAAGGATAAAGAGGGTAATCTGATAACTGATCCTGAAGGCATTCTGGAGCGATGGGAAGTGCACTTCAATGAATTGCTAAATGGTTAGCTGACAGAAGAATTGGAGGCTCCACCAATGCAAATCAAGACCAAATGCTGCCGCCACCAAGCATTGAGGAAACATTGAAAGCCAAAAGACAGCTCAAATCAAATAAAGCCCCAAAGCTAATGGCATACCAGCTGAGCTGATCAAGCAAGGAGGGACAGCGTTACATCACGCAATTCATGAGATCATGGTGCACGTATGGGAGCAAGAGGAGATGCCGGAAGATCGGTGTCACGGTATAATTTGCCCCATATATAAGAATGGAGATATCACAGTATGCAGCATCTATAGGCGTATAACCTTGCTGAGTAGCGCCTATAAGATACTCTCCACTATCCTACAAGATCGGATAGCCCCATACGCTAAAGCCATCATTGGTCAATATCGGCGTGGCTTCATCCCAGGCAAATCAGCACTTGATCAGATATTCACCCTCAGGCAGGCGATGGAAAAATGTCAGGAATTTAAAATTCCATTATATCATCTGTTTATAGACTTTAAGGCCGCCTACGACAGCATAGCCAGGGTAGAACTATATAATGCCATGAGAGAATTCGGCATTCCAAACAAAGCGGGATTGCTGTCCAAACCAATGGACTCCGACAAGTGGACGATCTGGTCTGCCTCCTCTTCAACCTAGCGATGGAGAAAGCAATCCGTGACTCTGGCGTCATAACTAGAGGGACTATTGTCACCAAGTCCAGCTAGATACTTGCCTACGCAGATGACATGACATAATCGGTACAACCGAATCGGCGATACAGGAATCCTTCACCCAGATTGAGCAGGCGGCACAAAAACTGGGACTGCACATTAATGCGGGAAAAACTAAGTACATGGTGGCAATTTCTGCGAAGAGAAGACTTAACACTGGTCAAACTATCAGCGTAGTGGAGGACGAGTTTGAAGTAGTGCAATCCTTTAACTAACTTGGGTCAATAGTATCAGCCGATAACATTATGGAAGAAGAAATACGCGAATGGCTGATCAAATCCAACAAAGCCTACTATGGTTTAACAAGGCTCCTTAAATCCCGAAATTTATCCAGAACATCCAGGCTACTACTGTACAAGACCATGGTCTTACCAGTACTCATGTATGGATCCGAGACCTGGGTGCTTAATAAATGGCACTATGAACTCTTGGCCGCGTTCGAGAGAAAGGTCTTAAGGAGAATGTTTGGCCCCGTATGTGAGGGAGGACGATTCCGGAGACGCTACAACCATGAGTTGTACGCAATCTACCTTGAAGCTAATGTTGTAAGAAAAATCAAACTCGCTAGACTCCGGTGGCGGGACACCTGCCCGGAAAGTCCTTTGTGGCAGAATGTATGGAAGGAGACAGCGCGGCAGACCTTGTCTACGATGGAGGGATGGCGTAGACCGGGGCGCCCAGAGCTTGGGAGTGCCAAACTGGATGACATCGGCTCGAAATCGGGACCGGTGGAGAGATTTGTTAAATAAGGCCAAGACCGGATCCCGGTTGTAGTCCCGATGATGATGATACAGTAGTACCGAAAGTATTGATGTTTAACAGGTACAACAGAGGTGTCAAATCTCTCGGTATATAACACACCCTTTGGCGCTTAGCCGAAAATCAAATTACAATTGTTAATATTGGTAAGTTAAATAAAGTTCCCTTAATTATATGCACGCGGTAAAGGGGATATTAATATCCTTATGATATCAAAAAGATACATCGCACACTGGAATGAAAAAAACAAAGAACGAAAGTGCAGACAAGATTGAAAGGATGGCATGATAGAAAAAACGGAGACAGTGACAAAATGCTTCGACTATGTTTAGTTGTATATGAATACTCCAGACGAAAATAAAAGGATATCCTCCTTTATTTGATTGGCAATGTGTTTCTGCTTCAATTGTGGTACACTCTTTCGATTCGATGGTCAGCTTTAGAGGTATCATATGGGACGAAATGTCCAGGCATTTTTAGAAAACTAACTTTTTAATCAAAATTCACTTAATTTTTATTGGCGCCGGTGCCATCTGTTAGCTACTTTTCAAACACAAGTGTGTTATTAATTCTCTTGTTCTTCCCAAAGAACACTTCTACATGCATTGACCTACCACAAGTAACATCGTATCTGCCCATGGTTTATTTGCACTTAACAGTTTCTATAGAAAAGCAATCTGGGCAATATATATTTGAGCCTTAACTGGCTCTTAAAATTCTCGTCGCAATCCCGAAACACTCACTCCCCAATCGCAAGTCATTTAATAGCACGGATGTCCTTCAGAAATAAAGAAAATTAAATGTTACAAAATTTAATTTCCACAATAAAATAGATTACCTTTCAGACTACTTGTCTCGTCGAAGTTTAATATCCTGACAGCTAGAGATATAATAAGGATATGTTTGCTTGGCAGGTGATGAATCTCAAGGACCACGTCGCATCAGTTTCGCCAAATTTTTATTTGGTTCCTCTACAACTACCGCCTGAGAGGTCTTTGCACGTGAAGAAATTCGTGACAGCTTGATCCCACCGGATGTTGCATTCCATCCACAGCGAGATGGCATGCGCTGAATTTTATACCATTCATATATAGAAAGCTCTTATTCAGTGATTGGGCTATGCTCTACGAATTTTGACTGGCAGTGTGTACTGAAATATTGCAGGATAATGTTATGCTAATGTGAATAGCTATTGTGGTGTTATCTGTCGATGTTTATCTAGATACGGAATTATCATGTAAAGTAGCGGGTGACCCATTCTATTCTTTGCTTTTAGAGATTTTATCGTAAATCTTCGAATGCAATGTTTGGCAGGATACCGACTCTTGTGTGTATTCGAGAAAAATGTTTATCATAAATCATCGAATGCGATGGCACATGAATATGGATGACTTTATGACTTTATAACAGTCATTAATTAAGTTATTGTACAGACCGGTGACTCGATACAAAAGGCGGAATCCTCAGGCGGCCCTTAGTTCATTTAAAGTATTTCTTTAATGGGTATAGTTGACGGGGGGTTATCTCACGAGCTCGTTCGCGGACTGTATGGTAAGGAATTTCTGTTGATTACAAAAAAGGTTCTGCATCAACTGGAGATGGAAATGTCTAGGCGACATATAATGCTTCATCATGAGAGTAGATGATTATTGAAAGCAGCGTTGGTCATTCTAGTAACAAGGAAATGTATTTTTTCACATACCCTTAGATAAGCGCAGTTCATTTCCATTAATTCTTCTTAATGTTTTTTTCTTGTTCATAAAATGCGTGCATGAAAGGCATTTCGGGGTGCCCTTATATGCCAAAGTGCACTGTGATCGGTAGAAGAGGGAGGGGTTATCAAAAGGAAATATTAAGGAACACTGGTCTTGGTAAGGAAACAGGTGATCAGTCAGACCATTCCTCATATGTGTTATTCATCTAAAGAACGATTGCCTCTATTTATTCGTAAGTCTGTAGTAAATTTTGAAGGTCAATTTATGCGTACTATTGAATTGACGAATATCACAGAATAATGTGGAATGTATTTACCAAGTTTAGTTGACCAGCGACCGTGATGATAAAAAAAAGGCAGACACGATATGTTGCGCCTATGTTCTAACGACCGAATTGAAAAAAACTTCTGGGTCCCCAAAGAGATTCAGTTCTTGTTTTACATACTGTTGCGTCGGTGCAGCGCTGTTTTGTGTACGCCTGTCCAAATTTTGGACCTAAATTCTAGTTTAGGACAACTATCTATTATTATATATTATTTATTGGCCTATAGGAACCCGGAAGTTTATGACCTCATTGGCTCGGGTGAGTTATAGTTTTTGAGTTCTAGCTGAAAAGCGAGAATCACGACTCGTGGGGAAGTTGACCCAATCTTCCATTAACACAAAATAAAGAATTCTAGGAAATCAAAACTCGTAGTCACTCGGTGGCGGTTCTTGCGAACGCCACTACTTACCTGCTAATCTACCACCAGGTAACCCCCTTTTAATAAGCGTCCTGTTCCGATAAAGCGTGTACTCACCTGCATTGGCATTTCTAACAACCACAAAAACCTGTAAAGCACAATGTCTGCTGATACGAAAAGTATATCAGCAATAACAGACATTCCCAACATGGACATACTTATAATATCAAAAAGCATGACATAAATTTCAAGCAGCAACGTAGTTACAAAAGTATGAAACTCTATGCCATAAGCAAGCACGGGACATCTGCACATCGATCTGGTAAAAACACCAACCAACGATCTGATATAGCAGAATAACCATCGGACATACTATGCGGTTGCTCAAGCCTGCGACTAATTCCTAGAATTACCAAGCAGGCGCCCGAAAACGAAACCTACAACGCATGCTCTTAAAAGGACACATGTCTAATTTAATACAAATACGAGACATATAACGCATGCCCGTGTAAAGATACATCAAGTCGCACGTATGAGCAATACGGGCGACCTCGGATATGAATACGTACCCATGATCGAACCACACACAATAGCGCCCACCATTGTGCACATAATGGATAATGTACACACAGGCAGGGGTACGGTGTGGCGACCGACATGGATTCCGGACTCCGTGATGACTTACACAGCCCAGGGAAACGGTGTGATGGCATCCTTGGCTGTGTGAGACATTTCCACGCAAAGAAATGATCTCCGCAGATACTGGCCTGCGGAGAGGTGGTTGTTGCTGTGTTGGTGTGTGCTAAATCAACCCCTAAGGAACAAGAGCGCACCCAGCAGCAGCAAGTCAGTTATCGTTTGAACTACCAGCGCGTTACACAGTGGTCCGGGGTTTCAAAATAAAATACGCAATTCAAGAAGAAGAAAAGCTAGCGTTAGACACAACGTTAAAGTTCTTTGTACTAGTATACACCGTGGTCCGGAGTTTCAAAATAAAATACGTAATTTAAGAAGAAGAAAAGCTAGCGTTAGACACAACGTTAAAGTTCTTAGTACCGGTATACACCAGTTTCAAAACGTTTAAAATAAAATACTTACTTCGCTACTACCATCTTGAGTACCTGCATCGGCGAATAGTGAGTGTAGAAAAAATAGGACTACTTTGTGTAAGTTCAATAAATACCTTTTGTTTAAGCACATAAAATATACTTTATGTAAGTTCAATAAATACTGTTTCTATTTAAGAACAGAAATATACCTTTCATGTAAGTTCAATAAATACTGTTTCTATTTAAGAACATGAAATATACCTTTCATGTAAATTCAATAAATACCTTTTGTTTAAGCACATAAAATATACTTTATGTAAGTTCAATAAATACTGTTTCTATTTAAGAACAGAAATATACCTTTCATGTAAGTTCAATAAATACCTTTTGTTTAAGCACATAAAATATACTTTATGTAAGTTCAATAAATACCTTTTGTTTAAGCACATAAAATATACTTTATGTATGTTCAATAAATACTGTTTCTATTTAAGAACAGAAATATACCTTTGATGTAAGTTCAATAAATACCTTTTGTTTAAGCACATAAAATATACTTTATGTAAGTTCAATAAATACTGTTTCTATTTAAGAACATGAAATATACCTTTCATGTAAATTCAATAAATACCTTTTGTTTAAGCACATAAAATATACTTTATGTAAGTTCAATAAATACCTTTTGTTTAAGCACATAAAATATACTTTATGTAAGTTCAATAAATACTGTTTCTATTTAAGAACAGAAATATACCTTTCATGTAAATTCAATAAATACCTTTTGTTTAAGCACATAAAATATACTTTATGTAAGTTCAATAAATACCTTTTGTTTAAGCACATAAAATATACTTTATGTATGTTCAATAAATACTGTTTCTATTTAAGAACAGAAATATACCTTTCATGTAAGTTCAATAAATACCTTTTGTTTAAGCACATAAAATATACTTTATGTAAGTTCAATAAATACTGTTTCTATTTAAGAACAGAAATATACCTTTCATGTAAATTCAATAAATACCTTTTGTTTAAGCACATAAAATATACTTTATGTAAGTTCAATAAATACCTTTTGTTTAAGCACATAAAATATACTTTATGTATGTTCAATAAATACTGTTTCTATTTAAGAACAGAAATATACCTTTGATGTAAGTTCAATAAATACCTTTTGTTTAAGCACATAAAATATACTTTATGTAAGTTCAATAAATACTGTTTCTATTTAAGAACAGAAATATACCTTTCATGTAAGTTCAATAACTACTGTTTCTATTTAAGAACATGAAATATACCTTTCATGTAAATTCAATAAATACCTTTTGTTTAAGCACATAAAATATACTTTATGTAAGTTCAATAAATACCTTTTGTTTAAGCACATAAAATATACTTTATGTAAGTTCAATAAATACTGTTTCTATCTAAGAACAGAAATATACCTTTCATGTAAGTTCAATAAATACCTTTTGTTTAAGCACATAAAATATACTTTATGTAAGTTCAATAAATACTGTTTCTATTTAAGAACATAAATATACCTTTCATGTAAGTTCAATAAATACTGTTTCTATTTAAGAACAGAAATATACCTTTCATGTAAATTCAATAAATACCTTTTGTTTAAGCACATAAAATATACTTTATGTAAGTTCAATAAATACCTTTTGTTTAAGCACATAAAATATACTTTATGTATGTTCAATAAATACTGTTTCTATTTAAGAACAGAAATATACCTTTCATGTAAGTTCAATAAATACCTTTTGTTTAAGCACATAAAATATACTTTATGTAAGTTCAATAAATACTGTTTCTATTTAAGAACAGAAATATACCTTTCATGTAAGTTCAATAAATACCTTTTGTTTAAGCACATAAAATATACTTTATGTAAGTTCAATAAATACTGTTTCTATTTAAGAACAGAAATATACCTTTCATGTAAGTTCAATAAATACCTTTTGCTTATGCACATAAAATATACTTTATGTAAGTTCAATAAATACTGTTTCTATTTAAGAACAAAAATATACTTTTCTATTTAAGAACAAAAATATACTTTTTTATTTAAGAACAGAAATATACCTTTCATGTAAGTTCAATAAATACCTTTTGTTTAAGCACATAAAATATACTTTATGTAAGTCCAATAAATTCTGTCACGAAATAAAATACTAAGCGAAGGAGACCCGAGCGTTTCTTTACCTGAGCGACAAGACACCAGAGAGCGAAGTTCAAGCACGAACCGACGGAAGCTTGTGAAATTAGGGGCGCTTGGTGAATCTGTGTCGGGCCGACACCCTACCAAGGCCATAATACCTATAACTCTTTGTTTTTTGTCACTTTTATTGTTTCTTTTATTTGTACTTACTCTTCTAGTCATTCGTCTTTCTGTTTCATTCAGTTAACACTTATTTCTATTTCTTAAGTCTATTCACAATTCTTCTCTACGTAAAGGTTTCGAGACTCTCTTTATCCGTCTTACTGATTACATTGATTAGCATTTATTTCGTTCTCTTTAGTCTACTCTCAGTTTTATCTGCATAATAGTTTGATATTCACTCGTCTCTCTATTTATTTTAATTAATATTCACTTCTTTTTCTTAAATCTACTCACAAATCTTTCTGAGCAACGGTTTGACATTCACTCTGTTCGTCTCTCTGATTGTAACAATTAATGTTCACTTCTTTTTCTTAAATCTTTTCACAAATTTCTCTTAGAAGCGGTTTGATATCCACTTTACTAGTTTTTCTAATTACATTAACTAGCATTCACTTCTTATTTCTCGATCTATCCACACCTTTTTCACAGTAACCATCTGGTATTTTACGTTATTCGTTTAACTGTTTACATTGGTTAGCACTTTTTTCTTTCTCCCTAAACTCACATTTTACAATTTTCTCCTGGACTCACTCCGTACTTTTATTTCATTCTAGACTTACTACCCAACTTCCATTTTTACGACCAAATTCCGACTACTTCCTAACTTGTTCCTGCCTCTTCTCGACACTTCGGGATCAACACCTCCCGATTACGATAATGCAATTTCGACTTGCAGTGACCTAATTCTCGATTTTCAATTTCAATTCGCGATTGCGTTGTACTGCGCCGTCAGCCGATATATCTTAATCGATTTGCGCCACAGTTCAACATCCGCAATTGCGAACTGCCCTAGTTACTTTTTGTGCAATTACTTTTTTTGTGTTTTGTCATTCGTACCGAAATATGCAATTAATTGCTTTTACGTGATTTGTTAATCGTTTCGGAATACGCAGTTAGTTGCTTTTGTATCATTTGCTAATAGCTCTGAAATATGCAATCAATTGCTTTACCGTTCCGGGAGTCATCCGAGCTTAGAATCGGGTGGTGTTCTTTTGTTTGAGTGTATCAATGACCTCATGTAAATCATCTTTGTCTATGATGTCACTGGCACACTTAACAGGTGCGCCATCGTTCCCTGTCCTGTGCACTCTCCTTCCATGCTTGACCATCTGATCCGATTTCCTCAAGGTCAAACCTAACATTGTTCTCCCATCTCCGTCGCCGCCGCCCTACCAGTCTTTTCCCCTTGGACAAATACCTCTTGGACGTTTTAAGTCGGTTGAACGCTTTTGAGACATTCGGACTTACTATCAACGAAGCACTTCTCATACTATGAGAACTTCTGTGCACATCTTTTTAAAAAAGACACGTTGGCGACCATAAAGGAAGACTTTATTTTTGAGACATTTCGAAGCTTAACAGGTAATCAATGAATCTATAACTTTCGGAGAGAAACTAGTCCTATGGTTTGATATTTCAGGAACGATTGAATATACGCTGATTTCCGTCTATTTTACCACTGAAAAATTGAACAGAACTTATGGAAGGGCTTTGGCAGCGGTTTATAAAAAGAAAGAGAATAAACTTGGAACTGGGGAAATGCCGTCGGGGTCATTCGATATTCTTACCGTATATTATTTATCTATTATATTAGTTTTAACTTTGCTTTCGACCTTTATTTTTCCGAAATTCTATGCTTTTTTCTAAAATGTTTGTTATACACTTTTGATGCAAAGTGTTTTTGTTTTGCACCATACGAACCCACATCTTAAAAATGTTTGATCTACAAATCGACCCAATTTTTTACTTCATCATAACAACAAAAGTGCTGGTTATCCAGGTCGTGTGATATTAACCTAAAGAAGTTATAGTAAGAACGAGCAACGTCCGGAAACTACCGTGGCTGGCCCATTTTAACATTTCTAAGTATGTCTTGATCACTTTCATAATGTAGAGTCGAGTATTGTCATGTTGAAGAATCATTTCATCTTGTCTCCCACTATATTGCGGCCGTTTACTTTCGGCTCAAACGCATCAACTACCTTCGATACCGGTCGCCTGTGATTATTACACTGAGCTTTACTAGTTGATGATACACTACGTCGGTCTGGAACCACTACATAAGTGGTATTACTTTGGACTCGTGAATATTCTATTTGGCCATTAACGTGGAGCAATGACCGGGAACTCCTCATGATTTTCTGCGCTTGGAGTTATCCTAATAAATCTATTTTTCCTCCCTAGTCATTATACGACACACAAATTTAATCTTTTCCTCTCAAGCGACTGTTCACACACAAACGAACCCCATTCAACATTTGTTGGTTTTCATTCATGTGGAACTGTTAAAGATATTTTAACAATTATATTTTATTTTTATTCTTCACCAAACTTACCCCGGATCAGTCTTGAATGTTGAGACGTGGTCGATTTGGATTTCTGCTGCCTTTAGGGTTTGGTGTCGTGGGCGTTTCGCCAAATGTAAAATTATATAATATTTAAATTATTTCTTTGTTTTATTTATTGTTTTATATAACATTTAAACTAATTCTTTGTTTTATTTATTGTTTTATATAACATTTAATTGAATAATCCGACTAAGTATAATAGGTGATCTAGAGCAATAAACTGTGCAACAATAATTGTCGCACTATTGAACACAATTGCTTCACTTCTGCATAAACCGTTTTCACATTTATTGCACGCTAATTATTCTGAACAATATTTTTTTTTTATTAACTATTGGTTTTAAATTTTATTTATTCCTGTAGCACAACCGCACGCGTCGAATGCTTAATGAACAAGGCGGAAATCTCGTGTCGTTCCATTAAATATCCCTTTTTGTTCCGCTTCCACGATTTTTATTTTGAGGAAACGGAATTAGGAAGACTATTAGGGAGACTATGTCTATTAGGGACCCTATGGCGGTGTGCAGTATGATTGTGGTTTTGAAATAGGGGTTTTAATTTATTTTAATTATTTCACTATTGTATGTGGGAATATTCTATTGTATTTGTATGTGATGTGTTGATATTGGTAAAGGATATTCATGTGCAGACACGAGATTGCAATATTTATAGGGGGGGGTGATAATTAAATGAACTTAATTATATAACAGAACCCAATTTCCATATTTCTAAGGTACTTTGAAATGGCTTGTCGAGGCACCCCCAATGATCGTGCCAATTTTCTTTGATTTATGCACGACTCTTAATCAAGTAATGCCTCCAATTTTCAATCCTGGAAAACGTTGCCCTTGCTACCTATGCAAAATTTCGGAGTCAAAATCACCGTTCTTGAGACGTGAAACCACCCACAGCTAGTTATTTTTCAAATAATACAACCCGAACATAAGTCTTTGAGACCAATCAACAAACTTTAGTCAGATTTCTTCACATTAAAACAAAAAATTAAAACCTTCCACAAATGGCTACAATTCCACTCGCACGATTTAACGCTATGCACTATCGTCGAATCCTAGAGAACAAGAAAGATTACACATTGATTCGATGGAGTCGCTTTGGAGCAATCAGTTCGTGAAGGACTCATTTACTCAATTCCCACGATTTTCCCAATTGATGCAAGTGTACGCCAACTGTGTGATTGCTTACCCCAAACCGTCGAGCAAGTCCCTCACATGTGTAGCTAGAATCCTCTTCAATTGGTGCCTTTGATTTATCCATATCGAGTGATTTTTGTCTAGCCGATGAAGGTTTATCTTCAAGTGCTCATCGCCACTCGAAAAGGTCTGAAACCTCTTTTGCCCTGTTTGTTCATTAACAGTACCCTCTCGGAACACTTTACATATTTTTCTTGCTACTGCGACACTTTTGCAGTGAACACAGCCATGATTAACCACGAATTTCTAAACGGTCACTGTTAACCTGCGTTGGCCGACGCTACGTGTCCATGCATAAGCTCTATCGTGTAGATCTAGCGATGGACTGGATTACCATAGCATGAAAAGTAACGTCCGGTTTTAAAACAGCACTTAGAAAATCTAAGAGATAGCGCTTGTATCATCGCTAATGGTCTGTTTTGAGTAATAATAATGTTGTATATTATATATATATATATATATAGATATATATATATATATGTTTATATATATATATATATATATATATATATATATATATATATATATATATATATATATATATATATATATATATATATATATATATATATATATATATATCAATGATGTAGCTCAATACACCATCGATATACAAGGGCAAGTCAATAAGCCCTTAGAAAATCTAAGAGATGACGCTCGCAGCATCGCTAATGGTTTGCTTTTAGTAAGTCTGATCCCTCGCTGGGTATCTGTAAATACTATAACAGGTCAATTGAAAAGTTCCCGGCCCGGCACATAGATGGCGGCACTAGAATTAAATCCATATGATTTGTAGTTAGCCCTAACCTTCAAAAGACGCGTATATAAATTTGACAGATGTCGGATCATTAGTTTGTGAATTATAGTATTTTGAGTGAAGCAACTTCTGTTATTGTGAAAAAAATGGATAAAAAGGAATTTCGCGTGTTAATAAAATATTGCTTTTTGAAGGGAAAAAATACAGTTGAAGCAAAAACTTGGCTTGATGACGAGTTTCCAGACACCGCCCCAGGAAAATCAACCATCAAGGATTGGTATGCTAAGTTTAGACGTGGTGAAATGAGCACCGAAGACGGTGAACGCAGCGGACGCCCAAAAGAGGTTATTACCGACGAAAACATTAGAAAAATTCACAAAATGATTTCGAATGACCGTAAATTGAAATTGAATGAAATAGCAGGCACTCTAAAGATATCAACTGAACGTGTACATCATATCATTCACGAATATTTGGGTATGAGAAAACTCTGTGCAAAGTGGGTGCCGCGCGAGCTCACTTTTGACCAAAAACAACGACGAGTTGATGATTCGGAGCAGTGTTTGGAGATGATAAAGCGTAATAAACCCGAGTTTTTGCGTCGATATGTGACAATGGATGAAACATGGCTCCATCATTTCACTCCGAAGTCCAATCGACAGTCATCCGAGTTCTAGAGAATTCTAGTGCCGTCATCTATGTGCCAGGCCGGGGACTTTTCAATTGACCTGTTATATAAATAACTCATAGGCATCTGATAAATTGTGTACGGCAAAATTATCTGCGGAATGGGTGCCGCATTTGTTCTCAGCTGAGAACAAACGCAACCGCGTGGTATCCTCTAAGGCCCTTTTTGAGCGCATACGTCGCAACTCAGTTGAGTTTCTGCTCAGATTAGTAATTGTGGATGAAATATGAATATACCACTTCACTCCCGAGACGAAAGCACAGTCAACACAGTGGATTATTAAAGGCGAACGGGCTCCAAAAAACACAAATACGGTGAAATTAGCTGGAAAGGTTATGTGTTGCGGATTCGCACTGAATGCAATCAGTGAATTCGCAACTGAATGCCGTCAACGACAACGAATAAACAACTGTCAGCAAACAGCTGTCATAACAAATTAAATTAACAAAACTAACTGTCATTCAAGCAAAATCCCTTCTTCGTTAGCTGTGTTTGATAATCGGATTACGGATTGTTGTAATCTCTAAAAATCCATTTAATCGTATTAAATAAACATTATTTAATCAAAGTAAAAACATACCGAGATGTTCTTATAGTTTGGAGGATTATTCTTGGGGTTACAACCGTTACCCCATAGGTAATCTTTTTATATTCAATTTAAATATTAGCAAATTGATTCCAGCCAACGGAACCAACATCGTTGCACGTCAGGAGCTGCGCATTGCGGTCCGAACGGCATTCCCCCGGCCCACCAACGAAATACATTTGTTGGTGGACAATTGCAGTACGCAATTTAAATATTATGGGTACTGTGTTTTGGGATGCAGTGACATTATCTTCATTGACTATTTGGAAAAGAGACAGACGATAACTGGACAGTATTATGTGTCTTGTGGCGCAAACCTAATAACCTTGCCCGGAAAAACGAAATATTATAGAAAATTTAACAAGCCTCGGATATGGATCGGATACAGGACGACGACCACGAGATTTGGTAAATAAGGCCAAGACCGGAACCCGGTTGTAGTGCCAATGATGATGATTATGTGTCTTGACTAGGCGGCATTATTAGGCAGCTAAATGAGAAAATGAGGCTCCTCGATAGTATAGTGGTTAGTATACCCGCCTGTCACGCGGCAGACCGGGGTTCGATTCCCCGTCGGAGAGTCTCTGGCGCAAGACTAATGACCTTGCGCAGAAAAAAAAAAACAAATCATTATGGAAAATTTAACAAGCCTCAGGACTTGCTAAATAAGGCCAAGACCGGTTCTCGGTTGTAGTGCCGATGATGATGATGATGATGATGAAATGAGAAAATAAAAGAAAATCGTCCTCATCTGAAAAAAGTCCCATTTCTCCAGGATAATGCACGAGTTCATACATACGCAGTTTCAATGGCTAAAATTGAGGAATTGAAGTTTGAATTGATAGACCATTTACCGTATTTACCAAATCTGTCCCCGAGTGACTTGTTTTTTTTATTTGCAAATTTAACAAAATGTCTCAGCAGACAACGGTTTACATCAAATGAGGAGGTCATCGCACACATAAATTCTTATTTTGAAGGTCTACCACAATCATAATTTTCTGAAGGCTTAAAAAAGTGGGAGAGGGGTCTGTCAAAGTATATTGAACTAGAAGGAGATAATGTTGACAAATAAAACAAAAATTGCCAAAAGAAATTGTTTTTCCATTTTTTTCTAAGGACTTACTGACCGACCCTCGTATATATATATATATATATATATATATATATATATATATATATATATATAGTTATTACTCCGTACAATTATCGGTCACCCGGAAACAATAAAGTTTTAAAGCATTCGGGCCGGTGATGTACACTCTTCGTAGAATTTTCCGTTGAGCAATGTGAATTATATATAGCAAAAATAATGAGTGTTCCAGAGATATATGTATAAATTTAGCGGACACCTGCTTTATCTAGTTATCACGTCCATCAATTTCCTTTTGATGACTTGGTGTGAGTATCGTACATTAGACGTAGTATTTTACCTTTATGGAATTTGAATTATGAAAGGAGCAAAAATAGATAGATTCCAAAAATTCTATCTACATACGTTTGTGTATGTGTACTATTCTTTTTTCGATGAGTATTTGATGTTATAGCAAAACAGGCCAACCGAAAAGAGATTAGGTTAATGTTTTTGATCATTTTTAATTCCACGAAGCGGAACCTGTTCCTAAAGTCTGCATAAATATTTTATTAGAAGAACAAAATGGTAAAGGTTTTGTTAAGTGTTAGTTGCGTTATATTCCAACAGAATGAATTTTGTTAGAAGTGGAAACACTTGCAACGAAACTGTTGAGGCCGAGAAGAGGGTTCATAACGACAAAGCTGCCAATAAACTATTCGAGTACCTGACTGTTTGACTTACCTGGTGGTCAATGGTGAATGCTATTAGTAATAACCAGAATAACAAACTCCTTTTCCCCGCTAATTGGAAATCCTTCAAGTTGATAGAAAGAACCAATTTTTTCGTGTATTTGTTTTCCGTGAATTCAGCCGTACATGCAGGTCTTTTAGAGCTGTCTATGGTCGCGCTAATATAGTCTTTAACGCCATTTGTGGAATTTTCCTCACGTGCCGTATAGTGTATTATCCATGGGCTGAAAATGTGACGTAGATAGGCAAGTTGTGACGTCGCACTAGATCACAAGTGAAGTGCTCATCAGCCCCAAAGTCGTTACGGGGAGGGTGATTAAGGTTGCAAAGGTGGGTTTTAGAAAGTATATCAACTGTTCTTATACATGTCTACAACCTGGTGAACCCTGTATTTTGGAGACTCGATCTTTTAGTATTTAGAGCCAAGATTGATTCTGAATCAATTCTGAATTCCGTCGCCTTTCATCTGTTCCAATTGTATTCCAACCAGTGATTAAGTAATCAAAATTCATTAGGCGACATTTTGTTTCCCAAATCTTGCAGTAAGCATTCGTTAAACATACGAACAGTTATCGTGTTATATCCTAAACCCCCACCCCCAAAAATCTGCCTCCAGGGACGACGCCCTATTATGTGTGGAATCAGCTAAGATGAATTCATACATGATCACACATTTAATCTTGATCAATCAACATAATCAATCATTCAACTGCAGACTCCTATATACATAAAGTTCTTTTAAATAAATTAAAAAAAATGATAATAATTGAAATAGGTTAAATTTTAAGAAAAAACAAAAAAAAATCCGACAGACAGTTTTCCAAATTTTTCTTTGTCATTCAAATGATCATAAGTACAGCCACAAGCAAAGTTCTGTCGCCGAAATGCATTATATAAGACAATTAAGTTTGAATTTAAGCATTTTTGTCTAGCATGTAATTTAGAAACTAAGAAGATAAAAAGAAAATAAAAAAATGTTGTAAAAATGGAAAATGAAAAAAATTACCTATATACATAAGAACGTAATCAAATTCTATAGAAAATTCGAACGGCGTCAGATATACAACTGGCCAAAAATCCTCGATTAATACGACTTTGTAGGTTGACCATGACCAACGTAACTAGTCAAGTAAAAATAGCGGGATTGCTGTCCAAACCAAACATCTATAATGGACTCCGACAAGGAGACGGTCCGGCCTGTCTCCTCTTCAACCTGGCGTTGGAGAAAGCAATCCGTGACTCTGGCGTTACAACAAGAGGGACTATTGTCACCAAGTCCAGCCAGATACTTACCTACGCAGATGACATCGATATCATCGGTAGAATCGAATCGGCGATACAGGAATCCTTCACCCAGATCGAGCAGGCGGCACAAAAACTGGGACTGCACATTAATGAGGAAAAAACTAAGTACATGGTGGCAACTTCTGCGAAGAGAAGCCCTAACGTTGGTCAAACTATCAGGGTAGTGGAGCACGAATTTGAAGTAGTGCAATCCTTTAACCACCTTGGGTCAATAGTATCAGCCGATAACAATATGGAAGAAGAAACACACGAACAGCTGGTTAAATCCAACAAAGCATCCGATGGTCTATCAAGGCTCTTTAAATCCCGAAATTTATCCAGAACATCCAAGCTACTACTGTACAAGACCATGGTCTTACCAGTACTCATGTATGCATCCGAGACATGGGTGCTCAATAAAAGGCACTCTGAACTCTTGGCCGCGTTCGAGAGAAAGGTCTTAAGGAGGATTGTTGGCCCCGTATGTGAGGGAGGACGATTCCGGAGACGCTACAACCATGAGTTGTACGCAATCTACCTTGAAGCTAATGTTGTAAGAAAGATCAAGCTCGGTAGCGGTGAGCGGGACACCTAGCTCGAGTGAGCTAAGAGGAGCCTGCCGGGAAAGTCCTTTGCGGTAGGATGTATGGAAGGAGACAGTGCGGCAGACCTTTACTGCGATGGAGGGATGGCGTAGACCAGGACGCCCAGAGCCTGGGAGTGCCAAACTGGATGGCATCGGTTCGAAATCGGGACCGGTGGAGAGATTTGTTAAATAAGGCCAAGACCGGATCCCAGTTGGAGTGCCGATGATGATGATTATGAATAATCCTCGATAGCATCGTGGTCATAAAATCGTAGCCCAGGACTAAACTCCTTCTCGGAAACCGTGCACCACCCATAGAACGCCCGTGATCATAAGTAGTCGTATCGCAACAACTGAAATTATGTATCGTTGTTGTTCACTGCGTGTTATTCAAATCATTGTGTTGAAGGTCTTTTGAAAACTCATTATCCAAAAATCCCATTAAAACAGGAAGCGATGACGGAATCGACTTTCCAGGTAGTTGTGATATTTTTCACGGCCGAATATTGGAGAATTTTCAAGCCGCGTTATTTCAACGTTAACTTAGACATCTTTGAGACCCGAGCAGAAGTGGTCGATCGAAACATTCGTTTTTAAACAGAAGAAAGATCAAATGTTGTGAAGTGTCGAATTCAATCCAAATGGGAAACAACGTTTTATTGCAGAAGCACACCTGCTTACCCACGTTAATAATTGCTTACGCCGCCGAATACTGTGCGGATGTTTGTATTAAAATTCGATCTGCACTTCGTGATTTCGTTTATTATAATGAACCGATCGGTTCCTAAAGTCGACCACATACCCGCCAAACACACGCCAATTCTTCTGCGTGTCTTTGTCTAACAATCCCTTGGTCCATTAAAGACATTCCGGGCTACTTGTGTGCTGGCACATCTGCAAGCCAGATTTCCATTCATCATATATTACATGTAAAACATGTAATTTCAATTAACAAAGAGTGTAAGTTCCGTTTGCACTACAGATTTTATTTCAAAATATAATTTCAATTCACCTTCAAAACATATAATTGCAATTAACATAATGTGTAATTTCCGTTTGCATCGCAGATATTATTTCACAATATAATTTCAGTTCACGTTCAAAACATATAATTTCAATTAACATAGAGCGAAATTTCCGCTTGCATCGTAGATATTATTTCACAATATAATTTCAATTCACATTCGAAATATAGTCTCAATTAACATGGATTGTAAGTTCCGTTTGCACTACAGATTTTATTTCAAAGTATAATTTCAATTGACATGGAATGTGATTTCCGTTTGCACCACAGATTTTATTTCAATTACGATCAACCACTATCGATGAGACAATCAGGACTAACTTAGAACCCTTTCTCGTTTTTCGACTATTCCAATCCGCACATTTGATCACCGCTTCCATGATCAAATATGGTAACTCATTCGTTCTTCATTCAGATCCATCGCGAAAGGGGTTGGAATGTACACACGATGGTTGCTCTTTCTACTCATCGTGTGCGTCCGCGAATATGCAGACACAGCAAAGATCCCCCTATACATTTGCAACAGGTGCGAGCATCTCCATAAAACTAAGGGTTGAAATGTTTACTCTATTGATACTGCGGGGCACAGTATCTGCCCCGTTCTGTAGTAAACATGCACAGACAGCTAACAACTTCGACCAGGAATCACTGCCGAAACTGGTGCGTCAGGGCGGTATTGGTGCATGGGGGAAACGTTGGATGTTCTCATCATCAGACATCCAGACAGCATCTCGTTAATGCTACACTTGCTTGGTTACGAGGTGTCCTCTTGCCAGAGCATGCCAATGCCGATCGATACAATCGACCGGTGGCTTTGTGCACATGACGTACCGAGGATATGCTGTGCTGGTGCCGTGCCTCGCTTGGTCGGATGTTTGGCAACCGACACGACCGGGCAATGTTGTTTTGCGGGTAGTGCGACCACATAGGTTTTACGAGGGTTGCCTTTTATATTTCGGGATTAGAGAACAAAAACAAATATTGATCATAGAAATTCACTTTATTGTTTTTCAAAATATTCCCCATGAAGATCTATACACTTTTGCATGCGTTTCAACCAATTGTCGAAGCACTTTTGCCACTCTGATTGAGGTATCTCCAACACATGCATTCTGAATGCAGCAACCGCTTCTTCAGGTGTCGAAAAACGTTGACCTCTCAGTCTGTTTTTTACGTATGGGAATAAAAAGAAGTCATCAGTGCCAAGTCAGGACTATACGGCGGATGAACCATCAAATCGATGTTTTGGGTGCTCAAAAATGCAGTTGTCTCAGCCGATATGTGAGAGCTCGCATTGTCGTGGTGAAGAGTGATCCGTCTTCGGCGGTTGGTTTTCCTGATTTCTTGGAAGACAACTGGCAAACAAATCGTTGTGTACCACTCAGAATTGACTGTTCTGCGTTGTTCTAGTGGTACGGTTGCGACATGTCCAGTTTTTCAGAAAAAACAGGCGACCATTTGCTTGGAAGTGCTTCGTGCGCGAACAACTTTTGTTGGATTTGGCTCATCTTGAAACACCCAGACAATCGACTGCTGTTTACTTTCGGGCTCATACGCGTACATCCACGATTCATCACCTGTCACGATGTCATAGACGTGTTTCGAAGCACCGCGACCGTATTTAATGAGCATTTCTTTCGACCAATTGACACGAGCCTTTTTTTGGGCGATTGACAAATTGTGTGGGATCCAACGCGAACAAATTTTTTTGACAGTCAAATGTTTATGCAATATTGAATGTATGCTGGTCCCACTAACGCCTAAGGTTGTCTCAATCTCACGATAGGTCACATGACGATCTTCCAATATCAGTTCGCGCACAGCATCAATGGATTTCGGAACAACAACTGATTTTGGACGACCTTCACGAAATTCATCTTGGAGTGAACTACGACCACGATTGAATTCACCATACCATCGATAAACACTGATCCTTGATGGAGCTTCATCGCCAAAAATTGAATTAAGTTCATCCATGCACTGTTGCTGAGTTAATCCACGCCGAAAGTTGTAAAAAATAATCGCACGAAAATGTTGACGATTTAATTCCATTTTTGGGCCGAGATGAATCTTTTAAGTTACTGTAAACAACACAAATAGCGCTCGTATGTCAAAACGTTCTGAGTGCGTATAACCTCAAAAATGTCCAACTTTACGACAGAGCTGTCAATTGCCGGATTGCAACACTAGGGTTGCCAAATCCTGAAACATAAGAGGCAACCCCCATACTGCATTACCATTTGTTGCTGATCAACGTGAACCAATGCTTTATGATTTTTCTTCGTTTTTGCAGGCACAGCACAGAACGTAAGTACATGCTGGGGTATTCTAGGACACGCTTACCCTTTTTCACCTGTAAGGTAAGTAGTGGCGTTCAACGAACTGCCACGATACTTGTTTTTAATTTAGGTTGTATGTCCTAGATGGGAGCTTTTACCTCATATGATAGGAAGATGGGTGGTGGCGTTCGGGAGAATCGCCACACATTTATGATTCAAAGTATTGTCCATTGCTGGCCACTACTTTCTCCCATCTTTCGGGCAGCATACGAATCCCGCGTTGAAAAAGCCGGTCATCTTTTGAATCGATCAAATTTTTTACTTCTTCCTTAGACCGGAAGTGCTGGTCAGCCAGGCCGTGTGCCATTGATCGAAACAAGTGATAGTCCGAGGGAGCAACGTCTGGAGAATACTGGGTGAGGTAGGACTTCCCATTTCAAAGTTTCCAAGTATGTCTTGACCACTTTCGCAATATGGGGTCGAGCATTGTCATGCTGTAAAATCACTTTATCATGTCTCTCGTTGTATTGCGGTCGTTTGTCTTTCAATGCTCGGCTCAAACGCATTAATTGCGTTCGATAACGATCGCCTGTGATTGTTTCAGTCGGTTTTAACAACTCATAATACACTACGCCTGAGCATGACCTTGGAACCGTGGATATTCGGTTTGGCCGTCGATGTGGAAGCATGGCTGGGATATCCCCATGATTGTCTGCGCTTGGGATTATCGTAATGAACCCATTTTTCGTCCCCAGTCACAAAGCGATGCAGAAATCCCTTCCGTCTTTGCCCTGCAAGCAGCTGTTCACAAACACACAAACGCCGCTCAACATCTCTCAGCTTCAACTCGTACGGCACCCAATTTCCTTGTTTCTGAATCATTCCCATGACTTTCAGGCGTTTTGAAATGGCTTGTTACGTCACTCTCAATGATCGTGCTAATTCTTGTTGCGTTTGGCACGAGTCTTGATCAAGTAATGCCTCCAATTCTGCATCTTCGAAAAGCTTCTCTCTTCCACCGCCATGCTGGTCTTCGACGTTAAAATCGCCGTTATTGAAGCGTTGAAACCGCTCTCGGCACATTCTTTCACTAATAGCAGCCTCACCATCGATATTTGAGAGCATTCGATGAGCCTCAGCCGCAGATTTCTTCATATTAAAGCAGAAAATTAAAACCTCCCGCAAATGACGAGAATTTGGCTCGTAAGCTGACATGTTTAATCGAGAATAACTTTATGATGCAGACACAAATCGACTAATATTTCGATCGCGTTATGTTTACAAATACCTAAGCTTATTGTATGACATCTATGATCTATTTATTTCAACTACCACTTACCGCAAAAGTGTGTGGTAATTTTATTCAAAAAACAATGAGTGTATAATTTTATATGAAACAAAGAGGGAACGTAATTTTATCGTTTAAATTACATTTTTTTTCTATTGTTACTATTGCGATGATTCCTGTTTATTCTCATGTAAAAAGAAAAAAAATGATTAAAAATGCCTCCATGGTCACAACTGACTTTGAAATAACTCAATTTACCATTTTCTGAAGGATGCTTAAGCGATCTTGAGAACATCCGACAACAATGCCACATTATTGGTTCACCCTTAAAGCAAACTTTTCACCAATTTTGTCTCAATGGTACTTCCAGGATACCGCCAAAAAGCTTCGATTCATTTTTCGGTAACCTATTCCACCCGAATGAAAGTCATCATTCCCCAGGCTAAAATAAACATTTGCCCAGGCAGGACTCTATTTCATTCCATCTGGTTGCGTTTTGCAAATCCCCTCCAATGTGACCGTGGTGGCCATTGTCCGCAATGAAGCTTTTGAATCTATTCGTACGCCAGCTAGTCCTTAAGTAATGTTTGCTTCGTGTAAAGAGCCAAAATTATAGCAGGTTCTAGAGGAAAGGGTAACCCGTTTAAGTTCGCTATATCTAAGTCCACTGGGTAAATATTTGCTTATCATCGCCATTTGCAAAGGAGCTCCTCACTTTATCGTTCAATATTCTTTACATATTTTCAGATAGAAGTTGTTTTAGTTTGCTTGAGTAGTAAAAGGGTTTATAGATGTCTTAAGGGGTAGGTTGAGATATCCTTGGGTGCGTTGGATGTCCCTTCAGGGGACGTTTATTTAGCTGACGTAATCAGTGTTTTAAACCTGGAAGTAAGCGGATAGTAAAACTTCGAAGTGAACGAGATAAATTTAATTTCCTCAGAACTTCCTCAGAGTTTAGTTCTGAACATGACTTTACGTTTTATGTTTAAATTTCACTTGGATGTCTTTAAAAACCAAAAACATCATCGTAGAATAAATTACCATATAAATAGCTGTCCTGTACAAAATTTTGCAGAGACTCGTTGGATGAGGACGTCCATAAAAAAATTCCATGCGTGTATGTCTCTCAGTGATGGCAGGATCACTCACTTGAAATAAAACAGAATCAACGGATTACCCTCTAGATGTATTGAATTAAAAGGTCGATATTTATTGATTTCCAATTGATGGAATTGATGTCCTTTTACAAATATTGATACTAAAGGATCATTTTCAATGGCAAAAATCATTCGGGCGTTCAGTTCAGGCACCGCCTTCTATGTCGTCAGTAGCAAATTGAATTGTCCTTCTCCTCCATACATGCGTTGTTTTCTTATACCTGGGCCGTGTACATATTTTGCGTATCCTTTTAATAAATAAACCCGACAATCCGTCACGTTGGTGAGCTGCTTGGGCCGATTTGTATCCGTCATTTGTTGGTTTATAGGCAAATTGATTCACATGAAACAATAAACGTTTTTATTCATTTTAATTTTCCTTCACAAAATTACCTCAGATCCTGTTTATGGCTTATAAATCCTTTGGATATATTCATTTTATATTGCGGTAGTCACCGTCGACTGTACGCATAGTATTGGAAAAATAAAGGACGGCTTGTCAGTATGCAAATTGATAGAAGAGCCAACTTTGTTGGAATCGCGTGGGGAAGAGGCAAAAACAAGGCGGGAAACGGTATTTCTATAGTGGTTATCAATTAACGCAGGATCACAGGACTGTCGTCACCCCCATTAACTTCAATTAATTCAATAAAGCTTCGCGCATCAGGCTAACGTCCCACAAATTAGAAAATTAAGTCTTGCCGCAACTAACGTGAACGGAGGGGAGATGATCGGCGAATTACAAATCTTTACTTCTCTAATTTACATTGAATAAAGAGATTGTCACTAATTGTTTTGGACGCAATAGAAACGGATGCCGACAGGGCGTGTAATTACTTCACTGTACGTGACTTCATTTGATGTGATATCCTCTGATGATGATTGATAGAGTAAACGTTAGATAATTGACCTTCGTAAATTCCAATATATCGTTAGGTTTTAATTAATTGACATTGTTGGTATCTTCAAATAAAAATTGGTAAATAGCCAATAGGTAATATAAAGTGTGAAAAAGTGCTTATTAACAGAATTCGTTTCAATGCAACTTTCGACACAGATTTAACCATTTATAACGTGTCGTATTATAAATATAACCATTAATAGTTTAGTAGATTGTGATTTCTAAAGCAAGACTCATTACAAGGATAACAAACAGCTTACTCTTTGTTAATCGACCACCATCACATACAATGTGAACCTGTAGCAGTGCATTCGTATCCTAAACAAGCAAAATAGGACACCAGACAGCGCAGCGAAAAACGTTTTTGTCAACGAAAAGGATAACAAATCTTGAAACACGTCTGTGTTTTTCAAGTCAAGAGGAAATTCAATCTCACACTCCTAATTCCATTGAGCAAAGCTTGCTAAAAAGGTCAACCTCTTGGGACAGTGATCAAGTATGTTACCGCCCAAATAGGGCAAACAGGGCATGGCCCACGGATTTGTTCTGCAAGGTTAAATGGGAAGTCATTTTTTACGAAACCGCAACTCGTATTAGCGCAACAGCAAGTTAAACAACAGCATCAAGTGTGGTAGCAAGGACAACAACACCAGCAGCCAACAGTACATTCATCAGGGCCAACAGCAACAGCACCATCAATTATAAAAAAAAAAAAAAGAAAAAAAAAAAGAAAAAAAAAATACATCCAAAAGATAGCAACATCGTACTGTTGCAATTTTAAGTTGCATATAAATAAATATATGTAATTATGGTACCCACAGTTTGTCTGCTGTCTGGTAGTCCCTCCGTTTCTCCTTGGAGTGTGCCTTTGTGTGTGTCAATGTTCAGCTATTCCTTTTCCTGCTTTCAGCATTGTTGTCACATTAACAAATTCTATAAATATATTCCATCGATTTATAATTGTTTTTGCCTTTTATAAACTGTTGCACGACTTTGAATGTGTATATGCTTTCGATTTTTTTAAATTTTAATATTGATTTGTTAAATAAGTATATTAGTGTGGAGGTTATATTTTTAAGTTAAATGCTTTTGCTTACCTCCTTTAGGGTGTCTTGTCCAGTACGTTCGTTAAAGGTAATAGTTTATTTATTTATTTTATAGATACTTTTGATTAAATGATGTTTTGTAGGTTCGTGGGATTTAGGATTTAATAGCTCTTATTAGGACCGTCCGTTCTAGGGCTTTACCTAAATACTACCGGCTGCGCCAGTGGGGCTGTCTCTGTTTGTATTCCGATTGGGTGTTTCGTTTCGGTTCTTTAGTCGTCGGCAGTCACGAATATCGTGGTTTGCCTGTTGGCAGTGTGTGCAGAAGGGGGTGTTTTTTCTTTTGTTGCATCCGCATAGGTGTGTCCTAATTTTTTGCAATAGCTACAGGTTACACGGGCATCCTGTTTTGTCCACCTGACCGGGGGGCTTGGGGTTAATGCTGTTGTTGCGCCATACATTGTCTGTTTGGGGATATCTCACCACCTCTCGGTTATAGGGGAGTTCTTGTAGGGTTGGTTGGATGTACGGTACCATCTTAGTTTCTTGGGTTGTATGTGAGACAGGTTCAAAAGTTTTGTTAAAGTAAGGGGCCTGTGGGCTTAGGGTTTAGACAAAAGGATGAGACTGTTGGATCATGGTGCTGTGGGGAAGAAGTAATGTACCTGCATGGGTACTCCGTTCTACTTCCTCCTCCATCATATACTTCACCCATCGAATATCGCTACAAAACGTTCACCAGCAAGTAGGAATGACGGTGGGTCTACGACACGGAGCGGACACAGCACAGGAATGTAAAACGAGCGAAACTCCACAACAGGAAAAGGAAATAAAACACGGAAGGTTTCACTGAATTGAATTAAGTTTATTGTTCATGTTCAGCGGTATTTTGAACTTATTAACAATTGTCAACTGACCGAACTCGTAATTACGCGACTTTACTGCACTTTACAAAATGTATTGGGAAACGTCTCGTTTATAAAAGGTACAACACTGTGACACCGACTCCGAGGAAACCCACCGTACCAGCGCCGGTACGGTGGATGGCGAGCGACCCGACCGCTTGGAAGATTGAATTGCGACTCCACGATATCCTCTCCAATAAGGATATCGTTTTTACCTACCACCGGAGAAACGTAAAGTCTCTCTTGCTGGTATAGGAAACCAGATCTTGTAATAAAGGTCATGGTGGCATGTGTGCGATCTTTCAGATCGATGATATTCACACGTGCTCGACAGCAGTGGAACAACGAAACAGGCAGGCGGCAAAGACAAAGGCGATTCATGATCTATGTCTATGCTGTGCAACGTCGCTATGATAGACGTTGGTAAAAAGGTGTTAATGGGATACGATACTTTATACAACGGAAATTGTATATCGTATCTTGGGTTAATTGCTGAAACGTATCCCTTGCTTGCATTTAGGTATGGCAAGCAATTCGTGGTGGCGACGATAGAAATGTATGATTGTTTGTCTATTGAATCGCTAGTGTTGCAGCTGTAAAAACAAGCTGACCGACACAGTATTTTAACTCAGACAAAGGGTGCCGAATGTTTGGTATTTATGGTGCATATGCACATTAAGGAACAATTTTAGGAATTGCAGATAATGCTTGAAAGCATTACACGTCCTTGGAAAAGGAAATGTTTCCTGGAACAAATGCAAATGCATTGGCGGGAAACAATGAGTATAATGGGATTCCTAAAAAGGTCATGGAGAATTCTTACAGAAAATTGTATGCGAAGGGATGCATGACGGTAAGTTTTCTTAACAGGGATTTTAAGATCATGGGTTTGATCTCTTACATGCTAGGGCTGAGAGTCTTGATTTGTGTGTTTTCTACTCTTATGGCTCCATTACGAAGTCTTTTCGGTGTAGGGGGTGCTTGGTCCCGGGGCGTACTAAGGTTTCAGATTGTTCTTTGTTCCATGGACCGACAAAAAGTAATAAAATAGTAGGTGTAAGGGTTCACGTATATCGGTGGTGAAAGGTGCTGTAAAAACGGAAAATGGTGGGAATAGCAATAATATAAACGTGCGTGTGGGGGGGGGGGGGGGGGGGGCTGTATTCGGATTTCAGTGGTTTGCTCCAAGCGGAAATCCTTCCCTAAGGCTTAATGGCTACACAATACAGACAAACAAGCAATTTGTACAAGGGTGATTGGCAATTTTGGTAAGTTGGGGTTAATGATGATAAAAATGTGTGTTGTAATAAGTGAAAGAAGTAAACTATACTCAATAAAAGTAAATTAAAAAAATAAATAAATGGTCACTTAGCTGTTCTCTGTTGTTCTGCTTCTGCTGGAACTGCTGCTGTTTTTGAAAGTTTCTTCATTGTTGGTTTATGTAGCGTACTTCCGGAGCCAGACTCAGCTTCGGATGAAAGGGGAAGGGTGGGCTCTCGCAGTTTCCTCTGGTCCACTGATTTAAAACAAAATTATTTCCTTTGGGATTATAGGTAATATTGGCGATTTGGATGGGAGTAGTGATTTACGATCACTACATTAGTATGAGAGTACACAATTTATAAGGACCTACTTGAGGAGTAAATTGTTATTTGTAACAAAATAAATAAACAGAAATTAGTATTTACGAACAGTTGGGAAATGTCTAAATTGCTGACAAATTTAACACTACGCACCACCAACGTTAAAATCGCGAGAGAACTTGTCGCTAATTCCTGTCCCTTTTTATATGAGGACTACAAATGTTCCCCCACCCTAACCTTTATTGAATCGTCAAAATTGGTTTGCCTTTCACCGAATCGTCAAGTGTATAGGGGTAGTATGGCGGTAAATTTGCTGGGAAAGGGTCATTGTGCCGGGTTGTGTGTACAAATATTCAAAGGCATCTGTTTAGAGAATTTTCTAAATCGGTTTGATTTAAGATTTACGAAAATGTGAGATAGGGGATGAAAGGGGTGAGAAATGTTAGTATGTTATATACGATGAAAAGTTTTGACCATGAATTATCCCTCAGCGATCAAAGCGAACACTATCAGACGCCAAACACGTGATCTGCGTTTACTAGCGCACTCAAGACGTACCGGTATGATTTCTTTCCCACCATCCCTCCACCCAAGTAGTTAGAAAACATGTGAACTAACCCTGTCCACTCTATCTTTAGATACTCCCCCCCCCCCCCCCCCTTCCTTTTTTTCAAATATCTTGGGACCAAGCCCAACATCCTCACGGATGGGTGATTCTCGTTATAGCAAGATAACCAGAAGCCAGAGACAAGAAGAAGGATACACCTGCCCCTCTCTCGCTTGAGTCGGTCTCTCGCCACTCAATTTTTTTCTTTTTTTTTGACAATGAATTATCCTTTTGGAATAGGATTATATGTTGTAAGGATGGCGAAAATCTGATTTGAAAAGTACTATTGAAATGTAGGACAATGTTGTTTTTGGATATGATGTTTATTATACGGGATAAGGACACGAATTTGCGATATTGATTTAAATGGATAGGGGGTTGATAATTAACATTGTTAATTATCTAACACTACAAACAATCATCATCATCATCGGCTCTACAACTGGGATCTGGTCATGGCCTTATTTAACAAATCTCTCCACCGGTCCCGATTTTGAGCCGATGTCATCCAGTTTGGCACTCCCAGGCTCTGGGCATCCTGGTCTACGCCATCCCTCCATCGCAGACAAGGTCTGCCGCGCTGTCTCCTTCCATACATCCTGCCACAAAGGACTTTCTGGGCAGGCTCCTCTTCGCTGATTCGAGCTAGGTGTCCCACCCACCGCTACCGAGCTTGATTTTTCTTATAACATTAGCTTCAAGGTAGATTGCGTACAACTCATGGTTATAGCGTCTCCGGAATCGTCCTCCCTCACATACGGGGCCAACAATTCTCCTTAAGATCTTGCTCTCGTTCGCGGCCAAGAGTTCAGAGTGCCTTCTATTGAGTACCCAGGTCTCGGATCCATACATGAGTACTGGTAAGACCATGGTCTTGTACAGTAGTAGCGTGGATGTTCTGGGATTTAAAGAGCCTTGATAGACCATAGGATGCTCTGTTGGATTTAATCAGCCGTTCGCGTATTTCATCTTCCATATTGTTATCGGCTGATACTATTGATCCAAGGTAATTAAATGATTGCACTACTTCAAATTCGTGCTCCACTACCCTGATAGTTTGACCAACGTTAGGTCTTCTCTTCGCAGAAGTTGCCACCATGTACTTAGTTTTTCCCTCATTAATGTGCAGTCCCAGTTTTTGTGCCGCCTGCTCGATCTGGGGGAAGGATTCCTGTACCGCCGATTCGGTTCTACCGATGATGTCATGTCATCTGCGTAGGCAAGTATCTGGCTGGACTTGGTGACAATAGTCCCTCTAGTTGTAACGCCAGGGTCACGGATTGCTTTCTCCAACGCCAGGTTGAAGAGGAGGCAGACCAGGCCGTTCCCTTATCGGAGTCCATTATAGATGTTTATTGGTTTGGACAGCAATCCCGCTATTTTTACTTGACTAGTTACGTTGGTCATGGTCAACCTACAAAGTCGTATCAATTTGTTTGGAATGCCGAACTCTCTCATGGCATTATATAGTTCTACCCTGACTATGCTGTCGTAGGCGGCCTTAAAGTCTATAAACAGATGATATAATGGAATCTTAAATTCCAGACATTTTTCCATCGCCTGCCTGAGGGTGAATATCTGATCAATTGCTGATTTGCCTGGGATGAAGCCACGCTGATATTGACCAATGATGGCTTTAGCGTATGGGGCTATCCGATCTTGTAGGATCGTGGAGAGTATCTTATAGGCGGTACTCAGCAATGTTATACTCCTATAGTTGCTGCAGAGTGTGATATCTCCATTCTTATGTATGGGGCAAATTATACCACGACGCCAATCTTCCGGCATCTCCTCTTGCTCCCATACGTGCACCATGATCTCATAAGATGCGCGATGTAACGCTGTCCCTCTTTGTTTGATCAGCTCAGTTGATATGCCATCAGCTCCGAGGGCTATATTTGATTTGAGCTGTCTTTTGGCTTTTAATGTTTCCTCAATGCTTGGTGGCGGCAGCATTTGGTCCTGGTCTTGCATTGGTGGAGCCTCCAATTCTTCTGTGAGCTGACCATTTAGGAATTCATTGAAGTGCACTTCCCATCGCTCCAGAATGCCTTCAGGATCGGTGATCAGATTACCCTCTTTATCCTTGTAGTAAGTGCAGCGTGGTGTGTACCGCGTCATACTACGGATTATTTGGTAGAACTTCCACGCCTGGTGCGTACCTCGCTCTCTAGCTCTCTATTTTTTTCTATTTCACAGACAAGGTTTTTTTCCCATGCACTTTTCTTTTGTCGGTGAAGCCTCTGAGATCTTCTGAGCTCTCTGTATTTCTCCTCGCATACCGGCGTCCTATGAGACTGCTGCATTGCCCGACAGCATTCTTACGTTCAGTCGCTAGTTTGCGCTCATCATCAAACCAGTCGTTCCGATTTCTACGACTACTGCCTTAGATGGAGTTGGCAGTACTAATGACAGTATTCTTAAGGCGTGTCCATTTCTCTTCTACACCTGGCATTCTGGCCCCAGGACTTACTCTCCCTCCGTCGAGCTCTTCGAGGGCGAGTCTTAACGCATGACCAACGGTGTTACTGGTATTCTCATTGCGTAAGGCAGCCTTCAATCCGCGCTCGGAAAACGGTACCAACAAGATAGTGATCCGAGTCGACGTTGGCACCTCGGTACGTTCGTACCGTCATCAGGCTCAAGGAGTGGCGGCGATCTATCAACACGTGGTCAATTTGGTTGCGAGTGGCTCCATCAGGTGATACCCAGGTGGCTTTGTGGATATCTTTACGCGGAAAGCTGGTACTTGCAACGGCCACGTTTTTTTATGCTGCCAGTTCGATGAGTCCTAATCCATTGTCATTAGTGTTCTCATGCAAACTATGGGAACCTGCGTAGTGCCTGAAAACCGGCTCCCGAGATATGTTGGTATTCAAATCACCAAGAACGATTTTCACATCGTATTTTGGGCAGGCATTAAGGGCCCGTTCGACGTTCTCGTAGTATTCTTCTTTTTCGTCATCAGGGGACTCCTCTGTACGCCCGTGAACGTTTATGAGGCTTATGTTCTTAAACTTGCTTCTTCTTCGCACGCGAAGAGTGCATAGCTTTTTGTTTATTGCATTAAAGCCGATGATGGCTGGCTTCAGTTTTTGGCTGACTAGAAAGCCTACCCCGAGCATATGGTGTTTTGCATGACAGCTGTAATAAATGTCATACTCGTTTCTTTGAATAACACGACTCCCCGTCCATCTTATTTCTTGTAATGATTTTGTGTCAGCCTTATATTCAGACAGGGTATCGGCTAGCTGCTGTGCAGCTCGAGCTCTGTATAGTGAGCGGACGTTCGATGAGAAAATTCTTAAATCGTTGAGCCATTTTCGTTTCCGTTGTTGTCATTGTGTATCCGGTCCATATCCGAACCTTGTTTAATTTTCCATAATCATTTGTTTTTACGGGCAAGGTTATTACCCCCGCCCCAACCTTTCTCAGAATGTCGCTGCATGTATTGGTTCGCTACTTGGTGGGTGCCAAAATAGCTATCCAGGGGTGTTACGTGGAGACTGCATGACAACTTGGATTGAACGGGGACAAGGATCGCCCTGGCCTTCGCCGGGTTGAAAGCAATCAGAGACTTTGCCCTGTATGTTCGCTCCCATACCCTCAGCTACAACTTTACGGCTCAGAAACCTTACTGCATTAATGTCTATCCCAATACAACCTTTCTTCTATTATACGACAGGAGTTTTTAGTATTTACAACTTTACCGCCCATTTTTTTTATAGGTATTATATTATCACGTTGTTCAACCGATCTTGATGAATAACACCACCTACTTCCTTAAACCCATTTTTATGCGCTCCTTTATTTAGAAAACTAAAAAGCCGTCCTGATAACCTGAAGATTGTAATGGTGAGGAACCCTCATCTACAATAAATAGGGTTTATCTTCTTCATTCTATCCTCCTTCATCTACGTGTACTGTTCTTTGGAATTTACACGCATCTAAGAATCCCTTTCGCGGCCACCTTTTTGTGTAAAAAAATTCTTTACGAAGGCTTTCCCCAGAAAACTATGAATTCACTGTGATCCGATACGAACTTCGCAAATGCTGAAGTAAATGGTGATAAAATATTCATTTAAATGGCGGATGAATAAAAATGGATGAAGGGGTTCTCCTTCGTTATGGCAGCGTTTCTCTTCCCTTCTTAATTAAATTATTTCATTTCATGGACACTCTGACACTTTTTACTACTTTGTCGGCATTAGATGTGATCTGACTGAAGTTGTTAGCGTCTAGACTATAAAAATTCGCCTTGTTGTGCTCAACAGCAACGCAATAGACTCAGTCTGTTGCAGACACTTTGTCCTTATTTCGATAACATTGACAAGCCCCATTTTCACGAGACGTATGACCTTTAATTACCGAAAAACAGAATTCGAACGATCCGTAAAGAGAATGAGTCAGGACCGCATCGTGAGGAGTTATGCTTCTAAGGAATTCCAAATATACATTTTTTGTTCACGTGACAACGTCGAAAACACAGAACCGGATCTAAGTAAAATTACGATAACGCTTTGTAAGCACGAATCCCTTTGCGTTTGTTAACTTTTCATCCCTGTATGATGGTGGTAGTTATTTATTTTTTTGTTTTTTCGTCAACGCAGTATTTATGTCTCGATTTGAAATGGTAGTAAAAAAATAAAAGAACTGAAGGACACAAATGTGAGAGACACGCAATTTATATTATCTCAGTTTTCCAGGATCTAAAGAATTGAATATGAATTTGATAATATTTATTTCTTTTTGGAAACGACAAAGTGAAGTAAAAGGGTTGATGTAAAGGAGGATACATTTTTTTTAAATCATGACAACGTAGACGAAGCGTAAAGTGCCAAGCACAGAATGAAAAGGATGTAATTAGGATGGGTGTATAACTTACTTGAAGTATTTTTTAAAATACGTTCTCTGAAATCCTGGGGGGTTTGGAGGGAATTGTAGTGAGACAAAAAATAACGAGACTTTATAGGATTGCCGATTCAGCTTTTTCCCAAAGCTTCACCATTCAAGTGAATAATGATTTAGAAAAAAAGGACTGTTTCTGGGAGTACGAAATCGGAGTATATACGATTTTTTTTAAACATACTGTGTCTATTTGATCAGTAACCAATTTTTACTTTAAGTACTACAGCTAACTTATAATTCTGGTGGTACAATTGTTTACATGTATACATTACACATTTTTTATAATTGAATGTGTAAATAACTATTTGAGTATTATATATTTTAATATTGATAGTTTCCTGGAAAAGGTGTTACGGACCTCGCGTCCAAGCCCTCACCCAATGTCCACTAATATCCACGAAAATTCCCCTCTCTACTTGTAAAAAATCAATATCGTCAAGGAGCTAATTTGCATAAACTATTTTATGCAATTTCTACTTGGCAAGAACAATAAAAATTAAAGGCGTTGGCGCCGAATATAAATAACGCCCTGTGAGTAGGGCGTTATAATATACTTACAGCTAGGCCGGCTTGCCGTAAGAGGCAACTAAAGGCCGAGTGGTAGCCGGGGTCCCAACGTCCTGTGCGCCCGGCGAAATACCACCCCATCAAGCTTTAGGCTCCGTGAAATGGTCGAGAGAAATCCCTGGCCGTCTTTCGGAGCTTGGCTGATGGACCGGTTCGAGAAAAGGTTGGTTAGGTGGTAGTCGGTCTCAAGGTGAGATACCACCCCGTCACGCTGTACATTCCGCGATATCGCCGAGAGAAATCTTCGACGGTGTTTCGGATGTGTGGCTGATGGCCCGGACTGACACGGGGATAAGTCACGATGGTACCCTCTGATATAAAGAATTCCGGAGTTAAACTAGTCTCCCATTCGGATCTGTGGCCGGGGGGGGGGGGGGGGGGGGGGGGGGGGGGGGGGCATGTCAGGGGAAACATCATCCAGATATCATGACAAATAATGGAACTTTGAGAGGTTCGTCATCGCATAACCGGGCTCGCTCTCGAGGCTCTGCCCACACTCGACTGGTGACGGCATTTTGTAACATCAGGGGCATCGGTTTCACCAATACGAATGTAAGCGCCGTCCACCAATATTTGCAAACAACGAAACCTGATATCCTTGCCCTAACTGAGACCCAGGTCGATTCGTCAACTAATTCGACATATCTTCGTTGCTCAGGATACGACTTACATTTGAGATTCCGTTTTATGGGCGGAGTCTGCGTTTTCGCGCGGTCCGATCTGGCTTGCCAGAGGATGGAGTGGTTGGAACCCAATAATATGGACATCATATGGTTGAGGGTCGTGCTGAGGAATCCTGTTAGATTTCTTTGTTGTCTTTACCGCTGCCCGAATGACGATCGACCGGCGACATTTTTCGAACATCTTTCACATACCGTCGCCTGGATCCAGACCAACTACCCAGCTTCTGAAATTGTTGTCCTCGGCGATTTTAATGTGCACAATTCCGACTGGTTGTTACATTCTAACAGAACCGACGAGGCTAGGAGGCTGGCGCAGATGTTTGCTGTAAGCCACAACCTGACTCAACTCGTGGGGGAGCCAACGCGAGTGCCGGATGCTCAAGGCGATTATGCGAACACCCTGATCTGTTTTTGACATCCGAACCGAATATTTATGCCGTAGAGGTTTCTGCGCCACTGGGAAACTCAGATCACTGTTTGGTATCTGTCGCGCAAGCACTTGCATAACGAGCGTATAATCGGCCTAGGCAGGTTCGCCATGTATGGAAGTGTGGGGCTGCTAACTGGGACGATATGCGAGATTTCTTCGCATCCTTTCCATGGTCCGAGGTGTGCTTCTGAAACTCCGATGTTAACGCTTGCGCGGAGTCGGTATCAGAGAATATACTTCTGGAGATGGAGATGCATATTCCACATTCCATTAAACGAAGTTCATCTGATAAACCGTGGTTCGACAAAAATGCGAGCAGATTACAGCGGCAAAAAATAGAGCTTTAAGCAATGGCGCTCCAATCCCACCGATGTTAACAGAACGAATTTTGTTAGAATCAGAAACGCGTGCAACCAGGCGATTGATACCGCGAAGAAGGCCCACAACGACAGGGTGATCAATAAGCTCCTTCGGTGCCCAACTGGTTCGCGCTCCATCTGGTCAATGGCAAAAGCTGTCAGCGGTAACTTCGCATGCACCCCTTTCCCCCCGTTGGTGACAGACAGCGGGACGTTAGTCACGAATCCAAAGGATAAAGCTAATGTGTTCGCGAATTTATTTTCCGCGAATTCAAACCTCGACCCCGGCCTTTTGGAGCCACCTGTGATCTCGCCGGTACAGTCTTCCATGCGGGATGTGAGATTTCGTCCGCGCACTATTCAACACATTCTACGTGAACTAGATGATAGGAAGGCAACCGCTCCGGACGGAATACCAGCAATAGTCCTTAAGAACTGTGCTCCAGAACTATCGCCGGTTCTTGGCAGACTCTTCCGCTTATCTTATGCACGGAGGACCTTTCCTGCATGCTGGAAAAACGCTCGAGTTCAGCCAATCCCAAAGACGGGAAAAAAGTGTCTCCCACAAAATTACCGTCCGATAGCATTACTGTCTATTTTATTTAAGGTAATGGAAAAAGTCATCAATCCAGAGTTAGTTAAGTATTTGGAGTGCAACGGACTTCTGAATGATCGTCAATACGGATTCCGTGGCAGGCGGTCCACGGGAGACCTTTTGACACTTATAACCGATATATGGACATCTGCGATTGAACGGCATGGTGAGTCAAGGGCATTGATTATCTCTTATCTTATTGGATATCTCTTAGGCTTTTGGCCGCGTCTGGCACGGGGCATTGCTGAGCAAACTTCTGAATGATCGTCAATATATATCCGTGGCAGGCGGTTTACGCAAGACCTTTTGATCCTTATAACCGATGTATCGACATCTGTGATTGATGGGCATGTTGAGTCAAGGGGGTCGCATTGGATACATCCAAGGCTTTTGGAATTTCCCAGCGAGTTTGCGATTGGACGAAGAACTTGCTCGAAAATCGATAGATCTGGCTTGTTGTAGATGGGGAGTGTTCGGATCTGTATCCTGTTAATTCCGGGGTGCCTCAAGGTCTTATTTGGGCTCCAACCTTGTTTTTGTTTCACATAAATGATTTGTTGAAGACAACGGATAACAAAGTGTTCAGTTTTGCGGATGATAGTACGCTTGTTTCTTCTTTTTCGAGTGATCGGCCGATAAGTGCATCTGCGCCGCATCAGTTGGGATGTAGACAGATTGACTCTCTAAATTAGGATCTAGATAAGGTCCTGCAGTGGGGAAAGGCCAATATCGTCGACTTCAATGCAGCGAAGACACAATATACAACATTCACAAAGAAAAGTGGATCATCGGTTCCACAGCTGATGATGAATGGCCAGGCCCTCGAGGCTGGGGGAAGTTTGAGATTGCTCGGCGTCACAGTCTGTGGGAATGTACCTTGCCATAAACACGTCTCAAATATCGCCAGGTTAGCCTCAGGAAAATTGAGTTAGCTTTTTAGAGCCAAGAAATATTTTACTCCGGCCCAACTTCTTCTCCTATATAAATCCCAAATTAGACCCGCACAAGAATATTGCTCTCATGTTTGGAGCTCGGCTCCTAAACATACATTCGAGCTACTTGAGAGCATACAGAGACGAGCGATCCGCCTGATCGTGGACTCGGCGCTGACCTTGGGACTACAGTCGCTATAACATCGAAGCCGACCTCTCTCTGTGTTACAGATATTATCACGGGTGCTGTTCTTCGGAGATTCTTGGTATTGTTCCGCACAATTCGGTTTATATGCGCTCCACAAGACAATCCGACGAATCGCGGCCGTTTGTGTTTCAACATCCCTGCATCAGAACTCGTTCCGTTACAGAGCGGGGAAGCTGTGGAACTCCCTTCCCACGTGAGTGTTCCCGGAGCGTTACAACCTGCAACTGTTCAAAAAGAACTGCAACAGTTATTTGATGGCACCTCGAGGCGCCCGCCCGGTGCTATAGTTTCACCTCTCCCTAGAGAAGTCTACAAAAAAAAAAAAAAAAACCTTAACGGCAGAGAAAAATAATAAATTCGCAAAATGGAAAAAACCTGCTCTCAGCTTCCGTCGACAAAAGCCCCAGTTGTCCAGCTCCCGTTAGACATCGGTCGTAGAAACACTACACGTCTAATAGTGGACACAGGTGCTGAGATCAGCCTTAGTAAGCTGAAGGCACTCCACCATAAAAAGATATTGGATACAAAAAAGGCAACTACCCTCCAAACGCTTTTTGGCAAGGACAAGTCTAGGGGCTATTGCAAGGGGACATTCAAATTACCCAAATTACAATAGTGAGAGTAGTCAGGTCGCGAAGATTTAAATGGGCCGGGCATGTGGCGAGAATGGACAACGATAGGACCGTGCATAGAATTCTTCACGGTAAGCCAACGAGAAAGAGATCAGCAGGACGGGTGCGTAGATGGAAGGACAACGTTAGGTTTGACCACGAGGAAATCGGATCGGATGATCATGCGTGGATGGAGAATGCACAGGATAGGGAATGATGGCGCAACCGAGAGTTGAGCCAGAGGCTCCGCTGGTGACTCTCCACTGAGCCCAACATTGGTGGCCCCCTTTTCTTTACATTCAGGAACGCGCGAGACATCTGGTCTTATGTCGCGAACTGAACAGCGATGAGTTCCTCGTTAGTGAACGTGCCCCGAGTCTTCGTTGAAGACGCAACCGGGGGAGGTGACGTCTGGTAGCACTTTCACTTTTTTACAGGTTTGACTTATCGCGCGCTGTACACCGATAACGATCCTGCTCGAAGGACCAAAAACGTTTGTGCAATGTCTCTAGTCAAAGTTATAAGTTTATCGTTTTAGTTAAAACGGGTGGTAAACCACGAGAGTGATAAACGCGTCTTTTTCGATACAATTTCAGTAAGTAAAAAAAGTCTGTATGCAGATGTCATGAAAACTGAATAGGAACTGGTGAAGCAACCGTTGAGCTCGTTCAAATCAGTTGACGTTTAAGTGGCGTGCCTTTTTTCACTGAGGTGTAGTCAGCTGGGGGATGACAGTTGGTACATGGAAAGCAGATGTGAACGTACTAGATTTCTCCATGTACATTCATTTGGGAATCCGCAACAATTATTGTTTTCCCTTTGGAATTTCATTCATCAATGAAGATACATTTTTAAAAACAGATGGATTTATATAAAAGTCGATTTTAACAAAGTATAATAATAATAAGATATGCTATTTTGGTATTATTAGTGATGGTATTTACACCATAATTTTATTTAGTTAGTTTCCTTATATTGAAATCTTTATTTACAATTTCGTTTGGTATTTAGAAATGGTCTTTCTCATTGAGGGTCAATGTTTGTTTTGTTTGATTTGTATGTGGTTTTTGTGTTGCATTTGTTTTCATATCTTTTTTGTGTAATTATTTGTTGCCGTATCTGGCCATTTTGTGTATTTATTTGTATATTTATGTAATGAACAACAATTTTTGTTTTTATGAAATGCGATGCACACTGGTGATAGCAAATGTTTAGGATTGATGGTGTGAGAAAGAAGGCTGAAACTATGGGGATCAAAACTAATCACCCTTGGGATATATGTCGTCGAGAGATATCTTCAACGGTGTTTCGGATGTGTGGCCGATGGCCCGGACGGACACGGAGTTAAGTAATGATGGTACCTTCTGATATAAAGAATTCTGGAGGTAAATTAGTTTCCCATTCGGGTCTCCGGGGGGGACAATGGCAGGCGGAACATCATGCAGATATTATGATAAATAACTGAACTTTAAATGGTTCGTCATCGCATAACGGGGCTCGCTCTCGAGGCTCTGTAGCGATTCTAACAGACACACACAAATTCACAAGCAAAAATAGTGAAGAACACGAACGAAAAAAATTGAATAAGAAAAATACATCAGAACCGTATACCAAGCGATAAAATAAAAATAATTCACACCAGTGGAATATAGTCGAGTTTGGAAATCAAGTACCAAAACACGGTCAGTAGCCTGGTGTGTAACGCTTAGGTAAAATTTTTTTCGTGATTCGAGCTGTCATAGCGTCAGTTCGAATCACACGATCTTCTTCACTATTATTTCAAACGCTATAATTGGTGACCCCGACGTGATCTGAACACGCAGCATCCACTTCCCATAGTAAAGCAGAACTTCACACACGGTCACGACTTCCGCATAGAGCCCAGCCTCCGACGTTTTCTCGCTTCTCTCTCGTTCGTCCGTCGTCCGCATACGAATCTGATCGTAACGAAGTTACTGCGGCGGGAGTGGTGTAGCGATTCTAACAGATACACACAATTCACAAGCAAAAATAGTGAGGAACACCGAATGAAAGAAATCGAATAAGAAAAATACATCAGAACCGTATACCAAGCGATAAAATAAAAATAATTCATACCAGTGGAATATAGTCGAGTTTGGAAATCAAATTCTAAAGACGGTCAGTAGTCTGATGCTTCACTGCTTCGCTTTTCAATCGTTTCATCGTGTGTTCAATTCACCTTCTTCACTATCCTTGCTTAACGCTATATAATTGGTGACTACGACGTGATCTGTGTACACACACGCAGCATACACTTCCCATAGTAAAGCAGAACTTCACACACGGTCACGACTTCCGCATAGAGCAAAGCCTCCGACGTTTTCTCGTTTCTCTCTCTCGTTCGTCCGTCGTCCGCATACGAATCTGATCGTAACGAAGTTACTGCGGCGGGAGTGGTGTAGCGATTCTAACAGACACACACAAATTCACAAGCAAAAATAGTGAAGAACACGAACGAAAAAAATTGAATAAGAAAAATACATCAGAACCGTATACCAAGCGATAAAATAAAAATAATTCACACCAGTGGAATATAGTCGAGTTTGGAAATCAAATACCAAAACACGGTCAGTAGCCTGGTGTGTAACGCTTAGGTAAAATTTTTTTCGTGATTCGAGCTGTCATAGCGTCAGTTCGAATCACACGATCTTCTTCACTATTATTTCAAACGCTATAGCTCTGTCCACGCACTACTGGTGACGACATTTTGTAACATCAGGGGTATCGCTTTCACCAATACGAATGTAAGCCCCGTCCACCAATATTTGCAAACAACGAAAACTGATATCTTTGCCCTAACTGAGACCCTGGTCGATTGGTCAAGTGATTCGACATATCTTCGTTGCTCAGAATACGACTTCCATTCGACATTTCGTTTTAAGGCTGTAGTCTGGGTCTTCGTGCGGTCCGATCTGGCTTGCCAGAGGATGGAGGCGTTGGAACCCAATAACATGGACATCATATGGTTGAGGGTCGTGCTGAAGAATTCTGTTAAATTTCTTTGTTATCTTTACCGCTCCTATCACGTAACATAAAGCTCCGTGTCTATAGAACCATAATCATGCCAATTGTTCTATATGGATGCGAAACATGGGCTCTCACAAAACGGGAAGAAAACAAATTCCGTCTATTCGAGAATAAAGTTTTGAGAGGCATCTTTGGAGGTAAATATGACGAGGAGGCAGGACAATGGAGGAGACTCCATAACCACGAATTGGAAGAACTATATCGCAAACCTACAATAGTGAGAGTAATCAAGTCGCGAAGATTAAGATGGGCCGGACACGTGGCACGAATGGGGAACGATAGGACCGTGCATAGAATTCTTGACGGTAGACCAACGGGAAAGAGACTGGTAGGACGGCCGCGACGGAGATGGGAGGACAATGTTAGGTTTGACCTTGAGGAGATCGGATCGAATGGTCAAGCGTGGAAGGAGAGTGCCCAGGACAGGGAAGGATGGCGAAGCCGAGTCGGTGAGGTTATGAACTTCCGGGTTCCTACAGGCCAATAAATAATAATAATAATAATAATAATAATCTTTACCGCTCCACGAATGATGATCAACCGGCGACATTTTTCGAACATCTTTCAAATACCGTCGCCTGGATACAGATCACCCACCCAGCTTCTGAAATTGTTGTCCTTGGCGATATTAATGTTCACAATTCCGGCTGATTGATACATTCTAACAGAACCAACGAGGCTAGGGGGTTGGCGGAAATGTTTGCTGTTAGCCACAACTTGACTCAACTCGTGGTGGAACCAACGCGAGTGCTGGATGCCCGAGGTGATTATGCGAACTCCCTGGATCTGTTTTTGACATCCGAACCGAGTATTTATACCGTAGAGGTTTCTGCGCCACTGGGAAACTCAGACCACTGCTTGGTATCTATTGCGTAATCACTTGCATTTCAAGCGAATAACCGGCCTAGGCAGCTTCGCCATCTATGGAGGTATGGGGCTGCTAATCGGTCGGAGGTGTGCTTCGGAGACTCCGATGTTAACGGTTGCGCGAAGCCGGTCACAGAGATTGATACCGCAAAGAAAGCTCACAACGACAGAGCGACCAATAGACTCTTTAAGTACCCAACTGGTTGGCGTCCCTTCTGGGTAATGGCAAGGGCTGTCGGCAGTAAATTCGCCCCCCCCCCCGCCGTTAGTGACGGACAGAGGGACGTTAATCACAAATCAAAAGATAAAGCTAATGTGTTCGCGAATTTATTTACCGAGAAATTAAACCTCGGTGTCGGTCTTTTGGAGCTACTTGTGATCGCGCCGGTACGGTCTTCGATGCGTGATATGAAGTTTCGCCCGCGTACTATTCAACGCATTCTACGTGGTGTAGGAACCGCCCACATAATTCGTTGTTGCGACCGTCCGCGATCAAGGGTTTTAATTTTAATTATTTCCACACGCGGAATTACTATTCGTCGTTGCGATCGTTCGTGATACAGGGTTTTCTTTTAATGAAAACTTTTCCCAAGTTTACTGACGTTTTTTATTTTCTCGCCAAGTTTTTAATTTGAGTTTATGCAAATTTACTACTTGGCGCGAATATATAATTTTAGAGAGGTAGAGATGGCGAGTTTTGGGGACTTTGGGTGAGGGTTCGGATGTGGGACCCGTAACATATACTTCAAATTTGCATGTTTAGACCTATCTTTCAGTTAGAAGTTCATCTTGCAATTTCCCAAGGTCCTGATACTTCCAAACGGCATTTGTTGTTGATTTTAACATCTGATCCGTTGATGCTATTCTTGCGGATGAAGCTCACTTCAGCGCCTGTATCCACTACTTGAGTTGTGTTACCCTTAACACCAACATCTATCGGTAGCTGGATACTTGGGACGTTGGTTAATGGCGAGCATGGGGTTCTGGTGTGGTAGCTCCTTTTAACCACCGAGTGTTTTGGCCTACTTCTTGGTCTTGAAGGTGGGTAATTTTTTAGAGACTCACTCCCATTTCAGCTTTTGCTAACAGGGCCCTAGGTTGTGGGGCTGTCGGCCACAGAAATCGCAATTCTGCCGTATGTGCAAAATCCTTTTACCGGCTAGAGCGGTTTTACCTATTGGCAGTGAGGTGTTTGAGAAGAAGGCTCCATCGCCCGAGCATTGATTTAGACAGAGCATTTCTTTCTTCAGTTCTGTAGGAACAGCTATTACTTTTTTAAATCGTGCAGGCACGCGAACTATTTCTACCAGTCGAATGTTTGCCATCATCGCTAAGGTTTTGCAGTCAGCTTTTCGAGTAGGACCAAGTAATTTATTTTTGATATGCGAGAATAAAGAGAAGTCATTGTGAAACAAATCAGAACTATACAGCGGATTTAATGTTTTCGGTTATCAAATAGGCACTAGGAAACGTCAGATCGCACCTGACAATACTTAATTTTGCCAAGACCAGAATTATAAGTAACAGCCGTCGTACACTTGTTCCATTTTGACAGTCAAAAGAGTTATACACGATTTAGTGCGTACCTTATTATCTGTCACTCGGGAGACCGGGGTCCGATTCCCCGTCGGGGAGCCTCTGGCGCAAGACTAATGACCTTGCCCGGAAAAAACAAATCATTATGGAAAATTTAACAAGGCTCAGGACTTGCTAAATAAGGCCAAGACCGGTTCCCGGTTGTAGTGCCGATGATTATGATGATAATGATGATGATGATGATGATGATGATGATGATGATGATGATGATGATGATGATAATGATTTTTTAATGAAGAAGAAGAAAAAGAAAATCGTTATTTTGTTTCAGCCACCGTATTAGCGAGATATATTGCACCGTGATTTTTCTATATCATCATGGCTGATAGGTCTGTAGCGATTCTAACAGATACACACACAATTCACAAGCAAAAATAGTGAAGAACACCGAACGAAAAATCGAATAAGAAAAATACATCAGAACCGTATACCAAGCGATAACACAAAAATAAATCACATCAGTGGAGTATAGTCGAGTTTGGAAATCAAATTCTAAACACGGCCAGTAGCCTGGTGTGTAACGCTTAGGTAAAATTTTTTTCGTGATTCGAGCTGTCATAGCGTCAGTTCGAATCACACGATCTTCTTCACTATTATTTCAAACGCTATAGGTCAATAAAAGCAGGACGTTTTCATGAGATAATCACAGAATCGCTGAAGCTTCCCCAAAACTGAATTTCAGAAGTGTGTGTGTGTGTTTTCTTTGCGGAGCGTTCTTTGAAGGAGACAAGATAGAAATTTATCCTGATTATTTAATAAATAAAGATTTTTTAAAATCAAGTGGACTTTTCAACTGATTTTCGCAGGGGCATGACAACTTCGAATAATTTTTCAAACGTACGTCGCATGATGTTCATTTTTTGAAAAAATAAGCTGTTGCGCAGACGTTCCTTTTTTTCTTGTAAATTGCGTCTTCTTTCTATTGAAATTACCAACATTTATTTTGCCATAATCTTTGGAAAACCTTGTGTAATTAAAATAATGTCTACAAACAAGTAACTACTGTAATGAACTTCCGAAACGGCATGTATGTAAATTGCTGCCACGCACACATCTTTCGCTCAATATCTCCCGTATATTGATCCACCTACGTAAGCTGAAATGTAACAGGATTAAATGAACCATGCCTATTAATTCAATTCCGATTTAGCTCGTACGAAATAAAATTGACCACGCATTTGCTAGCATTCAACGAAGGTGTCCTCCACCTGAGAGAGTCAACCACAGCATGCACCATTTTCTAGACCAGCAAGCATGAAACTGGCCAACAAGTTCTGGGTTGTTACATAACTGTAGCCAGATAGGGGGCTGAAACAACCCCTGGAGCGAAATAAATTGCTGCAAACTTCTAAGTGTATCTTTCTGGTTAATGTATCTTTTCGTCGGTGTTGAATCTCATTTGCAATCCACGCTCATCTAAACCAACAACCAAACTTTTTAATTTACTTTAAAACTTTGTTCAATGTTTCTAATTTATCGCCTATTTAAACTTAAAATTTATGAAATTAATTCTATTTTATTTTATGGTGCTTAAATTAGCCAGCGGTCGGGATAGATTGATGTAATGAAATACCTCTGCAAATACTCTTGCTGTAAGGACGTTGTTGTTGGGTGATTTTCGTTTGGTTGCTGAAGTTACTGACAAGTACTCATAAAATCTTTCAAAGTTGTACATCGTCAAATTCGTTTTTAAAAAGTAGTGAATATTTAAGTAGTAACTCGAGATGATGTCAACTATTGAGTTGTAGGTTCCGTTGAAATTTGATTCGTGTGTCGCTGTTCCCAGTTTTCACTTTCTTGTTATCAGATGGCTCATCAAGGGTTTGGTTTTCGATACGCTACCTTGTTCAAAATTCTTGTGTTTGAAATGATCCACCCTGTGGGTTTGTTTAAGTACAACCCATGTAATTTATTTGTTGATACAAGATTACGCTGACCGCTAGAAAATGTTTTACATGGGATGTGAATGACATAAACAAGAGGCCGAAACATATTTTTGGTTCCGTAAGATACCACAATTTTACGGGATAGGGTTTAAAACTCAACCGCCATAATACAGTATACTTCTCTATTGAACCTTCAAATACTGAGTAGTGTGCGTATTGCAACCTTCTTACCGTCATGGACACAGTATTCACAAACTGTCGCTACTTTTATATGCAGTGTCACGTCCATTAATTCAATATGAAATAGATAATGGATACCACTACAAATAGAAACGTGTTTGGGTCACCATTCGGACACATCATAGGAATCCAGTTTGGACAAATCCAATTGTTTAGCCGTGGTATCATAGAAACTTGCAAACCACACTTTCAAAATCGTCGACGAAACCTGCTGATTTGACTTTCTGTTATCGAGTACCACATACTATTGTAATGGTTGTATTCTATTGTTTGTGAAGAGTTGTCCACTTCCATTTGGTACATCTCTACAAAATGAAAACGGACCAATAAAGTGCTCCCTTTAACACCAGTAACTGCTCCAATCTGTTTCATAGAACGTGACCCATTACTACCAATACTTTTCACACATCTCCAGGCAACCGTGGAAGAGTGAAGTCGATAAAAACGACGAAAGAAAAGGAAAAGCAACGAACACGGAAAAAGCCCAAGAACATTGTAAAAAACAAGTAGAACAGAGATCGCCTTAGGATACCATGAGCTCAAGGACTACACTCTATCTACCGACATACCCAACACTAACTTATGTGTATCTTGCAAGGGACATTTACGTGTCCCAATTCAATTAAAGATAAAACATCTCTCTTAAAGAATGTCTTATCTCATACGTTTGACTTCGTTCAGGGAAATAAATTGTCACAGGACGCAGATGAGTGCAATACACGCATATGCGCCTCAGAAGGACAATGCAAAGGTTTGATGGAAGAATAAATTGAATCGTATCTAATGGCGTTGGTGTGTGTGTTCCACAGAGAACTGGATAAATATTTAAATGGAATAGATATTACCATGTGCTTTTATTCACATGGAATATCCTGTTGCTAATGTTTTTCCAGCCTTCTACCCTTCGCTAGTGATGGACATTTTTAAGAATCAATTTTTATATGGCGGAATAACGCTAAAAGGGAAGATCATTAAATTAAATTTAAGTTGCGAAGACATTTTCGCCATCCTCGGCACAAGGATTTCTTATTTTCCATTAACGGCACTTGTTAGAATGCTATTATGCCAAAGCATTTTGTGGATGAGCTGTAAGGATACCCGCGGTGTATATTTGTCCATTCAAGTTTTCTAAATGGACAGATTTTTTGTTGTTGGTGTTATTTGAGAGACTTTTAGCACCACTTGTCCTCAAGTGATGGAAGAATGATTTTTACTGTTGATGATTTCCCGGTCTATAAACCACATTAATGATAGAGAAGAACAAAAGACGTCCAGAATAAAAGCTCATGTGGTAATGTGACATTAATACTTCGCTTTTCGTCAGTATTAAATGCTTTTGTTGGCTGGGTTCAAATAGAGGTCGTTATTCATGCAACATTTAATACTTTTAGAGAATTGTTTTAAAAAAAATAAATGTATACCATTATTCCATCAGTATATATATTTTAAGCTTCCCAGGAAAGACTGGTCAGTCACAAATCTGCACCTTGAGATATCCTCACGATATAGTCGGAAGATGTTTTTGATTACATGTCCAACTTTAGATGTCCCGAAGGGCTATCAGAGAGAACAACATACAAGTAGTTTAATAAAAACCCAAGTGATGAGTAATTCATCTCTGGGGAATCAACCCCGCTCTCGAAACGTTGGAAAGGAGACCCGGTTTCACTAATACGAAATTATATGCCATTCAGCAGTATTTACACATAAAGAAGCCCAATATTCTGGTCCTAATCGAGACTCAAATTGACTTGTTAACCGACTCACTATATTTCCGTTGCCTAGAATACAACTAGAGATTTGTTGTTAAAGGTGGAGTCTGTGTCCTCATTCGGTCTGAAATAGCTTTCCAAGGCAAAGTAGCGCATTCGAATCCAACAACTTAGACATTTTTTGAATGAGTATCATTTTAAGGGGGTATTCTGGTCTAGACGCACGAATTTAACGCAATTTGTGAAGTGCTGTACAAAAAAGCAATCAATATTTTTACTATATATTTTTTTATAGGATTGTTACACCTCGCTTTACACCCCTTCTCAATCATTATAATATATTATTAATTTGATTCCATCATCCTATGATCCATCATCCGGAGGGAACATCATGCAAATACCATGATAAATAATGGAACTTTGAGAGGTTCGTCATCGCATAACCGGGCTTGCTCTCGAGGCTCTGCCCACGCTCGACTGGTGACGGCATTTTGTAACATCAGGGGCGTCGGATTCACCACTACGAATGTAAACGCCGTCCAACAATATTTGCAAACAACGAAACCTGATATCCTAGCCCAACTGATTCGACATATCTTCGTTGCTCCGGATACGACTTACATTCGAGATTCCGTTTTAAGGGCGGAGTCTGTGTTTTCGCGCGTCCGATCTGGCTTGCCAGAGGATGGAGGCGTTGGAACCCAATAATTTGGACATCATATGGTTGAGGGTGGTGCTGAGGAATTCCGTTAAATTTCTTTGTCGCCTTCACCGCTCTCCGAATGACGATCGACCGGCGACATTTTTCGAACATCTTTCACATACTGTCGACTGGATACAGAATAACCACCCAGCTTCTGAAATTGTTGTCCTTGGTGATTTTAATGTGCACAATTCCGACTGGTTGTTACATTCTAACAGAACCGATGAGGCTGGGAGGCTGGCGGAGATGTTTGCTGTAAGCCACAACTTGACTCAACTCGCGGGGGAGCCGACGCGAGTGCCAGATGCCCGAGGCGATTATGCGAACACCCTGGATCTGTTTTTGACATCCGAACCGAATATTTATACCGTAGAGGTTTCTGCGCCACTGGGGAACTCAGATCACTGCTTAGTATCTGTCGCGCAAGCACTTGCATATCAAGCGAATAACCGGCCTAGGCAGCTTCGCCACGTATGCAAGTATGGGGTTGTAGCGTCCTACGAACGCACAATTCCGCCCAGGTAAGGTCCCAAACTTTCAAGGAACTGACTTACCTTATCCAGTACCCTTGCCCACAGACACGTGTCCCCAAAGCTCATTAATCAGGCCTGTAACAAGGGCATAGGAAGCTGAAACAATGTTGAAACCGACATCAAAAAAACAAGGAACTTAACGTTCAAAAAAAAAAAAAAAACTTTCAGCATCGAGTCAACGCATCCATTCATCGTATGCAAAACCAATCCCAGAATACAGGTCATAAATCTTCCATCCTAAACATCAACGCGAGGTTTCCCAAGGAAATACCATTTTCGGTAAATAGACCGAACGACGGATGCATACGCTCGTAGCTAAATGCAATTAGCGCCTAAACTAGGCACACTTGCGCAAACAATCAATTCGTTGCGCCGCTGATTAGCAGGCGAACAATCTTAAACTCTAAACACTATCCCAGATAGATGTACGATGGGAAAGGCAAACAAAGCCTTACATCCCATAATCCGTGTACACATCCGAAATGCAGGCGAGCCTTTGCCGCATGCCAGATGTGCGGCATCCGATCCGTAAACAAAGGAAGAAACGAGATACCGACCACCAGCATCGAATGGTGATAATGATGATGATTAGGTAAGATTTCTCCTTCCAGATCCTGTGGGAAATTCTCCGTGTGAGATGAAAAGGAAGATAGTATGCTGCTAACAGATACTGTGGAAAATTCTGTTAGCAGATGAAATGGGAAATTTTCTCCGGTGCAGATACAGATGGGAAATCTGAATCGGGATATCTTTTTGGACAGACAGTCAGTCGATATTGAACTTTCGAGCGGTGGTGACCAGACAGTCGAATAGCGAGGGAGATTTTCGAGGAGGAAATTGCGTCGCTTTAACGTGAAATTCACCGTGATTATAAACTTAGAACGAATTAATGTGTGTTGTCATAGCTAGTATGTCCGTAAGACAATATATTATATTATGTTAAACTATTAAATGCGAGGACTAAGTGAATTGTTAATTAATACTTGTGTGACATTCACATCATCGAGGATTCGTCCTGCTGTAAACCAATAAAACGATTAGTGCAAAAAAATAAAAAATAAAGTAAAATTCAAAGACGATTTCCGTGTTTTATTAGTGACGGCATTCGCTCCAGTGTTCGTCGCCTTTTCCGTGTTACGTACTTCATTGGCCTTCGATAAAGGTAAACTAACACCTCACCAAACTGGTAACAATTTGCCAAAGGGTTGCTAACTGGGACGATATGCGAGATTTCTTCGCATCCTTTCCATGATCGGAGGTGTGCTTCGGAAACTCCGATGTTAACGCTTGCGCGGAGTCGGTATCAGAGATTATTCTTCTGGGGATGGAGATGTATATTCCACATTCCATCAAACGAAGTTCGTCTGATAAACCTTGGTTTGACAGGAAATGCGACTAGATTACAGCGGCAAAAAATAGAGCTTTTAAGCAATGGCGCTCCAATCCCACCGATGTTAACAGAACGAATTTTTTTAGAATAAGAAACGCGTGCAACCAGGCGATTGATACCGCGAAGAAAGCTCACAACGACAGGGTGGTCAATAAGCCCCTTCGGTGTCCAACTGGTTCGCGCTCCTTCTGGTCAATGGCAAAGGCTGTCAGCGGTAACTTTGCATCCACCTCTTTCCCTCCGTTGGTGACAGACAGCGGGACGTTAGTCACGAATTCAAAGGATAAAGCTTATGTGTTCGGGAATTTATTTTCCGCGAATTCAAACCTCGACCCCGGCCTTTTGGAGCCACCTGTGATCTCGCCGGTACAGTCTTCCATGCGGGATGTGAGATTTCGTCCGCATACTATTCAACGCTTACTACGTGGAGTGGACTGTAGGAAGGCAACCGGCCCGGACGGAATACCAGCAATAGTCCTTAAGAATTGTGCTCCAGAACTATCGCCGGTTCTTGGCAGACTCTTCCGCTTATTTTATGCACGGAGGACCTTTCCTGTCTGCTGGAAAAACGCTCGAGTTCAGCCAATCCCAAAGACGGGAAAAAGTGTCTTCCACAAAATTACCGTCCGATAGCTTTACTGTCCATTTTATCTAAGGTAATGGAAAAACTCATCAATACAGAGTTAGTTAAGTATTTGTAGTGCAATGGACTTCTGAATGATCGTCAATACGGATTCCGTGGCAGGCGGTCCACGGGAGACCTTTTGACACTTATAACCGATATATGGACATCTGCGATTGAACGGCATGGTGAGTCAAGGGCGGACGCATTGGATATCTCCAAGGCTTTTGACTGCGTCTGGCACGGGGCATTGCTGAGCAAACTTCGTTCATATGGACTTTCCCAACAGCTTTGCGACTGGACGAGGAGCTTCCTCGAGAATCGATCGATCCGGGTTGTTGTGGACGGCGGGTGTTCGGATCTGTATTCTGTTAGTTCGGGGGTGCCCCAAGGTTCTATTTTGGCTCCAACCTAGTTCTTGCTTCACATAAATGATTTGTTGGAGACAACGGATAACAAAGTGTTCAGTTCTGCGGATGATAGTACGCTTGTTTCCTCCTTTTCCAGTGATCGGCCGATTGCTGCATCAACGTCACACCGACTGAGATGCAGACAGATTGACTCTCTGAATCGGGATCTGGATAACGTCCTGCAGTGGGGAAAGGCCAATCTTGTCGACTTCAATGCAACGAAGACCCAGTATACAACATTCACAAAGAAAACTGGATCGTCGGTTCCACAGCTGATGATGAATGGCCAGGCCCTCGAGGATGGGGAAAGTTTTAAATTGCTCGGTGTCACGGTCTGTGGGTATCGCCAGATCAGCCTCAGGAAAACTGAGTTATCTTTTTAGAGCCAAGAAATATTTTACTCTGGCCCAACTTCTTCTCCTATATAAATCCCAAATTAGACCCGCGCTAGTTAAGGGAGTTAATGGTAATTTAGGGTTAAAACCATTGTAATCACTTTAATCTATTATTATAATAAACATATTAAATAATCATGGCCAGCAAAACCAGCAATCATCATAAGTCAACATAATAAGACGAAAATAACCATTGTTATCAAACTAAGATAAAAAACCATTGCAATTACTTTAAGCTAATATTCATGTCAAGCAAAACCCAACAATCATCATAAGCCAACAAAGATACACACGACCCGAGTACCCAACAAGCATCATAAGTCAACACAACAAGACAAAGATGCACACGACCCGAGTACCCAACAAGCATCATAAGTCAACACAACAAGACAAAGATTCACACGACCTAAAGACCCAACAATCATCATATGAGCTAAGATGATAAGACGTCCGAAGCAAAGACTATAAATGCTACATGATGACCAGACGAAAGGGGGATTCTGATTTGGACACCAGCCGGCATAGCCGAGAACTAAGTAAATCTTGTAACAAAGATTAATAGCAATTAGAATTTGTAAATAAAATTAATATAAGTGAAATTCACAAATAAAGTTTTTAAAAAGTTAAATTCCGTGAATTGTGACTTAATTGGCGATCCTGCCAGGAGTGTTTTGGATTATAACTCCATCACAACCTGTGGACCATACCCGGACGAGACGAGGACCATATCTGGACCTAACTAGGACCATAGCTGTACCTGACAAGGACCATATCCAGACCTGACCAGGAACTCATCCGGACATTACTAGGCGAAAAACACACTGGAAACCACACTAAGAGTTGCATAGGAAAAACCGTGAGTAAAAATTAAATTTTCTTAAAGTGTCAGTGATTCCCTAGCAATAAAGGACAACATCCGCATAAGTACGGACACAACAAGTTTTGACTGCATAGCAGATAAAAAAGGAAAGTGAGAAAAAAACACACTCACGATAAAACCCCGGGATTAGACCCACATCTCCTTTATGAAAATTCCTAAAATACGGAATAAGTCGTCGAGACCATTCGAGAGACCATCCGCCCCAACCGAATCAGAAAGTGAAAGTGAAGAAATGGCCTCAGCAGCAGAACTACAAGCGCAGATCGCTCACCTAACAAGTACCCTATCGGCATTAATAACCGAGAATAAGGAAACCAGGGAAGCCGTCATACGGATACAACAGCAAGGATTAAACAAGGAAATAGTTACGATAGAAAAGCTAACCCCCGTAACTTGGAAGCTAGAAGATCCTAGCCAAATCGACACCAGTATATTTAAAAACATACCTGTTTTCAACGGCAAACCAGAGGAGTATAGAGCATGGCGGAGTCTGATCTGGAACCTAATGGAGGAAATAAAAAGATTCCAACAGACAAATGAATATTTTAAATGCCTACAAATCCTCAGAACAAAAATACAAGGCGACGCAGCGGACATATTGGTGAACCACAACACCATACTTAATTTCTACGCTATAATCAATAGGTTAGATTATACTTACGCCGACCAAAGGCCACTTTATGTGTTACAAGAAAACTTATTGAAAATTAAACAGGAAAAATTAGAAGTTACGGAGTATTTCAATAACATCAATAAAGCCTTAAATCTAGTACTAACTAAAATCGAGATGCAAGGTACGAATAAAAGTGAAGCCTCATACACCAACGCTATGGAATCAGGCGTTAGAGCCTTTGCTCAAGGATTAAATTGTGAATACACAAGAGGAGTACTTTTTTCCCAAAATCCGAAAACTCTGGAAGAAGCGTATGCAATCGCTAGAACTATCTTACACAACAAAGAAGCATACGGATTAAGCGAAAGGTATCACTATAGACCTCGGAACTCATATGATCAGAGACACCAGAAGAGATACGAAAAATACGAAAGGAAAGTCGAACCACCACAAGGCTACAAGGAGCAACGTTATTACAAACCCAACGTGCAAACATACGTGAAGCCGAAGCCTGAACCAATGGAAGTGGATGAATCTATCCGAGACAGGAGATCACACAATAACCAACAACAGAGACAGTGGAATAACCCCTTCAGAACAACTTCAACACAATACCATAGAAATGGGCCCCAAGAAATGAACAAAATACATCATAACGATAACATTTCTAACAGCCCACAGATAGGTAGCGAAGACAATGACCATGAAGCTAAGACGACTTTTTTAGCCGAATAAATGGTCTTCCGTGTTTGACCCTAAGAACCAAGGATAAAGGAAGACCCGAGCTCCGAGTGACTATTCTTATAGATACTGGAGCCACCAATAATTACGTTTCCTCAAACTACCCCTATGGAGCACCCATACCAATAGAACCCATTGAAGTTAATACAATGCATGGTACGACATTAACTCATGCAAAAAAACAAGTCAATATGTTTAATACGAATCTAATATTTTATGTCATACCTACTTTAAGAAATTTTACAATGATACTAGGAGAAGCAGGCTTAGTTCAATTAAACGCCAAGATAGACTTAGAAACTTATTCAATTACTTACAAAACCCCCAAAATGCAAATAAATTATTCTCTTGATGACGAATACTATTCTAAGGAGGTAGATGCAATTATGGAACAAAACAATAAATTCATTCCCACCCTCCCCTTCATTACCCAAGTAGAAGCCTCAATACGTACTAAACATGAAGATCCTATTTACTCGCGACAATACCCTTACCCCATGTCCGACAACAAGTTTGTAAATGAGGAAATCGCTCGACTACTGAAGGAAGGAATAATCCAAAAGAGTTTTAGCCCATACAACTCACCTGTATGGGTTGTACCGAAGAAAGGATACAACGAAGATGGAACCCCTAAGAGACGTATGGTAATAGACTACCAGAAACTCAATGCAGAAACAATTACGGATCGATACCCTATCCCTGACGTAAATTTAACAATACAAAATCTAGGGAAAGCCAATATATTTTCAACATTGGACTTAGAATCAGGTTTCCACCAAATAAAAATAAAAAAAGAGGATCAACAGAAAACTGCCTTCTCTATTAATGGAGCGAAATATGAATTCGCACGAATGCCGTTTGGACTCAGGAACGCGCCCAGTATATTCCAAAGAGCAGTTGACGATATACTTCGACCATACATCGGGAAATTCGCCTACGTCTATATCGACGACGTGTTAATATACTCTCATAGCAAAGAGGAACACTCAGAACACGTAAAAATAATTACAGATACATTAAGAAGAGCCAACATGAAAATTTCAAACGAAAAATCGCACTTCTTTAAGGAATCAATAAAATACCTGGGACATATAATAAAACACAACACAATTACCGTCGATCCGGAGAAGATTGAAACAATAAAAAATTACCCAGAACCGACTAACCTGAAAGAATTAAGGTCATTTTTAGGACTAGCTGGATACTACCGACGATTCATACAAAATTATGCGAACATCACAAAACCAATGTCCATATTCTTACAAACAGAAGAACAAGTGTCTAAGAATAAAAGTAAAAAGGTTGAAATCCAATTCGACGAACGAGCCAGAAAAGCATTTGAAATGATCAAAGAGGAACTACGAGCAAGGATAGAGCTATTCCAACCAGATTTCAGCAAACCCTTCGAACTTACGACCGATGCGAGTAACTTCGCCATAGGTGCGGTCTTAAGTCAAGGAAATAATCCAATAACCTTCGTATCACGAACACTTAGCAAAACAGAAGAAAACTACTCCACTAATGAGAAAGAACTGTTAGCGATAGTTTGGACGCTACAAAAACTAAGGAATCTGCTGTATGGTATAACAAACCTGATCATATATACGGATCATCAATCATTAACATTCGCCGTATCAGAAAGAAATCCTAATACCAAACTAAAACGATGGAAAAACTTCATAGAGGAATACGGAGCAGAAATCAGGTATAAACCCGGTAAAGATAATGTAGTCGCAGATGCACTGTCAAGACAACAGGTAAACACCTCCACTTGCTCTGAACATTCCGCAATAAGCTCTCCACGAACACAAATCTCACGAGTAAGCCAACCTCTCAATAATTATAAAAATCAAATAACGATTAACGAATCAAACAAAAACCAACCTATAAAAACAAAAAATGTTTTTAATAACTTCAGGCATGACGTATGCATCATAAATGAAGAAGATTTAAAGAAAAAACTAAAGAAAATACTTAACCCCAACGTCATTAATGCAATAAAAATACCAGAAGAACTATTACATAAACATGAAAGAACAATTAAAGAAACATTCAAACATTATAAACTAATTATAACTCAAACACTATTAAAAGATATAGAAGACAGAAATGAACAAATAAAAATAACAGAAGAAGTGCATAATAGGGCACACAGAGGATATCGAAATAATACCAAGGAAATCCTATTACAATACTACTGGCCGAAAATAGCTAACGCATGTAAAAATTACGCTACAAAGTGCAAAACATGCCTCAAAGCCAAATACGACAGGAAACCCAATAAGCACCCCATAGGAGAAACACCAGTACCAACCAAAATCGGACAATACCTACAAATGGATGTCTTCCACTTAAACGACCAAATGTACATCAGCACAATCGACCGTTACTCAAAGTACCTACACCTAAGGCACATACCAAACAAACTAAACATACCGACGGTTATAAACGAAATACTTTCGCAAATATTCAAGTACAACGATCAACAGTACGTAATGACTGACAATGAATCAATTTTTACAAGTCATCAGGCAGAATCAATGTTCAACCGACACAAAACAATACACGTAAAAACACCTATTGATCACTCAACATCTAACAGCCAGGTCGAAAGAGCACACTCGACCATTCTTGAAATAGTACGAGCTCTTGCAAAACAAAACAGCACAGATTGCGAAGAGGAAATTTTTGAAGCTGTGAAACAATATAACGCCACTATACACTCCGTCACTAATTTTAAACCCGAAGACATATTTTTTAATCGAGAACAAATACCACCACTCGAAAATGTTCTGAAACTCAACCAACAAAAAATATTAAACCACTTTAATAAAAATCGAGAAGCGAAAACATACAACCCTAATGACATAATATTTCACAGATCAAAGCGACGGAACAAGAATACAGACCGTTTCATTGAGACAAAAGTAAAAGAGGATAAAGGGAATTATATAATCACAACTCAAGGCAAGAAAATCCATAAAGACAACATTAGGAACACAAAATGTACATCATAATTGCTCTCCTACTAATACCTCAAGCGAAAACTCTTGAAATAAAAGACCTAACTGGCCAAAAATACATATCCATCGAAACCGCACCAGTTCACCTGTACAACGAGACCGAATACCTCCTTCATATTTTTAACTTAACGAAGATACTCGCACCCATACACATGGCAAAAGAAACAGCGGGACATGAAGAAACATCATTACAGATGAAAGCAATTCTCCATCGTATAGATTCGCTAATGGCGCAAATCACTCCGCATGAAGTCAGGCCAAGGAGACAAATAAACCTTTTAGGGTCAGTATTAAAACTGATAACGGGTACACCAGACCACAACGACATAGTCGAAATTGAAACCCGCTTGAATACGCTAGTAAAAAACAACAACGAACAAAAAGCGATTAACTCGAGATTCGAGAAACTACTAGAGAAAGTAGATAATAAAGAGCACAGCTCAGAAACCATCCTACAAGAAGTTTATTACGAACTCGAAACAATTACAACCACCATAAATTTAGCAAAAAATGGGAACTTTTACTCCAAAGCTATTGATACGTATGACGTAGAAGAAATAATCAAACATGAAAATACTGGTATCCCTATCATACATGTTCTAGAGTACTCTAAACAATTTATCTGTTATTATAAAGATTCTATTGTAATTACATACAAATATCCAGTAATAATCAAACAATGTCATTTGTACAAACTATATTCCCTATCCAGTAGAATTGGCAAACTAAAATTAAAAGAAAAAATAAGTCTATGTAATCAAAATTATGTAAATGTTAATGATTGTAAAAATTATATTGGGGACTACATTTGTAAAATAGATTACAGCAAAGATAGTTGCACCATACCCCTACTAAAAAACGAACCAGTACATTGTAAGTCTATAAAGGAAAACAATAAAGATATAAAAGAGTTAGAAGATGGGTACATATTTTTTAATCAAGAACAAATAGTGAATAATGTAACAATGACAGGCCCGAAACTCATTCATTTTGAAAATACTGTAACAATAAATAATAAAACATATACGAACAGAAAAAGGTTGATGAAAAAATTAATTGTACAAAACCATAATAATGATGTAACAATACTAGAGTATATGACCTCCAACAAAGAAACTAAATTTACAAACTTACAAGAATTATCCACGATACTCATACCAATCGAAGAACATCCTATACTTACACTTTTTGTAACACTTATAATAATTGTAATAATTAGCATGAGCATATGTGTAATAAAAACCATTGTAAAAATTATTAATATTAAGAAAAAACACAAATACATAGTACAATACACCAATGCTCTGGAAAAACTCAAAAGCGAGGACGCTTTATCTTAACAGAGGGGGGAGTTAAGGGAGTTAATGGTAATTTAGGGTTAAAACCATTGTAATCACTTTAATCTATTATTATAATAAACATATTAAATAATCATGGCCAGCAAAACCAGCAATCATCATAAGTCAACATAATAAGACGAAAATAACCATTGTTATCAAACTAAGATAAAAAACCATTGCAATTACTTTAAGCTAATATTCATGTCAAGCAAAACCCAACAATCATCATAAGCCAACAAAGATACACACGACCCGAGTACCCAACAAGCATCATAAGTCAACACAACAAGACAAAGATGCACACGACCCGAGTACCCAACAAGCATCATAAGTCAACACAACAAGACAAAGATTCACACGACCTAAAGACCCAACAATCATCATATGAGCTAAGATGATAAGACGTCCGAAGCAAAGACTATAAATGCTACATGATGACCAGACGAAAGGGGGATTCTGATTTGGACACCAGCCGGCATAGCCGAGAACTAAGTAAATCTTGTAACAAAGATTAATAGCAATTAGAATTTGTAAATAAAATTAATATAAGTGAAATTCACAAATAAAGTTTTTAAAAAGTTAAATTCCGTGAATTGTGACTTAATTCGCTCGAATATTGCTCTCATGTTTGGAGCTCGGCTCCTAAACATACTCTCGACCTACTTGAGAGCGTACAGAGACGAGCGACCCGCCTCATCGGGGACTCGGCGCTGACGTCGGGACTACAGTCGCTATCACATCGAAGGCGCGTAGCCAACCTCTGTCTGTTTTACAGATATTATCACGGGTGCTGTTCTTCGGAGATTCTTGGCATTGTTCCGCGCAATTCGGTTTATATGCGCTCCACAAGACAATCCGACGGATCGCACTCGTTTGTGGTTCATCTCCAAACGACGCGAACATCCCTGTATCAGAACTCAATCCGTTACAGAGCGGGGAAGCTGTGGAACTCGCTTCCCACGCGAGTGTTCCCGGACCGTTACAACCTGCAACTGTTCAAAAAAAACTGCAGCAGTTATTTCATGGCATCTCGGGGCGCCCATTCGGCGCTATAGGTTCGCCTCTCGCGAGAGAAGTCTAATAAAAAAAGAATCCAATGATTTCATTTATATGATCAATCCTCAAAATATTCTGCATACAATGCAATACTCGCCTTTCCCACAAGCAATACAATGCATAGAATTAAATTTCGCATTCATTCAGAAGCAAAACCTTCTCCACGGGCAATTAATTCATATCGCATACGTTGCGATAATTACCCATCCATGCCCACCTTCCAAAGCCAATTATCATGTATCAGTCATACACTTGACCCACTCCGCAAGGCCACTGCATTCTGCTTCGTATTACAAATATCAAGCAAGCACCTGTCCACGGACCTACACGGTCTCATTTTACAAATACATATGCTTACAAGTGTGATACACGATATACGATCATAAGCGGCGTCGTCAAAGGCCACCGACGACGAAATAATTGAGCGTCGGAAAAGTACTGAGTTCGACGAAGTAGCGAGCATAGCAGTGAGGCACAATTAATCGTGTGGTACGATTGGCACACGCGGGCAATGTCCTATAATTGGTTCTCCGCATTGAAAGCAATTAAGTTATTGCTCAATTGTTTGTCGTTGCATTTTTTTGCAGAGCAAGTAAATGATTAATGAATATTGCGAATGGTTTACGACAGGCGAATAACCTCCGAATAGGTTACACGTTCCAGGTGAGGAAAATGCATCAAATGGGTATAAAAAGAGGTGTGCAAATGAGTTGCGGCGCAGTGTAGTAATAAACAAGAAGGCTGCGGCCATCGAAATTGTACTTCTTCTTGTTTAAAAAACGTCAAAGTGTCAAAACATAAGGGATGGACATTCCCAGTGTATTTCAGCAATAAAGTTTAAAGTTAAGAAACAATAAAGTTTAAAGTTAAAAAACAGTAAAGTTTAAACACAATAAAGTTTGAAGTAAAAAACGATAAAGTCTCGTATCAATTAAGAGGAAAAAACCAAGAGGAGGAGAAGACCTTATTTGCCAAACTAGAGGAGAAGACCAGGCGAGTAAGTAATTCCAAATTGAACTAAATATTCAACAATACTCAACAATAATCAACACAAACTTGATAACTAATTAATAAGTGTTAGCATCTGGCGTTACGCTCAGCTGTTACATTTTGGCACCCAACGTGGGGCCTAATAAAGTATAAATAAATTTACCTAAAAGAAAATCTAAATCAAACAAAACTTACGATAACTTAAACAAAATAAATGGTAATATCAGAGATCAAACTTTGATGTTACATTTTGGCACCCGAACAGGGACAATAATAAAATATTAATAAATAAAACAATATCCTGGCCATTTAGCTGCCCGATAACAAAATATTAAATGTCAACATTAGAGGTTTGCACTTTGATGTTACAGGATGTTTATTAATATTTCAAGAATACAGTAAAAAAAAATTGAAAGTAAAAAATTCAAAATTCAAAAAGTTAGCAGCTGATGAAGTGGGGGATCTCAAAAAGTTGGTACGCGACCATACCCACGATTCAACCGTCGTAATAATCTGAAAAAAAAGATAATTAATTTACAGAAATGCCTCTATCGTTGGAAGTAAAAAAAGTTGGAAAAAATTTTTTTTAACAAAATGGCGATTGCTTGAAAAAAAATTTATTTTTGTACCACTTTTTTTAAGTTTTTCGAATTTTTTCAAAATAGTTAACATTGAAATTTGAGGATGAGGGTAGTTCATACAATAGAAAAGCCTACAAAGAAGATATATACTAAATTTGAAGTAAATCGGTTCGGTAGAAATTGAAAAATCGTGGGTATGGTTTTAAAAAAGACAGTTTCGAGAAAAACGCGTTTAAAAATGTTAGGGTATAGTAGCTTCAAGTGATATAATATTGCTAAAGCAGCTGTAACTTCGCTAATTATTGGAATTTTAAAATTTCCTTTGGACAGCGTATTCTTCAAATTATAAACTATAAGAAAATATAAAGAGAAAAAAATCGATTTTTTCAAAATTCTAGACCAGAATACCCCCTTAAGAGGCAGCGTTATGCAATCGGAAAACTACACGGCTGAGGACTACCACGTAAAATTAAAATTGGTCCGGAGATTCACGTCCTAGTCGGAATATCCGAACTCGACGGAACTAATTTCACCTGAAGTACACAAGTTGTTATCAGGCGCTATAATGGCTGAGTTGATAAGGATGTAATATTTTTTTTCATTGCACTACCCACTTTGTACACCACACACACCTTAAATAAAACACGGTTGTAATTGTTTTTTGTTTGGTAGTAAAATTTATTAACTACACAAACTTTTCTTTCGCAATAATAGTTACTGTGTTCGCTTATTTTAAATTACTGTACTTATTACACTAAACTATTGGTTGTTTATCACTTTAATTTATTCTCATTAAATTATTTGGTCCACAATTAAAAGGGATCTTTTCACTTATATGATAACACGAATTTCGCTTATTTTGAATTACTGTAGCGAGACGACATCACCAATTCTTTTTTCTACAAGTCACCTCGTACACGAACTCAACACACTCTCCCTGGCCGTCTCGGTCAATTTTCAGAAACCAACTCCACTCTGACCGCCTCGGCCAACGTCTTCAAAACCAGACATCTCTAGTGGTTTTCTCATTTCCTCTTCTCTGAATCGAAATCTTTGTTTGCTCCGCAGTTAAAAGGAAATCTCCTTTTTCCCGCCTGATCCACTTTGCGGTATATCAAACACATAAGAAAATCAATAGTGCATCGTGTTAATGCACATTTCTGATTCCCTTTTTTTTGTGTTGTTAGCTGCTTGGGTAAACGTGCAGTTCATTTTATTGCGTCTGTTGTTTTCTTTAACCCCATGGGGCAGAATCTCTTCCGTGGGAAATCGGTACACAGGAAAAGATCAATAACGCCCAGGTGAACGTGCAGTTCGTTTTATGGCGCCTGTTTATTTCTTCTACGCGAATGGGCAAGGATGTTCCTTGTGGGAAATGGTTTGGGTAAACAAACCTTTGAAGGATCATAAAATTGGAGACATGCAATTTATGATTCTCAACAACTTTACCTGATAGTTGGTCATCTGGTCCACAGATTTGGATCCAGGGGATTCTGCGTGTTGAACATATGGTTCGTTCTTTCACGTCTTGGATTCAACTTAAATTCAATATGGGCAAATTGAACGCGCAGTTCAATTTGTGTGATATTGAATTGATATCGGGGTATTTCCTGTATGTGCGATTAATGATGGAGCTTAGCTCCAAAGAGGTAGGTTTTGTGGGATGGGTGGTTGTGGCCGTAACAACGAGGTCGTGTGTTGCGTTTGATTGTGCAAATCTAGGTTCAACTGACGGCTCTTACTATTGTGCAGTTCGGCATAATTACTGAGCGGTAGGTAGGGAAATACCACCCTATTAAACTACAGGCTTAATGAAATGGTTGGGAGAAATCCTTGTGCATCTTTCGGAGCTTGGCTGATATACCCGGTCGAGAAAAAAAAAGTATCTGAGGGTGCTGACTCAGCGTTACAAATTCGCCTTTCCTGGGAGAAGTAAAATAAAAAAAAGATGAAAAACTGATCCGTACCCCCTCTGTGCAACCTCTCTTGGAGATAGTTTGACACAAAGAAACAAGATTATTTGTTGATTCTTGTGCCGAGATTAGCAGATACGATAACAACCTTCTTACTTTAATACAATTATAATTGTAGGTTTAGGTTTAAGTTTAAGTTTAGTGGGGCAACCACCCCATTTATTGGCTTAATTCAAGCAACATAATTACCTACATCTAAAGAATATCTATATTACAAAGTAGAGAGCTTAAGAACTACCTTAACTAGGCTTAACTTAATGTAAGCAGGACATATTAAGTGTAAAATAACAATCTACTAACACCATTCCCTGTACCAATTAACATTTGTATCCACATTCCCCTTTTCCCAGTGTGACATAAAACTGGCACAGTCAAAAAAAAAAGAAGAGATTCTACCACGAATCGATAGTGTAGTGAATAATCTTTAATCGTTTTTTGCTTCACATAATTACACACATTGCTCACTTAACACTAAAGTGATTTCCTGTGACATAACACAAAACTATTAGCGTCATTAAACAAAATTCACTTCACCCAAAATCTCATGCATTCTACAGACACTACAGAACAGCCAAGATAAGGTGATAGGGTTATGCCCAGTTAGAATAGAACATCCCATATTTTCCCAGGTGGTGGAGAGAAATTGTAATGTGGTTAGATCAGGACAATGTTTGAAATTCTCGCCCTTATCATATCGGCAAAACAAACAAAATCTTCATTGGTATAATACAATAAGCATGAATCCCAATGCGTGTACATTGGAGTATAAATAATATACCAATATCACTCAATGAAACCGTATTATAGGAAGAAATTGCAAATGAAAGAAAAGATATAAATTTACATTTAAACCATCTTTGTTAATCGTGAAATCGTGTTGCAGACACACACTTCGCCTTCAAACCCACCTACATACTTCATAAGAATATTATTCCTCTCCCAAGAATAATATTCATCGGCGGCGGGAGGTACATGGCAGAAGGCGCATCTTCTCCCCGTGCTGAACAATTTTATATTACCCAAATTAGACCTGTGGTACACAATCTGATTAATAACTTCCGGGATTAAAAAATGTCCATGGGAATTATAGTCTCATTGTACCCATGACCATGACTAATTTATTATTGAGTACATGTTTTCACAATATTATGACTAAGGAAAATCGTTCAAAAACACAATGCGAGTCTCCGGGTTACTGGGTAACTGGGGCATTTTGTTCACGACTGAAAATCGGAGTATTTTCAACTCGTTGAAACAAAACAAAACAAACCAACAATAGTTAAATTCGTTCATTGGAAAGCGTCGAGTTTAATTCGCCAGGAAAGGAAAATTTAACGAATATTATGCAATATTCGGAGAGCCGAGATTTTTCAAGAGGGATGTCAGAGACTTGAGATTTAATTGTGAGCCGGATGGAGGCGCTGGAACCCAATAACGTGGACATCATGTGGTTGACGATCGTGCTGAGGAATTCTATCAAATTTTGTTGTTGTTCTTATCGCTTCCCGAATGACAATCGACAAGCGACATCTTTCTAACATCTTTCACGTACCGTCGACTGGATGCAGATCGACTACCCGGCTCCTGAAATTGTCGTACTTGGTGATATTAGTGTACACAATTCCGGCTGCTTGGTGCATTCTAATAGAATCGATGAGGATGGGAGGCTGGCAGAGATGTTCGCTGTTAGCCACGATTTGATTCAAATCGCGGAGGAACCTACGCGAGTGCCGGATGCCCGAGATGATTATGCGAACACTCTGGATCTGTTTTTGACATCTGAGCCGCGCATTTATACCGCGAAAGTTTCTGCGCCACTGGAAAGCTCAGATCACTGCTTGGTGTCGGTCGCGCAACTACGGCGAATAACCGACCTACGCAGCTTCTCCATGTATGGAGGCATGGGGTTACCTACTAGGACGGTTTGCGAGATTTCTTCGCATCCTTTCCGTGTTCGAAGGCGTGCTTTGGAGTCTCTATTATTATTAACGTATGCGCGGAGTCCGTCACAGAGATTATTCTTCTGGGGATGAGGATCTACATCCGCATTCCATCAAACGAAACTTATCTGATAAACCTTGGTTTGATAAAAAATGCGAACAGATTACAAAAAATAAAGCTTTTACACAATAGCGCTCCAATCCCACCCAGGATAACATAACGAATTTTGTTAGAATCAGAAACGCGTGCAACCAGGCTTTTGATTCCGCGAAGAAGGCTTACAACGACAGAGTCACCAATAAACTCCTTGAGTGCCTAGCTGGCTCGCGTCTCTTCTGGTCAATGGCAAAAGCTGTCAGCAGTAACTTCGCGTCGTCCTCTTTTTCTCCATTTGTGATGGGCTGCGGCAGGTTATTCACAAATTCAAAAGACAAAGCTAATGTGTTCGCGAATAAATTTTCCCCAATTTAAGGGGGTATTCTGGTCTAGACGCACGAATTTAACGCAATTTTTGAAGGGCTGTAAAAAAAGCAATCAATATTTTTACTATTCATTTTTTATAGGATGTTTATTAATATTTCAAGAATACAGTAAACAAATTGAAAATAAAAAATTTAAAATTCAAAAAGTTAGTGGCTGATGAAGTGGGGGATCTCAAAAGTTGGCACGTGACCATACCCACGATTCAACCCTCCTAGTAATCTGAAAAAAAAGATTATTAATTTACAGAAATGCCTCTATCGTTGGAACTAAAAAAAGTAAAAAAAACAAAATGGCGACTGCTTGAAAAAAAAATTTATTTCTGTACCACTTTTTTTTTAGATTTTCGAATTTTTAAAAAATAGTTAACATTGAAATTTGAGGATGAGGATAGTTCATGCAATAGAAAAGCCTATAAAGAAGACATATACTAAATTTGAAATAAATCGGTTCAGTAGAACTTGAAAAATCGTGGGTATTGTTTTAAAAAAGACAGTTTTGAGAAAAACGCGTTTAAAATTTCACGTAAAGTTTCTCGCGGTCTAAGTCATGAAATGATATTTTAGACTTACGTTTATTCAATCTGACATTCCTGTATGCATTGGACCTTCCTCGACTTCGAAATAAGCATCTTTCGCGCTTCTCTCTTCCAACCGAGCACTTCTGGCCTCCTTTGATGCGTTAGACGCTCGTATCTCTGAGCGGCCAATCCGGGCGTTGTCTCGTTTCCCAGCGAATGAATAAGCTTCTGGACCAATTTTGACTCCCATAAGCATCATTATTTTTAAAAGAGTAATGTAGCCTTCATTGAATATGCAAACGGCAATGAACGCAGCAATTTCAATGACTATTTCACTTGGCTTGAAGGTTAGAATTCAACTGTTCGCAACTGGATGTAAGCTCACACTAAATATAAAAGATAATTTAACAATACATAAATGTTAACTTCGGTTATTGTATTTCAATATATATATAAAGGCACAAAAGGTTTTACGAGGAAACAGGGTCGCAGGTTGACAGAAAGTCCCTAATGTTTTTTGTTCGATTCGTTCCGGCCGAGCCGGTTTAGACGGCAGCAAAACAGCCATACCTCCGAAAATAATTTGAATTTTCTAAAATCCTCTTAAAGACATATTCTTAGAGGGTTAAGCTTTGGAAATATAAAAATTTTTTTTTTTTCAAATTTCTAGACCAGAATACCCCCTTAAACCTTGATACCGGTGTTTTGGAGCCACCTGTGATCCGGTAGGTACGGTCTTCGATGCGGGATGTGAGGTTTCGCCCGCATACTATTCAACGCTTACTACGTGGAGTGGACTATAGGAAGGCAACCGGCCCGGACGAAATACCAGCAATAGTCCTTAAGAACTGTGCTCCAGAACTATCGCCGGTTCTTGGCAGACTCTTCCGCTTATCTTATTCACGGAAAACATTTCCTACCTGCTGGAAAATCCCTCGAGTTCAGCCAATCCCAAAGACGGGAAAAAAGTGTCTCCCACAAAATTACCGGCCGATAGCATGTCTATGTTATCTAGGGTGATGGAAAAGGTCTTCAATGGCGAGTTAATTAAGTATTTGGAGTGCAACGGATTTCTGGATGATTGTCAATACTGATTCCGTGGCAAGCGATCCACGGGAGACCTTTTGATACTTATAACCGATATATGGACATCTGCGATTGAACGGCATGATGAGTCAAGAACGGTCGCATTGGATATCTCCTAGGCTTTTGACCGCGTCACGCACGGGGCATTGCTGAGCAAACTTCGTTCATAGGCACTTTCCCAGCAGGTTCGCGAATGGACGAAAAGCTTTCCCGAAAATCGATCGATTCAGCTTATTGTAGACGACTAATCTTTGGATCCATATCGTGTTAACTCCGTGGTGCCTCAAGATTATAATTTCACATAAATGATTTGTTGGAGTTAACGGATAACAAAGTGTTCGGTTTGCGGATGATAGTACGTTTGCTTCCTCTTTTTCGAATGATCGGCCAATTAGTGCATAAACGTCGTCCCACCTGAGATGTAGCCAGATCGACTCTCTGAATTGGGATCTGGATAAGGTCTCGCTAAGGCCAATCTGGTCGACTTCATTGCAATAAGATACAATATACAACATCACAAAAAAGTGGATAATCGGTTACACAGCTGATGATTAATGGCCAGGCCCTCGAATCTGGGGAAAGCATGAAATTGCTCGGCGTCCCGGTTTGTGGGAATGTACTGTCGCATCAACACTCATCAAGCATCGCCAGATCTGCCTCAGGAAAACTGAGCTATCGTTTTAGAGCCAAGAAATATTTTACGCCGGTCCAACTTCTTCTGTTGTATAAATCCCAATTAGACCCGCGCTCGAATATCGCTCTCATGTTTGGAGCTCTGGGGGACACGGCACTGATCTTGAGACTACAGTCGCTGCCACATCGAAGGTGCGTAGCTGACCTCTGTATCACCGGTACTGCTCTTCGGAGATTCGTGGTGTTGTTCCACACAATTTGGTATATATGTGCTCCACGGGACAATCCGACGGGCGAACTTCCCTGCACCAGAACTCGTTCCATTACACAGCGGGTCAGCTGTGGAACTCCTGTGGCGGTTCCGCCAAACCCCGCGGTTCACTTTCCTAAAAAACACCCATAATTCTATCGAATCCCATAATTTCGCCAATGCAATCGCATTAGCACCTTAAATGCTTTACGCATCTAGGATTATCTAAGGTATAATCTAAAAAGCTTCAGTAATGAATTCTTACATTTTCTTGCATCTCTTCGCATACAATTCCTGTAAGAGTTCTTTCTTACCTTATCATAAATTCCCAATAATAAAATTCATCGGTTCGCATATCATACGACTGCATTTCAGGAAATTTACCCTTGAGTTGGCTAATCTCTGCCTCAATATGTGTACATAAAAACGATCTATGCACACATTGGCTGTCGACCCTTTTAGCCAGCGATAAATAGTCCAACACCAGCTGCATGTAATTAGCACCATCCACCTTGAGACTATTTCCCTAACTCACACCACGAGTAAACAAAAGACCGCTGTCCTTCATCAAGCATTCTGGCGATACGATAAACAATTTAAATTGTTTGACGTATCCCAAATGCATTTGCCATTTAATGAGTTGCAACTTATTTATTTAGTCGACCCTCATTATAGACCGATGCCTTAGGTCGCTTCTCCCTTTGTTATTTTTTTCTCGTTTCAGGTTTCGTTTATCCTTTGCTAAACGCAACGATAAACACGGTGATGGGTACGATCACACACATACCACCATGATCTGCATTGCGAGATCTGGTTCCCTGTTCCCACAAGGGAGACTTTACGTTTCTCTGTTGGTAGGTAAATCTTTTCCCTAGTGGAGGGAAATACTTTCTCTCTCAGGGAAAATGCCCCTAAAAATTTCCCTCGTAGTGAATCAGATCTGCACGAGATGATTATCGCTGAGTCGAATTCCATCCGCTGACGACAATGGTCATGCTGACTTCCGCTCATCGGTGCGCACGGTGACGCGAATATAGCCGAGTCGCGAGTTAAAACACTCTGGAGTCGTGGTTGTAGTGTTGAGTGCGTTGGCCAAAAAGTGTCACAGCCACCGAATATTCCCATCGCGGTCCAGTTTATATCAATTATCTTTGTCGTATTGTTAATCTTTAATGTGTAAATTTCCCCACTAAATAAATTGTTGCGGATTCGCATTCGAAACAACCGGCGAATTCGCAATATTTAAATTTGTGGCATCACCTTTAACAATGTCAGCAATCAGCTGATATTTATGAATTCTGTTGATTGTCACTTGACAACCATCTTTAATTTCTTCTTACACTTTTAGCTGTTGACGAGCACGAAGTTACAATCCTATTACATCCAATAATCTAGTAAATAAAAGTTATCTGAATGTAAATTAAATCAACCATTGGTCTTATTGCCGCCTGGAGAAGGAGTATTTCCGGGATTGCGCCTTCAACATAGGTATTAATTCCTCTTTTCACAGCATTACTTTTAAAATTATTGCAGAACGACATTCACAGTCGGCGAAGTCCAACAACGCCGAACCAACGCGCACGTCAGGAGACCGCATTGTTCCTGACGCCAGCCCACAACACAATAAGAACCTAGTGTTCGTGGAAGGTGTGTTCAACGCTTGTTGAACACATAGTTTGGTCCTTCGAGCCGGATCCAGTCTGTGGATCCAATCCACTGCTGCCAGGTTCGCGGCGGAATAAAGATTTGGCCCAAATGCATCTACATTGCTGCCGCTAGGTTTATGGTGCATCAAAGAGCTGCCCCCAGTGCAGCTATATTTCTAACACACCGCGACCAGTTCGCGGCACAATCGAGGACGTTTCTTCAATTTGTTGTTAGATTGTTAATTCATCCAAACGGAAACGTTCTGAGGGAATTCCATTGCGATTAATTATTGCGACGGAGATCTAATGTCCGCAAGCAGTGTAATTCCGGTAGTGTTCACCGAAGAGCGTCTCCTGTTCAGTATTCTTCGACCAAAGGTACCCAGTTTGTGCAGATGTCCCATTTCTTCGGGAACTTGCTCTTGAATTTGCGAATGGTCCAATTTAACCATTGGACACGTGTCTTCGTTTGAGTTGGTCCTCACAAAAACCACTAAAATCATTGACCCCAGGGATCCATCTGTGGATCATTTACCGCTGCCCAGTTCGCTGCCCCATCATCCAGACCTGTGGATCGGCTACCACCGCCCAGTTCGCGGTACAGCCCCGGATCCAGACGTAAGGTTCAACCGCCGCAAGGTTCACAGGTAAGAAAGCTTTCAATTACAAATACATTACCGCCGCCAAATTCGTGGCGCAAATAGAAGCTAACCCCAGCAGTTACTTATCGGCTACCACCACCCAGTTCGCGGTGCAGCCCCGGATCCAGACGTAAGGATCAACCGCCCCAAGTTCGCGGCATACTAGAAGGTCCAGACTTAAGGACCAACCGACGTCAAGGTCGCGGGACACCAGAGTCCAGACGTAAAGAGACGTTGTCAAGTTCGTGAGAACAATTACGTCAACGCCCAGAAATCAGCAATGACAGCGAAGTCGACGATGACAACGGCTGCATTGGCCGAAAACGTCATGGCGGCCCAGTTCGCCGCACATGAAAGGATGATGGGAACTTTCAATAAGTTCCACAAGAGAGGGCCAACGACGCTGGCCACAGTAGAGGCCCAAGAGCGCGACCTCCAGCTGAAATGGGATGAGATGCTGAATCGGCATGAAGAGCTCATATGCCTGATCACTCCACGGACGGCCATCATCCAACGGTATTTCGAAGAGCGATTTATCGAGCAGGCCGAGAAAAACCTACCTAAATGAGGCCACAGCGCTTGCTGAGGTACGGCACGCGTTGATCGCCAACCGTCCGACTCCTTACAAGACTGCGACGGGCACTATGTATCTACACAACAGTCGTTTGCCGCCATTGATGGCGCAACCTTCATGGTGGCCAGGAACTCCTTCAACACCTGGCCTGCGAATACCACATGGCCATCCATCCATATTGCTATCACGGATGATGCAACCGGAAACAACCTCCCCCACGACCAACAAAGGTGTGGCGACAGACGCCGAAAAACCAGCCCAGTTGCTGTCGAAAGCAAGACAGCCAAAGGAGGAACGGTCAAGAAGAAAACCAAAAAGGATCCAGAGGCAGTGAAAGAAGTGACAACTGCAGCAACATCCATCACCGCTAAAGCGACACCACACAAGAAGGCTGATTCCAGTACGAAGGCACCAGCAGCTGCCAGTGCACCAGCACCAGCGACGACGGATGTCAACAGTTCTGAGGCACCCAGCCCAGGAAAAGAGCCTGCTGCAGAGAAACCCGCCGAGTTGCACTGATGACCAACTGCCGAGACTGCTCGATGCTCACTTCGCGCTCGACCCAGTCTCCCCCAAGAAGGCAAGCGGTGCCGACCAAGGCAAAGATGCCCAACTCCCGAGACTGCTCGAGGCTCAGTTCGCGCTCGACTCAGTCTCCACACTTAAGGCGAACCGCACCAATCACAAAACCAACAACAACCACGCGATTACGGAACCGCACACACTCCCAGTTAGTATGGACCAGCATGCCGCCGACCAGAGTGCCGCCTGCCAGATCAACTCGGCTCATGTCCCGATGTTCGGACCAATGCAGAAACACATGGCCGTTCCTCGTGGGTTGCGAATTTACAACTCCAACCCAGAGGAACTGGTCCACCCGGAACAATGCGCACCGAACAAAAACCGCGTATGCACCCATCAAGAGAGCAATGCCCCGCTTGGCGGGCGGCACTCCCCAGCATCAAGGGATCACCCGCACCCATGCCAACAAGCACGCCTTATAATCCAGCAGAGGCGGTACATCGACCAGCCCAGTAGGCACTGGGTCCGCACCAGTCATTCCACCAGGACCCGCGGACGGTGCCATGGAAGAAGTCGCACCAGACTAAACGTTGCGGCCTCACATGACAAAAGCCGCATCCCGTCGGCAGCTACCCTCGGACGGGCGCCAATGGACGCACCATTTATCACTGCCACTGGTCTCGAGGCAGTACTTTTGACCACCAGCCGTTACGTGGTCATTGATCGTTACAACTCCGACCCAGAGGACCTGGTCGAGGATATCCCTGTGGATGACAGCTCACATAAGACGACCAAGAGGAGGTACTGTCGGCCTCGACCTATCGCCGAACCCCCTCCTGGATCATTCATCAAACCAGACCCTCGCCCGCGACAATCCTATTACATCTAATAATCTAGTAAATAAAAGTTATCTGAAAGTAAATTAAACCAACCATTGGTCTTATTGCCGCCTGGAGAAGGAGTATTTCCGGGATTGCGCCTTCAACATAGGTATTAATTCCTCTTTTCACAGCATTACTTTTAAAATTATTGCAGAACGACATTCATCAGTCGGCGAAGTCCAACAACGCCGAACCAACGTGCACGTCAGGAGACCGCATTGTTCCTGACGCCAGCCCACAACACAATAAGAACCTAGTGTTCGTGGAAGGTGTGTTCAACGCTTGTTGAACACACATAAATAAACACCAATTTCTCTAGTGACTGCGGTATCAATAATACTGTGTATATTGATAAGAAACAAACAATAAAATTAATTTAAAGTGGTGATCACCAACCAACACTAGTGTTTTATTTCTCTCGGCCTACTTCCTGTGTTGGTGTTTCCTTTGCTTCGGCGGAATCGTGTAGTGCTCGTCGGAACAATTAATTATGATGGAGGAGGAAGTGAATCTAGTGCCCGTGACTGGTACATACTCCGTCCCCACATTCCCTCCTCACGCAAATGTTCCCAGAGCGTTACAACCTGCAAGTGTTCAAGAAAAACTATAATTGGTAGTTGGTGGCATCTCTTGAGAGAAGCATATATATATATATATATATATATATATATATATATATATATACATATATATATATATATAAATATATATATAATGATATATATATATATATATATATATATATATATATATATATATATATAATGATATATATATATATATATATATATATATATATATATATATATATATATATATATATTTATATACACATACATATACATATATATATATATATCATCATCATCCGCACTACAACTGGGATCCGGTCTTGGCCTTATTTAGCAAGTCTCTCCACCGGTATCCGGTCCTTACCAGAGACTTGTTAAATTGTGCATAATAATTCGTGTTTCCGGGCAAGGTTATTAGCCTTGCGCCAATATATACATATATATATATATATATATATGTATATATTGGTATATATATGTATTTTTTTTTATTTATATTTTACGGTAATTGTAACTTTTTGCTTAGCAACAAGTAGCGAGCTAGATAATCTTGTGCGCGGCTCTTTTTTGGTTTATGAAGATTAGAGGAACTGGCTTGTCTGGCGGTTGCGCTGGACTTTGTAGTCACGAGCAACAGTAAAATAGGTCTGTTGCGCAACGAATTATAATATTTCAAAATTTTTAACAAATGAAGGCGTTAGGAACAGTTTGGTGATGACACACTGTTTCAGAATCGTGTGTATACGTGAGCCATGGAATTTAAATGTGGGCGAGAACATATCGAAAACGAAACTTATGATCGATAACCACTTCTGATGAGATTTATCCACCAATTAAGCGGCGATCACTAATAACATAAACCAAACAACAATTCAAATATTATTAAATTAAATAAAAATATTAATTAAAATAAAGTGTCAAAAAAGTGGTGACCGCGTGCCAACTTTGTTATAATTTAGTGTATGAATAAACACATTTAATATAACATATATTGCCCCAGGGATTGGACCTTCCTTATGGTGGGATTTAGCCCAGATAGTGGTTCGAGTAGCCGATCTTTTTGCCTCTTAATTGGTTGATGCAATTACAACCAAGTAAAATATCGGATAAAGTCTCGGTAAATGAAGTGCACAGGTAACGACAGTAAGCCAATTGCCCAACAACCACAATAGTACAACTTCCTCAGATGAATTTAAGAAGGTGTAATCCGATCCATGTCTGGACTTTATTACAACTGCATCAAAGTGTTCAATCCTCTACATAGCTATAGTGTGAGGTAAAATGTGTGAACGAAAATTACACGAGAAACGTCTCACAGAGATTTTTACTACTTCCCATATAATCACATAAAAAAGGGATGCTTCAATCTTGATCAGTAAGGAACCGACAGTTTCATCCTAGTAAAAAAAAGAAAAGAAAAGGATATCAAGGAATTCACCCCTTTTTTCCTTGTTCAACTACAAAGTAAATAGACATTTGAGGGGGGAAATCACTCTTACCTTCACACCCTTCCTACAAATAACATCTGCGTACAAAACATGAACGGAAATACGTCAGTTTACACACTCCACACTTGTGCAAATACAAGCGTGAGAATAACAACCATCAATAACAATGTACCATCTTTTACAGCACCAACAGACAGCATACTATAAAATCGATGACATAACAAGCAGCCACGATTTTGATTGCAATTTAATTTTCGATTGAGTAGCACTACAAGTGCTGTGTGTCCTTGATGAAATGCATGTGCCATCCTACATGAATGAAGTTTAAAATACATTACCAATGCATCGCGTTCCTCGACAGCAACAAGGATCCCCAATTAACGGCTGCTTCTTGCAAATTCTCATCAAGTCAATTTTACATGTTTTAATTTCTACTTAACTTCCTTCCACGAGGACACTACGTGGAGGTAGCTTTGCCACTTTACTTCCAGTTTTGCGATCCATTAACGAGCATAAGGAAATTACGTTCAAACAAATGCGGAAAATTACTCAAATGGCGAATCACTGAACTTTCGGCGGAAGAATGGTTTTCACCTAATCGGAAACTGATTGGAATGCACTTCGTACTACTCAGGAACTCGCGCCGAAACTTTGCTTTAACTTGTCCTTGGGGCTATAAAGTTTACTATGGGAGAGTCAGAGGATTTTTGAGTGCACACAAAGTTTATCCTTTGAACTTTACTCGGGTGAAATGATGTGCCGTAAGGAAGGGGATCAGACCTCCGTCTCAGATTCTGACAGGTTGACTAGAAGAAATGGAATCTTGGATATTGTTTTTTAACAGCCTGCGGACAATCTTCTAATGCTCGAAACTATAACAACAGTTTATGAGTAATAAAGTCGAAAGTTCGGTACGTTGTGGCAAACACTTGCCAACATCTGGTCTTTAGTATTGTGTTTTATATAGACAATATATTACAAGGCTTTCAGAGATCATGACGGCTAAGGACCATCTTTCAGACAGCTCAAAAAATAAAGAGAAATTTGTGCCAAAAGTTTGATAACTAAGGGCCATCATGTGCAGAGATAAAAGGTTAGTTGTGAATTTAAATTTACTGTGTTTTTTCGGTAGTGGTAACTTTATTCAAATAGAATGTACGTGTTTGGTGTTTACCAACTACTAAATATTACATTTCTGGGGGTAAATTTCTGAGTTTTAAATCTGCTCTTTGTTTTAGCTAGTAAAATACTATGTTCTCAGGTATCCAAGTATAGTGTGCTATGGTAAGGAATAGATTCAATGTGTTGGGGGAATATATCCATTTTGGGAGGGCGGCCTCTCATAATCTTCAAAAACCTTTCCAGTGGACTGTAATCGCGAAAGAAGTCAAGGTATGTTCTCTAAATAGACGGAACCTCAAAAACCTTCCCTTCACCGCCACAAGTCGCAGGATATCCGGAACGTTGTGGAAGGGGCCACAAATCAGAGCGCACTAATTCAGGGAAGCGCACACTGCAGCAGCACACACACGACATCGATGCCAGCGAAACGGATTTATATAAGGAGGACGTGGTTGTTTGGCGAATTCCTACTTTGTGATTGGAGATGATTGACTCTGTGATATTGGTTCGAATTAATTCGACTCAAGTCGGTTCAAGTCAACAAATTTTAGTTCAAGTCAAGTTCATTTCAGTTAAGTTCCGCGAATTCATTTTAAAGAGATCTGTTAGATTGCCGTTTAATAAACTACATTGAGTTTTGATCTGGAAAGAGAATCGTTTGACCAGCTGGGGCTGGAATTATTATACAGACCACAATACAAAAAAAAAAAAAGAGTGGACTTCACTTCGGAATTATACAAGACGCAGACTGGCAACAATTGATCCTTTGAACCGGATGTTTGTAACAACGAAGATGGCTGTAACCAGATCGGCTAAGTCGAGGAAGAAGACGCAACACTCCTTTGGGGGAGCACCATCTACCCAGATTGTATTACATCACATGCATATATGGTACTAGCTTCCTGCGCGAAAGGAGGAATGCATCTGTAAACGAAAATAGAACGAAGCGTCCAATTTGTCATCAAGGACATGGACTCTTTAAATGAGTCAGATTCGAGGGGCTAGTGTCAAAGAAAAATGGGTACTGGCCAAGATAGCAAGGATCTGCTTTACATACCTTCGCCACCAACACAAGAAGGCAACCGACAAGGCGCCAACATGGAAGAAGTCATCATACCATACTCTATTCCGAAAATCCTTCATCAATGAATGGGTAGGGAAGAGAAAGAAGGTAATACCGTCGCATATTCAGAACACGCGTGGGACCTGATGACAAACCAAAGAAGCCAAGGGTGGGCACCATCAACAGCGACAAGGCGTATTTGAAAATTGTGCTAGGGGACCTTTACGCAAGGACAGGGCCTACTTGAGTACTGGGTCTGGTTAACGAAGAATCCAACATATCCCTGCTAGATTCATTATTCACCAAGGAGATTGTAGTGAAAGGCAGACAACAAGGGTATTGTATTGAAAGGTTTTACCGCGATAAACTCAATATCATTACAGTTAAGCTCTCGTAGCGTTTGTAATGGAACTTCTGGTTCTGTTTCAGGGTCAACGCCTTTTAGTATAACCCTTATATTCTTTACTTCTTTGGGTGCGTAGGTGTAAAATTCCGCGGTGGCCCTTTTTAGCGCATTTTTCATTTTTTTCAAAGTCCTCAACCGAATTTGTCTGTATGGCAAACCTGTTCCCTGTCAGTCTTTTTATTGAAAAATCCTCCCTAATAGAAAGCTTACATAGACTTACCAGTTCGTTACAATCCATATCTGTAATGTTGATGGGTGGCATATTCCTTTTCCTTTTTGCTGTCTGTTGCTCTTGTTGTGGTTGTTGTTGCGTCATCTGTTGCGGTGGACATTCTTTTTGCTTGTTAGTGTTTTGTTGTGTACATTGTTGCTATTGTTTCTGCTGCTGTGGTTTCACCATTAGCTGCTCCTATTCAGCCAATTCTCTTTTTCTGCGACGCTTCTCAGCTAATTATGCCTTTGCTTGGGCTAGCCTTGCTTCGAGGTCGCTGATTTCCTCCTCCTCGTTTTCAGTCACGGTAGTCGCTAAACATGCAAACATGTTATTTGTTACTTTGCCATCATTATATGTAGCCGATGGGAATGTGTTGTCCTCTTCCACTTTTTGCCCTTTGTCGCGCAAGTCTGTTATGCGTCCTTTGGCTTGTTGACTTTTCTTGTCGCTCGTGTTAGTGGGAGCTCGCAGGCCGTTTTATTAACGCGGACTTTCGTTTTAACTTTGTAATTATTTGTTTCTTCTCTGCCATTTTGGACTTTTTAATGTTCGTCCATATTATAGACTACGTGTTCTCACTTTTTTCATTGTTTTTTTTTTTTTTTATTGCGCGAGTGACAGATAGAAAACCACGTTTAAGAGTTTATTTATTATACTGTGCACATACACAACCAGGAACACTTCGTATGTCGCGTATCGGCACTAACTGTTTTTTAATTATTTTGGGCGCAGAGAAGTCCCAAGCGAACCCGTACTCATTTAAAATGTGCAACGCAGTTTAATTTGCTAACAATAATTAGATAATAATTTTACATACACTTCACTTTTTAGGTCGTTCCGTTGAATGGTTCAACAACTATCGTTTGTCGATTGTCGACACGTCAACACCGGATGGTGGTCAATTTGATACTGTCTACTGTTGGTCTTGGCGCTTCCCCATTCTACTGCCCAAACGTTGCAATTTCCAGCAATTGTAAAGGGGCGTTCATCTCTAGCGTCTTGGATTACTTGATCCAGGAAACATTTGATTTCTTCTATTTTGGTGAAGCGTAACAACAGGAGAAATTAATTCCTCTGATCTTAGCATAGGCGAACCCTACCTGCCACTGGTCGTTTCTGTGTTCTATGTGGGAATTTTCAGTTGTCCAGACCGCTGTTCCGCTGCTGTATTCCTCCCATGCTATTGTGCTGTGGGGGTGAAGAGGTATTGTGCCGAGGTACGACACTAGTTTCACCAATCCTCCAACGATGTTATAACGAAAGAAACGTTCACCAGTTAGGAAGAAAATATAAACGCACTGTGTTGTTTTGATATTAAAGTTTTTTTATTTTTTTGGTATAACTATCCAAACGACTATAGCATGGGAAATTTAAAATTTAATGATTTGACATCTATTGGGTTCAAACAGATTTTGTTGCTTTGTACAGATATATTTATTTTTGTCTTTCTAGGTTTTGGGCACTTGAATTACGAATTAAACGCATCACACCATCACAACATTATTATTCCTTTTGATTCTCTGGTACAATGTTGATTTAGTATTAGAAAATAATTTATTTTAGCGCGCAGGGTTGACTCCAATAAAAACGTGCGTTCACACTGACTGAATGGCGACTGGCTTTAAAAGGTCGCGAAATTAATTTTTGGGACCGAGCGGCGGCGTGACCAACCGCGGTAAAGTATGACCAGCGACTGACTTAATTAGGGGTGAAAATCTGGATTCTATTTTTGCACAGCTATTAGCCAATCATCATTGCACTCTTTTCACGAATCTTCTCATTTGGATGTCTCAGCGAGGTGAATAATACTCGCGCATCATTCGACAGTCGCTGGACATGCGAATGATGAAAAGAACAAAGGAAAGAGCGCAATAACTTCGGGGTTGACTTAGCTTGTGCGCTGGTATCAAATGCAGTCTCTGAGAATGACCTGCTGCCCTAGTGCTATGGCTGTGGTGATCTCAGAGTGCATTGAATTGTAGGGAGAGAGAATTATGGAGGAGAGGAAATGTGGCCGGTGCTATTCACCCGCGAAAAGAGATCATTAATCCCAACCGAATGGGATTACTGGGAAAAAGCCGAAGTGACGCTAAATTGGCTAGGGTAATTTATCGTGGGAACTAATTAAATATTTTGATAAATTCCCCAGCGGTTGCACAATTATGCAATAGCGTCGGCTGATTTGCTTTGTTGTTGCTAACCGACATGATGTGATTTCCGCTGGAAATCTCATGGGCTAACACAAAGGAGCTGAATTCAATTCTGCATTATCCGCATAGAATAATGAATTCAGCTATGCTTTCTTTTACAGGTGAATTTGCTGAACGGTGGGATAGGGGATAATGTGACGCGCTGTAGGCGGTCGAAATTAAGTTGAAATTGTGGGTTGGTTCTCCATGTAGTATAGAGAACCCCCACAGTGCCAGTGCCATACGTCGGCGCCATATTCCTTAACCATTTGGGAATGGAGTTCTTGTGTGGCACCACAATGGTTTAGGTAAATTTGAATGCACTTAAACCTGTCCATTTGTATTCAGAAGATTGTCTATCGGGTTTTTAAATGCTCAGCATTTGTAAATCCCTGTTGAGTGTTCGTTACCGCCCTTGTAGTAGGTGCTCGACTAGATTCGCGCCGAAATCCAGGCCACATCCTTCTCATGACGTATATTACTGTGGCGGGGAAGTGTGGTGCACCGACGTACGACGTTGATTCACTTCCTACCGCCATCGTCACTGTAAGGTTCCACCAAATGAAAACCACAATTCAGAAACTGTTCACGGATGAAACACTGGAGAGGCACCGAATATCCAAGCAACGATCACCAGGAAGAGGAAAAATCACAAATAAAACGCACAGATTCAATGTTCGAATGATGCTTTCTTTATTGTTCTTTATCTTCAAGAACTTTGCACTGAGCAACTGGAGGAGGGGATTATTAATTTTTTTAGAACGCGACTCTCGACTCACTAGACTCGACATTCTATTAAACTTTGTTATAATTGGTGACTACGACGTGATCTGTACACACAGCACACACTTTCCCGTAGTAAACAGAACTTCACACACGATCATGACTTCCGCATAGAGCAACAGGCACACTCGCCTGCTCCGACGTCATCTCGTTCGCTCCGTCGTTCGCACATTAAGCTGATCGTAAAGAAGTTACTGAGGAGGGAGTAGTGTAGCGTCTCTAATAGATACACGCACAAACACAAGCAAATAGTGAAGAACACCGAACGAAAATCGAATAAGAAAATACATCAGAGCCGTATACCATAGCGATAACAACAATTCACATCAGTGGAATATAGTTGAGTTTAAAAATCGAATTCAAAACACGGCCAGTAGCCTGATGTGTTACGCTTAGGTACAATTTTTGGTGATTCTAACTGTCATAGCGTCAGTTCGAATCACACGTTCTTCACTATCATTCCAAACGCTATATTACTTCATTCAAACATCAAAAATTTACCAAAGATTAAGATCGGAGTTTCGATGCATTAGGACGTAATAGAGGTGCGAAAAAAGTTGAACGTTAAACAGTGAGTGGTGAAAGCATATCCAGATTTGTGAATACGTACACATAAAATGTCAATAGTTAGAGCAATCGTATATATATAAAGCACGTAAAATATGTCGAAAAGGAATTAAAGTGCATTCTAGTTATTTTGGTGTTAATTTTACGAATGCACCTCTGGGATGCTTGCGTTTATTCATTGATGCTTTTATCGAGGATGGTGTTTGTATGACACTACGTTTATTTCATTTTTGAGCCTTTCAATAATGCATTTAAGGATAGGTTTCCCTCGCAGCAGTAGTCCTCCTTCACATTTTAAAACAACCGCCATAGATCGTACTTAAAGTTATAATCTGTGTCTGAGCTCTTTTAATCGCTCAAAGAGTCCCGCATTTAATGAAAGATGTGTTAATAAAGTTCTCGCGTTAAATTAACAGTTTAAATTGTCCTCCGCTTGACCGCCCAATTATTCAAGGTCCCGCGGAAATGCGGTATGTTTTTCGCCACGTTCTTTGCAGCATCCTTCGTTCGCCTACCACCCACCCTAAAGATCTCAATTATTTCCATAAATAAACAACGAAAAAGGAAATTCTCGACGAGGCAAAAAGTTATAAACTTTCTTAAGCCCCTCCGTTAATTACACTGTATCCCATTGAGCGGGCCAAGGATATACTCTGCCATTTTTCAATGCTACGAAATATTCCAACTTTAAAAAACTTTTCCTGCAACCTTTGACCAGCAGCACCAGTAGCAGTACAGTAACAGAAAAGTAAACTAGATTTGTTCGAAATCCACCCCTGTCCAATAGTTTGCCTGCAAACGGCCTAAGCCAGAAAGCAGTTGCGGTTGACAAGACATGATGAGGTTCTTTTAATAATTTCAAGGTATGAAAGGGAATCCTAAGATCGTGTATTAAATGTACGCCCCTCCTTCTAGAGGCAATATTCTAGGAATCTCTTTTCTCAATCCTGAATGTTGGGAATTTGCTCATTTTCAGAGGATTTGTTATCCTCAGTTAGGACCTTTTTTGCTCGGGTATCATTCTTAAAGTTCTTTCAAGGAGGAATTCAGATAATTGGAATAACACATCCTTGGAGGATTTTCAATTTTGTAATTATTGCCGAAATGAGTTTGTGGATCTTGATGTACCACTGGGGGGAATCCCTGAACCAGTCGCTCTTGACTACGGGCATATAGGACTAAGTGAACATCCTTTCAGGTATCTTGTGATACTTTGTAAATTTATTCGTAATTACTCGGAGTAAGGTACTTGTAGGACTAGGTGTATATAAATGATCCTTGGAAGTGGTGTTAAAACGTACGAAATTCGCTCAATATTGCTCCACGAGCCTGCAACGAACGTGATTAGCAATTGAAGTGATAATTACTGGAAATGTTGTCTATCTTTGGGCTCAGCCATTCTGCCTTAATGTAAGTTGCCCAAACTGTATTGCGTGTTATGGTAGGTTTACCCGGCACAAGGAGCTGATGGGTCTTGTATAATTTGCTAGAAAATCCTAAATCCGATGTACCTCAACTCTGCAATCGTTAAGGGGTCTTGGATGTCTGATATCCTAGCTCATAGGAGGGTGGGAGGGAGATCAATAGAGATATGAAGAGAAAGGGAGAACAAATAGCGAGAAAGGGAGAAAATGACAGAATCCAAATTATACGATTCCATGGGTTGTTTGATGTTTCCCTTTTTGAAGCAGCTCGTCTAGCTTCGTTAAGATACCGAGAAATGGAATCCAATTTGTACACGTGTAAAATTCTCTAGGTAATTACGCAAGCTAATGGCATTTTTCCTTGCCGAATCGGTAATAACTTAAAGGGTAACATTTCAAACGGAATTAAAACGTAATAAACAAAAAACATTGGAATCCCCCAGAGAGACCAGTATTTATCACATCTCAGGACACAATTACCTGGCCCTGCCTTTTGATGCCAAGATAACATGAAGCTTTTGATATGTATTCATTTGGATCCCTGTGAAACTACAATTAGGCACGTATACGGGCAACGCAGATGAAAATAAGATTATTTGGGATCATTTTCGAGGAATGAATTCAAGGTGAAACACAAATCTGGTATTAACCTAAGCTTGTCGTGATTAGGGCAAAATGCTCGCTCTCTGGAGGCTTGTGCCAATATGTAAATCAAGTGAAACACTTTTAACCTCGTAGTTTCATTAAGACAAATTACCTAACAGTTGAGGAGGCAGTCAAGGTAATCATCATATAAACATTATTACCCAACAAAATTAATTGTACTAATTTCAGGTCACGACATTAAACTCATGGTTCAGGACTGTAACAAGAACTTGAATTCAAAGCTTGAGTTGACTTATAATCATATTCCGGTGACAAGGAGCGGCATCGTCACTTTTAATGGCAACACACACCATTTCCGACAGGCGAGACGATAAGTCGAAAGCGTTAAGTGAGTAATCGCTCGGGAGGGTCGATGATAAATTGGATTTCTGAACCACTTTATGGATTGCGACTACCGCCATCTGAAGACGGCTGATAAATCACATTAGATCACTCAAAAGGCCTCTCTTATGAGTCATTGAGGGACCAGTAACTCCAATTTTGGAGAATATCATTTATTATCCCTTAATATGGCCAGACACATAAAACATCTGCCAGCAATTATGTGAATACTCAACGTCGGGACAGGAAGATAGGAGAATGTCATTAATCTGAAAATCGACTCTGCCACAGGATGTGTTCGAAATTTGTGGTTCGAGGGGCAGATCAATGGTAAATCAAGTCCATCCGGCGCAGGATACACAAATATGTTCAGTACATGACATGGGTATTCAGGTTAAAAGCAATGTATGTAAAAGAATCATGCGTTTCCCTGATGTGCCAGGAAATTAACATTAGGGATCTACCTTCTCCCCCTAGGTTTGAGTATAAAATTAGACTTACTTGCAAAATTGAACGACTTTTGTCGGAACACAGTTGAAGTTGTTAATTCCATTCTTTCCATTTCGCCATTTTTTCTTCTTTTCATTATGGCGGACAACAAGCGAATGGCAAAAAAATATATTGACGATAGCTATGTTGAAGCGAGGAACCAAACGAAGAAGTGGGAATACATAGGAACAAGTCAAAGTAAACCATACGACAAAAGCAGATTAATAGAATATATTTTAAATAAAATAATGGGCCTCGTTCAATAAGTCCTTAGTCCTTATCTAAAATGTGACGCTCATAGTTGAACAATCTACGAACAAAACAGCCCTAAAATGGTCTTTCCTTGTTTATTTCTAATTGATATCAGTAACATTGGTATGCACGAGGGTCGTTCAACAAGTCCTTAGACCATCTAAGCTACATATCGAAAATAATTTGTTTCTAGTAAGCATCACCATTTACTCGAAGGCTCTCCAATAAGCATGATTACTCACTAGACAGCTCCAGGAAACTTTGAGAGGGAACAAACTTTCTCTTTGCAGAATATATGCAATTGTGTGATCGACTCTGAGACTGGTTTGGCACTTTTCCGTTGGAGTTTTGCCGAATCCCGCGTCGATATATAACTGTGGACGAAACATGGATCTAACGAAATTATCATACCCTAGAGACAAAGGAATAATCAAAATAGTGAGTGAACAGACTTCGAAGAAGATGAAAACGGTGAAATCGGCCAATCACATGATGGCATCGGTATTTTAGGATGTAGGCAGAGTCGTCTACATTGGTTACATGGAAAAAGGAAAAACAATGACCCGAGAGTAGTATGGGCTATTTTGTACCTGTTGGGCGTATAAATTAAGAACAAATATTCAAATCTGAAAATCTTATTCTAAGGACTTATTGAACGACCTCCATAACACTATTCTTTAGTTTTAAGTTAGTTGTTATGCCTTTCTTTTGCTTGTATCAACCTTAATATAAGAGGGTTTTGCCCTCACCAAACATATTGATCCTGGCGTAAGGCTAATAACCTTGCCCGGAAAAACAAATTATTATGGACAGTTTAACAAGTCTCGTATAAGGACCGGATACCGGTGGAGAGACTTGCTAAATAAGGCCAAGAACGGATTTCGGTTGTGGTGCCGATGATGATGATGATGAAACATATTGATCTATTGGGGTCGACGGTGTTTGAAAATAATCGCCTTGCTAAGGATGAAGAACACGAGAGCATTGACGACGAAAGCGCCGTATGTAGTTGTCGCTCGTATATACGTGTGGCGTATACATGATACACAGTAAAGAGTAGTGGGAAATAAGAATTCCTCTTATATACGCGAGAGCGGACTGATGAGTTGAGACTTTGGTTCTAATTTTCCGTCATTATAACCATAATCACCGTTACGGTTCGAATCGCATTCTCTTCCCTATTGTAAAATGCCAGAAGTGTAATAATGAACTTGCAATAGAAGGAGAGATCACAATACTTTCCGTCGATATGCGATTGATCCTGAAAATTACCATTCAACATCAATCACCATCCTAGGGTGAGAACAAAAGTTGTTGCGTATTAGTTAACTGAAAAACAACCCATCGTCTTAAGGTGTCGAAATTCGAAGTTTCTATCGTCCTTATGTTCTGTCAAAACACCTACCGTCGAAATTTGTCATTTTTAATTAGTTAAACGTCGTACAAGTCGTCAGTGTCACTAGAATTTCCACCTCCTAGGTTAAAACCAGCTTTTCGTGATTAAGAAGATCTGATCCTTGGTGCATCGTTTCAATAAATGTTGTGGCATTACTAGAATTTCCTCCACTCCGGAACGCGTATAACATAATGTGTCGAAGATGAGGCTTTTTTTTTGACCATTTTGGATTGAAGTTTTTAAAATTAAAATCAAAACAAAACTTTTCTTAATAGTATTCAAAATAACGCTGTGAGTGTCATCTTTCAAAAGAGACATGACATTAATGTATTTGGATAACATGTGCAGCATTGCAGGATGCTGAAACTGTTAGAGACCAAAATCAACCCACTCGCTCTCCTGAATAACTATGACAAGTGATAACAATTTAAAATATAATTAGAAGTAGGCGATAAAAAACTATACAATTACTATTTATTGGTCTGTAGGAACCCGGAAGTTGATGACCTAGCTGACTCGACTCCACCATCGTTCCCTAGCTGTGCGTTCTCCTTCCAAGCTTGACCATCCGCTCCGATCTCCTCAAGGTCTAACTCAACATTGTCCTCCCATCTCCGTCGCGGAAGTAATGCCGGACCCTTTTCCGTTGGCTTACCGCCAAGAATTCTATGCACGGTCCTATCGTTGCCCACTCTTGCCACATGTCCGGCCCATCTTAATCTTCGCATTCTGATGACTCTCACTATTGTAGGTTTCCGGTATAGTTCTTCTAATTCGCGGCTGTGAAGTTTCCTCCATTGTCCTCCCGCCTCTTCATACTTAACGCCAAAGATACCCCTTAAAACTTTATTCTCGAATACGCGGAATTTGTTTTCTTCCCGTTTAGTGAGAGCCCATGTTTCGCATCCGTATAGAACAATCGGCATGATTTTGGTTGTATAGACTCGGAGCTTTATATTATGGGATAGTAGTTTGGATTTCAGCAGTTTACTGACTGTGTGCCAACTAGCGTTGCTGGAGTGTAGTCTTTCGTTAATTTCCTTCGATATTTCATTCCTGGCCGTCAGTATTGTTCCTAGATACTTAAATTCTTTAACTTTTTCAAATAGCTTGCCTCTGACGTTTATGTGTGTTCCCTGAGATCCACCTGCTCCCGCCGCAATCATGTATTTTGTTTTGTCTTCATTTATTTCTAGTCCCACCTCTTCTGCCGCTTGCATGATGATTTCACTGCTTTTACTTACAGTAAAAGCCCAAATCGGCGATGTCATCCGCATATGCGAGCACTTGTGTGACGCCGTTCAGGTATGATCCGGCCATGTTGTCGTCTTGTACCTTCCTGATGACATATTCGAGCTCAAGGTTAAACAGACACGGTGAGAGGCCATCCCCCTGTTTTAGTCCGTCGCGGATTTCAAATGGTTCTGAGAGGTGATTTTCTATCCGAACTCGCCCTTTATTATCGTTCGTGCAAATTTGAACGAGTACGGCATATTTTTCGGAATTCCCAGCTCAACTACAGTATGGTAGAGTTTTTGCCTTGCGACTGAGTCATAAGCTTTCTTGAAGTCAACGAACAGTTGGTGAACTGTCTCTCCGTATTCCAACTTCTTTTCCAGCAGTTGCCTTATTGTGAACATTTGGTCATTTGTTGACCGGTTTCTACGGAATCTGCATTGGTAGTCTCCCAGTATTTCTTCTGCGTACGGTGCGGTTTTCGCCAGTATGACATTTGTTAGTACTTTGTATGTGCTTGGGAGCAATGGTATTTTTCTGTAGTTTTCGCAGTCAGATCTGTCACCTTTTTTGAAAATGGGGACGACTATTGAGGTTTTCTATTCTTCCGGAGTGACTTCCTTATCCCATACTGTTTTAATCAGTTGGAGGATCTTTCGGGCGGTTCCCTATTCTTCATGCTTCATATGCTCTGGCGGTATGCAATTGACTCCGGGAGTCTTGTTGGTTTTCAGTCGATTTATTGCGTCTACAACTTCGTTGAAAGAGGGCTCTGGGATCTGAGGCTCGACTGTATGTACGTCCGGTGCGTTTATTTGGGGTTGATGGGTTCGCGCATTGAGCAAGATTTCAAAGTACTGTTTCCATATTGTTACGATATTGTTTGTTTCTGTGACCAGACAGCCGTTTCCGTCTCGAATTACTTAGGCTCTCTCTCGGTAGTCATTTCTAATTGAATTTATGTCGGCATACATACCTCTGATGTTCTTTGCTCTGGAATTTTCTACGATTTTTTCAATCCGAGTCTTCTCCCATTCGCGTTTTTTGCGTTTGAAAAGTCTCGTTGTCTCTTTCCGAATTGTCGCGTATCTTTCTGCGTTGACTTCATCACATCTTTCTAAGTGGATCACTCTGAGGCGAGGCTGCGAACGTGATAATTCGAATTCCATTATCATTTGAAACGTCATGTAGGCTTTCTTTACCTATAGTTGGTTGGAAGATATCTTCCTTTCCAATTTCGTGTTGAGGTCTCCGAGGAGGATTTTAACATCGAATGCTGAGATCCCATCAAATACTTCCTCTAGGTTCTCGTAGAACTTGTCTCTCGTTTCTTCGTCGGTAGATTCTGTTGCAGCGTGTACGTTTATAAATACATAATTGTACCATGGGCCCTGTATTTTTAGCACCGACATTCGGTCATTAATAAATTGCACTTCTTTTACATGGGGCGTAATCTTCTTACTTATGATGAAGCCAGTCCCAAGGTTATGTGTATCGGTACCTCCACACGCCATTGTAAACCCGTTGGTTTCGATTACTTGATGTGGGAGTCGGTCTTCCCGAAGCGCGACGTTGTCCATTTTATATGGTTTCGCGTTTTCTACGACCGTCTGTATCGCGCCTGATTTGTATAACGTTCGAACATTCCACGTGCCGACGCGTATATCCCGCTTTTCCCGTTTTCTTTCCGAGTCCGTGTTTTCTTGATGATTTGTTCCCTTATGGTAGTGTCGGCTCATCACACTTACGCCTACCGGGTTTTTTTGGTGGGATTGTTTTTTGTATACTGATTTTCATTTTTGTTCCCACGAGTCTTGAGGTTTCAAATAGTCCGCCATATCAGACCACTCTTTGATATGGTAAGGTCTGCTTACTGCTCTGATTCGACCCGGTGTCAGAGAGGCGCCGTTATAATACAGCCGGTATATCCCTGGTTGCAAACCATCCAATGGGCACGGTGACGCGTAACACCCTGGATTAAGGGTGGCAGATCTTTGTGTGTTACCCCTCGCTAGCCTGTCTGACATGGATGGCCCTACTGAAAGCGCATGCTTCCGTCAGCATAGCCTGAGTGATTCATTGTAGTTTAAGCCCCCGCGCCACGTCAAGGTTTCTGCCAAGCGCGGGCGATAAAAAGCTATTGAGTGAAAAAAAGAAGAAAAAAATGAAAATTAAAAAGTCACTCGATGAAAAAATAACTGAGAGTGAGGTCGGGATTCAAACATACTATATAATAGAAATACAAATTAGTGTGGTCGAGATTCAAATACATTAAAGAAAAATAAAAGATAAATATTGCCATACATCAATTAACTAGGGGTTCAAGGACTCAACGCCCGGCACAACCCGAACAGCGGAGACGTAGAACGCATAGGTAATAGAAGAATTATCACCGTAAGTATCTTTCGCTTATTATTATTAATAAACAAACTTTTTGTGTGTAAAAAACCATCTCTAGAAAATACGCGGGCACTTTTGCAGTTATCTATTATTTTGCCCAAGATAAATCAGATTCCAACACTTTCCGTTCTTGGTTCGTAGGAATTCTTTGTCAGGATGACTGCAGCCATTCCTCTGAGGAGATGTAACGCGGTTAAAAATAGCCGCTGTTTATTGCATCAAGAACAAAAGTATGTCAGATGTCGATACTCTCGGTCGTAGCACGCATAACCAGCTTCTCACCTAACTTTACGATTCATTGATTAGCGCTGAAAACGATGACATCTAGTGAATCCTTAGGACTGATACATTTCTTTACATAAATAGCCTTCTTCGAAGCTTCGGCCACTGAAATATATTCAGTTTCCGTCAAGGACAAGATCACGATCCTTTATTTCTTCGATTCCTAGGATGGAGCTGTGGGGGTCTCTATACTACATGGAGAACCAACCCACAATTTCAACCACAATTTCCCACTTATTTCGACCGCTTTCAGCGCGCCATATCAACCCCTATCCCACCGTTCGGTAATTCACCTGTACAACATATTTCAATAACGGACGTGTAGCTGAATTCACCATTCCATTCAAGTAATGCATAATTGAATTCAGCTACCTTTTCGCGATACGGCAGCTCCGTTTCGCTAACCCATGAGATTTCCACCGGAAATCGTATCATGTCGGTTAGCAACGGCATAGTCTGATCAAACGACGCCGTTGCATAATTATGCAATCGCTGGGGAAATTATTAAAGTGTAGCGGTTCTACGAACCGCACAACCAACTGTGGGTCGAGATGTCCCTTCCGCCAAGGAATATACTTACCTGTATTCATTACATGGCCCACAGACACGTGTCCCAATAGCCGGTGATCGTACCTGTAACAAAGGTTATAAGAAATTGTAACAACGTTGAACCCGATATCAAAAATCAAGGAACTTAACGTTCCAAAAGCTTCCAATATCGAGTTCAACGTTTCATCCATACATCGTATGCAAAACCAATCCCAAAATGCAGGAAATCATCGCATGTAAATCGACCAGCCAGCCTGAGCAGCAACGCGATGGTTTACGACGAAATACCATTACCGGTAAATTAACCGAACAAGGGATGCATACTCGGGTAGTTAAATGCAATTAGCACCTAAATCCCTTGTAGGACCTAATGCAAAAGCACGCTTATGCATACAAGGCATACCGTTTAGCTGCCGTCCCGTGGTCATACAATCATAAACTCATAACACTATCCCCGATAGATGTTTATGATGGATAAGGCAAACAAAGCATTACCGATCCCATAGTCCTTTGAATTCATCTGAATAGCATGAGAACCCTCGTTTCTCAGGCCAGATGGGAAAAACAAACAATGCATAGAAAAAGATCGGAGAGTAAGCGGCGGCACCACCGATCATAAGGCAAAGGAACAAGATTCCGATAACCAAGCCGGAAAAGATAATGATAAGGAGGATTACGATGAAAAACCTTCCTTTATAGATACGATGGGAAATTTCGCTTCACGGATACGATAGGAAATTCTGTTTCACAGATACGTTGGGAAATTTCCCTTACGAAGGGGGATGCGACTACAGTAGTCGAATTAGAGATTAGTCTATATCGAACAGTCGAAACGAGGAGTACAGTTACAGAATCCTTTAGACGAGGTCAGTCCGCGCGGTACCGAAGTTGAAAGTAACGACGTCAACGTATACTAAGTTCCGCGAGTAATTAAAGTAATTGTCTCAACTGCCACCGACGGCAACATGAAAACCTATATTTGATTTATCAACGCGCGCCACCTCACTACCCTCGTTTAGATACGTTGCCGTCTTTTGTGCGGACGGAAATCGTGAAAGACTATGCGCGATAGACCAGAGTAAAAATAGAACCTTTAAACAGGAATACGGTTCGAAGTGTGGCGGAAGTTTTCTTGGAATCCAATCAAACTATTATTGTAACGGGTGACGGTTCATTACTAAGTATCTGTGTCTTATGTGCGGCCGTAAGTGGCTAATCTAATCGTAAGGCTGCAGTAATTTATGTGTTGGTAAGAGCAAATTCTACGAACAATAAAAATAAAAGTAAAGATAAATCTCAGTGTTTTGCTTGTGTTGTTTCGTAACAGTGTGTTTCTTTCTGGTTTCGTTTCGTTTTGTTTTGCGAACAGCGTTCGGCGGAACACTCCTTTCGACCAAGACTAAATTCCGCTAAAAAAGTATTTAATTTAGTTCCCATGATCAGATTTCCCTAGCCAAGTCGGCGTCCTACTCACTTTCCCCAGACACTACATTCGCTGGGGATCAATGATCTCTTTTCGCAGGTGAATAGCCACAGAACATTTTCCTCTCCTCCACAATTCTGTCTCCCCACAGTTCAATGCACTCCGAGATCACCTAGATCGCACTAGGTCAGTGGAACACCTCGGAGACTGCATTAATACAAGCACACTAAGCCAGATCAACCCTGTGTTATTGTGCTTTCCGTTTTGGTTTCTTCATCCTTTCTACTCCCGTCAACGTAGAACGAATACACAAGTACTTATCCACCTCGATGAGCGTGGGGGATTGAAGGATGCACAAGAGAGCACGATTACCATTGGTTGATCGTTGTGCGAAAGCAGAAATCCCAATTTCCATTCCTAATTGGAATCAGTCACTTGTTATTCGTCACCATGTACACACGTTTTTTGTTGTTGCGTATATCCTAATTGAGCGTTGTCTTTCAATAATTCCCTTTACAACGGCTCTGATCTGTTTCAGTTCCCACGTGTCGTATTTGACAATAGAGGTCACTTTCGCCGACAGGCCTTGAACCATTCGTCCATATCCGTATAATTTATACCTTGGCTCATTTTTTTTTACACTAATGCATGCGTATTCTTCTAAAGATATTATGGGTTCGAGACTATGGCATGGAAGATTCACTGAGTTATATGTAACGTCCTTCCGCCTACGTACTAAAATACGGCTTTGCATCTTTCACAACTTTCCTCACTGGGCTGACTTTGGGTTTTCCTTTGTGGGACTGGCTCGCCGTTTACCTCTATGATTGATTGTTTGTATTATATATACCTGTGAAAATTGTCGCAACACCTTGTATTTTCACAAACACACGCCCAAAAGGGGATTTTAAGAATCTTCAAATGTCAAAGTACTGTCCCTGCGAAAAAAAGAGGAAAGATAAATCAAGGGAGGTATCGATGTGCATTGGGCTTGAACACTTGGATATTACAACGACGAGGAAACACACGATGTTTGATCAGGCAAAGCATTCCACATTCATGGAGTTCGGCAAAAGAGTGTCTATGTTTATTTGTGCGTCTCAAGTTGAAGTTCCACATGAACCGATGAGCACTCTGATTGACAGATATCGCGGTAGAATGTTTGGAGTTGCGGATTATATTCGGCAGGTTCAGTTGATCGTTATAAAACCTATAGAAAAAAGGTAGGTAAGATATAATAGGTGTGTAAGTATAAACTCGGCTCTGAAGTTGGTTGCTTTAAAAACATACTTAAACGCATCCAATTCGCTCGCCATTTTGAATATATTATATGTGGCTTATTCATTGCTGTTTTTATGACTAAGTTTTAGTCAGTTACAAGCTGTCATTCCGGCTGGATCAGTTGTATAAGAGATGGATGTCGATTAGCAACATTTTCGCCACATTTCTATTCTGTTTTAAAATGAAAAAAAAAACAATGCCGTTCAGGCTATGGAATTGATTAATCCGGCTTTGGGTGAACATTCTGTAAGCCATTCAACAGTAAAAAGGGGGTTTGCAAGATTTCGTGAAGGACATTTTAGTGTTGAGGACACTTCACGTCCAGGTGCAGTGAAAGCATTTGACGAGGAGGAACTTGAAGTTTTACGGGTTGGAAAGCCATGTCAAACCCAAGTAGAGCTTGCAGAACAGTTAGGAGTTTTTCACCAAGAAATATCAATCAATCTTCGTACAAGTATCTATATACTGTGCTTTTACTGTATATGCTGATAGATCGCAGTTCATAAATATGACTATCAGTGTTATTACACTACAATACTGTAACACCTAAATCGATGCATACTAGTAATCGCCTAAACAAACAAGCCCCTGGGGTACATCCGGCATTATTTTATAATCCGGTGGTCCCTCGTCCGTGTCATAGAGCAGTCTTCTATCCGAGAGATAGTTTGCTAGTATACGCACCAAGTAGGGTGAGACCAACGCCCAACGTTTCTAGAATCCGATTCCACTTCACCGAGTTAAATACATTTTTAACGTCCAGTGCCACCACGGCGCGATATTTTTCCATCGTGCTCCATTCGTGCTCCATCTATCGCATTCCGAGCGATGTCGCACACCATAGATAGTAACCGGTTAATCTACCTTTCCTGAACCCATATTGCCGTTCAGCGAGCCCCGGAATCCCCTCAGTGACTTGTACCAGGCGAGTGGCTATTACTCGCTCAAGCTGTATCCCTGTTGTGCTAAGCATGTACAACGGGCGATAACACGATGGCGCTTCTGGATTCTTAACTCCCTTTGCTATAAGCATAATTCGCTGTTTTTTCCATCGTTGAGGAAAGTGTCCTCTTTGGAGACAGGTCGTGAGAGAAACTGCTGACGACTTCCGGCTTATTTGTTAAAGCAGTCTTCCCCACAACGTTGGGAATTCTATCCAGTCCTGGGGTCGTGGTTTTTCATTTTTGATGACCCTTGCATCCAAGAGCACCGCTTCGGTGGTCACGGGAGGTATTTATATTCCAGTGATGTTCCATTGTATACCCGCCGTTCACGTGGGAGATCGGGGTTCGATTCCCCGTCGGGGAGTCTCTGGCGCAAAAAAACGAATAATTATGAAAAATTTAACAAGCCGCAGGACTTGCTAAATAAGGCCAAGACCGGATCCCGGTTGTAGTGCCGATGATGATGATGATGTTCCATTGCTCTTACGCTCTCAACACTTCATCACACTGTGATTATGGCCATGTCACTTTTACTCTTTTGTATTTGACTACTGATGTTGTGTAGTCTTTTCATAACTATCCTGCAGGCGCTACCACATGGGTTGATATTAATTCATTCTTAAGGAGCAGAACGCGTCATGCTTACTCTTGCGGATCACATTCCTCAACTCCTTCCGTTTGTTGACGAATTCCGCATGTAACTGTGGGTAGGTGCTAGAGTTTCTTGTTCTTTGTTGCGAGCGTCGCAACCTGTTGCACTCTGTTCGCGCTAGGGCGATTTCTGGACTCCACCAATGCACTGGTTTGATAGCCCCCGCTGGTTGTCTTTCTCGTGGCAGAGGAGCATCGCATGCATTAGTTAATAACTTCATGACTTTTCCAGCCTGCCTGTTCTCATCGGCCCCTGCGTCAAACTGTCCGATTTGGTCTTCCAGTATATAATCGAGCAGTTCCGCATCAAGGTCCTTCCCTTTTCACCCATTTTTCTCGGCTTTTTTCGGCAATCTACCAGTGTGGTAATATTTCATACATCACTGGTTGGTGGTCACTGTGGGTGTTGGTGTCCAACATTACATTGTACCACTTGCTCAAATTTTGACAATAGTCTATTTATAGATTATAGTTGGCAGGAGCGGTATTGCATTTAATGTTACTGCGCGCCAAACTCAAAAAGTCCCTCAGTTATCAAACTGCCTCGTATTTGATGATGAGCGGTCTGCTCTCGTCTCTGGTAAACTTAAGATGAAAATATGAGTATTGCATATCCTCTGTGCTCGTCGATTATATTTGTAACTACCGATGTAAATTCAGTCCACGTAACGATGAAACTTCTTTAAACCAATTCTAGCTTCCGCAACTGGTGAGAGTTTTGCATTAATAAGTTGTAAATTGTATGACTAGCTACTACGTTGACACAAACATGTCTGTGGGGGTTAAGATGTGGATGTCGACGTACGGCACGAGTTCACTCTCACCCACCGACGGAAATCCGCGGACGACGAATGGTTGCGGGTAATAGCACCGGTAACGGTAAGTTCGTTCGCACCTCGTGTTTCTTTGTTTTCCTTTTCTTACCCAGAACTCAAAGCCAAGGGGCAGTCACCACTGAGTCAGTTTAGATCGTTTGCAACTATTCCGATGGTTCGATTAATCGGATAATATCTTGAGGTCATTCGCTGGTAGCCGCCCACTAGAAGACCGCACTTCGGGCACGTTACGAGCACTTAGAAGTCTGATGCGAAACTGTCATCCGCAAGGGAGGAAACACCACGAATAAAACGCTCAGGCTTCGCTGATAATTGTTCTTTTATTCTTGAACACGTACGATTGTTAATCTCCTTACTTCTATGTCTTTAATTGTAAATGCACATTTTCGATTCGATCGACTTATTTCTACGCCTTTAATTGTAAATGCACACTTTCGATTTGATCGACGTATTTCTATGTCTTAATTGTAAATGCACACTGTGCACCCCGGTGGTTCAAATCCGACTCCGTTTAGGCTAAAGAGCGATGAGCGCTCGATGGTGGTTGTGATTCGACTGACTAAAAGGGGGCAAGAATCCATTCATGGTGTCGTGGCAGTGGAGTCGTCACTAAGTAAACTCGCTGCCACTTACTAGGAATGCGAAGAAGGGTTGCTATGCGTGAGACCATAGAGAATTGTTTCGGGGAATTTTCTGCCGTACAGGCTGAATTAGATTCCTCTATTGCTGTGTATACGGAGAAATCGGTTTCTGGGGCATGACCAAATATGGGCATGAGTTGTCGGTTAGGCAAGGGAACATGGGTCTTGGTCGTTGCGATAGTTGTTTCGTGGAAATGCAACGCATCGTGCTGGTGACTTACCAGTGAGGGGAATTGGTATTATTTCAGATGGTTTAGGTAGGATGGGAGTCGAAATGGTTTTCGGGGTAACTAAATGTTGCTTGGTTACAAGCGAGGAGAATGGTTTAAGTAGAAAGTGAGCCGGAATGGTTTTCGGGGAAAATGAATGCTGCTTGGTTGCAAGCGAGAAATATAGTTTAAGTAGGAAATTAACCGGAGTGGTTTTGGGGAAAATGCATGCGGTTTGATGTAGATGGGGGAGATGATTTAGAATGTAATCTGTTGCCGGATTTGGGGTATATTCTGTTGTAAGTTTTACAAATGCATTTTATTACAGATTGGGAGATGTATGCGATTGCGGACTGGGAAGTGTGTTCTTTGGATGTTTGCAAATGTGTGCTATTGCAGAAGTTAGCGGTCGAAGTTAGGTAGGAATTGCGGGTTTGTTCTCTGTGTAATATAGAGAACCCCCACATGCCTATTGGATCTAAGTGCATTTTTGGCGGCTTTGAATTTCACTGCCTTTAAAATTCAGAGTGTATCGCACCATACGTTACCTGAACGGAGCCTGCAAGAGTGAGTAAGCAACAGCAATACCACGATAATCATTTAGAATTCTCTATAAATTACGATGTCGTCGGCTTTTATAGTTTTTCATGGCAAGAAATAGTTGACTTCAGCTATTCAATGTTCCGGATGGTGTTGGATGTCATGTCCGTAGTGTTTCAATATAGTACTTGTTTCATGTTATGTAAAAAACTAGTTCGGATGCTTCGTAAATAAAACCAAATAAATAAAAGTCTCAAACTCTTTACTTTGTGATCACGGCACACAACATATTGTCAAACACTTGTACACACCCTTTAATCCCCCGCCGGACTACATCCCATTGCACATTTCTAGGGCTCTTAAAAATCTATTGTTCTCTTTCAAAGTTGAGTCACCATTCATCCAGTCCCCAAAGCATTCCTTTCAGCAAAAGAAGCACCAGACGAAAATACTCAACTGAGACAGGAATCTTTATCATGTGAACCTTATTCGATATAAATCTAATTGAAGACTCTTCAGTAAGGCTCACAAAGCCTTCGCCATCTCAATTTATATCCACCACTGCCTCGATTTATATCTATGTCATTTTTCAGCAGACCTAACCTGTTCTCCATAATACCAAATCATGTAGGCCGGAGTGAAAACAATACCATTCAACACGGTGGTAGATACAACGTATAAACTAGCAAAATATTATTTTCAACAAGCTACGAAAACGAATGGTTCCCCAATATAAATCCCTTGATTTACGACTGGTTCTGCAGGACACACATTCCCGCGCCAACATCAGCGGCACCAACATGTGAGTTTCATAAATTCATGGCCGCCATTAATAATTTGAATGGCCTGCTGCGTAACTCGTGTGCCAAACGACATGAATGTTTATCATTTTCCAGACAATTGGGCCTCAGGCAGACTCAGCAGCTCACAAGGACTTTTCCCGATCATCTGCGATACAATTTGTCCTTACAACGGCTTCATCGCTTTGCATTTTATGTATAACGTTAACGGGAAGGAGCAAGCCGCAGCGCAACTCGTGGCTCTCCTCGTGCAAGTACATTAAGTTCATTTTAGAAGATTTATTCACGTACGAAATTGCCTTTTCGGGGAGGGTGATAAAATGCCTTTTATGTATTAATAAATTTTTTTAAGTGCCCTTGACAAAAATGAATGAGTTGAGGGTTGTGGGGTGTTTCATTTAATGGAGTCACAGAATTGACCGCTGTCGTCTAGAGTCTCGATTCGGGTGTCCTTGTGTAGAATAATGAAAAAGACGAAAGACGTGTGAAGGTAGAGGTGGTCGAAGGTACAGATGATCGAAGGTAGAGGTGGTCGAAGGTAGAGGTGGTCAAATAAAATATGGTAATAAAACATATATTCTCAAATCATGTTAAATAACTTTAGAATGATAGGGCATGTGCTGTCGGAAGTGGGTTCTCGAAACGAATGATAGTATTGAGTCTGGAAGACGCAGACGTTTTCGAAGGAATTAAATAAGAACGGAGAAAATTGCAGTGAAACTAAGAAAAAGCTTCACCTTCATGACTAATCCATCAGATTTAAGGACCTCACTTTTCACAAGGCATTAAATGTCAGTATTTGATCTGCAGCGTAGTCGTTGTTTATTGACCAGATTCACCCATTACTACAATAGAGAAATATTTCGAAATATTATACAACTTCTTTGTTTCTCTAGGTACACGGCGAACGAGTTCTTTACAGCGATAATAAACAAACCAATCTTTTCCCCAACTTACCATGCACGATGCTAATTAAATGGAATTATTGTGGTTTATAAGTCACACTATTTCCAGCCACGTCATCCACCCAAAAAATGTCTATCACTAATTGCTTTCATCAATCTTTCATCTTTCGTTTTAATCTTGATAAACTGTGCGGCACTTCAGACATATTTCCAAGGAAAGTGGCAGCTCCTTTCTGCCCCGTGAATTTGTAATGTTATCACTTGTGTATAAAACATCAAACAGAAACTATTCCTCGTTCTGAAGCAAGTCGGAGGTTGCAAGTCGATAAACCGAATGCAAAATGATGTCCAACGATCTGTTGCGATCCATGTATAGCTCCCTATTCGCAAATCTTTTCTAATTAAATACAATATACTATTTGCTAATGGTTCGAGAAGATGGAATCAAATAGCGTTAAGAGTTTCTATATATAGCTTCCCTACACTCAAAGAGGTATTTCAGCGCCGATGTTTATTTTATTCGTGATTGCTCGCGAAAACGCCAGATACATTTTCAATTGGTTATTGCTATACTTAACATTCTCGGGCTGAACTGTAACGACAGATCATTTAAATCAATAACAGTCATCAATTTGAAAGCAAGTCCGTCATATTAATGAACGAGTGTTTAGTTTGCTGGAAGGAAAGTGTCCTTCGAAAACTTCGTCGTAGGAATTTAATGAGAACAACAATATCTAACAAAAAAATGCCCAAACACTTCACAGTTGCTCGAATGTTTTTTAGCTTATTGATTTAGAACTGTGTCAAAACGAACTTTCCAGACACGATTTTTGACAAATGTGGTCACAACGACACGAAGTCTGCTCCCATCGTAGAATTGACTTTAAAGTTTTTGAACTAAAAAAAAAGGAGAGGGAACAGGTTGTTGTGAACCGTGTCGATGAGTTTGATATAAAAAAGAAGTTTAACTGTTCAAGGACATCGTCTTTTGGTTTATCTTCAAGCAACGATTTCAGTTTTGCGATGGAGAAGAGGACGGAACTATGAATAAGTTCAAAATTGGATGTGATGACTTCTAAAAGTTTATAAAAGACATGTCTTAGACATATCAGAGCGTGGAAAGTTTTAATTTTTATTTCTAACGAAAGTAGAAAGTAGCACCTCATCATCCGGGCGATAACGAAGTACTTATAAGAGAGTGTTATTTTATTTACGAAGTCATAATAGGAAATTAGAGAAGCAATGTCGCTGTGGTAACAGCGAGGAGTATCCTTGCTTTGACGGAGAAGGATACGGTATTTGACGGACAATAGGAAATAAATGAAGTGCTTAAAATGTATGCTGTCGATTCTCTCTCCTGAATTGTGTAATTATCTATTTATTCGGGTTAAGTCTAATTTAAACAATTATTTTAATATCATTCTTAATTCATATAATCTCAGAAAATATTGGCGAGTCAGAAAACATTTGCGGGATAAGAGGAATGTCAAATCATATTGGTTAGAAAGTGTTTTATGTGATATGCGGGATATCAAATAATTGCGGTCAGAAAATATTGGTGGGATAAAAGAGATGTCAAATCTTCTTGGCCAGAAAGTATTTTATGGAATATGAAGGATATCAAATAATTGAGGTCAGAAAATATTGGTGGGATAAGAGAGACGTCAAATCATATTGGTCAGAAAGTGTTTTATGGGATATGAGGGATGTCAAATAATTGCGGTCAGAAAATATTGGTGGGATAAAAGAGATGTCAAATCTTCTTGGTAAGAAGGTGTCTTATGGAATATGAGGGATGTCAAATAATTGCGGCCAGAAACTATTGGTGGGATAAAAGAGATGTCAAATCTTCTTGGTCAGAAAGTGTCTTATGGAATATGAGGGATGTCAAATAATTGCGGCCAAAAACTATTGGTGGGATAAGAGCGATGTGAAATCTTCTTGGCCAGAAAGTGTTTTATGTGTTATGCGGGATATCAAATAATTGCGGTCAGAAAATATTGGTGGGATAAGAGAGATGCCAAATCTTCTTGGTCAGAAAGTGTTTTATGGAATATGAAGGATATCAAATAATTGAGGGCAGAAAATATTGGTGAGATAAAAGCGATGTCAAATCATATTGGTCAGAAAGTGTTTTATGGGATATGAGGAATGTCAAATAATTGCGGTCAGAAAATATTGGTGCGATAAAAGAGATGTCAAATCTTCTTGGTCAGAAAGTGTTTTATGGAATATGAAGGATGTCAAATAACTACGGTCAGAAACTATTGGTGGGATAAGAGCGATGTGAAATCTTCTTGGCCAGAAAGTGTTTTATGTGATATGCGGGATATCAAATAATTGCGGTCAGAAAATATTAGTGGGATAAAAGAGATGTTAAATCTTCTTGGTCAGAAAGTGTTTTATGGGATATGAGGGATGTCAAATAATTGCGGTCAGAAAATATTGGTGGGATAAGAGAGATGTCAAATCTTCTTGGTCAGAAAGTGCTTTATGGAATATGAAGCATGTCGAATAATTGCGGTCAGAAACGATTGGTGGGATAAGAGCGACGTGGAATCTTCTTGGCCAGAAAGTGTTTTATGGGATATGAAGGATATCAAATAATTGAGGTCAAAAATATTGGTGGGATAAGAGAGACGTCAAATCATATTGGTCAGAAAGTGTTTTATGGGATATGAGGGATGTCAAATAATTGCGGTCAGAAAATATTGGTGGGATAAAAGAGATGTCAAATCTTCTTGGTAAGAAAGTGTCTTATGGAATATGAAGGATGTCAAATAATTGCGGCCAGAAACTATTGGTGCGATAAGAGCGATGTGAAATCTTCTTGGCCAGAAAGTGTTTTATGTGTTATGCGGGATATCAAATAATTGCGGTCAGAAAATATTAGTGGGATAAAAGAGATGTTAAATCTTCTTGGTCAGAAAGTGTTTTATGGGATATGAGGGATGTCAAATAATTGCGGTCAGAAAATATTGGTGGGATAAGAGAGATGTCAAATCTTCTTGGTCAGAAAGTGCTTTATGGAATATGAAGCATGTCGAATAATTGCGGTCAGAAACGATTGGTGGGATAAGAGCGACGTGGAATCTTCTTGGCCAGAAAGTGTTTTATGTGATATGCAGGATATCAAATAATTGCGGTCAGAAAATATTAGTGGGATAAAAGAGATGTTAAATCTTCTTGGTCAGAAAGTGTTTTATGGGATATGAGGGATGTCAAATAATTGCGGTCAGAAAATATTGGTGGGATAAGAGAGATGTCAAATCTTCTTGGTCAGAAAGTGCTTTATGGAATATGAAGCATGTCGAATAATTGCGGTCAGAAACGATTGGTGGGATAAGAGCGACGTGGAATCTTCTTGGCCAGAAAGTGTTTTATGGGATATGAAGGATATCAAATAATTGAGGTCAAAAATATTGGTGGGACAAGAGAGACGTCAAATCATATTGGTCAGAAAGTGTTTTATGGGATATGAGGGATGTCAAATAATTGCGGTCAGAAAATATTGGTGGGATAAAAGAGATGTCAAATCTTCTTGGTAAGAAAGTGTCTTATGGAATATGAAGGATGTCAAATAATTGCGGCCAGAAACTATTGGTGCGATAAGAGCGATGTGAAATCTTCTTGGCCAGAAAGTGTTTTATGTGTTATGCGGGATATCAAATAATTGCGGTCAGAAAATATTGGTGGGATAAAAGAGATGCCAAGTCTTCTTGGTCAGAAAGTGTTTTATGGAATATGAAGGATATCAAATAATTGCGGTCAGAAAATATTGGTGGGATAAGAGAGATGACAAATCATATTGGTTAGAAAGTGTTTTATGGGATATGAGGGATGACAAATAATTGAGGTCAGAAAATATTGGTGGGATAAGAGAGGCGTCAAATCGTCTTGGCCAGAAAGTGTTTGATGGAATATGAAGGATGTCAAATAATTGCGGCCAGAAACGATTGGTGGGATATGAGCGATGTGAAATCTTCTTGGCCGGAAAGTGTTTTATGGCATGAGGGATGTCAAATAATTGCGGTCAGAAAATATTGGTGGGATAAGAGAGATGTCAAATCTTCTTGGTCAGAAAGTGTTTTATGGAATATGAAGCGTGTCAAATAATTGCGGTCAGAAAATATTGGTGGGATAAGAGAAATATAAAATCATCTTGGTCAGAAAGTGTTGTGTGGGATAAGAGGGATGTCAAATAATTTCCGTCGGAAACTAATGGTGGGATAAGAGATGTAATACCAATGAATTGGTATCAACATAAATAATAGATTATTGCGTGGGGGATACTCTTTCGATATCACAACTTGGTATATTTACCTGCTAGTGTTCTCCTTCTCCAAGTCTCCACTAGTGTCCCCTTTCTTCGAGTCTCCTCTGGTGTCCTCTCTCTTCGGGTCTCCTGGGGGCGGTTACGGTGGATTCCAGATTGAGGTATTAACGAAAACTCGCTTGTTATTACTTTAAGTTAGACTTTTATTACTTTAAGTTAGACTTTTATTACTTTAAGTTAGATTTTAATTACTTTAAGTTAGGCTTTTATCACTTTAAGCTAGACTTTTTTTACTTTAAGTTAGACTTTTATTACTATAAGTTAGACTTTTATTACTTTAAGTTGGGGCAACTTCCCCGTAACACGATCAAGATGTAGTGTTCTAATCTAATCAAAGCAAACGGCCCGCTGTTCCGTCCCAAGGCTGCAACCTTTGGTTGATCAATTAGTTCTCTTCTAGTCCGTTTGCAACCACTCCTTTTATACTCCAAAATTGGGTGTAGAAAAGCAAACGATACATTTGCCTCAGCCTGGACTTTGATCCAGAATGTATGACCCATATTGAGTCAAATTGCCTAGCATGAGTCATAAGTTTTTCTAAATTATCATTACCGTTTTATTGCCCCACTTAAGGTGCAGCGACGTAGGCTTAAGCAATTACCTAATTGATTGGTAAATTTACCGAACCAGTTAAAGTACAATGGCCCATGTTCGAGCCATTCGTATCGCTTGATCGATTTCGTTGTTGTGTCTGTCCTTTCGTAGATCTCAGCATTTGATCGACGCTCAATTAAATCGTCCCTAATTTGACTTTGAAGGAGTGTCATATGTCTTGTATGACATCTGTTTTTGGATGTGAAGCAAAAAAAAAAAAAGCATTTAGCTTGTGGAAGCGCAACGTATGCGATATGAACATTAATTGCCTGTGGGAAGAGGCGTCAATTACTTAACTGCGTTACTTGTTTGGGAATTGCTTTGTGTGCAATATGAGTGTATGCTGGGTGATTGATAATTAAGAGGGGTTGTGTAGCGAGATGTACAGAGAGATGTCAAATCATCTTGGTCAGAAAGTGTTGTAAGAAGGACGTCAAATAATTTCGCTCAGAAAATATTGGTGGGATTAGAGGAATGTCAAATCTTCCTGGTGAGAAAATGTTATGTGATGTAAGAGGGATGTCAAATGTTCGCAGGCAGAAAGTGTTGTGCGGGAAGTATTGTAGTAGTAGTAGTAGTTTTATTTCTTATGTAGTTGGTACATTAAATTTTACAATACAATTGACATATATTATCGACTATAATAATGTATACCGGCGCAAGGGTAATAGCCTTGCCCGTAAAAATAAGTTATTATGGAATATTTAACAAGCCTCGAGACTTGCTAAATAAGGCCCATACCGGTTCCCGGTTGTAGTGCCGATGATGATGATAATAATATATAAGAGAACTAGAAAACATTCAGTGTTTTTATACGATTAAAGTAACAAAACAGATTTGAATGCCTCTTTACAATGGCAATCAAGCAAAATATAGATTTTTTACGGTGGGAAGAATATATGCACGTGATGGTATCAAATTGTTTGGATATGGTGGATATTTTGACTTACTTATTTCTACCTTTATTCACAAATGCATAAAAAAGATCAGTGAAACTCATTATGGGCGCAGGACAATTTGTTTTAATATTTGCATTGGCATATAGGCTCCTCAATAGTATAGTGGTTAGTATACTCGCCTGTCACGCGGGAGACCGGGGTTCGATTCCCCGTCGGGGAGACTCTGGCGCAAGAGTAATGACCTTGCCCGGAAAAAACAAATCATTATGGAAAATTTAACAAGCCTCAGGACTTGCTAAATAAGGCCAAGACCGATTCCCGGTTGTAGTGCCAATGATGATGATGATGATGATAAGCTCCATTGGCAGCACATCCTGTCTATTTCCTTTCTATACGTTTTATCAACGTTGTACTTTATGAATTCATTTCACATGTCAAAACATTTTCCTATAATACTCATCAAGTAAAAAATCCGCATAAGTTAAAATTAAAAATTATTACAAATGTAAACGGTAATTTATTTTTATACTTTTATTGAATAATGTTACACACTAACTATAGTATCAACATTTGTCAATATAGTCTCCGGCGTGATCTACACATTTTTGCCACCGATTTGAAAGCTTCAATATCCCTTGTTCGTAGAAAAATTTAAGGGGCCGTTGTTAGCCAATTACGCACGTGCTCCTCGATTTCTTCATTACTTTCGATTTTTTTTCCTCCAAGTGATTACTTCAAGGGTGCGCACAAAAAATAGTCATAGGGACACAAGTCTGGGCTATAAGAAGAGTGTTCAAGGGTTTCCCAGCCAATATCTTTCGACGTATCCCTTGTCAAGGACGCGGCGTGAGGCCTGGCGGTGTCAAGAAGAAGGATGACATCTCGAATGGGCAAACTTCGTCTTTTGTTTCGGTAGGTGGCTTTTGCCGACTGTAACAACTAGTAGTTGTAAGCTGCATTCACTGTTCGTTGTTCGTGAAGCAAATCAGACATTAAAAAAATCGTTGCAAGAAGTTTTCCGGCTGAGAGACGTGTTTTGGCTTTCATCCTTCCCTTGGCTCACGTATACACACAATTCTGAGACAGTGTATTATCACCAAATTGTGCCTTCAATAGAGAAAAATATGCCGAGGGTTTAACCTCTTCATTTGTTATACATTTGATAATCATCCCATGCGCAACAGACGTATGTACCTCTTGCTCGCTCATGGCTGTACTGACTACAAAGTCACGCATAAGATTATCTAGCACGCAACTTGTTACTAAGCAAATGAGTAAAATCACCGTTTAGATTTGATCCACCCTGGTATATAGGTAGTTGACGCAAGGCTAATAACCTTGCCCGGAAAAACAAATTAATATGGAAAATTTAACAACCCTCAGACTTGTTAAATAAGGCCAAGACCGAATCCCGGTTGTAGTGCCGATGGTGATGATGATGGTATATATGTAAAGGAGGATAGGAGAGAACGTACAGGGTAAAGTCTGTGCTTTCAACCCGGCAAAGGTCAGGACGATCTTTATCCCTGTTCAACCCTAGTTGCCATCCAGTCTCCACGTGAAACCCCTGGATCTTGGTGCGTATACTGGCAAACTGCTGTATGATACAGATGAGGGACCACAGGAATATAAAATAACAGCGGGTGTACCCCAGGGATCTGTATTAGGTCCGCTGTTATGGAATATAATGTATGATGGTGTACTCAGGGTCAATGTACCGGAGGGGGTTAGAATCATTGGGTACGCAGATGATTTGGCAATAGTGGCGGTAGCTAAACATCTAGATGACCTGGAGAATGTTTGATCCCAAGCAATCTGGAGCATTAAATTCTGGCTAGATATAGCCGGACTGAAACTCGCTGGACATAAAACTGAGGCAGTTGTAATAAGCAGCCGTAAGAAAGTTAAACACCTTGATTTAGAAATAGAAGGACAAATAACCAGATCCAGTCCCTATATTAAATATCTTGGTGTTATACTCGACAACAGGTTCAGCTTCAAGGAACACCTGAGGAAAACGAGTGAAAAAACGGCAAATGTATGCAAAGTTTTAGCGAGACTGCTACCCAATGTTGGAGGACCCCGGCCCCACATAGGGAAACTCATAACCAGTGTTAACACCTCCATTATAATGTATGCAGCTCACATATGGGCAGGAGCCGCACAGTATAAGTCGTACATGAGGGGAGTGAACTCCGAACATAAGCTGGCATCACTAAGAGTATGTCGTGCATTCGAACGGTATACGAAGATGCTATAAATATTTTGGCCGGGAGGACGCCACCTGACATTGCAGCTAAAGAAAATGCTGCGTTGCATAACGTCTACCAAGAGAATCGTCGGAGAGTGCGGTCGCAATTAGAGTTCTCAAGCCCAAGAGAATGGCAACGAAGGTGGGATTCTTCCACCAAAGGAAGATGGACCCACACCATGATACCTGATATAGAAACATGGGTGAAAAGAAAATATGGCGAGCTGAATTACCACTTAACTCAGCCAATATCAGGACATGGATGCTTTCGGCAATACTTGCACAAGTATAACCATGTGAATCGCCCATACTGCTTGCATTGCGAAGGCAAAATAGAAAATGCGGAACACGTACTCACAGAGTGTGTTAAATTCGAGACCGCGCGAACGATTTTGGAGAGACATATAAGAGGGATGGTTACTCCGGGAGGAGTAGTAGAATACATGCTTAGTTCAAAACAGGCATAGACCGTAACAAATGGTATTCTCTGTGAAATGATGCAGCAGTTGCGACACGACGAGCGGAATAACAGGTAAACTCCGCCCAGCCACGCGATGGAGTATCTAAAAGAAAGTTCCGCGCGGATCAATGGGAATATGAGCCTGGCGGGAGGTGGTTTTAGTCGGTAAAAACCCGGCATGCCTCTGGATTGGTCCAGAGGTATCTTTTGAAGATTTCCACCTTCCTGCTGAAACCAAAAAAAAAAAAACCCTGATTAGTTACTTTGGCACCCGCCAAGTAGTAAACTAATGCATGTAGCGACATCCTGAGAAAGGTTGGCGCAAAGCTAATAACCTTGCCCGGAAAAACAAATTATTATGAACAATTTAACAAGTCTCGGAAAAGGACCGGATACTGGCGGAGGAACTTGCTAAATAAGGCCAAGACCGGATCCCGATTGTAGTGCCGATGATGATAATGGTATATAGATAAACATACAAAATCGTTCTTTAGACGAACTGTGGGTGTAGAAGTTGTGTGCCGACGCACGACACTGATTTCACTTACTCCCCAACGTTCATTCGCCGAGTAAAACGAAACGAGTTCTGCTGCCACGCGTATCTTCAAGAAAACACTTGAATGATGTTTGTATTTTTTATATTTACAATTTTTATTAATTTTTATTTTTGGTCGGTGTCTTATTTACAGATACTGCTTTTGTTCTTAAATCACACTTCTTCGATTACTTTGATTCTGTACAAGATACTAAAGGTTTTTAATTACAGGTTTATTTTAAACTAGAAGTAACATTTAACAACCACTCGCACGTATTGCCGAACCACAGCGCGTCGACATTCATAAAATTGATCGAGTCTTTGCATAGACGAACGGAATGGAGCTATTGAATAAAACTTCGATGGTGAAATTTAAAATACAATTAATTAACGTTGGCCGTGGTGATGACTCACACTTGCTCCAAAGTGGGATTAGACTATCAGCGATGTATGCTGTGTGTTTTAATATAACTCAGGGTTGCGTGAACTACCTCGATGACGGATGGATAAAGACTGATCCCAATTAAAGATGAAATTTGGATTTTGCATTTGCACCACAAGCAAGCAATCGAGATCATCTTTACATTCGGTGCTCTCTCATGTTCCCTCCCCATCGAGGTGGATAAACACTTCGGTTAAATCAACAGTCGACGGACAAGGGAGAATGAGAGAACCGGAACACAGTGTGCAATGATCCCGGGGTGGACTGGGTTTTTGTGTCCATGTACCAAGGATAGCCCACTGACCTAATTCAGTGAATGTGGTGATCTCAGAGTGCATTGATTTGTAGGAAGATAAAGATGGGAAGGAGTGGATAATGGTTGGTGTTATTCACATGCAAAAAGAGAACATTGATCCCAAGCGGATGGCTTGTCTGGGGGAAGTCGAAGTGACGATACATTGGCTAGGGTAATATTATCGTGGGAACCAAACTCGAAGAATTTGGAATTACCACAGCCGTTGCATGATTATGTAACCACGTCGTTTGGTCAGACTTGGTTGTTGCCAACCAAAATGACTGGAATTTCCGGTGGAAATCGCTTGGGTTACTGCAAAAGTGTTGTCGTATGGCGAGAAAACAATGAATGCAGTTGGGCTTAACTAAATGAATAAATCACTTCCGGCCATGCTTCTTTTACAGGTAAATAGGTTGGTGGGAGGAATTGGGGTTGCTTTGACACGCTGTTAGCGGTCGAAATAAGGCTGAAATAGTGGGTTGGTTCTCCACGTAGTATAGAGAACCCCCACAAAACCACACAAAATTTGGGATGCTATGTCTAATCATGTGTCCAGGGATAATGCACGGATGAAAAAACGATCTATTTATAAAATAAATATCTTGCCGTGAAAATGTCCTTATGTTATAATATGTTCCTTATGTTATAGTACAAAACAGTTTCTTTAACCGCAGAATTTATAACCCAAATATGCGCTAAAATTATTAAAGAATTGTCATTGAGAATGAATGATACTCGATGAATTTTAACCAATAATAATCGAAATAATCGAAATCTCTTTGCAAACACCGCCAATTTAGCAGAAAGCTTTTTCATATCTACTACGAGAATAAATGATGATTGGTTCTTGAAAAAAAGAAAGTGCTGTGGAACTATCTTATACGGATGCTTCCTGTTTCTATAATAATACAGCTCAGGGAGTGGCATCTATGAAGCAAGGAGTATGGGACGATATCTCCTGTACTTACTGGCAATGGAAATAAGCTAAATGCCTAAGTGTCCCTTTATTGTCTTTATAGATTTATCTTTACTATCCACCACATTGATTAGGCGAGAAGTATAAATGGCTTGCTTGTCAATCGGCCCCGAAAGTGTCAACAAGTGTCAGTTGAATTGATGTGCTTCCTTGTCCAACCCTAATGGAGTGGTCACTGTTTACTCACCTGTAACTGGTTCCTCATTGTTGCCAAGTTGCGTTTTAAGCTGTTACATGTTTCTTATTCTACTCTCTCGTTCATCAACCACTTTCCTTAATTAAAAACCCACTCACATCGAGGATATACTGGTAATTCTCATTTTTCTCACATACCGCACGTCTATACGAGTACATCGCCCTCCAACACTCCCGGTTGGGAAACTGAGAGCGAAATGGTCAGAAAACCCAGAAACGGCGGTTCTTGTTATTCACACCCCATCATACCCAGACGAGTTATATATATACACACACTGCTGCTGCCGATGAAATCGTCTTCAAGTGACTTTGAGGATGCTTGTGGATAACCGAGGAACGAAAGGACTTCCCCTCACAGTCATCCAAAACCAACACAGCATATATAGGATTCGAATGTTGCTCGATTATCTAGGTCGAGATGCCTGTTGGTTGTCGGTCCTTTTTTCTTGTTATTCTGACTTCTGGATATCAGGTTTATACTGTGTTTTGTTGGATAATGGCTTTTATTCGACCTCTGTTTACCCGTAGTGAATAGAATCGGTGAGGCGGTTGGGGAATTGATTTGATACAAGTGGGTTTCTTTTAATTGGAGTTGGTTGCGTCAGTAAACAGAGAGGCGGGACATTTATGTTGTCATGTAGCTCATCAATGTCGAGACCAATGTGTAGTGGACAATTGTGTTATTTGAAGGAATTTGACCAAATAATAGCGAACAATACGAGCACCGTGCTATTCTTTGTTGCTGCATGAAATCGTTTGTAAGGCATAGCTATATTGCGGATAAGCCAGACGTCTTCATTTGATTTGTGGTAACATGACAAACGTGTATGGAGCACTTGTGAGTACTGAGTAGGAGAAGACAATTATATGACGCTCTGGTGGGAGCTGGATTATGAGATAAAATATGACCTTAATCTGTTAGCTGCTAAAGTTGTTTTCTAAACCGCTTTACAGTCTCTGTGCACTGAGAGGCGATTTATCACGTAACATAAGTGCTTTGGTTTTTTTTTAATAATTTGTGTTAGGTAAGCTTGTTAGTGAGGCTGTAGTGATATCCATGAAAGTACCATTGTCACAATGTCGAAATGAAAATCGTAATGAACGTCTTGAGCGGAATTTCCGCAGCATCATAGATGAAAAATTGTACGGAAGACTTAGAGGAATGTGAAATTACAACTAAAAAAGCAAACAGGGAACCGCATAGACAAGAGACGCAGACCCTGAAGTATTGAAAATAATCGAGTTGGAATCGCCATAGTAACCACTACAATGATTGTTCAGAAGTTTTTCTCATCAAAAAACAATGTTTGATCAAGATGCGATATTCCTGTTTTTCCATTTTTTTTTTTCACGAAGGCGAAAGTAGCAACGAATGGAGGAAATGTCACGAAACTTCATACATAAAGCAGTGACTCTCGAAATGAGTCGTGTTCATTTTCTATTGGCACCCCCTATTGAAAAATCCCGAGAGTTTTCAGTCCATGTAGTATGTACAGATCAGGTCGTGGTCGTCAATGTCGTGTCGTTCGTACATCGATTCTATGTAATTTCAATGTTAATTCTTACACTCGATGATAAAACTGGAATGGATTAAAAAAAAACACATATCCTTAAATAATAATTAAAACTTTTTTTTTAAATTCTCTTGAACTGAAAAACATTGATTTGCTCGTTTGACAAGTTCATCAAATGTCTTTTGTATGTCGTCGATTGGAATGTTGTTGATACAACCGGTTTCCTTTCATAGTCAAATGGAATTTACGAAATAATAAATAATCACAGGGACTCAGATTAAGCAAATAGGGGGGGCTAACGAAAAAAAGATAATTGGTTATTAGTTAAAAAAATAGTTAATAATTGTCACAACGATGAGAAGGTACAATGTCATTAAATAATCTTCCAATAATTGTCCTTCTCGATATTCAGGACGAATACGACTTAACGAATGCTTCAAACCTCGAAGATCATACTGAACGTTTGCGGTTGTCCCACCTGGAACGAATCCTTTGTGGATATTTCCCTTGGAACTGGAAAGAAATATGATCATAATTTTTTTGTTATTTTTTAGATTTACTTTATCTGCTATAGCGCTCTACCGCGTTGTTTCCGGTTCATATTACAACATCATCTTCCATTAACACTTACAAGTTTTTTTAAAAAACGTTTGCGTTATTTCGAGCATATTTAACGATGTCTTCGCAGTGTTCAATTTGGTCAAATTTTCGGTCGACATTCAGTTAAGGTGGAAAAACTTAAATTCAATCTCCTTAGACCAGTTTTTTTTTTCAGTTTTCCAGCTCAACACATTTGAATTGTTGTTTTTGGTATGTTAAGTTCCCTGTCCATGAATTTCACGGAACGTTCCTTCAAAACTAACACGACATCACCTACTTTGTCGATGTTTTCTTCGTAACCCCATCAGATTGACGGCCTGTAGGTCTATCATCGTACACATCATTCCTGTCTTCCTTAAATCGTCAAAAGGACTCAAACACTTGTGTTTTGGATAACCAATTATCACTGTATACTTTTTTCCAGAAATTCAAACGTCTCAGTACCATTTTTGCCAATTTTAAAACTAATTGTAATACTAACTCTTTGGTCTATATGTGGCGGCTCAGCACAAACTCCTCCAGGTAGTCACCGCAAGCAAAGACTCACCGAGAATGGTTTTCGATTAATTAAGTCAAGCACACTCTCGGTCACCCTCACATGCAAAGGGGATTCACGGCTGAATTGGCACCGAGTAGATGCGGTAGTAAGTGGGTCTCGATCACACATAGAATGGGAACCGACGCCAGATTTTCCCGCCAATTTCGTGTCACACGCCACATGCGGAGATAATTGGCGGCACTTTCAGATCATTCGCCGCCGAGGTCGAACGCCTTTGGGGGCCCCGACATCAGCCGCAACCGGCTGCAGCCTTCCTCGACGCCAACGCCAAGTACATCGACGCTCAGGACTGCTTGGGGATCAGGACCCCAAAGTGATGAACCCTCAAAAAATAAAACACGAACACGCCAACATGGAGCTTCGAGAAAGAAAGTTCAAAGGAGCCGGGAGCGACAAAACAACGAAGGACTCCCCGTCCTCACCAGACAGTGGCATCGAGTCCTGCACTCTGCCAGACGCTACCGCGCAAGATTAATACCTTTCTGGGGCAACCATCCCCACACGTGTTTCATTCAAGCCGAGAGAATGCTAACAATGAACGGCATCGACAGCCAAAAGTTCTTCCTCGCCCTGTGCGCCCTTGATACCAATACAATCGACGAGCTGGTCGACGTCTTGGCCAGCCCACCAGCACCAGACAAATGACAGGACGCTTAAGGAAAGTATCCTTTATCGCACAACCGACTCCGAAGAGAAGAGACTCCTACCACAAAACGCCCAAAACACCCTAATAGTACGATAAAACGGGTACAAATGTGTATCAACACTAGCGGCAGCCACTTGGCGGATATCATCTTTTCCACTTAACAGAAAAAATTATACGGGCCCAAATAAAGATTTCCATCACTCAAAATTATTTGTTTTTATTTCGTAATTCGAAAACAAGATTGGATGATTAATTTTGCGCCACCTTGTACAATTTAGAGTGCTTGTGGCTGGCAGTAAGTTATTTAAGAAAAATAACTGTAAATAGGGCAGCATTTAGTCTTAAGTGAATAATGTAATTATTTTAAATTAATATTTTTATTAAATAATTGCGAAATTTAATGAGAAGAGAAATGCATGGCTGCTCGATCACTTGAGGATCTTCAATTACATTCGTTTCATTTTATTATCTATCCGCGTGATTCTGTTTGTCATCATCATTATCACATGTTCTTATAAACGAAGTTATTTTAACAGGACCACGCTGTATCTAGCACCCTTATTGTTTACCACAGCATATGTTATACAAAAGTAACTATAGTGTGAAAAATCGTTTCGTTTTCTGCGCACATGTTCCCTTCTGGGACGGGATATGTTAAGGAAAAACATTTTGAATACGATTTGAATGGAATGAAAATGTGCCATTGAAACGTCGGAAAATATTGTTTTTGGATATGATATGATTGTAATTAGGGGATTAAGGACATGAATTTGGAATTTGCGTATTAATTGAGTTGGAAAAGGTCAGGCGTGGGGGTGGCAGCGGGGGGGGGGGGGGGGGGTCGTGGAAATTATAATTGTTAATCATGTAACATTTTCACAATTATGAAATTTACAACCTTATGCACACACCAACACACCCCCGACTCCATCTGAGATTTGCGGCTTGAGTTTTCACTTCGATGTTTACTTCAGGACGGAATCCCTTTTTTCTAGTCTTCGAGAAGAACTCTCACTCTTTTACTCTATCCTAATCCAGTCCGCTGAAAAGATACGGAATCATCTTCTATACAGCAAACATTTCATTTCGAGCCTTCAATCGATCGCTGTCTGTGGGACAGAATATACGATTAGGATCGTGTTGGATTTTCACATGTTGGTAGTGTTTCTTTTTTGTAATAATATTCTGCTGTGTGATTTATGATCATCTCTTCGCTCGCAGTTTTTGCTTTCGAATACTGCGGCGATATCTCGTTTTAACTTTCAGTGTAAAAATGCATAGTCGATTGTGTACCGCAGTATAGAATGCGTATATATTATTCTTAAGGGGATGTTCTCATCAGGAAGTTTTAAAAAATCGATTTTTTTTTTTCATTTTTTAATATTTTTCACTAAAAGTTTTTTTTTAAATCTATATCTAAATACTTAATAAATTTGTGTATAAAATTTGACATTGATATTTGCTTCCGTCTTTAAGAGAAAAATTCAACAAAACCACGTCATTTTTGGGTCTCTAGATGAGAACCTCTGCGTAATGGATTTTTAAAATTGTAGTCCTATTGGGAAAAGTTCGGGGAGTAAAAAACCAGTCGATGCGGATGTCAAGCGAGGATTGTAAAATTAGTTTGGGATTTCCCAGGCCAGTTAGCATCCGGTGATAATGCGTTCTTGGTCATTATACTTATCCATCGTTTGGTTTATCATCATGGTTATGACGAGTGGGTGTTGAGTACGAGGGTGTACGCCTCCTTTGTTGGGCGAAAGGGCGAAAGCTGTAGTGATTTTCCCTTTTTGTGGGAAGATTCGTGGTGTCGTCAAAGCATTCCCTACCCAGCAACGTATTCACGAAGATGTTGTGTATTGGCCCAATTGTAAAAGAGACTTTATCAATCCACGTGGGTCTGTGTTTGGTTGGGAGGTACGCGAATACTACTCTACTGCTTCTCCGTGTCATTTGCCAGATTTGTAGGTGTTACCAGCGGTGTCGGTGGTATTTCTGGTGTTTTCAAGATGTCCTTTTCAGTACGGTGGCTGTGGGATATCTGTTGCGTATGAGTTTATTGTGGAGGATGAGAAGTGTTTCACCGGGAGATTCTTGCAGCTGATTTGTTGTTTTGAGACTACAAACATGGCTTTTTAGGAGCTAATTCAACAACTTCTTTGAGGTAATAAGGCTTCAGTTTTTTTTACACATACAGGGAACGGTTCTTTGTCGAAAACACTCAACCACTAGTTTAGCTTAGGACTCCAAATAGGCCATTGTACGGGAGTTCGAGCTTTCTCACCTTGTCCATCTTGACGGAGAAATAAAGCGGATAAATAACAATTGTCCTGTTGCGTAGTCAGTAGTGCTGCCCTGATCTACGTTTGCGTTCGGGTAGATCAATCACTGACTGCAGCTGGTGGTGCGGTGGGCCTGTGGTGGTTACGTTTATTTGCCAACGTATGGCACGGCTTCATGTTATTCCCCGACACTAGATCAACGATATTGTCGCCAAGAGAAGAGTAAAACAAAATCCACAGTTGACGAAAACACGGGTAGTTCCTGGTTTATTGTTGACGTTCCTTATTTTTAAATTTCTTTCGTTTTACAGTATATTGTTGTTGAATATTGAGTTTAAGTAACCTCCAGGAAAATAAAATATGTTGTTGTTGAATATTGAATTTAAGTATCCTCCAAGGAAATAACTACTGTCTGAATAACAATTGTTTAATTAACACTCGGACTCCTTATTAGACTCAAGCGACGTGACTTTCCGCGACAGTGGATGAGATGCGACTCTATTAGCCGCAGCTCGTCTAAACACTTTAATGTGGTGATGTGACTCGGGCACGTGTCGCTACTTGAACGGTTGAAATCTAACTGACTCGACTCTGACGGGAAGTAAGAAAAAGAAAAGGGAAATTTATTACTGGTGCACACTAGCCAGCCGATGTGATTGCGCTCTCTCTTGTGCGCTTTTCGTTTCCCCATGCGCACCGGGGTGAACAAGCGCTGGCGCATTCGTTGCGCGCCGATGTGCGCAGAGCGGAGGAAAAACACAAAGCGAGGAGCGCAATAACTCGGGTGGATCTGGCTTGGTGTGCGTGTGGTATTGCGGCCTCCGAGGTGTTTCACACTGGGGTAGTGTGGTGTGGTGATTATCCCCGAGGCGCATGGCTATAGCAAGGAAGAAATGCAGAGGAGAGGAAAATGTGTTTTACCCTATTCACCTGGGTAAAGAGATGTTTGATCCCCAGCGAATGGAGGAACTGGGAAAAGGCCAAGTAACGCTAGAGAAATATTATCGGGTGATTCGATCGAATGTTTGATAATTTTCCCAAGCGGTTCTGCGATGATGCGACAACTTCGTCCGACTGGATTTGGTTGTCGCTAATCGACATGCACAAGAGTTGCCGTATGGCGAAAAAGGGAAGCTAAATTCTTTTATGCGTTGTCCGCATGGGAAATGAGTTTAGCTATGCTCCCTTGGAGGTAACATTCTTTGCAGGTGAACAGGTAAGTAGGGGGGAATGGGGTTGGTTTGACACGCTGTAAGGCGGTCGAAATTGGCTGGGATTGGCCGGGAATGGTGGGTGGTTCTCCGTGTAGTTTAGAGAAACCCCCACAGGCCCGCATCCGTAAAATTTTTTCTGAGAGAAAACCATATGACAACTCTGTTGCCGATACACCTAGCTCCTCTTTAATATTCGTCACTATTATCAATTAATTTACAAAAAAAAAAGGAAACAAGAAATAGTTCATTGCTCACACAATCAATAAACAAAGATACAGACATTTATGAAACTATCGAAATACCGATAACCACTTTAACTAAATATAAATATTGAGTCATTAAACCCATCCCATTAGAGAATTTTTTAAAGAATTATTTTGGAGTTTGAACACGTTCACTCTGTAGAATGATGAAACATGAAACTTGATGAATAGCTATATGTGACCTTCTCCTTCATCATCATCATCGGCAATACAACCCGGAACCGGTCTTGGCCTTATTTAGCAAGTCCTATTGTTAAATTTTCCATAATGATTTGTTTTTTCCGGGCAAGGTCATTAGTCTTGCGCCAGAGGCTCCCCGATGGGGAATCGAACCCCGGTCTCACGCGTGACAGGCGGGTATACTAACCACTATACCATCGAGGAGCCCGACCTTCTCCTTAGTTCTTGTTAAAAAACACAGATTTACACAATTTCTGAACGAACGACATTAAATTGATGTTAAAAATGAACTCCCAAAAATGGGGAAAACGGACAAAATGAAATCTTTTTCCAATCCAATTTCATATTTCCTGTGTTAAAAAATTGCTCAACAAGAGATTTAAAGTGCATGTCGAAGTTACTGCTAATACGGGTCCCATCTAGAGCATCTGTCGCTCATTATATCAACCGCCAGTTCATAGTGATTCCGCAAAATATTTAGACCCCAACACTATTATTTGACAGTGTAGATTCCGCAATTCACTAAACTGTCCCATAATTTCCGCATGACTTACAAAAGCGAAGGATTCCAAAGCAAATAGAGAATGGCTTTGGTCGAACTGTTGAACCTTAAATGTATGTTGGCCTCGAAAATACATATCCTTGTTCATTTATTAGAATACCGAAACATAGTTTGTGAATTTTAATAAGGATCTTCTTGTTGGGCCGCCATCTGTGTGCTGAGCAAGGTTTATCTAAAGCATCCTCGTAAATAAAGTCAAATAAATGTGGATGAGTCGAAAGCCCTTGTTTGTTTAGGAGTGTCATTGATTGTGTGAGCAAACAATGGCTTCCTTGTCCCCATAATGCTTGAATTTACTGAAGGGAGTAAAGGAGATGCTATAGAATAAAAGGAACTGGCTGTAGAGGATGATATTTACGAATGATACCGAAGTCTTTCAAAGCAGTGCCATTTATTTTTACGCGAGTGAGCAACAGGTTATCATTGTATACAAAACTGCGCCATGTTATTATTAATAAGTAATTTTAAAATGTAGATCAATAAAGTTAACATGTATAGAGTCTAATATCTGAGGTTATTGGCCCTGTACATTTAAGTTACAATATAATTATACCGATATTTACAAACTTATACATGTTTTCAATATTATCGTGGCTAGAAGCTTCAAGAGTTTTATAAAGGTTCCGAAACAAATGTTCTTTTATATTTTTTAAGTGAAGGCAGTTTTTCAGTTTATGTATGGTGTCGGTATTGTATTGTATCTTTGGTAGATTGGGGTTCTGTCAACTACACTCATTATTATTTATATATGAAATCCTTTCTTGTCGTCCTCAATAAAAATGGGTTGTCTGTTCGCGCAATTTATAGAACACTTCATGATTTCTATGGCGCAGAAGTACAGAAAAATGCTCGGCTTGGTGTGGCTTATACGCAGATGCCATCATCGGACTGTAGCGATTCTAACAGATACACACACAATTCACAAGCAAAAATAGTGAAGAACACCGAACGAAAAATCGAATAAGAAAAATACATCAGAATCGTATACCAAGCGATAAATAAAAAATAATTCACACCAGTGGAATATAGTCGAGTTTGGAAATCAAATTCTAAACACGGTCAGTAGCCTGGTGTGTAACGCTTACGTACAATTTTTTTCGTGATTCGAGCTGTCATAGCGTCAGTTCGAATCACACGATCTTCTTCACTATTATTTCAAACGCTATAGGACCATTGGCTTTGAATGGCTGTAATTGCTTGTGGCGGTTCCGCCAAACCCCACGGTTCGCTTTCCTAAAAAACACCCATTCCTACAACCCAGTCTACATAAGCTTTCGCTAATGCAATCGCATTAGCATCTTAAATGCTTCACGCATTAAATAGATTAATCTATAACCTAAAAGTACCTGTAAGAGATTGGCGCAAGGCTAATAGCCTTGCCCGGAAAAACAAATTATTATGGAAAATTTAACAAGCCTCGGGACTTGCTAAAAAAGGCCAAGACCGGATCCCGGTTGTAGTGCCGAATGATGATGATGACCTTTAAGAGAATTCTTACCTGCACTCATTTATTTGAATTCAAAATTCCTCTTAAGAATTCTGTTGCAAACAGCATATCCCTGGAAAAGAAAACTTATCGGTTGACATATCATGTAACCATCCCAGCCAGGGATAATTATCATTGCGTCGCCTATTGCCAGCCTCATTCATGTGTAAAACAAATCCTCTTTCATACACGTTGGATGGCGACCTACACCCAAGGGACCGAAGCAAATATACGCATCTCGCGTCTTAAACTATAAATTAAATCATACAGCATGGGCAAATGCAAATAGGTATGGTATGCTTACCTTTGTCAACGATGCTATGAACACCAATTCCCTGTGAATACGCTAAAACCAATTAGCACCATGTGCATGGGAATTGTGGCTATCGTTACAGCTGCAATGCACAGCTTAGACAATGATCTACCCGACCCCCTCGTCTTGTTATATATCAGGATCTGCTTTTCATCAGCAGCGGCAAGAGCAAACAGAAAACCAATTATCATCCAAGGCGATTCGTTTTGTTTGCTTTACCGAATTGGCATCCCATGAATACACTCTATGTCCTTTTCTTTGTTTAGTTTCTTTCCCATTGCTTTGATCCAGTGTACACACATACAAGTGTACTGTGGCGATCTTCTCTATGAGATCTGTTGGTTACCCCAAAGAGAAACTTTATGTCTCTCTCGGAACAGGAAATGCACCCTTAATTTAAGAGAGCCAATTTCACTGGCTGAATTTCTTTTAACAACGATTGAATATCGTGGAGTCCCACTAACGGTTGCACATCGCTGGTTCGCGTTTCCCCCTTAATAGAGTGAGCAAGGGGTGCATACCCGAGTGCACCCTCAGATTCGAAGTCGGACGCCGGCAATTACATAACTTTTGAAACTGTGTAACTTAATTTAACAATAGTTTTGTGAAAATTTATAAACCATTTGCAAATGGCATTAACTGTCGAGTGTCAAAATTTACCGGTTTACACAAAATAAAAATCACCAATACAACATCTCAGTGCGTTTTAATGTGTTTTCCTTCCTCTCGGGCGTACGGCGTTAGTCTTTCTTTTGCCTCCCATTCCTGTTTATTCGGCGAACAATTACTTAGTGAACAATAGTGATGATGGGGAAGAAGTGAACCGTGTGCCCGTGTCCGGCATAATACTTCTCCTCCCCACAGGCCCTTCGTGCATCACACGCGGATTTTCACTGCCCCAGAAACGAAGATTTTGCTTATTGAGGAAACCGCTTAAGTGGAAATGCACCTCGTCGCTCATCATGATTTTCGAAACAAAATTGTCCACTTCGTTGTTGAGATTAAGGATGGCTTGGCAGAAATTCACACACGCTCCATTACTTGTCTGTTTGTATACTGCAGCTCTCTAGTTCACAAATGTCAAATATGATTTATGTACGACGCCATTTGCAAAAATTATAAAATCTTCCGATAGGGTGATTAGTTTTGCGCCGCCATGTACAATGTCTCTTTGTTTTGTTTTGCCTTTCGTCGTACAATATTGCCTCAAATAACATTTAATATATACATATATAATATGTATATATTATTTATTTTTCTTAATTAACGTACTGGAATTCACAAGCACTCTTAATTATACAATGTCATTTTCTTTTGTTTTGCCTTTTGGCATACAATGTTTTCTCACTTAACATTTAATATCATATATATATATATATATATATATATATATATATCATCATCATCATCGGCACTACAACCGGGAACCGGTCTTGGCCTCATTTAGCAGGTCCTGAGGCTTGTTAAATTTTCCATAATGATTTGGTTTTTTTTTCCGGGCAAGTTCATTAGTCTTGCGCCGGAGGCTCCCCGATGGGGAAACGAACCCCGGTCTAACGTGTGACAGACGGGTATACTAACCACTATACTATCGAGGAGCTATATATATATATATATATATATATATGTATATATATATATATAAAGACTGCATTCCGGCAACGCTAATGCTATAATATATATATAATGACCCCGTTCAGGGATGATCCGGCCATGTTGTTGTCTTGTACCTCTCTGATGACAAACTCGAGCACAAGGTTAAAAAGAAATGGTGAGTGGGCATCCCCTTGTTTTAGTCCGTCGCGGATTTCAAATGGTTCTGAGAGGTGGTTTTCTATTCTAAGTCGCCCTTTGTTTTCGTTCATGCAAATTTGAATGAGGGCGGCATATTTTTTCGGGATTACCAGCTCAACTACAATATGGTAGAGTCTTTGCCTTGCGACTGAGTCGTAGGCTTTTTTGAAGTCAACGAACTGTTGGTGAACCGTCTCTCCGTATTCCCGTTTCTTTTCCAGCAGTTGCCTTACTGTAAACATTTGGTCGCTTGTTGACCGGTTCCTACGGAATCCGGATTGATAGTCTCCCAGTATTTCTTCTGCGTACAGTGTGATACTCGCCAGTATGACATTAAGGACGCGGGTACCCGAGGACAAATAAAGAGATCAGAAGATCTGAAAAAATATAATATTCCAGTATTTCTTCCGCGTACGGTGCGGTTCTCACCAGTATGACATTTGTTAGTACTTTGTATGTGGTTGGGAGCAATGATACTCCCCTGTAGTTTTCACAGTCAGATCTGTCACCCACAACTATTGAGGTTTTCCATTCTTCCGGAGTGACTCCCATATTGTTTTGACGAGTTGGTCGATCTTTCGAGTGATTGCCTCTTCTCCATTCTTCATAAGCTCTGCCGGTATGCAGTCGACTCCGGGATCCTTGTTGGTTTCCAGTCGATTTCTTGCGTCTACAACTTCGTTGAAAGAGGGCTCTGGGATCTGAGGCTCGGCTGTATGTATGTCTGTTGCGTTTATTTGCGGTTTATGGGTGCGCACATTGAGAAGGTTTTCAAAGAACTGCTTTCATCTTGTTACGATATTGTTTACGTCTGTGACCAGACAGCCGTTTCCGTTTCGAATTATTTTGGCTCTCCCTCCGTATCCATTCCTAATTGAGTTCATGCCGGCATACCTGTGATGTTTTTTGCTCTGGCATTTTCTAAGATTTTTTCGATCCCAGTCTTCTCCCTTTCGCCTTTTTGCGTTTGAAAAGTCTCATTGTATCTTTCCGAATCGTCGCGTATCTTTCTGCGTTGACTTCATCATATCTTTGTAAGTGGACCACTCTGAGGCATTTACGTTGTTCGATCTTCCCCCTGCACTCATCTCCAAACCAAGGTTTGGACTTAATTGATTTCTTAAATCCAATACCTTTTGGGCTGTTTGCTTGATTGTGTCTCTGATCGATGCCCATCTAGTGTCCACATTATTGCTGTCCTCTTCCTCACTACTCCCATTCTCTAGGATGCTAAATTTATTCGTTAGTGCGTCTTGATATTCAGCCCTTTTACGCAGGTCTTTTAGTTTATCAATGTCGAACTTTTTGCTCGTCTCCCTTGACTGCCCATGTGGGTTTGCTGTGAGCCGACTCCCAATTTTGCCCATCACTAGAAGATGGCCGGAGTCGCAATTTGCTTCTCTATATGATCGTCTGTCAGGACGTTCGAGTGGTGTTTTGGCGGTTTCTTTCAAATTCGCTCGTAAGTATTCCGCCGAACACTGTACGCACACCAGGAAGAACACACCTAGCGGAAACGGCACAAATAAAACACGAAAACCGTTTTTTTTTCTTATTTACACGGTGACTGTTTATTAATTCACAAAAAAAACTTATTTTTGCACTGATCGTGGTGAATACATCAGTTAATTATTTTGCAATTTAAGCACGCGACGACTCGACTTCTTGAACAATTCGATTCTCTACTTCGTTCGGTGATCTCTGCGTTAGAGATCCGCGTGGTTTGACGGTCAAAATCTCTGTGTCCTTCTTGACGATTCAAATCTCTCTTCCAACCTATCGGATACTCTTTTTCCAGTATCTGTGTGTTTTGTATCTGCAGTTGTGCAGACACAATTTCCTGTAAGGAAAAAATTCTCACGCATACATGTGGAAGCTTCACCGTCGTGGTTGACGGTGGATTCTATTCCCACGCTGCTTGGTTAGGTCGACCATCTGGTGTTGACGATCGCCTGGACGTCTAGTCCGCTGGTATCTATTGGATTTGAAATCCAAGAGAGTTTTTCACATGGTGTGAAAAACAAACATTCCGCTGATGAATTTCTGCTTGGCGGACAGTGGCAACGGCGCAATGCTGTGCCGTATTTATTTATTGCAGCTGGCCTTCGTAAAACTCCAAACAAAGTATTGTTTGGAGTTACGTGGTGCTTGGTTTTTCGCGCCATCTGTGTGTTTACGAGGCTAAGGAATGCGGTCCTTTGTTTGCGGTGAATATTTGGGTGATCTAATGTTTAGATCAACCGCACCACGTCCGTTGGTCGGTTAATTGTTTTAATTGTAATTCCCTGCATCTCGTGCAGATGTTCAGGGTTGCCGACTTGTGGTGCTGGCATTCACTTAGCTTGCGATTGCACACGTCGAAGGATGCATGAATGTTTCTCCTTGTTTCAGGTCGTAGGTTTGGAGCGTTTAGCTCGGTATTAGAGGCTTTGGGGACGTTAAGTTCCTTGCCTTCTGGTGTCGACTCAACGTTGGGTTACTGGCGGCCCCCGCTGGGCTTGGGATGGCGTCTGTGGACGTGATGTTGTCCAGGTAAGTGCGTTACCTCAAGTTGGTCTGGACTTTTTCCTGTGGGGAATTTGTACGTTCGCCACAGGACTCCCCCCCCCAGTGACGTAGTCACGATAAGGAAAAGGTAGGAGTATGGAGGGTGCTGTTAAAGGTCGGAGAGTGCTCCTTTCCATCGTGGTCGGTGTTTAGGCGGTAAAGGAGCGAAAGCAATCGCGTTTGTTGTTTCCTTGTGGGTGTTAGTCGCGCTTTCGTTGTTGGTGGTTTCGGTTAGTGGTTGCCGTAAGTTGAGAATCCTCGCGGCGTCTTCTTGGGCGCGCAGATCTCGAGCGCGTTGCCGCGTTATCGGTCCGTGCAGGATATCCGATGCCCCACGAGCAACCATTTCGCGAGGGTTAGGTTGATTCTCAACTCTTACCGTGCCTGGTGTTTCCTGGGAGTGTGGTGGGTGGTACACTGGGCGGGTTTCGGCTGCCGCCAACGGTTGATGGTGTACCTCTCCTGGCACGGTATCTGGCGGTAGTTTCAGGTGGCACGGCTTCAATCTCTCGACACTGACGGTGTACGGCTTTCCGTCGATGTCTACGGATAAAACTCGGTCGTTTATTCGCTCCAGCACCTTGTATGGCCCTTCGTAGGGCGGTTCTAGAGGTTTCCTAACTTTGTCCACCCTGATGAAGACGTGCGTGCAGCTGTCCATATCTGGGTGAACAAATAACCTCTTGGAACCGTGTCTGGCGACCGGCGTTGCCCTGACCTTACGCATGAGTCTGCGTAGGTTTTCCAAATTTGGCAACTGTTCGAGCGGTGGTTCTCCATCGGCGAAGAACTCTCCTGGGAGGCGCAGATTGGTTCCGTACGTCAGATCTGCTGCTGAGGCTCCCAGGTCTTCTTTTATGCTTGTGCGCAAGCCTAAAAGAACTGTTGGTAGTGCGTCCAGCCATTGATTGTCGTCATGACACATCAGTGAGGCTTTAAGAGAGCGATGCCAACGTTCGATCATCCCATTGGACTGTGGGTGATAGGCTGTTGTGTGGCTTTGCTGGCAGCCGAGTAGATCGGTCAGCTGCTTGAAAATCGCCGCCTCGAACTGTGGTCCTCGATCGGCTGTGAGGGTAGCTGGGACGCCGAAACGTGTGACCCAAGTCGAATAGAATGCTTTGGCTACATTCTCTGCGGTCACTGTTCGTAGTGGCACTGCTTCTGGCCACCGAGTGAAACGATCGATCATCGTCAGGAGGTACAGGTAACCTCTCGACGGCGTAAGCGGTCCCACAATGTCGATGTGAACATGGGCAAATCGTGCCTCGGGGAGCTTAAACTGTCCTGGGTGGAGCACATTGTGTCGATCGACTTTGCAACGCTGACATTGCAAACAAGTTCGTGCCCATTTTGTTATGTCTTTGGCCATATGTGGCCAGACAAATTTGCGTCGGACTGCGGCAATGGTTGCGCGTCCGCTTGGGTGAGCTGGGTTGTGGAATGTTTCGTACACATTTTTTCGCAGATTTTCTGGGATGTAGGGTCGAGCTGTCCCTGTCGAAACATCGCACCAGACTTCATCGTTTGAGTCGTTGAAAGGGAGTTTACGCAAAACTAGTGCTGTCTCCGCTTTCAGTAGTGACTCGAGTTGATGGTCATCTTCTTGTGCTTGTACCAAGTCGGCACCATCGATTTGCGCACGGAGTTTAATTGCATCGATACGCGAAAAGGCGTCTGCAATTACATTGTCTGCACCTGGGACATATTCGATTCGGGTGGTGAATTGCCCGATGAAATCCAGGTGCCGTTCTTGTCGCGGGGTTGAACTTCCCGCTTTCTTTTGGAAGGCATACGTCAGTGGTTTGTGGTCGGTTTTTACCGTCAACTGACGTCCCTCAATCATGTGCCGGAAGTACTTTATTGCGCTGTAAATCGCTAGTAACTCCCTGTCATAAGCACTGTATCGTCGCTGGGTTGGGTTCAACTTTTTCGAGAAGAAACCTAGCGGTTCCCATTTGCCGTCGCACTCTTGTTCGAGTACGGCCCCAATTGCAGTGTCGGACGCGTCGCACTGTAAGGCCAATGGGGCTCCTTCGACGGGATGTCGAAGTAACGTTGCATTCGCCAGCTGTTCTTTTGAGGCGCGAAATGCTTGATCAGCTGACTCGGTCCACTTAATTGGTCGCTTATCGTTGCGTTTGGCTCCTACTAGATATTCGTTGAGAGGAGCCTGGACCTGTGCGGCGTTTCGGAGTGTTGGGCGATAGAAGTTCAGCATGCCCAAATAACGCCTTAATTCTCGCACGTTCGTGGGGCGAGGAAATTGCATTAATGCATCCACCCTGTCTTGTAATGGGCGGACTCCTTGGCCGTTAATGCAGTAGCCAAGGTACTTGACTTCCGCCTCTCCGAGGTGGCACTTGCCTGGGTTGATTACCAGGCCGAAATCTCGGAGGCGTTCGAACACCTGCTTCAAGTGGGCGCGATGTTCTGTCATAGTTTTCGATGCTATGAGTATATCGTCGATATACGCATAGCAGAAGTCAAGTCCGCGGAGAGCTGAGTCAATGTAGCGCTGGAACGTTTGCGCTGCATTTCGAAGACCGAACGTCATCACGTTGAACTCGAACAGTCCAAAAGGTGTAGTTACCGCGGTTTTGGGGATGTCTTCGGGAGCCACCGGGATTTGGTGGTATGCCCTCGTGAGATCGAGGGTCGAAAAGATTTCGCAACCCTGCAGCTTATAGGAGAAATCGTGCAGGTTTGCTATCGGATACCGATCGGGTGTCGTCACCGCGTTCAGCATTCGGTAATCACCGCATGGACGCCACTCGCCGTTGCTCTTTTTGACGAGATGGAGTGGGCTCGCCCAAGGGCTATCGGATGGCTGGCAGATTCCTAAGTCGAGCATATACTCGAATTCTGCACGAGCCTCACGCAATTTTTCGGGAGCCAATCTGCGCGGGCGTTGGCTCACTGGGGGGCCGCGCGTTTCAATGTGATGAAAAACGCCGGCTTTTGCGCGTCGGGGATTACTAAGCGGAACTGTAATGTCCGCAAATTCGCGCAACAGATCGCTGAATGGACCGTTTGCGGTTGTGCACGTTAACGTCACTGCCTTTCCCGCCTTTGCGTTTACTGGCTGAGAAAGAGACGTTAACGGGTCCATCAGTCTATTACGTGCTACGTCCACTACTAGTTTATAGTGTCGCAGCAAGTCCGACACTATTAGAGGATCGGTGACATCGGCTACTACGAAGTACCATCGAATTGGTCGACGTAGGCCTATTTTTAGTGTCATTAACTTCCTACCGTATGTCTTGATAGGGGTATTGTTCGCGGCGAACAATTTCAATTCATCCGGCAACCGAGTGGCAGGTGCGTACGAGCGAGGAAGAACGGAAATATCCGCACCTGTGTCAATTATGAAGTCCATGTTTAATTTTGAGTCATAAATTGACAAGCGACTTATTTGGGGATTGCCGGCCGTTTGCGCTTTTTCGTCGGTCGGCAGTTCTAGTTTAAAGAACTAGCCGGTAATGCTGGGTTTTGTGTCCAGTTGCAGGGCTGCCTGCAATTCCTGGCCTGCGCTCCAAATCGATGATGATAATAACACCTGCCAAAGGTGTTCTCATTGTTTGGCGTGCGTGGTCTGCTATGCTGACGCCTTGAATTGTTTCGCGACCTGTCTCGGCGTCGCGATCTGTCACGGCCAGCCCGAAAATTGTTTCCCATGCTGAGATTATTTAGCTGCGTTTGCATTTGCCTAATTTGCACTCTCAAGTCTTCGAGTTCGCTTGGGTGCGTCGCATGGGTATATGTAACCGTGGGGGTTCGTGGCTGGGGCTGGGGTGGAATTTGGACGTGCGTCGCCGCCAGTGGAAGCTGGAGATCCGATCGGGATCTATCTGTGGCCATGACTGCCTCGGCGTGTCGCGCTAATTCGTCGAGGCCAGATTCGGCTAAAGGCGCGACGATTGCCTGAACGTATTCTGGCAAAGACTCTCTGAATATAGCCGTTAAGGCTGTTTCGGACATGTCCGTGCCGGCCAGTGCACGGAAATAAGCGGCGCGCTGGGATGGTCGCATCCCAGAGGTGTCGGCCGATCGTAACAAACGTCGCAAGCGATTTTGTGGCGATTCCATATAGGCATTAATCACCATCTCCTTGAATGCTGTATATGGTTGTGGAGATGGCGTTTTAATCAGATGCTTCGCATAAGGGAGCAAGACAGGGTCTAAATCGCGGGTGGCTAGGAGAAATTTCTCCTGTTCGCCGGTGATGCCTTCGCAGGCAAACGTTTGTTCGGCGTAACCGAACCAAAAGTCTGGGTCATCGGACGTGAAGTCCGGTAATTTAATGTATCGATTCGAACGATGGTCCGCTTGTGTTGCAATATTAACTTCTTGACGGAGGGCTGCGGCCTGCGACGTCGTTGGGGAAGCTTCGGCATTGTTAGCCATTGTAGCTTTGAAAATTGTGGATTGCGACCTGGTCGTTATCGTTGACTTCGGGAGATTTCGCGTCGATTTTCTCTGTGAGGGAGCGATTACGTTTCCCCTCAACGTTTTTACTTTCTGGGTCGCCGCCTGCAACCTCGTGGTTGTCATTAATTTCCAGGGGTTTCGCCCTGTAACTCGGTCGCTCGATGCGCGAGTTTTCCTTTAAATTAGTGGACGCGGCGAAACAACCTGCTGGGTCCAAAGATGGAGTCAGGGAAAAGGCCTAGCACAAAAGGATGCTATCTGATTTCCAAAGATGATACAAGGATGGGCCTACACCAGCGGATATTTTGGGTAATTCGACGGTGTTAGTGACGGACAAGAGAAAGCTTTCAGTCTGGAAGAGGTCAAGAAGTACGAGGAGGTGAGGACTATCGAAGTTTTTTCGCGGATGCGCAACTGTTTCTTCGTTGCCTTTATTTCGGGGGATTAATTTCCCTTGTATTTCGCGGTCGTCACGAAAGGAGAAAAACGAGAAAAAAATTTGTCGAGTGTGTCGTCGTTTCGCGTGTGCTTCAGGCTCTGAAGGAGCTTACAAATTTCACTTCTGGCTCAGTAGGAGCTTTGTAATTTTCTTACAATTAAGTTTTCTTTTAATGTCGTATCTACAAGTGTGGCATAAATCTTATTGCAAAGTGACTCAGAAGGATCTTACAAAAAATTTTATTTTGAATATTGTATATGTATCTGAGCTTCCTTAATTGCAGTTTACTAATAATTATTCGGTGTTGCGTTTAAGCACACAAAAAAAAAAATTTTCTTTTTTTCCTTTTTTTTTTTTTTTTTTTTTTTTTTTTTTTTTTAAACAAAAAAATATTTGTAATTGATTTATTGACTTAAATGTATTTCTTAGTTGTTGTTTGTTTGTAAATTTGTGCGTACGTTTGTTTTAAATTTTTGCTCGGAAGGAGCTTACACTGGCAATTGCAAAGGAATAAATGTTTTACTATCTATTTGAACACAATACAAGAACAGGAAGAAGAAAAAAAAAAAACAATATGCAAAGAAGAAAATTGCTTTTTGTAACTTACTTTTAAAGTTAAATTTCGCTCGGAAGGAGCTTTAAACATTTATCCTTTTCAGCTCTGAAGGAGCTTAATCAATTTATACTGAATTTCTGTTTACGACTTAGAAGGAACTTTAAAAACTTTTATACACTGGAGGCACACACAAAAGGAATCAATTATATATAAAAAAAAGAAATGTATATAAAAAAAATTTTTATATTAAAAAAACTTGCGGTTTATCCGGAGATGTCCTTCGTTCGTGGGCGTCGTGATGAGTCCTTATATTACGTCCGCAGGTGAGTTACAGCCCGGTGGGCACTTAAAACTGTGGGTGGTCGGGTCACTTTCACTGGGCTAGCACTCCTCACTGTCTATTTTCGGCACTGGATTAGTGTTGAGTTTACTATTTTTTTTTTTTTTTTCCGCGTGTGATTGCTATATAATTGTTACGAGCGTGTTCTTTTGTTTCGCGACACTGTCTGCTTTCGGGCGTGTTCACGTTTTATTTTTCGCGCGTGTTCTTTTACTAGCGAGTTCACTTTTTAAAAATTGTTTTTGGCGTGTTCGCGCGTCGGGCTGTCACCAGTTTGGCGGTTTCTTTCAAATTCGCTCGTAAGTATTCCGCCGAACACTGTACGCACACCAGGAAGAACACACCTAGCGGAAACGGCACAAATAAAACACGAAAACTGTTTTTTTTCTTATTTACACGGTGACTGTTTATTAATTCACAAAAAAAACTTATTTTTGCACTGATCGTGGTGAATACATCAGTTAATTATTTTGCAATTTAAGCACGCGACGACTCGACTTCTTGAACAATTCGATTCTCTACTTCGTGCGGTGATCTCTGCGTTAGAGATCCGCGTGGTTTGACGGTCAAAATCTCTGTGTCCTTCTTGACGATTCAAATCTCTCTTCCAACCTATCGGATACTCTTTTTCCAGTATCTGTGTGTTTTGTATCTGCAGTTGTGCAGACACAATTTCCTGTAAGGAAAAAATTCTCACGCATACATGTGGAAGCTTCACCGTCGTGGTTGACGGTGGATTCTATTCCCACGCTGCTTGGTTACGTCGACCATCTGGTGTTGACGATCGCCTGGACGTCTAGTCCGCTGGTATCTATTGGATTTAAAATCCAAGAGAGTTTTTCACATGGTGTGAAAAACAAACATTCCGCTGATGCATTTCTGCTTGGCGGACAGTGGCAACGGCGCAATGCTGTGCCGTATTTATTTATTGCAGCTGGCCTTCGTAAAACTCCAAACAAAGTATTGTTTGGAGTTACGTGGTGCTTGGTTTTTCGCGCCATCTGGGTGTTTACGAGGCTAAGGAATGCGGTCCTTTGTTTGTGGTGAATATTTGGGTGATCTAATGTTTAGATCAACCGCACCACGTCCGTTGGTCGGTTAATGGTTTTAATTGTAATTCCCTGCATCTCGTGCAGATGTTCAGGGTTGCCGACTTGTGGTGCTGGCATTCACTTAGCTTGCGATTGCACACGTCGAAGGATGCATGAATGTTTCTCCTTGTTTCAGGTCGTAGGTTTGGAGCGTTTAGCTCGGTATTAGAGGCTTTGGGGACGTTAAGTTCCTTGCCTTCTGGTGTCGACTCAACGTTGGGTTACTGGCGGCCCCCGCTGGGCTTGGGATGGCGTCTGTGGACGTGATGTTGTCCAGGTAAGTGCGTTACCTCAAGTTGGTCTGGACTTTTTCCTGTGGGGAATTTGTACGTTCGCAACAGTGTCTTATGTCTATGAGAAAGTGGTCTATTGGTTACGCGTTACGACGTCGGGTGATATCCATGTGGCTTTATAAATTTGCTTGTGCTTGAACACCGTGCTTTTCATTACCAGATCTTTTGACGCTGCGAACGTGATAATTCGAATTCCATTATCATTTGAAACGTCGTGTAGGCTCTCTTTAACTATAGTTGGTTGGAAGATATCTCCCTTTCCAATTATTGTGTTGAGATCCCCGAGAAGGATTTTAACATCGAATGCTAAGATCCCACCGAATACTTCCTCTAGGTTCTCTTAGAAGGTATCCTTCATTTCTTCGTCCGTAGATTCTGTTGGGGCGTGTACGTTTCTAAATACATAATTGGAGCATGGGCCCTGTATTTTTAGCACCGACATTCGGTCATTAATAAACTTCACATCTTTCACATGAGGCGTAATTTTCTTGCTTATGATGAGGCCGGTTCCGAGGTTATGTGTATCGGTACTTCCACACGCCAGTGTAAACCCGTTGGTTTCGATTACTTGATGTGTGAGCCGGATTTCCTTAGGCACGGCGATGTCCATTTTATATGGTTTCGCGTTTTCTACGACCGTCTGTATCACGCTTGATTTATATAACGTTCGAATATTCCACGTGCTGACGCGTATATACCGCTTTGCCCGTTTTTCCCTACGTCTTATTTTTGCCAAGTCGGTGTTTTCTAGATGATTTGTTCCCTTATGGTAGTGTCGGCTCATCACACCTACGCCTACCGGATTTTTTGTGGGATTGTTTTTTGTATATTGATTATTCATTTTTGTTCCCACGAGTCTTGGGGTTTCAAATAGTCCGCCATATCAGAGCCCCGTTTCGATCCTGACTGATTCATTGTAGTTTAAGCCCCTACACTACGTCAAGATTTCTACCAAGCGGGAGGTACATATATATAAACATACATATATGTATATCTATCTATATATATATATATATATATATATATATATATATATATATATATATATATATATATGTATATATATATATACATATATACGTATATAATATATATATAATTTGGCGCAAGTCAAATGACCTTGCCCGGAAAAACAAATTATTATGGAAAATGTAGCAAGCCTTGGGACTAGCTAAATACGGCCAAGGCTGGTTGTAGTGCCGATGATGGTGATTATATATATATATATATATATATATATATATATATATATATATATATATATATATATATATATATATATATATCTTTCGCTCTGCAACTGATTAATGGGTACAACTTTGCTTCCGCCGTTTTGCAATAGTTGGCTGTAGCGGTAAGTGGTAGTTGAAATAAATAGATCATAGATGTCATACAATAAGCTTAGGTATTTGTAAACATAACACCACCGAAATATTAGTCGCTTTGTGTCTGCATCATAAAGTTATTCTCGATTAAACATGTCAGCTTACGAGCCAAATTCTCGTCATTTTCGGGAGGTTTTAATTTTCTGCTTTAATATGAAAAAATCTGCGGCTGAGGCTCATCGAATGCTCTCAAACACCTATGGTGAGGCCGCTATTAGCGAAAGAATGTGCCGAGAGCGGTTTCAACGCCTCAAGAACGGCGATTTTAACGTCGAAGACCAGCATGGCGGTGGAAGAGAGAAGGTTTTCGAAGATGCAGAATTGGAGGCATTACTTGATCAAGACTCGTGTCAAACGCAACAAGAATTGGCAGGATCATTGGGAGTGGCGCAGCAAGCCATTTCAAAACGCCTGGAAGTCATGGGAATGATTCAGAAACAAGGAAATTGGGTGCCGTTCGAGTTGCAGCCGAGAGATGTTGAACGGCGTTTGTGTGATTGGGAACAGCTGCTTGTAAGGCAAAGACGGAAGGGATTTCTGCATCGCATTGTGACTGGGGACGAAAAATGGGTTCATTACGATAATCCCAAGCGCAGAAAATCATGGGATATCCCGGCCATGCTTCCACATCGACGGCCAAACCGAATATCCCCGGTTCCAAGGTCATGCTCAGACGTAGTGTATTATGAGTTGTTAAAACCGCCTGAAACAATCACAGGCGATCGTTATCGAACGCAATTAATGCGTTTGAGCCGAGCATTGAAAGACAAACGGCCGCAATAAAACGAGAGACATGATAAAGTGATTTTACATCATGACAATGCTCGACCCCATGTTGCGAAAGTGGTCAAGACATACTTGGAAACTTAGAAATGGGAAGTCCTACCTCACCCGCCGTATTCTCCAGACGTTGCTCCCTCAGACTATCATTTGTTTCGATCAATGGCACACGGCCTGGCTGACCACCACTTCCGGTTTTATGAAGAAGTAAAAAATTGGATCGATTCGTGGATCGATTCAAAAGATGACCGGCTTTTTCAACGCGGGATTCGTATGCTGCCCGAAAGATGGGAGAAAGTAGTGGCCAGCGATGGACAATACATTGAATCATAAATGTATAACCAGTTTTTTACAATAAAGCCTCGAATTTCGGAAAAAAGCGGCGGAGGCAAAGTTGTACACCTAATATAATAATACCGTTTTTATCACACCAGTTCATCAATGCTTTATTTATAATTTTCTCGAATACCTTCCTGATGTTTGGAAGCAAACAAATCGAGCGAAGGGGTTGCTTCTGTTCTTTTGTGGCGGTTCCGCCAAACCCCACGGCCCACTTAACTGAAAACCCCCCATAACTTCAACCCAATCTTATAAGTTCGCTAATGCAATCGCATTAGCACCTTAAATGCTTCACGCATAAAATTGATCAAGCTTATTTAGCTAAAACCCCCTAGAAGAGAATTCTCACCTTTCATGCCTCTCTTCGCATACAAATTCCCTATAAGAATTCCTTCCTAACTTATCATAAATTCCCTGAAAGAAAATTCATCGCTTCACATATAATACAACCGCATAATCAGGGAATCTTACCCTTGAGTTGGCTTATCCCAGCCTCAACATATGTACAATAAAAACTACCTACATACACATTGTCTGGCGACCACTTTAACCAACGATAAACAGTCCAACGTAGCTGCATATAATTAACACAATAGACGTTGAGACTAATTCCCTAACTCGCACCATGTGTAAACAAAAGAACGCTGCCCTTCAAAGGTTTTCTGGCGATACCATAAACAATCCACATCGTTTGTGATATCCCAAATGCAATTCCCATTTAATGAGTTCCAGCTTATTTATTTAGCTGACCCTAATCACAGACCGATGCATTAGGTCGCTTCCCCTTTGTTCTTTTTCCCTAGCTGTAGGTTTTGTTTATCCTTGCTGAAATGCATCGATAAACACGGTGATGTGTACGAACACACATACACACCACTGCACCAAAAGATCGCATCTCCTTGGTGGCCGCAACCTTAAGAGAACATTTTTCTCTCTCTTTTCCGTTCCTTAACCCTAACCGAGGATGGAATTCAAGTCAGAGTTCTATCTTCGGGGAGTCCTTTACCACCCGCCGACCACCGCGGTCGTGCCACTCCCGATCCCCGGTACGCACGGGGACGCGAAAGTCACCTGCGAGTTGCGTGAGTAACAGTTTAGTGAAATTGTGATCACAAGTTTGTTCATACAAAGTCGTCGGTTCATTACATCGGACGTGTACAGGTGATTTCATTGTCTAATTAGATTAATTTACGACTTCAACCTATAAAATTACAAATCATCCTTCACAATTTTAAAGATAATGACGAATATAACAAAATAAATGCAGGAAAATACTTGGATACATACAAATCAAATAAAGTAAAATATAATAAACAATCAACAGTGTGTTTTAATTTCTATGTGGTGGATGGTGTGTCGTGCAGTTTTGCACAAGTTGGTGGACAGTGTTTATCTTTACTCCCGGTTGTGGACAAACGTGGCGGCGTTTCGTTCTTTTGCTTCGGCGTATTAATCGGTGGAACATTTAGAGGAAGTAGTGGATGGATGGTAGAATCAGGGTCCATGCCATCCCCACACTTTCCCTTTTTGGGGATGGGATGGACTGCGGCGGGGGGGGTGGTTGCGAACATACAGGGCAAAGTCTCTGATTGCTTTCAACCCGGCAAAGGCCAGGACGATTCAATCCAAGTTGACATCCAGTCTCCACGTGACACCCCTGGATAGCTACTTTGACACCCGCCAAGTAGTGAACCAATGCATGCAGCGACATCCTGAGAAAGGTTGGCGCAAGGCTAATAACCAGGCCCGTAAAAAGGCATTATTATGGCAAATTTAACAAGCCTCGGATATGGACCGGATGCACGACGACGACCACGGAAACGAAAATGGCTAAATGATTTAAGGATTTTTTCATGGAACATACGCTCACTATACAGAGCTCGAGCTGCACAGCAGCTAGCCGATGGCCTGTCCGAATATAAGGCTGACATAACAGCATTACAAGAAATAATATGGGCGGGGAGTGGTGTTTTTCAAAGAAAAGAGTATGACATTTATTACAGCTGTCACGCAAAACATCATGTGCTCGGGGTAGGCTTTCTAGTCAGCCAAAAACTGAAGCCTGGCATCATCGGCTTTAATGCAATAAATGAAAGGCTATGCACACTTCGCGCGCGAGGCAAATTTAAGAACATAAGCCTCATAAACGTTCACGGACCTACAGAGGAGTCCCCTGACGACGAAAAAGAAGAATACTATGAGAACGTCGAATTGGCCCTCAATGCCTGCCCAAGATGCGATGTGAAAATCGTTCTTGGTGATTTGAATGTGAAAATAGGTCGGGAGCCGGTTTTCAGGCACTACGCAGGTTCCCATAGTTTGCATGACAACACTAATGACAATGGATTAGGAGTCATCGAATTGGCAGCATCGAAAAACTTGGTCGTTGCGAGTACCAGGTTTCCGCGTAAAGATATCCACAAAGCCACCTGGGTATCACCTGATGGAGCCACTCGCAACCAAATTGACCACGTGCTGATAGATCGCTGCCACTCTTCGAGCCTGATGACGGTACGAACGTACCGAGGTGCCAACGTCGACTCGGATCACTATCTTGTTGGTACAGTTTTCCGAACGCGGATTGCCTTACGGAGACGTATTGGATCCGCGGATCAGGTTCGAATCAACATGGCTGCCTTCCGCAATGAGAACACCAGCAACACCTTTGGCCATGCGTTAACACTCACCCTCGAAGAGCTCGACGGAGGGAGAGTAAGTCCTGGGGCCAGAATGCCGGGCGTAGAAGAGAAATGGACACGCCTTAAGAATACTGTCATTAGTACTGCCAACTCCATCTTAGGCAGTAGTCGTAGAGATCGGAACGGCTGGTTTCATGTTGAGTCAAACTAGCGACTGAACGTAAGAATGCTGCATACCGGGCAATGCAGCAGTCTCATAGGACGCGGGTACGCGAGGATAACTACAAAGAGCTCAGAAGATCTGAAAAAAGACTTAACAGACAAAAGAAAAGTGCCTGGGAAAAAAACCTTGTCTGTGAAATAGAGAAAAGTAGAGAGCGAGGTCCGCACCAGGCGCGGAAGTTCTACCAAATAATCCGCAGTATGACGCGGTACACACCACGCTGCACTTACTGCAAGGATAAAGAGGGTAATCTGATCACCGATCCTGAAGGCATTCTGGAGCGATGGGAAGTGCACTTCAATGAATTGCTAAATGGTCAGCTCACAGAAGAATTGGAGGCTCCACCAATGCAAGACCAAGACCAAATGCTGCCGCCACCAAGCATTGAGGAAACACTAAAAGCCATTAGACAGCTCAAATCAAATAAAGCCCCTGGAGCTGATGGCATACCAGCTGAGCTGATCAAACAAGGAGGGACAGCGTTACATCACGCATCTTATGAGATCATGGTGCACGTATGGGAGCAAGAGAAGATGCCGGAAGATTGGCGTCGTGGTATAATTTGCCCCATACATAAGAATGGAGATATCACACTGTGCAGCAACTATAGGGGTATAACATTGCTGAGTACCGCCTATAAGATACTCTCCACTATCCTACAAGACCGGCTATCCCCATACGCTTGGTCAATATCAGTGTGGCTTCATCCCAGGCAAATCAGCAATTGATCAGATATTCACCCTTAGGCAGGCGATGGAAAAATGTCAGGAATTTAAGATTCCGCTATATCATCTGTTTATAGACTTCAAGGCCGCCTACGACAGCATAGCCAGGGTAGAACGATATAATGCCATGAGAGAATTCGGCATTCCAAATAAATTGATACGACTTTGTAGATTGACCATGACCAACGTAACTAGTCAAGTAAAAATAGCGGGATTGCTGTCCAAACCAATAAACATCTATAATGGACTCCGACAAGGGGACGGTCTGGCCTGCCTCCTCTTCAACCTGGCGTTGGAGAAAGCAATCCGTGACTCTGGCATTACAACAAAAGGGACTATTGTCACCAAGTCCAGCCAGATACTTGCCTACGCAGATGAATCGGCGGTACAGGAATCCTTCACCCAGATCGAGCAGGCGGCACAAAAACTGGGACTGCACATTAATGAGGGAAAAACCAAGTACATGGTGCCAACTTCTGCGAAGAGAAGACCTAACGTTGGTCAAACTATCAGGGTAGTGGAGCACGAATTTAAAGTAGTGCAATCCTGTAACTACCTTGGGTCAATAGTATCAGCCGATAACAATATGGAAGAAGAAATACGCGAACGGCTGATTAAATCCAACAAAGCCTACTATGGTCTATCAAGGCTCTTTAAATCCCGAAATTTATCCAGAACATCCAAGCTACTACTGTACAAGACCATGGTCTTACCAGTACTCATGTATGGATCCGAGACCTGGGTGCTTAATAAAAGGCACTCTGAACTCTTGGCCGCGTTCGAGAGAAAGGTCTTAAGGAGAATTGTTGGCCCCGTATGTGAGGGAGGACGATTCCGGAGACGCTACAACCATGAGTTGTACGCATTCTACCTTGAAGCTCATATTGTAAGAAAAATCAAGCTCGGTAGACTCCGGTGGGCGGGACACCTAGCTCGAATGAGCGAAGAGGAGCCTGCCCGGAAAGTCCTTTGTGCCAGGATGTATGGAAGGAGACAGCGCGGCAGACCTTGTCTGCGATGGAGGGATGGCGTAGACCAGGAGGCCCAGAGCCTGGGAGTGCTAAACTGGATGACATCGGCTCGAAATCGGGACCGGTGGAGAGATTTGTTAAATAAGGCCAAGACCGGATCCCGGTTGTAGTGGCGATGATGATGATGATGGACTACGACAGTTTTCCAACAGGGTGGATAACATGCATTATTTAGAGCGTTGTTAAATAAAATTGTGTAAACCTTCACTCCTTCAAGAGGCAAGTGCTTTAGAACAATACTATCTATTCCGGAAGACTTCCTGTTCTTAATACAACTAAGGACCTCCGTAAGTTCATCCGTGTGCACAAAAATACTCACGTCTAGATTTCTTAGCGGGGAATCCACTCTAAAACATCGACTTACCAATTGTTAAGTTCATGGCGGATCGAAATATGGTTTTGGGAGCCTTATTTTCGAGGTCTCGGTTAGAATGACGGATTCTTTTAATCTATACACTGCCTCGAAACAGGCACCAATTGAGTTCGCTTTCTTTTGCAGCTCCTCGATTATTATTAAGTCTTCGTTGGAGTTGACGTGTTCCAGGGTGTCCTGCGTTTAGCATGGTTTGATAATTTTCCGGAGTCCGCGGAACTCGTAGACAGGGTATGTCATTATAATCTTTCCTTTAAAATACTTTATTTATTCGTGGGAACATATTCGGTCCGTTAGATTTAATGGCTTAGATTTTGTAGTTCCAATCTTCAATAATTACTGATCTATAATTGTCACTGATCAGTTTCTGAGCGCTTTTGATTAGTGACTTACTTATTTTTATTTCCAGGTAATTTGGATCGTTAAATTGTCATAAAGCTGTTTCAGCTTGGAGAGCAGAGAATCGTTGAGTGTCTGTATCGGTTTGTATGGCCCACCATTAGAGTTATTTTTGCCATAGAACGATTCATTGTATTAATAAGAATGTTGTCCATGATTAGAAGCGTAATCGTACGTGTACGCGCCAAGTCCAACTGTGCTAGTAGGGGCAGAGTGAGTTGTAAAAATGTATCTAATTACTAGGCAGGGCACGAATGCCATAGGTATCTGTCGAAGGAAAAGTGTATACGTAGGGCAGGGCACGAGTGCCGTAGAGGTCTGCCAAAAATGACAAACGAATGCATTTGTGGTCTAGTTGAATCTGATTTATTTTCCAACAAGTCGGTCTTTAAATACTGCTTCCCCCATCAGCATTCTCAATCCATATCGATACATTTTTTCATTTTTTATCTAATTTTTTATTTCTTCATGCATATCGATACCAAGTGGGTCACATCCCGTCATATTTCGGCTTCCCAATCATGACCCGAAAGCTGTATTCCTATACTCAAACACTTAATACACACTGTATAGTATATCTACAAAGGCTAACTTCTCAGATGGCACGTTAATAGGTTAGTATCATGCATTACGACATTGTATACCATTTATAACACACATATGTCGAAACACTTGGGCAGTGAACCTTTAATGATATATTCCTTCTGCCTGTCTTCTTATGGTGTCATCACTTAGGCGTGTGCCGTCCAGTGTTTTGTTTTGTCACTGTTGATTTCGCATGTCCCGAAAAGCTGCGAATCCTCGAGAGACGATCGGCACACACGACAACAAATAAACCAGCACCAACCAAAGGAACTGCAACTAAACCCTCATCACCTCAACCATCTCATCTCGCGGGATTAGGAATATCCTATGCAGAAGTTACGAAAGATTCCCGAAACTGGACTAAACCTCATCAACCCAATTCCAACGTCCTCAACCTGGACATCATGGGTTATATTAGAAGCCTGAATACGCTGCTACCCACCCTGAAACACAGCTCGGAAATAGAAAAAAAAGGTCAGATCTTAGATTTAATAACCTCCCACATTCTTTCCCTTAATGAATAGTTTAACCCTAGTCTCCCTCAACACAGAATCCATATATTCCCACACTCGTAGACAACACCTCCGTTTGTTTGTTGAAAAGTTCGCCCCAGATGTTCTTCTTCTCTCAGAAACTTGGCTTAAATCAAACTCTCGAGTATACATTCCTAATTACATATTTGTGTCCAACCCGCGAACCACTGGCCCTCATGGTGGTACTGGAATTCTAATACACAAGAAATTCCAATTTACTGAAATCAGGTTCACTAACATAACTAATGTCTAATACACGGCAGTTAAACTCTTCTGCAGAAGTAATAAAGTATTGGTTTTGTCGTCTATATACATTCACCCTTCTCGTGAACCTAACTTCCCTAGTGCAGACATTTCTCAAATAATCCAGCAGTCTCTGCCGGCACCTTTCATCATAGGGGGAGACTGGAATGCTCGACATACATCATTTAATGACATCAAGTGCAACAAATATGGCTACCAACTCCTAGATCTCCTCCCACTTCACCCATATGTTTACGCAGACTGTCCATTGCAACCTACTCGAATTTGTAGTACAACCAAATCAACAATCGATTTCTTCCTAAAATCCACAGATATCTATTCATCTAATCCCCCTACAGTGTCCTTTACATTCCCATCCGATCATGGGTCCGTTCACTCCACGGTTCAAATCCCTTCGCTCGAACCACTCTACACATTGAATCCTATTCCAAATTTTTCCAAAACAAACTGGAAAAAAGTCAATAACGATATTGCTGCCAGTTTTTCAAATTATTCTTTACCGGAATCTTCAAACCTATTCCCTACTGAAATTGACCAGGCAGCTGTAAAAATAGAGCAAATACTGGGAAATGCTCTCTTCAGCCATACCCCTACGATCGTCCCTCATAACCACTTAGGAAAACCATTACCCAACCTCCTCACAAAATTATTGCGCATAAAAAAACAACTCCGACGTAAATTGCATATTAGCTACTCACCCTTTATTAAACAACAGATACAGCTTTTGACCAGCCTGATAAATGGACAACTTAAAAATTTCACCGATCAGACCTACACGTCTACTCTAAACAGTATCAAACCAAACCGTGACCTATTCAAAAATATAAATCGACTAACTGGTTGTAAATTCAAGCCTCGAATAGACTATCTCATCCAACCACCTAACAGTAACATCGCCCAATCGGACACTGATATAGCAAACTGTCTCGCTGAACACTTCTGTAAAACTCATAAACAAAACGATTCCCTCCCAGTCACTAATTTCCACGACACCGTGAATGAATTCATCTCAGGCACACTGGAGCCATCCTTCCCACCATTCATTACTGAATTCAACGAAACCAATAAAGCGTCACATCCCATGGGAACTGACACATTCCTAAGCTTTACAGAATTATCTGAATTGATTACTTCGCGTAACAATAAAAAATCTACAGGCTTGGATAGAATCCCTAACCTTCTGTTTAAAAGGCTTCACCCGGAAAACTTACTCCCCATTCTCGTTATTCTCAACCACATAATAAACGCTTCACATTTCCCAAAATGTTGGAAAACAGCGGTGATAATCCCTATTAGTAAATCCGGTTCTTCCAACAACCCGGCTAACTTCCGTCCCATATCACAGCTAAATTCGCTTAGTAAGGTTTTGGAATGTAAGATATACAAAAATCTTCTCTCATTTGCTAGAGACAACACCCTTATCCCGAATTCTCAATTTGGCTTTCGTGCACAACACTCAACTTGTCATGCTCTGCTAAAACTGACACATGATGTAACAATGAATCTCCAAAACCAATCCCCTACAATATGCGTCTCTCTCGACATAGCAAAAGCATTCGATTGCGTTTGGATTGCAGGACTGCTCTATAAGCTACATTCAATGTTCGGATTAAACATCCACACCATAAAACTTCTCGCTTCCTACCTTTCTGATAGAAAGTTCATGGTGAAAATAAATTCAACTCTTTCGACACCATACAGTATAACCGCGGGTGTTCCTCAAGGTTCCATTCTCGGACCATTATTATACCTCCTTTATACTTCAGACACCCCGCAACCACTGTCACCTAATACAGTAATGCTGAATTATGCCGATGACACTTTAATTTATTCAAGCAACAAGTTTGTCAAGGAGGCAAGAAACTGTATTAACAGCTATCTCCCGAATCTCTCTGCATATTTTACTAAGTGGAAAATCCGACTCAACCCAGCCAAAACTCAACTCATAGTGTTTAAAGGCAGAAATGCGAATTGTACTAACAACACCATACGCTGCCATAACAAAATCAGAATCAAGTTAAATAACAATATAATTAAACCCTCCAAAACTTTAAAGTACCTGGGAATAACCTTCACCAACAATCTGTCCTTCTCCGCCCACACCAAAAACTCGATTCGCAAAGCCGCAATTCAACTTAATCTCTGCAGAAAAGTGATGTACAAGCCGAATGGTCTCTCTAACAAAGTTAAATCACTTATCTACAAACAGATCATCAGACCCACTCTCGTTTCAACGAACAAACGGAAAGTAGTTCCCCAACCCACATCCCTGACTGACAATATCCTCACTAACCCATTGATCACTATGCTACCCCCTTCCACACCACACTAACTTATTTCAATAATAATTAGGTAACTAGACTAAGTTAAGATAAGTTAAGTTAAGTTAAGCAATTTAGCATAGGTTAAGTAAATAACTATATCCTGGTTTTCTGACCTTTTCCAGGAAGCTCTACCCACTAAAATCTTAATCCATAACCAATATATAACTTTTATCATATTGTTTGAAAAATGTACTAGTAAGTATATGTAAACAATTATAACTAAGGTATCATAAGTTATCTGTATTGCTTATTGTAAAAATTATTTATGGTCAATAAATACAGAAATGTAAAAAAAAAAAAAAAAAGTTGATTTCGATGCATGATACTATTAAACAATGTATATACATTATAGGTGGTGTGACCTTTTGTTTTGTTGGATACTCTACAAAAGATAATGATCAATTTAGTCATTACGAAGATTTCTGTCAGTCGGTGGATCTACTCCATCGGAAAGTAATTCTATATTTATTAGCCGATGACTGCGCGACCAATGTGCTTTTCGCAAATTAAAAGAATGTCTCTGGTCATACTGCTCAAGTAGTGAGTGTTCATTTGGAACATGGATTACGGGGCGAAGTCCGTAATGATCACTATCGTACTCGATTGTACGTAGACAATTTCGACTAGTTACATCCGTGTCTACTAATTGTATTCGCTCGTCCAGCAAAAGTAAATCCAAGAAGGAATTTCCTTTCGGATAAGACGGCGTACTTGTAGCGTACAATTCTAGTTTTTGTTCGATGGAGTTTGTTTCCCACCAGTCTAACAACCTATTGTCTCTTGTGTTCGAGAAAAAATTACCCCAAGAACAGTGCTTGGAATTGAAATCTCTCGCCTTAAAGAAATAATTATATTCCCAGCCTAACTTGAGACTTCTGAAATGGGTGTCAAGTTCATTGATAAATTGTGTACTCTGGGGAGCTTTAGGGGAAAAAACAGAGGCCACATAATTTTTTTTAACATACTGTGTTTATTTGACCAATAATAAATTTTTACATCAAGTACTACAGCTAAGTTTTAATTCTACTGATACAATTGTTTGTATGCATACATTACACATTTTTCAAATATAACTGAATGTGTGGATAACTATTTGAGTATTATAGGTTTTAATATTGACAGTTTTTCTGGAAAAGGTCAGAAAACCAGGATTTTTATTTTTCAATATAATCTAATCTAATATTTAACTTAACTTAATCTGGCTTAATCTAATTGATATTATAATAAGCTAAATATGTAATGTGAATTGAGAATATAGGGGGTAGGTTGGCGTGGGATATGTTCAGTTGGTGATCTCGCGTTGGGTAAGACTTTCCGATTGTTCGTTAAACCCAGAATGTTGGAGAATGGTTGTATGTTACAGTATTTGAACTGATTGGGTGCAAGCTCGGTGTTATGAGACACTACTTAGTTGGAGTCATTAACCAATCTTCTAGAGGTGAAGAGAGTTCTGGTGTGGAGATAATTCAGGTAGTGAGTCCTGTTATCTAGAGGAATGAAGTTATTATGCGGTTGGGATTATTTGGGAGGTTTTCAAGAAATTTGATAGACAGCTCTAGCAAGCGTCTATCGAAATGGTCAATACCAGCTGCATTGTATAGCGAGCTGTTATTGTAATATTTGTAAGAGCTGGGTTGTCGGTTGAGGCCAATGACCATCCTGAAGAATTTCCTTTTGAATGTGCGTAGCTTCTTCATTTGGGCGGGTGTTATATGATACCACAGTGGACCCGCATACGTCACTGTGGGTCTGATTATTTGTTTATAGATGAGCAGTTTGACTTTGTGGGAGAGACCGTTAGGTTTCCACATCACTCTTCTACAGAGATTCTGTTGCATGCGTGGCTTCACGTAAAGTATTTTTTATGCGGGCGGAGAATGCAAGGTCATTAGAAATGGTTATTACCAGATATTTTAAAGTTTTGGAAGGTTTTATCTGGGCGTTATTTAGGTTGAGTCTAATTTTGTTGTGGGTGGGCCTGGTGAGGTTTGTGCAGTGCTCATTTGGTTGGGTTGGGTTTTATCAGGATTTGGGCGTATGACACTAGGTGCCACTAGGTTATTGCAAGAAAGAGTTTTCATTCGTTTTTCTTCTTCGAGTTGCTTTTTTCTAGTTATAACATTAGCAGGGTGTCCTGTATTCTTGCAGAGAATGCCGGATAACTTATTCTTATCCGGGAACTATTCTTTGCCCAACGGTCATTCTCCAATAATGTGCTCGTTAAGACACTTCACACATCTAAATTACATATTGCAATCCGATGCCACATGGCCGAAGCGTTGACAGCGCATACATAGGAATACCCAACCGGGAGGAAAAGGCACAGAGATATAGTAGCGACTTACATCGTCGAGGGCGGATGCCAGCAACGAGGGCGGTTACGAGAGGAGACTACGAGGGGGATACTGACAGGTTAGCATAAGCGAGGACTAAGGGCACCCGACCGAGCAGAAGTCAGAGATCCCTCTGCCTCAAGCCGCCGCCACGAATCGTATAAAAGTTGACTTATCGTAGCTCACGCAGGTAGCGGAGTGAACACCTATCACGATGGCGCTCGGGCGCTCCTCCGGTTCCCCAACTGAGGTCATAACATTGGCGTTAGCTGCTACGATAACCGCTGAAGCTAGGTAGTCACCCTGATATAAGTCATTGGCTGTAAAGGGGCGAGAGCTGATCCGAGAACGACTGGTCGGAGTCGGTGGTGATAGAACGATTGAAGATCACTAAATGTTGAGGTAAAGAGAGGAAGATGTTGTAGGGATGATAGTGGCTGGTGGATTTGGCGTTATGATTCAATTTTCAATAGAAACCATAATAGCATAACATTGGCGCTAGCTGCTACGATAACCGCTGAAGCTAGATAGTCACCCTGATATAAGTCATTGGCTGTAAAGGGGCGAGAGCTGATCCGAGAACGACTGGTCGGAGTCGGTGGTGATAGAACGATTGAAGATCACTAAATGTTGAGGTAAAGAGAGGAAGATGTTGTAGGGATGATAGTGGCTGGTGGATTTGGCGTTATGATTCAATTTTCAATAGAAACCATACTGGAGGGAATGTATTCAGAGACAAGTCACCACTTAGTTTATATATTGTTCGAATGATACTCTCCGCCTGTTGTTGCTTGAGTGTTGTTGTTGCTGCTGCTGTTGTAAATGAGAAGAATGGATATGACTGGAGATAGTCCCAACGACCTTCGTTCGTGGCCCGTGCATCACTTCTTCTTAATGATTTTCGCGGGTATTTTATTTTAAATTGTTGTTTCTTTGATGACACACACGATCGAACAAATAAATATTTGTTTATTAAACACGTGCACTCGCACACTCTCTAATCTACGCACACCTTTTTTTGTGATTAACGTGTATCCCACGTCCACATTTTACTATTTTCCTCTACGAGGAGAACACAACACACACACACGCGAACAATACTTTTAATAATTTTTGTTGATGAGCAACGATCGATGTAATTCATTCAATGGCTTTTGGCAGCTAAATATCGAAAGGGCATTGAAACGAGCGATATTTCGATCAGATAACCTTAAATCTCAACAACGCCAGTGCACTTAATCGGCTTCAATATTTTCGTGACCTCTAAAATCTGGGCTTGATTCATCTTAATATAAAATAAACCAAACTGTGACTAAATACAATCGATTAAAACCTGCCCTCTGGCACTAAGGGCCGGAAACTAATAATTGACAAGAGTTTGCTTTGGCTGATTTTACGTTGAGAACCAATACACCTTACGTTGAGGACCCGTCCCCACACCTTCTGCTTTGGCATATAATTGAAGTGATTCTAACCCACTACTCTCACCCAATCCCCATTATCATACAAAAAAACCCAATTATCTTCCCCCAATCCATACTCCCAATCATCATCCCCAATTGAACCATATGCCCGATAAATTAAACCAAAAGTCCATTTGTCGCACATTGATTCAATTCCCAATAATCCTTAGATCATGAAATGTCTATTTCAAATGCATTTCATGATTTTACCTTCTGGGAATTTGTTCAAACAAATACCCATATCCTTCTTGGACCCCATTCTAATTGAAACACGTACAAAATCTTGCTTGTGCTTCTTAGAATTTTTATGTACACTTTTTAACAAATCTCTGTAGATGCAGAGTATAAAAGGCCGGAGCATCTTGGATTCGGAGTCAGAACTTTCTGCTCACTGACTTTCTGCTTTATTCTTTACAAAACTCTCCATTCTGTTCAACCATGCCTACAACATGAGATGCTTTCCCCAACCTTGGAAGCACACTATTATTTGTCCAATAGCAAAAGTTGGGAAACCAACGTATCATCCCTTAAACTTTAACCCCATTTCGCTCCTCACTTGCATCAGCAAAATATATGAAAAATTCATATACGAGAAGCTAACTAACTTTATCAGTGCCAGGAACCTAATACCTGATTTCCAATTTGGATTTAGAAGAGCGCACAGCACCACTATGGCTCTCAACATATTTTAAAACCACGCCTCTTTAATAAGGGACACTATCCGCCATTGCGGTGAGCCTAGACATTGAAGATGCTTGTGACACGATGTGGATCGAAGGTCTCGTTTTTAAATTATTGGATACTGGCCTGAGTGGAATGCTATGTAGGATCATCTACCAGTTCGTTATAAACAGAACCTTCCAAGTCGGACTGAATGGAAAGCTTTCCCGAACTTTCAACGCTATTGCAGGCGTAGCACAGGGCTCCATCCTAGGCCCCGTCTTATATAATATCTATACCTCGGATATTCCTCGCCCTGCGGACTGAAGAGTAAACCAGATATGCTATGTGGATGACGTCCTACGGTACACGACATCCAAAAGCTCTAAACTCGCAACAAATCGATTCAACTGCCACCTGGACGAACTGTATCAGTATTATAGTCGATGGAAAATTCGACTTAATCCATCCAAAGCAGTAGCTATAATTCTGAGTAGTAAATACTCCCCACTCACTTCTCAATATTCACAGAATATTCGAATACAAATAGGAGGTACTACAATTAGACCACAGGACAGGATGAAATATCTCGGTGTAATTTATAGCCCAAAAATGTATTTCATCAAACATGTGAACCACATTCTTCAAAGGGGCCTCGGTCGGTCTAAGCAACTGCACCACATTTTGAAGTGGAGGAACAAAGTTGACACCAAAGTTAAACTACTCTGCTATAAACAGCTAATCCGATCTGGAATAACATACGCCTTTCCCATATGGTCCTGCATATCTTCGGCCCAAATGGAAAGACTTCGAGTTTTCGAAAGGAAACTCCTCAGAAGTTGCACCAACTACTCTAAAAGGCCTGACAGTCGCCATTACCCCAACTCCCACATATATGAAGGCGCCTCCATTATCCTCATCGACAAGTACTTGCTACATTTAGCATATAAGTACCTCGAAAACATTCAGAAATTCAGAACAGCGAGAACCCACTTGTACGGGAATCTTGCATTTTGGACCCTTCTCTCTTTCGATCTCTTCGGATCAGACCACCACAATTTCTTTTTCAGTACAAAACTGAAGAAGGCATCCTTTCAACCGCATTCCCCTCTATAATAGAGGATTCCTGGTCTCATCCCATAGGGTCTACTGCTAACACACCACAAACACGCACCCACAGTACAAGACGCCACAAACATACAAGCACACCGACCAAAGCGCAGCGTATCAGACACCGAAGACGTGATCTGCGTTTACTACCGCACTCAAGATCTACCGGTCTTGTATGATTTCTTTTCCACCATCCCTCATCCAAGTAGATTGAGAACATTTGAAGTAACCCTGTCCACACTATCCTTAGATACTTCCCCCCCTCCGCCCTTTTTTCTTTTCCAGATATCTCGAGACCGAGCCCAACATCCTCAGGGATGTGGGTGATTCTGGTTCTGGTTGTCACAAGATGACCAGAAGCTAGAGGCGAGATGAAGGACACATTTGTCCTTGTCTCTCTTAAATCAACCAATCCGGCTTGACACATGTGGAGATACAATGAACCTACCCGCTCCAGGTAAGACATAAAATACAACAACATACGAGGTGGCGCAAAATTAATCACCCAATTTTGTTTTTGAATTACGTTTTGACTAAATAAAAAAAAATTATTTTGAGTAATGGAAGTCTTTACTTCGACCTTTACAATTTTTTATATTAAGTGGAAAAGATGATACCCGTCAAGTGACTGTCGCCAGTGTTGATACTCATTTATACCCATTTTATCGCATTTTCCATGACTTTCCGCAAGATTTCGGGTGATAACTATTCGCATTCCTGTCGAATATTCTCCTTAAGGGCTGCGATTCTTTGAGGCTTGTTGTAAGCCCGCGACTTCAAGTAGCCCCAAAGAAAGAAATCTGGGATGGTTAAATCGGGGATCTCGCCGGCCATCCCAAATCGCCAAAACGGGAGATAACGCGACCTGGAAACGCTTCCTTCACAATATCCATTGTGACTCATGCTGTGTGTGCGGTTGCACCGTCTTGTTGAAATCACATGTTCACCAAGCGCCGCTCATCCAATTCCGGAAGTAAAAAGTCGTTTTTCATGGCTCTGTAGCGTTCGCCAGTAACGGTGACCGTATTGCCGATGGCGTCCTCAAAAAAAGACGGCCCAATCACTCCTCCCGCGTGAACGCTGCACCACACAGTGGCTTTGAATGGCTGTAATGGCTGTAATGGCTGTAATGGCTCTTCGTGCATCACACGCGGATTTTCAGTGCCCCAGACACGAAGATTTTGCTTATTGACGTAACCGCTTAAGTAGAAATGCGCCTCGTCGCTTATGATGATTTTCGGCACAAAATCATCCTCAAAAAAATCAACCCAATTATTTCACGCCCTTGCGGAGTATAGCGCTCCATTGCTTGTCTGTTTGTATACTGCAGCTGTCTAGTTCACAAATGTCAAATATGATTGACGTACGACGCTACTTGCAAAAACTGTAACATCTTCCGATAGGGTGATTAATTTTGCGCCACCCTATATAACCTTTACATAACTATATCCAAGATGTCTAGTTCACATATGTCAAATATGATTGACGTACGACGCCACTTGCAAAAACTATAACATCTTCCGATAGGGTGATTAGTTTTGCGCCACCCTATATAACATAATTATATCCAAACACTGTTTCATAACTATTACTATATTACAATTTTTTTTTGCAAATAGTTATTATAATTTGGTATCAATAATTCGTTCAACAGTTTTCTCGGATGATACTGAATTTATATTATGAGAGACGAAGCTTGTCCGCCAAAACCAATCCGTCCTAAAGCCCACGCGTTAGCCATGATTAATGGATCTGGAAATAGGTCATGCGATGTTATTGAAATTGCAACTCGATTTATCACCTCACGGGAAATTTCGAGGACACCATTAATTTGACATTGCTTGAAAGAGTCGACAAATATCGAAATGGATATCTGAATGAAACCTCTGAATTCACTCAAACCACAAGCGCCTGAGGGTGTCAATGTGGCTTATAAATTAATCATCAATTTAACATCCTTTGGAACTAAATGGATATGAGAGATATACTATTGAATACATAGTTTCGTAGGACTCCAGTGGGGCAATGTCCGTCATATCAAGCTTGCGGGGTTGCAGATGATAAATGATATCCTTTGCTGTATAAGTTCCACTTGTTGCATAGCTCAACGACCAATTCATTTGGTTGATATCTGTTAGTCTTGCCGTTGTCCGAGTTTTTCAATCAAACGACGGTGGGCATCAAATGGAATTGATTAAGATAGAGTACGCCTCAGTGTTTTTGGTTTATGTGTGTGTATGCTATAAAAATTCATGAACTACTGTAACATCTGGAAGTAGAGTCAGATTGTCTATCAGGAGTTTTCCTTAATCCCGATCTCTTTTATGCCGTTTTTTGTAGGTGCGAATACGACCTAGAAAAGGTTGAATAAATTAATTTAACAAGGAAGATTTATAGACCTAACATACATGTCGATCCAGGGCAAATATTCTCACAGAATAATGTAGGAAAAGATACAACGGTCTTCCGTATCAACAACCTTTTATCAACATAAGCGACTGAGAATTTTATATTCACTTCAGATATATTTGTTTTATTGATTCCTTGTTTTTATGTCTTCCGATGGCTTAGCAATAAAATCGCCATTAGGTAAGAAAAGCTGATCTGGACCGTTTTCTATTTTGAATACGGTTTCATGTCAGTTGTTTTGATTGTAACGCAAGACAAGGTGCCCCAACCATCATTGGGGTGTATAGTGCTTTATTAATAACAACAACAAAAGGTCGAGAATAAACATTAGTGCTAATTAATTTAGTCGGATTATTCATTTATATGACAATAACTCCCTCGAGCACACCCATAATCGTGGGCATCGAGAGAATTCGTTGTAGTATTTTATATCTTAGAAATACAGTAGGACAAGGAATTAAATATTTAATAACGGTGAGATTATTTATGGACGTATTAAGTTTCGTTGGGGCGTTTAGTGGCCCTTTGTGGGATGCCCTTCCGTGAAGTTGATTAGTGAATTGTGTTTGATAAGCCCATTAGTGGGCAACGACACAAAATAAGTAAGATACTTTGACTGAAACCGTTTTACTTTACTAAAAAGAATATGCTCCAAATATATAAAGCGTATATAAAAATACGCACCATGTAGCTTAGTGTAAAATAGTTTAAAATAAATCGTCATTACATTATTGGATTCAGACGGACACTCTGACTCGATCACAATGAAAGCAAAACCTTTTGCCTTTTGATTTTAATCTATACTAGTGTTCGAGGGTAGGTCAATAAGTCCTTAGAAACGCCTACGATCTGTCAATTTTCAATTTGTTTCATGTTTCCGTTTTGCATTATAAATTGTGCATGAAAAAAATATCCGCGAGATGAGTGCCGCATTTGCTCTCAGCTGAATACTTTTGGAGCGCATGCGTCGGATCCCAGATGAGTTTCTGCGCAGATTAGTAACGGTAGATGAAACATGGATACTCCACTACACTCCCGAGACGACAGAACAGTCAAACAGTGGATTGTTAAATCGGAACCCAGATGAGTTTCTGCGCAGATTAGTAACGGTAGATGAAACATGGATACCCCACTGCACTCCCGAGACGAAAGAACAGTCCAAATAGTGGATTGTTAAAGGCGTACGGGCTCAAAAGAAGGCAAAGACGGTGAAACCAGCGGGAAAGGTTATGGCGACTGTGTTTTGGGATCCACGTGGTATTATCTTCATTGACTATTTGGAAACGGGACAGACGACAACTGGACGGTATTATGCGTTATTATTGGGTCAGCTAAATGAGAAAATAAAAAAAAATCGTCCTCATTTTCTAAAGACTTATTGACCTGCCCTCGTAGTTGTTTTTGGCGCATACCATGTAAATTTTGATGTACTCTTAAATGTCAAAGTAGAGAATAAAGGAGAAAGGGTGGCATAAATGATGTACATTCATTTTGGATGCCGTACGGTCAAGGTCAGTTCTAGTGTGCCAACCTTATGTCGTGTGGTGTTGCGTAAATTTTAACAATTTAATTAATATGTATAATCCATGCGCATTTATATATATATATATATATATATATATATATATATATATGCGCATGGATGACACGCAAAACCGTGAAGCGTTCCACATTTTTACGCATCACTCTTTTCACCTGGTATTTATACGCATCATTCTACTCACCTGGAATCTCGTCATCATCTCATCATTCTCCTTTAGTTTGTCTGCCGTTAGTTGCGTTTTGCCTCTTCACCCTTCTTATAGTCGTCAACGATGTCATCTTTACTCCGTCAGTTGCGTTTCTTCCACGCTATATTGCTTCAGCACTGTCAAAGTTTCCACTCCACATTTTCTTGCTCGTTGCAGGGACTTCTTTTTCTCGTGGGTGATAGCTCCAGGTTTTTTTTTCGACCTCTTATTGGGAATTTCTTAGCTCCTTTGTTCAAATTCCCTTCCTTGACCAGTTTCTAGTTGGATTTCTTCTACTGTCCTTTGGTGTCAATTTCAGTATCGTCGCCGGCATCATTGACGTTATAATTTTTCGGGCGGCTTCACTATATTCCACAATATCTAATTTTGAGATAACAAGATGGCGCCGAACTAGCACGTCTACCCTGTTTTCCGTCTGCCTGTAATGAGTGACGATAGAACTTCGCCTCCGATGTTGCATCCATGAAATCCTCACCCTAAACTCATGAGTGAGGCAACCATAAATATAGAAACCAGATATATAGAAATACAATAGCGAGTTGTAGAGATTTGAAAGTTTACGCACCTTATGTATCGAACGGCTGTACTTCTGCTTTTATTATTAACTGCCCTGTGAGTAGGGCGTTAGAATTTACTCACAGCTAGGCCGGCTTGTCGTAAGAGGCAACTTAAGGCCGAGTGGTAGCCGGGGTCCCAACGCCCTGTGCGCCCGGTGAAATACCACCCCATCAAGCTATAGGCTCCGTGAAATGGTCGGGAGAAATCCCTGGCCATCTGTCGGAGCTTGGCTGATGGACCGGTTTGAGAAAAGCTTGGTTAGGTGGTAGTCGGTCCCAAGATGAGATACCACCCCGTCACGCTGTACATTCCCCGATATCGCCGAGAGAAATCTTCGACGGTGTTTCGGATGTGTGGCTGATGGCCCGGACTGACACGGGGATAAGTCATGATGGTACCCTCTGATATAAAGAATTTCGGAGGTAAACTAGTCTCCCATTCGGATCTCCGGGGGGGACTATGTCAGGGGAAGCATCATGCAGATGTCATGATAAATAATGGAACTTTGAGAGGTTCGTCATCGCATAACCGGGCTCGCTCTCGAGGCTCTGCCCACGCTCGACTGGTGACGGCATTTTGTAACATCAGGCGCATCGGTTACACCAATACGAATGTATACTCCGCCCACCAGTGCTTGCAAACAACGAAACCTGATATCCTTGCCCTAACTGAGACCCAGGTCGATTCGTCAACTGATTCGACATATCTTCGTGGCTTAGGATACGACTTACATTCGAGATTCCGTTTTAAGGGTGGAGTCTGCATCTTCTCGCGGTCCGATCTGGCTTGCCAGAGGATGGTGGGGTTGGAACCCAATAATATGGACATCATATGGTTGAGGGTCGTGCTGAGGAATTCCGTTAAATTTCTTTATTGTCTTTACCGCTCCCCGAATGACGATCGACCGGCGACATTTTGCGAACATCTTTCATATACCTTCGACTGGATCCAGACCAACTACCCAGCTTCTGAAATTGTTGTCCTTGGCGATTTTAATGTGCACAATTCCGGCTGGTTGTTACATTCTAACAGAACCGACGAGGCTGGGAGGCTGGCGGAGATGTTTGCTGTAAGCCACAACTTGACTCATCCCGTAGGGGAGTCAACGCGAGTGCCGGATGCCCGGGGCGATTATGCGAACACCCTGGATCTGTTTTTGACATCCGAACCGAGTATTTATACCGTAGAGGTTTCTGCGCCACTGGGAAACTCAGATCACTGCTTGGTGTCTTTCGCGCAAGCACTTGCATATCAAGCGAATAACCGGCCTAGGCAGCCTCGCCATGTATGGAAGTATAGGGCTGCTAACTGGGACGATTTGCGAGACTTCTTCGCATCCTTTCCATGGTCGGAGGTGTGCTTCGGAAACTCCGATGTTAACGCCTCCGCGGAGTCGGTATAAGAGATTATTCTTTTGGGGATGGAGATGTATATTCCACATTCCATCAAACGAAGTTCATCTGATAAACCTTGGTTTGATAAAAATGCGAGCAGATTACAGCGGCAAAAAATAGAGCTTTCAAGCAATGGCGCTCCAATGCCACCGATGTTAACAGAACGAATTTTGTTAGAATCAGGCGATTGATACCGCGAAGAAGGCTCACAACGACAGGGTGATCAATAATCTCCTTCTGTGCCCAACTGGTTCGCGCTCCTTCTGGTCAATGGCAAAAACTGTCAGCGGTAACTTCACACCCCCTCTTTCCCCCCGTTGGTAACAGACAGCGGGGTGTTAGTCACGAATTCAAAGGATAAAGCTAATGTGTTCGGGAATTTATTTTCCGCGAATTCCAACCTCGATCCCGGCCTTTTGGAGCCGCCTGTGATCTCGCCGGTACGATCTTCGATGCGGGATGTGAGATTTTGTCCGCGCACTATTTAACGCATTCTACGTGAACTGGATTGTAGGAAGGTAACCGGCCCGGACGGAATACCAGCAATAGTCCTTAAGAACTGTGCTCCAGAACTATCGCCGGCCCTGGCAGACTCTTCCGTTTATCTTATGCACGGAGGACCTTTTCTCCCTGCTGGAAAATCGCTCGAGTTCAGCCAATCCCAAAGACGAGAAAAAAGTGTCTCCCACAAAATTACCGCCGATAGCATTACTGTCTATTTTATCTAAGGTGATGGAAAAAATCACCAATACAGAGTTAGTTAAGTATTTGGAGTGCAACGAACGTCTGAATGATCGTCAATACGGATTCCGTGGCGGGCAGTCCACGCGAGGCCTTTTGACACTTATAACCGATATATGGACATCTACGATTGAAGGGCATGGTGAGTCAAGGGCGGTCGCATTGTATATCTCTGACGCTTTTGGCCGCGTCTGGCACGGGGAATTGCTGAGCAAACTTCGTTCATATGGACTTTTCCAGCAGCTCTGCGACTGGACGAGGAGCTTCCTCGAGAATCGATCGATCCGGGTTATTGTGGACGGCGAGTGTTCGGATCTGTATCCTGTTAGTTCTGGGGTGCCCGAGGGTTCTATTTTGGCTCCAACCTTGTTCTTGCTTCACATAAATGATTTGCTGAAGACAGCGGATAACATGGTGTTCAGTTTTGCGGTTGATAGTACGCTTGTTTCTTCTTTTTCGAGTGATCGGCCGATAAGTGCATCTGCATCGCATCAGCTGAGATGCAGACAGATTGACAGATTGATCGAGGCTGGGGAATGTTTGAAATTGCTTGGCGTCACGGTCTGTGGGAATGTACCATGGCATAAAAACGTGTCGAGTATCGCCAGGTCAGCCTAAAGAAAACTTTGCTATCTGTGTAGGGCCAAGAAATATTTTACTCCGGCCCAACTTCTTCTCGTATATAAATCCCAAAATTAGACCCGCGCTTGAATATTGCTCTCATATTTGGAGCTCGGCTCCTAAACATATCCTTGACCTACTTGAGAGCATACAGAGACGAGCGATCCGCCTGATCTGGGACTCGGCGCGTGGTCGACATCTGTCTGTTTTACAGATATTATCACGGGTGCTGTTCTCGGGGATTCTTGGTATTGTTCCACGCAATTCGGTTTATATGCGCTCCACAAGACAATCTGACGGATCGCACCAGTTTGTGGTTCATCTCCCGACGGCAGGAACATCCCTGCATCAGAACTCGTTCCGTTACAGAGCGGGGAAGCTTCCCACGCGAGTATTCCCGGAGCGTTACAACTTGCAACTGTTAAAAAAGAACTGCAACAGTTATTTGTTGGCATCTCGGGGCGCCCAGTCGGCGCTATAGGTTCGTCTCTTCCGAGAGAAGTCTAATAAAAAATAAATAAAAATATATACATATATATATATACGAGGGTTGCCTCTTATGTTTCGGGATTTCGCAACCCTAGTGTTGCAATCAGGCAATTGACAGCTCTGTCGTAAAGTTGGACATTTTTGAGGTTATACGCACTCAGAACGTTTTGACATACGAGCGCTATTTGTGTTGTTTACAGTAACTTAAAAGATTCATCTCGGCCCAAAATTGGAATTAAATCGTCAATATTTTCGTGCGATTATTTTTTACAACTTTCGGCGTGGATTAACTCAGCAACAGTGCATGGATGAACTTAATTCAATTTTTGGCGATGAAGCTCCATCAAGGACCAGTGTTTATCGATGGTATGGTGAATTCAATCGTGGTCGTAGTTCACTCCAAGATGAATTTCGTGAAGGTCGTCCAAAATCAGTTGTTGTTCCGAAAACCATTGATGCTGTGCGCGAACTGATATTGGAAGATCGTCATGTGACCTATCGTGAGATTGAGACAACCTTAGGCGTTAGTGGGACAAGCATACATTCAAAATTGCATAAACCTTTGACTGTCAAAAAAATTTGTTCGCGTTGGATCCCACACAATTTGTCAATCGCCCAAAAAAAGGCTCGTGTCAATTGGTCCAAAGAAATGCTCAAAAAATACGGTCGCGGTGCTTCGAAACACGCCTATGACATCGTCACAGGTGACGAATCGTGGATTTACGCGTATGGGCCCGAAAGTAAACAGCAGTCGACTGTCTGGGTGTTTCAAGATGAGCCAAATCCAACAAGATTTGTTCGCGCACGAAGTACTTCCAAGCAAATGGTCGCCTGTTTTTTGGAAAAACTGGACATGTCGCAACCGCACCACTAGAACAACGCAGAACAGTCAGGTCTGAGTGGTACACAACCATTTGTTTGCCAGTTGTCTTCCAAGAAATCAGGAAAACCAACCGCCGAAGACGGATCACTCTTCACCACGACAATGCGAGCTCTCACACATCGGCTGCGACAACTGCATTTTTGAGCACCCAAAACATCGATTTGATGGGTAATCCGCCGTATAGTCCTGACTTGGCACCGAATGACTTCTTTTTATTCCCGTACGTAAAAACCAAACTGAGAGGTCAACGTTTTTCGACACCTGAAGAAGCGGTTGCTGCATTCAGAATGCATGTGTTGGAGATACCTCAATCAGAGTGGCAAAAGTGCTTCGACAATTGGTTCAAACGCATGCAAAAGTGTATAGATCTTCATGGGGAATATTTTGAAAAACAATAAAGTGATTTTCGAAGATCAATATTTGTTTTTGCTCTCTAATCCCGAAATATAAAAGGAAACCCTCGTATATATATATATATATATATATATATATATATAGAGAGAGAGAGAGAGAGAGAGAGAGAGAGAGAGAGAGAAGAGAAGAGGTAAGGAGAGTGACTCACTTGTGGATGGGACCGTGGAGCGGTCGTTGCTTGTTGACCGGTATTCAGCATGTAGGGGACGTTGATGCTTGTGACCCACTGTTCAGCTGGCTAGTCTGTTGATGATAATGTTGACAACAATTGATCCTATCCTGATTTTTGCAATGAATTGCAGTGGAACCAGGCGCGGTCGCACTTCTGATACTTATCCCCAACTGTTGCACTCGTTCTTGCAATTGGAGTACGTCCACTATCTGTTAATTTAATTTCAATATTTTATTTTTCTGCGCTAGCTTTGTCTGTCTGATATAGATTATATTTTTTGCCATTGACGTTTTTATTTTATATTCGGCGCAAACGCCTTTTTATATTATATTTTTCTAAGTAGAATTTACATAAAGTAGTTTATGCAAATTAGCTACTTGACGATATTTATTTGATATACAGGTAGAGAGAGGAAATTTGCGGAAATTAGTGGGTGTTGGGTGAGGACATGAACGTGAGGTCCGTGACAGTGGCTGATTCAGGTGTTCATTCATATGTCTGAAGTTAATATTTAGGGTAAATTCTGATTTGCGTATAACACTGGAAAATATTTCTAGTGTTGTTATTTTAGTTTGGGTAAAATGAAGAAGAATGGTTATTTCAAGACTTTATTTAACAAGAAAGGATCAAATATAGTTTTTGTTCTATAATTTGCTGCCACTATGATGGTAACTTTATAACGTCTCTAACTGGACTAAAGAACTTCCACAATCACCTCTTTTTCACTAATGTAGCTTTGCAATCATAAGATAGAGTTTTAGTATTTTCGTGAGTTAAACAATCGGCTGGCTCACAGTCCATCGGAAAACTTTCGAATCCAGGGTCGGATTGCTAAACACTACAAACGAGTGGTTGATGATGGGTTATAAACCTACAATATCGGAACTGATTTGGTTTTCTTTCGAAATCTCTGAATGCTCATATGTTTGAACGTGATATACTCCTCCATGAACCTCTTATATAGCTCAAGGAATTGAGGTTAACGTGTGAACATTTCTTTATACGCTAAAATGCGTTGAGAGCTATAGTCACAGAATCATACAATTGATGTGAGTTGGATTTTAAAGGTAGGTGAAGTATGTAATGAGCATGTGCATTACGTCGTTACGACGAAACGGAGTGATATTTACACTCCACTCGATCGGCGACTAAGGCTGAGATCCTGTGTGTGACCTCTTCTTAGATCAATAACTTTTTCAAGAGTTCATGAAACTTGTAGTTGATGCTTATTTGATGGCTGCTCAGTGGTATCATTTTACCCGAGTATGATGATTCTCGAGAGTGTTGCACCTATCAGTATCTGTCCCAAACTGTTAGCTCAAGCGATGAGTTCGGAGTTTTCGTTTTTTCCAGCCCCTTCTAGTATGAGCGCAGGGTAGACCTCAGCTCCGATGATAAGACCTTCCTTGTCAGTGGAACCAATGTTCTTTTAACTCTAGACGCACTACAAATGAGAGACTCCTCGCCTGTGGTGCCGGGACGTAATCCAAGAGATGCAAACGAGACAAAATGAACAGTTTGAGATTTTAGTGTTGGGAGCCATTAAAATGAGGCAAAATGGAGATCAATATTAAGGCCTTTTCCATACGGCAGCGAGGACATCCGACACCGCATACTGGAACGAATGATTTGGCGTCAGAGTGGCAACCGTTAAGCGAGTGCTTCCGAGAAAAACGTGGGTTCGCCAGAGGACGAACTTCGACCCAGTGTTTTTCAGTTCGAATTGAATGATCACTTCCTCAGTAATGAGCAGTATCGACTCTTGAGGAGTAATCTTGATGGTATGTAAGTAGACTCTCGGATTCTGTTCGTCTTAAGATTTGTCCTCTCCTCTTGATGCAGTGATAAGGGTAACCTTGTCATAAATGCAGTCCCAATGTAAAATAGGGTCGTCTTCGATATTGCTTGCAGGTGTTGGCCCAAACCATTGATGCACAAATTCTTTGGTCAACGAAGAATTTTCGTACTTCAATACATTTTTTACGGATCATCCAAGGAAGCTCTATACTGCACACCACAAAAAACATTTTTTTTTGGCGCTGACGTCCTTTGCTTATAACTTGCTTATTTATGCACAAAATTTAATGAATAAATTAATTTAAGCACTTTCATGTATCGAAATCGGCTCGAAATGAAGACAGGTGGAGAGACGAAATTATACATGACCGGTCGGTCGGTTGGTGTGATACGGATGTTTGGCGTCTAATTAGCTCAAGTGCTTTATAAATGTCTTCGCCTTTTTAGCTGCTTGCACCGATGTTGCGTTGTGGTGTTGCTGTAAACGCCTTCTAGAGTTGATAGCTAGTGGCTTTTTCAGGGAATTTGCATGTAAGTCCATGCTTACGTGGGTAAGTGGATGGGAGTTCACGATATGCTTCGATATGCTGACATCGAGGTGTAGTATCTAGCATGCCTTGGTCCGCCCCGCCACTCCATATTAGGCTTGCCGCATGGGATAAATGAAGTTCTTTTCGTTTGCTGCTTCTTCCGCGTTGGAGTAAGTCGCGTCATATTGTCTCTGAGGTTCGTCTTCTGGGTGCCATCCTTCTCAAGGTCATAATAATGGACCCACTGCTAAAGGAGCGAGCCATTTCCAAGTGGTCAGACGGGTTACAAAGTATCGTACCACTATTTTTCCGACCCCTACTTGTCTTGGCCCGAATTAATCTACTGCTGCGCTGGCAAAAGAGTTTTGGTGGTATTTCAGCCACTCCATTGGAAAGTCCGCTGTGGGTGGTAGATGAGGTGTGCCTTTGTAAACCTCACACCATTGACCTCGATATATAGCAGTTTTCCTTTAGTCCCAGAATTCAATATTTCAGTCTGACCTCGTTCACCACGGTTGTGGTAATGCCGCGAAGGAACTTCTTGAAGTAATGGTGTTACGTGGTAACTCCCCCCCGCCTTCGTACCACCGGGAACTCATTTAACATAAACAAACATACAAAACATATGAAACATTCCAACACTTTAAATAGTAAACACCTACATTACAAAAAATTACCACATTTTCAACCTTATAATAAATCAAACATAAATTACATCACTTACAACATAAAATAAATATTTTCATTTTAATAACGTACATCTCACACTATAAACACATATAAAATACATATTACATTTGGTATAAAAACAATAAAGAACAAGGAGTACCTGGCTGACTTTCAAACAGAACTTGTCTCACAGTTTTGCTCGTGCTATTTATCTTAATCAACCGTTATTTTCACAATAATTTTCACAATTTAATTATCATTATCTTGTTTTCTTTGCCTCGTTTTCCACATACAAACATTTGAACAAGTGTTATAGTCGTTAAGTTATGGCCCCTGGGCCACGTGTGTTAAACAAAATTAAGCGCAAACGACCCCGTTATTGGAGGCCAAACTCCTCCCGACAATAAAGTGCTAGAAAAATCTAAAATGTGTTCAAACACTAACTTTTTTCAACCACTTCAAAGTCTGATGGAAGACTCTCCTGAAATGGATCCGACCAATGACGAACAGTGCGCAGAACTTCCTAAAGAAACCGTTCCGCCAATTGTGGTGTTAAAAACAACCAGTGCTAAAGTGCGTGATATTTTGAGCAACATTAAGATAGACAAATACCTAATTAAAAACATATCGCTTGGACAAAAAATATGTGCCCCAACAATGGACATATATAACAAAATCAGAATCGAACTCTTACGGTTAAAATGTGAGTTTTTCACCCACTCGCGTAAGGAAAATCGTCCATTAAAGGTAGTGTTATCCGGATTAGACCTGATTAGCAACGATATAGTGAAAAATGAACTAATTGCACTCGGGATAAAGTGCCTAGATGTTAAAACCATCACATTAAATCCGTCAACAAAAGCCCTGTACAAACACTGCTTGTACATCGTCTATATTCAACGCGGTATTGTTAAATTAAACGAACTAAAACGGAACTACTCAACCTTGTGCAAAACCATCGTTCGCTGGGACTTTAAAAAACATAATCCAGGTAAGGTCACACAATGTCACAATTGCCAGCTTTACGGTCACGGCTCGATGCATTGTCATATAAATAGCTTCTGTGCAATCTATTCGGGAAACCATAAAACATCCGACTGCAAAACGAATGAGGTCATCAAGTGTGCAAATTGTAGTGGGCCACATAAATCCACCGATTCAGAATGCATAAGCCGAAAGCAGTACATATACATTCGCCGCAAATTATCCCCACGCGGACGTGGTACAGGAAATACAACGTTCCTACGGCCTCCGAGTGACAAACACCAGTCAGTACCCGACCGATTATCCATTGATAATTTTCCTCCACTACCCCGATCTGTGCGTCAACCTTCACTTCCTTCATCTACCTGGGCTTCTGGCCTCCATCAAACCCAACAACCTTCCAAGAGTGATACGACACATACGAAAAAAAATCCGTCAGAAACTTTAACTAATGATAACTTTTTCTCATTTAGCAAGATAAACTCTCTTCTTAATGAAGTTGTAACCAAGCTTAGTGCTTGTTAAACTAAAGCTGACCAATTTAACGTCATTACTTCATTAGCTATTAAGTACATATACTCGGAAAAAACATGTTAAGAAACTCTCTTAACATCATAACTTGGAATGCGAGAAGCATCAACAACAAAAAACATGCATTTTTTAGTTTCTTGATAAATTTTAATATTGACATTGCACTTGTTTCAGAGACCTGGCTCAAACAAGACATTTCTTTCTCACATCAAAATTACATATGTTATCGCCTAGACGGGGTGCATGCTAGTGGTGGAGGTGTCGCCATTGTTGTGAAAAAATGTATAGAACTTTCCTTGCGTCCTTCATTGCACCTTAAGTTAATTGAGGAAATTAGTATAGATGTAACATTAAGTGACAACTCCAACTTCAACTGAAATAGAAACATTGAGAAATCTGTAGCGTCCTACGAACGCACAATTGCGCCCAGGTAAGGTTCCAAACCTTCAAGGAACTTACTTACCTTATCCATTACACGTGCCCACAGACACGTGTCCCCAAAGCTCTTAATCAGACCTGTAACAAGGGCATAGGAAGCTGCAACAATGTTGAACCCGACATAAAAAAAAAACAAGGAACTTAACGTTCAAAAACTTTCAGTATCGAGTCAACGCATCCATTCATAGTATGCAAAAACAATTCCAGATTACAGGCCATAAATCTTCCATCCGAAACATCTGCACGATGTTTCCAAGGAATTATATCTTCGGTAAATTAACCGAACCAGGGAGGCATACTCGGGTAGCTAAAGGCAATTAGCACCTCTAATTCCGTGCAAGATCCCAAAAATCCAACAGCTAAAGCATCGCATACAGATCTCCCATCTTAAACATCTGCACGATGTTTACCAGAAATTACCATTTTCGGTAGATAGATAACAACGGATGCACACGCTGGCAGCTAAATGCAAGAAAGCATATCGCCTATCCGCTGCCAAAATTGTAAACAACCGTAATTATCGCAACAAGATAATTCGGAAGATTTACAAGACCAACGCCAACAAAGGAAATACTCCGGTCCCACGATTCCTTTGTAAAAATTTCACACCCATTAGAAAGATCTAATAGATTTCGATTCCGGGTACCAAGTTCAAATAAGACCCACGGACTGTACGTCAAAACAATCGCCGAATATCTCTGGTCTGGGCGCCAGATGTTCTGTGCAAACAGAAGGCCGTGAAAATGATATTCTATCACCAATGATAATGATGTATGCAAGGAATGACTTTCTCCTTTCATAGGAAATTACCCCTGGGATGAAATAGCATGCTGCTAACAGAGATTTCCGGAATTCTGTTAGCAGATCGAATAGAAAAATTTTTCCGTACAGATACGGATACCAGTTTGGAATCTGGATATCTGTGTGGGCAGACAGGCAGTCTAATTCTGATCGTCACCGGGACGAGAAGGATATATCGAATATCCGTACAGTGAGGAGACCAGAGAACCCCGCCGAGGTGGTTAATCCGCGCCAAGAATCCTTGATACTTCTCGTGTCATTAAAAGTAAAAATGTGTCATATTAAGTGTGAGTCGATTTGTTTTCGCCTACAATATGTTTATTTAGATAGGATAAGAACGTTCTTTTCGGTAACTTACTCGGCACTTATTTCGTAAGAAAAGCAGCGAAAATTATAATTCCAAATAATAATAGACAACTACGATTAAAATAAAAATTAAAAACAAATTTGTTGGTGTTTCATTTGTAACCGCGTTCGCTCTGTGTATGTATGTTTTCTCTGCGGCAAGCAGTGTTCGGCGGAACACTTGGACAACGTATAAAAACGCCAAAAATCTACTTACTTTAAGCGGGATCTGCAAAAATTGTATAGAGTCAATACTCGAAACAAGGTAATTATTGGTGGTGATCTAAACTGCAGACATCAGTCGTGGAATTGTCTTAGGGCAAACTGCTGGGGTAACATTTTACTAGATGTTGCTGAATCCAGCCCAAGTTTTTCCATACTTTATCCACTTCTCTCCACCTATATCCCAGCGAGTGCTAACAAGAACCCCTCAACTTTTGATCTATATATCACTAATATTCCAAATTACTGCACAGTACCATTAACTCTAAATGCGTTAAGTTCAGACCACCTTCCGATCAGCCTCACAGTGAATCATACAGTAGTTGTAAATCGTACCAGTTTATACCACAACTATTCCGCCGCCAACTGGAATTGTTATAAATCATATATAAACACGAGCTTGGTTCTAGGTGATACCAGCCTAAATTCTATAACCTGCAGCGAGCACATTGATATCCTATGCAACAATTTTGTTTCTGTTATCAATAGAGCGGCCGATCTTGCGATACCTAAATGTTCCACTGCTCCAGTTGATAAGGCACCGCTTCCTGAAAATATCTTACATCTGATTAGGCTACGAAACTCTGAAAGAAGAAAATGGCTGCGTTATAGAATCGATTGTTTTCTAGTTAATGTTAAAGTCTTAAATAATATCATTAAAAACGAAATCTCAGCATATAGGAACAAGTGTTGGAACAAACACCTTTCCTCTCTTGACAAAGCAAGCAAACCGTTCTGGAAAATATCAAAAATTATGAAAAAGAGAGGGTCAAGTATTCCTCCGTTTAAAGTTCACGACAAGTTGTTTATTTCTTCAGTGGAGAAATCGAACCTACTTGCTAACACGTTTAGTAAGAACCACTCCATATCTATGCATCTAAGCGACGCGTATACTGAAGCTGAAGTTGCTAACACTATCCATGTACTTTCTCAAACACCAGCTGAAAGTACTTACGCAACTAATATGAGCAAAGTTAAAGAATTGATAAAAAAATCGAAATCTAAAAAGGGTGCGGGTCTCGATAATATTAACAACAAATTAATCAAAGCACTTCCACCTGCTGCAGTAACTATTTAACGTTCATTTTCAACGCTTGTCTTAAGAATTGTTATTTGCCGGACTGTTGGAAAACAGCAAAAGTAATACCTATCCCGAAACCCGGCAAACCGAAGAACAGCCCCGAAAGCTACAGACCTATTAGTCTACTTAGCTGTCTAAGTAAGCTCTTAGAAAAAATCATTAAGGAAAGGATTGATCGTTTTGTGGAAGACAATAACATCTTACCAAACTTTCAGTTCGGTTTCCGTAGTCCACCAAGTCTTGAGCATTAAAAACCACATAGCTGGTAAATTCATCAACAAGGAGTCAACGGGACTGGTTCTTCTAGACATCGAAAAAGCTTTTGATACGGTATGGCACGATGCCTTGATTTATAAGCTACTAAAACTTAAGCTGCCAATACCGCTTATCAAAATTATCCAGAGCTTTCTTCGTTCGAGAAAATATGTACGACATATCCTCTACTCACCAAATCCACCCTGGTGTACCCCAAGGCTCGGTCCTTGTCCTATATTATTCACATTGTTTGTCGCAGATTTACCATGACTAGGTCAAAACATTCAGGTAGCTATGTTTGCCGATGATACGGCCATTTTCTCTTCGGGTGCCTTATTCACTAATGTCTACAACTCTTTGCAAGCAGCTCTTGACAAGCTAGCAGTATATTACAGGAAATGGAGAATAAAAATAAATGGTAATAAAACACAAGCTGTCTGGTTTTCGAGATGTAGGAAACACTGCTACCTACCAAATGGCACTAAACTCAGTATGTGTGCAGTTGATATTGATTGGTCTGAAGACTGTAGATATCTAGGTATTATTCTAGATAAAAAACTTTTTTTTCAAAAACACATCACTACCACAATTGACAAAATAAACAAAATCGTAAGAGTTATGTATAAATTAGTGTGTAGAAAGTCAAAGCTTAGCATCGAAAATAAAATTATAATATTTAAAGCCATACGTACGGGGCCCCTGTATGGTGTAATTGTGCTCGCACACACAAAATAAAATTGCAAAGGTGTCAAAATAAAATATTGAAAATGTTGCTGAATTTGCCATGGCATTATTCGACACATGAACTACATGAAAACGCTAACGTTAAACCGGTAGAGTTCCTTATTGACAAAATCAATCGAAACTTCTTCGTCAATTGTTCTTTTTCTGACAATGTTCTCGTTTCCCGTCTTGCGTTATCCTAAATCACTACATATGTACTCTGTCTATGAAAATTATATCGAGGTCATTACTATATAAAATAACCGGAAGCTCGTGCAATATTAGTCTTAAGATTCAAATAAGGGTTTTTTATTGTAGTTTTCTCTTAATTTATTATTTGTTATTCATTAAAATTGTGCTATTGTCATTATATAGATTTAGGATTATAGTTGTAAAGGAATTGCTATCCTAAATCTCTTAAGTACTAGTTGTAAAATATACCATAAATGTAATTATCTACCGAATAAAATTGAATTGAATTGAATAAAGAACAAAAATAGCTGGGGCATAAGCCCACTTCTATTCGGCGATGACATCTTCGATTGGTTTTGAAGTTGATCGTAGACAAGTTTCTTCCATGGAACAAAGAGATAACGGAGAAAGCTATAACCAGGGATACCATTTTTTTGTCTCTAAAGAGATTTGGATTGACGGTTTTTTCGACTGCTCCGATTTTTGTTGTGCGGTTTGGCGTGTGTGAAGAGAAGGAAAGAAAAAGACTGCGGTGTTTTTTAATTCTTTCTTCAAATTCTTGAAAACGATGTTGCAAACATTCATTTGTGTCAAAAGGAGAAAAGAAGTTCATCTCCCCGACATGTGTTGTTTATGTGTAACATAAACCTAAATCTCTTAAGTACTAGTTGTAAAATATACCATTAATGTAATTATCTACCAAATAAAAATTGAATTGAAGAAAAAAAAATAAAATAAAAAATAAACCAGTGTACTAAAGGGAAGATTTCCAGGTGCGTTGAACTGCGATGGCGGCATCCACAGAGCCACGCTTGAATAAAAAGATTTGGGGTCATTGATCAGATTGGATTGAGTTTTTGTGAGGTAGTTGGAGTAGAGGCAGTTGTAAAGCTCGGTAAATTTATAAAAGGAACCGAGATAGTTGGAGTAGTTTTGGAAGGAACGCGTTTTGAAGAAAATATTCCACAAGTTATTTCTCTTGTTCCGAAGAGTGCGGAGTGTGCGGTTGTACCATGCGGCGATGAAACCGATGACCCGTGAAGAGAATAGGGGACATATAGGGCGATGGCATAGTAGATATCTTTGTAGAGAGTGGCAGTCGCTTCTTCTACCCCCAGATGATCAAAGCGAAAGGCTGTTTTGTTAAGATGCTCAATATTTTCTTTATTTAACATTCAATGATTCCACATGCACAAATAAACTGATAAAATTTAACTGTTTTCTTGAGGATAATTAAACCGACTTTTCGTGGCAAATATAAACTTTACGCGTAAGATGAAATTTCCTGTGATTGAATCTCGACTGACTGTAGTAACGTGGGCGTACGCGACGAGGGATGATTTAACGACACGGTGCGGCGTGACAATCACCAATGATGGATGTATAACGACTGCGTTAAATAGACGCGAAATTAAATTCTCTCAGAACGAGCGGCGGCGTGACCAACCGCGGTAAAGTATGACTAGCGACTGACTCAATTAGGGATGAAAAATCAATTTTGAATTCGCGCAGCTATTAGCCAATAATCATCGCGCTATTTTCATGAATCTTCCCATTTGCATGTCTCAGTGAGGTGAATAATACTCGCGCATCATTCGACAGTCGCTAGACACGCGAAGGATGAAAAGAACAAAAGAAATAACGCAATAACTTCGGGGTTGGCTTAGCTTGTGTGCTTGTATCAAATGCAGTCCCTGAGAATGACCTACTGCTGCAGTGTTATGGCTGTGGTGATCTCAGAGTGCATTGAACTGGTGAGAGACAGAATTATGGAGGGGAGGAAATGTGGCCGGTGCTATTCATCTGCGAAAAGAGATCATTGATCCCAAGCGAATAGATGATCTGCGGAAAAGCCGAAGTGACGCCAAATTGGCTAGGGTAATTTATCGTGAGAACTAATTAAATATTTTGATAAATTCCCAGCGGTTGCATGATTATGCAACTGTGTCGTCTGCTTGGACTTGTTGTTGCTAACCGACATGATGTGATTTCCGATGGAAATCTCATGGGCTAGCAAAAATGGAGTTGCCGTATGGCAAAAAGGTAGCTGAATTCAATTATGCATTATCTGCATAGAAGAATGAATTTAGCTATGCGTCCATTTGGAAAACATGATATTTCAGGTGAATAGCATGAACGGTGGAATAGGGGTTGATGTGACAGCGGTCGAAATTAGGTTGGGATTGTGTCCTACCCCACCCGCCATATTCCCCAGATATTGCGCCGTCCGATTATTACTTATTCCGTTCGATGGCACATGGTTTGGCTGATCAGCATTTCCGCTCCTATGAAGACATCAAAAAATGGCTTATTCGTGTATAGCCTCAAAAGATGAACACTTTTACCGTAACGGTATTCGATCTCTGCCAGAAAGATGGGAAACAGTGGTACATAGCGATGGGCAATATTTCGAACGGCTTACTTATAACAATTTTTTTTTTTACAATAAAGTTGCATTTTCATTTTAAAAAAACGGCGAGAACTTAGTTGCGCTCCTAATACAATGGCTTTGTCGTTGTAAACTTCAATTTTTCATAGTTGACTAATATTCTCTACCGGTTTTCCATCTTTCAGGGGGGACACATATCTGGCGAAGCTCCTTTTCTGCCTTAGTGTTAATGGCCTCCGACTCGAAGGACCCATTGTTGATGTTGCGGACTGCGTCTTATACAATACTGACGTGACGTCTGATTTCCTTTTCGTATCTTGGACTGTGTAACGATTCCAGTTGCATCAAACGAGTTTCTCCTCAGATCGAACTCAATGTACTTGTAACTATAATATATTTATTGCATAGCCGGTAATCTGACAAATCTCGTTTATATCAGTTTGCAGGTGGAACTGAACTGAACTGAACTTAACTATAACAGTGTCAAACAAAGAAATCACCTGATCGCCAAAGTAGGAACTGAACTAATCACAACAAAGGAGGAACTGAACATGCCATGCAACCACGTCCTTCTTTTATAAATCACTTGTTCTAGCTTCGGTAATTTTGCAGAAATTTCCATCAATTGAACACATGGCAGATGTGGCGTCGCATAACAGTCCAATACGTTGTGACTGGTGATACCTTCCAGAAATTTCCTATCAATTTAACATACTGTAGGTGTAGCGCCGTGTAACAATTCAATACGTCACGGCTTGTAGCACCTTTCAGAAATTTCAAAACAATTTGTCTGAGGTGTCGTCTAACAACTCAACACGCTTGTGACCTCTTCAAAGAATTGAAACGGTGTAGTTTGTGACGTTCTCCGGAGTATTGATGCACTGCTGAACTTGCTGAGACTACCTTTCGGGCGTCGTCTGGTGGGTTGTCTTTTGCCAGCACCAGTCTTGTGATGTTGAGAGTTCTTCAATTTCAGCCAGTGGTGGACCATGATGGTCTTGAACTTCTGTACAACCGAGTTGATGTACTGTAGAAGGGTGATGGAGTCACACCAATACCACTTCTTGGATATCTTGCTTCTGAGTTCCTTTTCGACTGTGGGGGTCAGCCTGCTTCCCAATAAAGCTGCCGACAACTTCAGTCGAGGCATCGATACTGCTTTCCTGGGCCTCACTTAAGCTTTATCGGCAATTAGTGTCGCACGACCCTGACACCAAGTTCCACTGTTTTGCAAAGTAGGCTTGTGGCGTTTCTAACAGATACACACACAATACGCAAGCAAATAGTGAAGAACACCGAACGTAAATCGAATAAGAAAATGCATCAGAGCCGTATACCATAGCGATAAAATAACAATTCCACATCAGCCGAGTATACCTGAGCTTAGAAATCGAATTCGTACACGTGGCCAGTAGCCTGATGTGTTAAGCATTGGTTGTCATAGCGTCAGTTCGAATCACATGTTCTTCACTATCATCGCAAACGCTATAGGCTTCTTTGCTGATATCACTCGAGGCATGTTGGCTGTTTTCTCGGTTAGAGGACACACATCGCTGAATCATCACAGATATTCCCCTTCGGATTACTGGGCGTTCCCGTTCATCAGATAAATCAGGTGATCACGGAATCCATAGGGTACTGTTCTGGTCCTCCGCTGACCCTTTCTTTCATCCCCGAAATTAATATGAGGAATTTCCCTCTATTTAAAATTAATTAATACGACCAAATATTACTTCAAAATAAATTTGTGAAAACTTAAAAGCGCAAAATAAAATCATAGAGAGGTGATATAATAATCATATGAGCCCATTGATCATATAAGCACATTGCTCTCATTACGTTACAAACAAAAGCAATGACATATACAGAATGATTTACTTGATATTGTTGGGGATTAGTTAACACTTAATCGAGAGACAAAGGTAATCACAAGTGTTGTCAAAATTACTTGGGTTCATAATAAGTAATAGTCAAATACTTTTGGTATTGTTGGTCTATAAAAAATTAAGATCTGTGGGGGTTCTTTAAAGCTTACCTGAAGAACCACCCATAATGTCAGTTTAACTTCCCATCCCCAAAACGCAAATATTCCTCCCCAAGCCCATCATCATTTCCCTGCATTATGCAACACCGAGTTTCCCCTAAAAGCATTTCGGTTCACATCTAACATGAATCATTAAGAATCTTATCAATTCACCTCGCCGGCAATTGCTGTCCCACATGTGCACAGTATTTTTCCTGTATGCACATGACTAGCCAATCTTTTCCCCAACGACAAATGCAATGACAAGCGGCTTGCTTACACAGCTGCAATACTAATTATCACAATCCATTTGTCCAATCGATAAACAATCACCGCATAGCCGCCAAAACCGAATTTCTTCAGCGTATACAAAAGCAAACAAAGAATTCGGTTCTTCCCGCCGGCAGAGATACCATAAACAATTTCCACCGTAAACATTTGAAATCCTTTTTCGAACCTAATACTTCCCTAATGAGTTGCAGTGTGTCTGCACTCTCATTGCTATGATGGCTTTGGACGATTTTTCCCTTTGTTCTTTGTCCCTGGTGCAATTTTGTTTATCCTTCGTTCCAGCGCATGGATAGACAAAGCGATCTACACGATCAACACACACACACTCGCTAGGATCTTTGTACCAGAGATCTTCTCCCATTGGTCACTGGTCAAAAGGAAGATTTCATTTCCTTTTCACCACACCTGTGGTGATTGAAAGTACTTGTGCTGTTGTTAGCACTGGTTCTACTTCCATCACCAGCAATTCACTCCCTGCACTGTCACCAATTATGGAGTTGCTTGGTCTTTATTGTCTCTGAACGCCTTCCTCAACTCCAGATCTTGTTCAGATCTCAGTGTAGTATGGATGTAGAAAACAAAGTCTAAATTTTACACATTCCACGGTTCTTTATAACTCTTAAAATGAAGGCTAATTTAAACTAATGTCATACTACTTTCTTAAACAATCTATCGACTCTATTGAATTAATTGATTTAATGAACGTAACTAAAATGAATTTTCTTCCACAGATTATAGTAAGCACACGAGTTGTAGCTAGAGTCACTTTGATTTCTTAAAATAGTTCTAAACAAAACTGAATTAATTTTGATTTAATAAACTAATCGCCCATTCACCCGGCTGCGCGCTTTTACTCCAACTTATCTGACACTCCAAAATAGATCTTTTGTGTTAAAGCTCTCGGCTCTAGGGTGGCTAATTTCCGACTGGCATTATTTAACGTGGAGGCCCGACTTGCCTTCACAGAATCCGTATCGCGATTAAAGATATCGACCGAAGCGACAGAACACCAACATTTTTATCCATCGCCCCGATGCCCATATAAGGGATGATCTTAGAAGATGATCACCTAGAGGATGTGCACACACACAGATGCTGTTACTTCGCACTCTCATGCTGTGCATGAACAAGCGGACCGTGGATACAATAATTCCCTAAGGGGAACATTAGCTGGCATGGTTGCAGCTGGTGCCATTATCTCGACATAGAGATTTTGTTGCTTACACGATCAGCGACTGCGTAAAGCATTTATGCTGATCGTGCACATCTTGGCGGCACCTCCACGTAGTCGAATTCTCGATGGTATTATTCCATTTATGAGAACTCGAATTCCTTGGGCGGTCAGCCGTGTGCCTTAATGTATTTGTCGGTCGGATGACCGACCGATGTGCGCATGTTTGAAAAGGAAAAGATGAAACATCTTCTGCACGTGTGTGGCTAACGCGTACGGGTATATCTTGGTGATATGGTTCGGACAATATTGGTTGCTTGGTGTATCCCGCATGTTATACTTTCATACTAAGAAATCCGATGATGCAACATACACCCGATGCATGGCTTTCTAGCACATGATCCCCGTGAGGAAAATGTCTCTTGTGGTTCGTGTTATTGAATTAGCGAAAATATGGTTTAGGAGACACTTTAGGTGGGTGACAAAAAGGTAAGTACATGCTTAATTGCTGGGCAAGCAATAAGTACTTGTTTCGTCGGTTTTCGGCTGCGCTAGGTGAAAGTTTTTACATGGTTAATGGGAAGATGAGTAGTGGCGTTCAAAGGAACCGTCACACACCACCAAACTCACCCCGAACTGGGGTTGAATCAAAGTCGGAATTCAACCCTCGAGGAGTCCTATTCCAACCATCGAGCAGTGCGCGTCGTCTTTCACCCCGGTAGCGAGCGCACGGGTTGCGCACATCCCTGTGTGTGTCTCGTCTCGGAGTCGAGAGTTAGAGTCTGAAATTTGATTGTGTAGTGTTTTGTGATGTATTAACAAAGACCCAACGTTAACAAGTGTGAACGATTCTCCTTACGCGTCAAACCTGTAATTACATATAAATCCTCTGATAAATGTGCTACAAATAGAACCTATTAATGAATTAATAATCACTATCGCGATCGTTCAGTGCAAACAATAAAAATCATTTAGATAAAACAATACCATGTTCTATTCAAACAATAAAACCAAGTGACAATAGAAATCCTTTAGACCAATCAATCCCAATGAGTTTTATTTCCTGGCGAGACGAACGTGAACCTTAATTAACGATAAAGAAATCGTTAATAAATAAACGATATCAGTGTGTTTTATTTTACTCTGTTCTTGGAGCGTGGATATTCTCTTGTACAAGTTTTCGGCTGAACTTTTGGTTGACGGGGATAGAAGTGAACCAGGGACTGTGCTGGCACCATACTTCGTACCCCACAGATCTACAAGAGTACATTCACCCAAAAAATAAAAAACCTAAACGAAAGTGCTGTACACACTTGTAAAATAATACTTAAGATGAATACAAGAGATATTACCATAAAGTATTCCAACTACTGAATAATTGTTTAAAGAAAATGTATTTTTAATAGCGACTATGCTTCATGCTCAGTGATCGATTCAGAAACACCACTTTAGAGAAAGGTTATGCACGATTGGCCTATGGTCTAAAGACATCATTATATTTAGTTGAACAGAGTTTTTGTTAACCCGAAAACGGATTTTACTACAGTACAAATCGATGCTACATCTAAAGTTTACTGCCTGGGGTATAAATATAAAATGACGTCCCTGAGATAAGTCATAACATTCGCAGAAGGGCAAAAAATCAGAATATAGTACAACTTACCGGCCATGGGTGAGGAGGACTTACTCTATGATTACGGTCTTTAAAGACTTCAATATAAGCGATCTGGCTTTTCAAGAATGGTATAAAACGTCAACGACAAGTGGGTTTCGAATTTCCGGAGTTACAAAAGGAAAGCCCGACAATGAAATCGATACAAAAGGAAATTACCATTACGGGGATCCCCTTTCTGTGAGGCAACCCCATGGTTACAGTTAAATCGCTGATAAGGATTCTCTGTCAACCATCAACCATCAGGAAACGGCGGCAAAATATGTCTATTTACATTCTATATCTTGTTTTTGCACCGGATAGCTCTTAACGTTGACTCTTTTCTGCTATATCAATTTATATTTACCGACTTTTAATTAATTTCATTTGCTGTAAAAATTGATATGCAAAGTTGTTGGTATAATGTGGAATAGAAAATTTGCTCGTTTGTCAAAGGAACAGGCGGCTTACGGCGAGTTTTCAATAACGAATCCATTTAAGGATGATGAAATGGGTTTCTTGCTTTTTTTTTTTTTTTTGTTTTATATCCACATTTATTCAACAATTCAATTACATATTTCACTTAAGACTAAATATTTACATCTATTTTACAAATAACATTCTTACATTAACTTACTGGCTCTTCGCAAGCACTCTAAATTACACATTATCATATTTCATATGACTTTCGGCGTACAATAACTGTTTTTACAACATGTCACAATAATTGATATGGTTTGCTCTTTTAAAAGTTATTCTATTTTTTCTACATCCTGTATTATTTATAATTTTTTTTTTTTTTTTTTTTAATTACATATATAGGGGGTTGACAAGCAAAATAAATAAAACAAAACGGACAAACATAAACAAGGAATAAAGGAATACAAATAAAAATTAAAATAAAAAATAAAAAATTAGAATTAAATTAAAAACAAAATTAAAAGATAAAATAAAAATAATTGGGAATTGTGGATAGGGGGAAGGAAAGCGGTGCGCCTGAGTGGCATACTATGTTTGGGGACGTGTAGTCCTTTCTTCATCACTGATCCACCACCAGTTGGGATGGGATCGATCTTTTATTGATGTATCTCTTTCACCGATCACCATACTAAAACGCAGGCGATCTGGAAAATTAGAGATATCGTTATCGTGGAGAATTCGTTTATCCCTGGCACCACGGAAAGCGTGGTAAATAATAGGGACTCCACGTTTGTCTTGGATAAGTCCTTTTTTATCCAAGAAAGGGAACGCTTCTGGGGGAATGAACCCATTATGGAGTGTACTCTCCATATACATATCATTGGGATAGAATGCTCCCGAAATGAGATCGTTTTCGCTGCACATTGCCCTTGTTGTGTGACCACGAATAGTCTTGATAATGAAGTTATCTATCCTGTTTCGTCCTGATTTGTCATACAGGACTTTATTCGGATAGTATTTCTTATACTGCGACTCTGGGGTTCTATACATTCCTAGGCAGGAACGCAAACACTGCCTCTCGAACACCCGAAATTTCTCCATGTAAAATGGGGATATGTTGTACCATACTGGGCAGCCATACACCAATATTGGTCGGATGAATGCTGAGTATGAAATTATTTTTACCTTGGGGTCCAGCAGACTACTACGGAAGAGTCTTCGTGTCATTGCATATGCGTTTTTAGCTGCTGTAAGAGCAGCTGCTGTATGCTTATCAAAGTAAAGATATTGATCAAGCCAGATTTCAAGGTATCTGACGACAGTTTTTACTTGTAGTGGAAGATTATTACTTCCCGCAATAGAAAATGTTTTCCAATTCCGTTTTGTGTCCCTTGATGCACTGGACAGTGGCGTTCTGAAAAGGATAGTCTCTGTTTTTTGGAAATTTATTTTTAATTTCCAGTCGTCGCAAAAACGTTTGATTTTGTTGAAATCATCTTGCAGAAGTCTGTTGATGACATCAATCTTTTCTCCAGATCTATACACTACAATGTCGTCGGCATACGCAATTGCATGCTTGACAGAACCCACTAGGTCACTAGTGTAAATGTTAAATAAAATGGGAGAATTCACTGCTCCCTGTTGTAAGCCGTTTTTGATGTGGAAGGTCTTGTTAGAAATTATATCTCCACATTTCACTACAAATTGTTTACCCATTATTATATCGTAGATAATGTATAATAAATATTCGGGCATACCTAGATTTGATAACTTATATACAAGCCCTTCTAACCATACGGTGTCGAAAGCCTTTTCAAAGTCAACCAAACAGGCCCCTGTGCATTGTCTCTTCGCCTTTTTCCACTGTATGTCGGAAACAAGTTTTGTCGCAGCATGAACTGTGTCATGTTGCGATCGAAAACCAAATTGGTTGTTCGGGATAATACCATTTTCCTCACACCAGTTACTCAATGCTTTATTTATAATTTTCTCGAATACCTTGCTGATGTTCGGAAGCAAACTAATCGAGCGAAGATTGGCTGGATTGCTCCTGTCCTTGCCCTTTTTGGGGATGGGATGGACTACAGCAGATTTCCATTGGATTGGATAATATGCATTGTTTAGAACGTTATTGAACAAAATAGTGTAAACCTTCACTACTTCCACAGGTAAATGCTTTAGAACAATGTTTGGAATACTGTCTATTCCAGAAGATTTTTTGTTCTTAATCGATCTAAGAATGTCCGTCAGTTCATCCTTGTGTACAAATATACCAGTGTTTAGATCTCTAAGCGGGGAATCCGCTCTATTATTTTCACTAAAGATAGTGAAACTTCGACTTAAGAGACGCCAATTGTTAAGTTCATTGCGTAACGAAATGTGTTTTTGGAGAGCCCTATTTTCCAGGTCAAGGTTAGAATGAGCCGATTCGTTCAATCTATACACTGCTTCGAAACAAGCGCCAATTGAGTTTGCCTTTTTTTGCGGATCCTCGACTATTATGAACTCTTCGTTAGAGTTGATGTGTTCCAAGGTAAGTCCTGCGTTCAGCAGCGTTTGACAATTCTCGGGAGTCCGCGGAACTCGCAGACATGGGATGTCATTATAATCTTTCCTTCGAAAGACTTTATTTATTTGTGGGAACATATTCGGTCCACTAGCTTTAATGGCTTGAATTCTCTTGTTCCAGTCTTCATTGATTACTGATCTATAGTTGTCACGGATCAGTTTTTGAAGATTTTTAATTAATGATTTAATTGTTTTTATTTCCTGGCTATTTGGATCTCTGAATTGTCTGTAGAGCAGTTTTAACTTAGAGAGCAGAGTACTCTTTTGCCTATACAGCTCGTCGATCGTTGCGTTTCTGTACCGGTTTGTATGGCTCTCGGAGTGAGACACTTTTGGGATAGAACGATTCTTTGTATTAGTAACAATGTTGTTCATCGTCGAAAGATAATGATCAATTTCGTCATTATGAAGATTTCTGTCAGTTGGTGGATCTATGCCATTGGAGCGTAATTCTTTTTTTATTATCCGATCAAAGCGCGACCAGTGTGCTTTTCCGAAATTAAAAGAATGTATCTGTTTGTACTGCTCAAGTAGTGAATGTTCGTTTGGGACATGTATTACAGCACCAAGTCCATAATGATCGCTATCGTACTCGATTGTACGAAGACAATTTCGAGCAGTTAGATCCGTATCTAATAGTTGTATTCGCTCGTCCAGCAACAGTAAATCCAAGAAGGAATTTCCTCTTGGATACGACGGGGTACTTGTAGCGTACAATTCTAGTTTATGTTCGATAGCGTTTGTTTGCCACCAGTCGAACAACGCATTGCCTCTTGTGTTTGTGATAAGGTTACCCCAAACATTGTGCTTGGAATTGAGATCTCCCGCCATAAAGAAATAATTATTTTCTGAGTCTAACTTGAGACTTCGAAAAAGGGTATCAAGTTCATTGATAAACTGTATACACTGTGGCGCTTCGGGAGCATAAGCAGAGATAACATATAGATGCTTTTGACTTTTCAAAGGAATATCTACAATGCACGCTTCTAGTACCTGGAACTTGTATACATCTCTACTGTAGACGACTTTGTGTTGTAGACCATTTTTAACTAAGACAGCGACTCCGCCCCCCTGAGTGGAATTTGGACGATCTCGTCTAAATACTTTATAATTTGGGTAGCCCAATTTGTGCCTTTGATTTAGCTTAGTTTCGCTAGCCAAAAGCACATCTGGGCGTTCAGCTACCAGCAGATTGCTGAGATTATCCCTTCTTTCCATGCGGATTAGTGAATTAACATTCACAGCAATAATTTTTAAAGTTAATTCAGTCGTAGTGAACGTTATGATTAGAGTGTGGGTTCGTCTGGAAACAGGGTCGAATAGATAATATCCGTTCGAGCCACTTGTTCCGTCAGTTTTTTTTCGATCTTTTCGAATTTTTTATCAAACGCAGCAAACTGTCCTTGTATGGACAGTAATATTGCTGTTATATCACTTTGTGCCTCTGGAGCAGGCGTTTTAATGATATTACGTGATTGTTCTATAATTGGTGCCCTTTTTACTCCACCTGCCATTTGGGCGTATGACACACTTGATGCAACGAAGTTGTTGTAAGAGCGAGTTTTCATCTTTTTCTCTTCTTCAACTTGCTTCTTTTTGGCTTCCAACTTTGATTTTAGTTGCTGGTACTTAGGGCAACCTCTAAAGTTAGCAGGATGTCCTGAGTTGTTACAGAGGACACAAGATAGTTTACTTCTATCCGGAAGCTGTTCTTTGCCCAATGGACATTCTCCAATGATATGTTTGTTTAGGCATTTGACGCATCTGAAATGCATATTGCAATTCGCTGCCACATGCCCGAAGCGTTGACAGCGCATACACTGCAATACGCGGTCGCACTTCTTTATTCTCTCCCAACTTATTGTTTGGTGATTAATGTATTTAATATATCTAAGTCCATCAATTTTACTATTGGGGCTTAGCGACACAATGAAGAAAGGCAACCTACGGTTGCGATTTATAGAATTTGCTGTAGAAAATGGTTTCACACCTGTAAACGTCAGGCTATCGTTTTCGAAGTTTTTTAGCTCTTCGAGCACCTCTTCGGGGGTAAAGGAAGGGTCAACTCCTTTGAGGAGCATGGAGACAGTTTTCTCCGATTTAGGGGTGTACGTGTAGTACTCGCTTTTCGACTTCCCTAATGCCGATTTAATTTTGTTATACCCTTCTAAATCCTCACATGTTAAACTTATCTTAAAATCATTTATTCGTTTTGTTTTAAAAGTTTTGCATGTCAACTCACCCAATTTTATGACATCCTTTGTCTCCATGTAGCTAATGTAAATAGGAGGTACTTTCTCCTTTTTTTTGACTGGCACCTTCTGAGATGTTTCCTGCTGTTGGTGTGATTCGTGCTGTTGATTTGGTTCCTGCTGTTGTTGTTGATGGGATCACATTATTCTGTTTAGTTTCCTTATCTAGCCGTGCTTTCTCTGCCTTCGTGGGTTGCTGTTGTCTTTGTTCTTGCTGTTGTTGTTCTAGCATTTTCGTTTTTCGCTCGTTGTGGCTCAGGTTGTTTTTTAGTTTAACAACTTCCTCCATTTGTCTATCCAGTTCTTCTTTTTTACGACTAATCTCATGGATGAGTCTGTTGAGGACCTCGATTTGATTGCTAGCGTCTGCATTTGTTTCGCTGACAGCTAGTTCTTTGAATTGGTTTCCAGCCCCTGAGTACTGGGCAGCATGGCTGTTGTCTTTGTCATAGCTGGTTACAATCGACGTCTCTGTATTCTTATTTTCATTTGTTTTAATGCGTTTAGTCTTTAGGTTTAGGTCCGTATTTTGCCTTCTCCGATTTGCCATTTTGGCATCAATTTGTTTTACGTCCATATTATGGACGTTCTCACTTTTTTTTATTTTTTTATTTTATTCTTTTTTTTCACTTTTTTGTGACAAACAGATTGTGGCCCCGCGCACACACTCACACGTAGATACCGTTAACGTGTTACTCACACACTTTTTGTATTAAACTGTGTTCTTCGTTTTAACTGTCACAACACGTGGCTTCGTTGTCTTTTAATTGATTCTATTTATTTATATTTACTTTGTTTTGACTGTTTTTATCACTGTAATTTATTTGTCCACAAATATTCTCTTTATAATACTTCAGCCACTCGCGACACATAAAAGCAACTTTTTTCATTTAATTCGACCGCCGAACCGAAAACACGTCCGCACTCGTTCACTGTGTATCGTTGTATGAATGGGTTTCTTGCTTACGCATACTCGAGGTCGGAAACTTTTTGACTTTGCGCTGCTTTCTCACACGTTTATGTGAACTGATGTACAACATTCAAAACTTCTTTTATATTCGCACCACTCTTTTGGATTTCCTCTGAGTTTTCGGAAGGATAAAGTTTTTCCATCAGGCCCGCGGCGGTTTGAGTTTGATGCGCAAATAAGGGTAGAAAATACACAGGAGGCGAATCGTATGGTCACGATGAAATTAAAGATGATACATAATTATGTGGTTGCGAATGAAAGTTTTGCATCATATTGGAGCTGCCACCGAGGAGTGTGTGGGGGGGTTCGTTACCCCCACAAGTGTGATTAATTAAAATATCGGATGAGGAAATTTAAGAATACCAAAAATAAAAGCCAGCTGAGATTATATTGGCTTAATTAAAACATTCCACCGGAAACCATACGCCGGTGAGCTTGACGGGTGTGTTTGTGCGAGCAACAATTTTATAAGTATCTATCGACTGCCACAGCTGATGGTCTTCGAAAATGAATTTGTGGTTTGAGGGTGATAAGCCACAAGTCGACCATCGTATACAATTCGAATTTAATTATTGATACTTGTGCTTAATCCGATAGCAAGTGAACGGAATTTTATTCCGGAATATGGTAAATTTGTTGAGTAGTATGATGCACTCAAATTATGGACATACAATTTCTCGTGTACTTGATAATGATACGTTAACAGACAACCTGTATAATTTACCGACCACCGTATACCATTCGAAATTAATTGTTGTTCGAATTTAATTGTTGATACTTGTGATTAATCCGATAGCAGGTGAACGGAATTTTATTCCGGAGTAAGGTAAATTTGTTGAGTAGTATGATGCATTCAAATTATGGAATACAATTTCTTGTGTACTTGATAATGGTACGCCAACAGATAGCTTTTATAACTTACCAGCGTTAAAAATTATAATTATATCCCTTCTAATCATAAACAAATAGGGCAGAGTTTGGGAAAATGGGAAAAAAAATACCATAGAAAAGGAAGAAAAGGTATGTTACGTAATAAATTTTATTTCCCAAATTTACGCGACTATTATTGACCTGAATCGGTTGCAGTTGACGCCGTTGTGTCCATTCTCCAACAGATAATATACTTCGCCGCCATAGAGGGTGTGGCGGTTCCGCCAAACCCCACGGTTCACTTACCTGGAAAAACCACCATAACTTCCACCCAATCTCATAACTTCACTAATGCAATCGTATTAGCACCTTAAATGCTTCACGCATTAAAGTGATCAAATCTTTAATCTAAAAGTCCCTGGAAAAGAAAACTTACCTTTCATGCATCTCTTCGCATACAATTCCCTGTAAGATTTCTTTTCTACCTTTTCAGGAATCCCAAAACCTATTCGGTACCTTCGGTTGCCAGGCAAATTCCAACTTACCACACCTGCACCGCAATCTCCGCGCAGCAAAAACATTTCCTTCCCAAGGATAATTAATGCTTTCAATGCATTACCTGGAAATGCCTGCAAAGAATTTGTCCTACAAAGGCATTCATACATGTGTCAATGCATCTCACCATTAGCGACCAAAAGCCGAATTTCCAATTAGTGTAGATATTCACACTATAGTCCGAGCATGGCGTCGCCAAAGATGCCATGCATATTTGACACAGATGGTATACACAACCGTCATTGTGTATCCATCTAAATTACTTTCCGAAGACTTGCAACCATTGATTCAGCTGCAAGTACTTCTCTCGGAAATATTTCTTTGTTTGAATCTTCAAACAATCACCGACGTCGCGCTTAGCCGTCGGATTGGATTCAATAGTATAAACATAGGCAAACAAAAGAATCCGATTCACCCGGTCTCCAGAGATACGATATACGATTTCCATTATTTCAATCCCTTTTAGCATCTAATGAGTGGCTGCTATTTACTCAGCCGACCCTCATTACTGGACGATGCATTAGGTCGCTTCTTTCTTTGTCTGTATCCCTTGTCTAGGTTTCGTTTCGCTTTCGACCTGCAAGCGTTATGTAAACAACACAGATCTGAACGATCACACATACCATCATGATCTCCATTACGAGATCTGGTACCTATTCCGCCAAAAGAGACTTTACGTTTCTCTGGTGGTAAGTGAATGCATATCCTTAGTGGAGAGGATATCTAAAACCACACCACAAACTCACCTCAAACGAAGGTTATATCGCTGAGTCTTATTACATCCGCAGACCAACACGGTCGTGCCGCTCCCGCTCTCCGTCGCGCGGCGGAGAAGCGCAGTCGTGTTGAAAAGGAAGTGTTTCATACCCTGTTTACAATTTATAAAAATCAATTCAATATTAAATATAAGTTCTAAGTAAAGTAATAAAAAGGCGGTGATCATCCATTAAACAGTGCGTTTTATTTCCGAACGTCTACGGTGGACAACTTTGCTCTTTCGAACAATTCGTGGACGTTGTGTTGTGGAGTTTCGCTTGTTTTATTCTCCTGTGCGGCAGTTTCCGGGATGTTATCGTTATCTTTCCGCGTTTGATGAACAGTTTCCATTCAGTGTTTGGCGGAACAGTTTTTGGAACCTTAGTGACTGTCGGATGGGGATAGGAGTGAACCGAGTGTCCGTGTTAGGCACAATACTCCTAATCCCCACAAGGGCCCCATGAGCACGCATATGTTCTAGTTACTAGATATTGGCCTGTAGGAACCCGAAAGTTCATGACCTCACCGATTCGACTCCGCCATTGTTCCATGTCCCGTGCGCTCTCCTCCCACGTTCGACCATCCGATCCGATCTCCTCGAAGTCAAACCTAACATTCTCCTCCCATCTCCGTCGCGGCCGCCCTGTCGGTCTCTTTCCCGTTGGCTTACCGTCAAGAATCCTATGCACGGTCCTGTCGTTGCCCATTCGCACCACGTGTTCGGCCCATCTTAATCTTCGCAACCTGATTACTCTCACTATTGTAGGTTTGCGGAATAGCTCTTCCAATTTGTGGTTGTGGAGTTTCCTTCATTGTCCTGCCTCCTCGTCAAATTTGCGCCAAAGATACCCCTTAGGGTTTTATTCTCGAATACGCGGAATTTGTTTTCTTCCCGTTTTGTGAGACCCCATGTTACGCATCCGTATAGAACAATCGGCATGATTACGGTTCTATAGACACGGAGCTTTATATTCCGTGATAGCAGTTTGGATTTCAACAGTTTACTGACTGCATGCCAACTATCGTTGCCGTGTAGTCTTTTGTTAATTTCCTTTGGCATTTCCTTACTGGCCGTCAGTATTGTTCCCAGGTATTTAAATTCTTTGACATTTTCGAATATTTTGCCCCTGATGTTGATGTGTGTTATCTGAGGTCCACCTGCTCTCGCCATAATCATGTATTTTGTTTTGTCTTCATTTATTTCTAGGCCCACCTCTTCTGTCACTTGCATGATTAAAAAAAAAAAAAAAAACAAAATGGGTTGACGAGAGGGCCGACTTTAGCGAGACAAAGACAGGTGTGTCCTTCATCTTGTCTCTGGCTTCTGGTCATCTTGCGATAACCACAATCACCCACATCCGTGAGGATGTTGGGCTCGGCCTCGAGATATATGAAAAGAAAAGAAAAAAAGGGGGCGTATCCACGGATTGTGTGGACAGTGTTAGTTCGGGTGTTCTCTAACTACTTGGATGGAGGGATGGTGGGAAAGAAATCATACAAGACCGGTAGGTCTTAAGTGCGGTAGTAAACGCAGATCACGTCTTTGGCGTCTGATGATCTGCGCTTTGGCCGGTGTGTGTATGTTTGTGCCGTCTTGTACTGTGCGTCCGTGTGGGTGTGGTTTGTTAACAGTAGACCCTATGGGATGGATCCAGGAATCCTCTATTATAGAGGGGAATGTTGTTGGGAAGGGTGCTTTCCTCAGTTTTATACTGAAGAAGAAATTGTGGTGGTATGATCCGAACAGATCGAGAGAGAGAAGGCTCGAGAACGCAAGACTCCCATACAAGTAGGTTCTCGGTGTTCTGAACGCTTTCGAGGTACTTGTATGCTAATTGCAGCAAGTACTTGTCGATAGGGATAATGGAGGCGCCTTCGTATAGGTGAAAGTTGAGATAATGACGACCATCAGGCCTTCTAGGGTGGTTGGTTGCTCTTCTGAGGTGTTTCCTTTAGAAAACTCGAAGTCTTTCCATTTGAGCCGAAGGTACGGAGGACCATATGGGAAAGGCGTACGATATTCCAGATCGGATTAGCTGCATATAGCGGAGAAGCTTAACTTTGGTGTCAACTTTGTTGCTCCACTTCAAGATGTTGTGCAGTTGCTTAGACCGAGCGAGGCCCCTTTGGGGAATGTGGGTCACATGTTTGATGAAATTCATTTTTGGGGTATAAATGACCCCAAGATATTTCATCCTGTCCTGTGGTCTAATCGTAGTATCTCCTATTTGTATTCGAATATTCTGTGAATATTGAGAAGTGAGTGGGGAGTATTTACTACTCAGAATTATAGCTACTATATGGTAGAGTCTTTGCCTTGCGAGTGAGTTGTAGGCTTTTTAGAAGTCAACGAATATTTGGTGAATCGTCTCTCCGTATTGCCAATTCTTTTCCAGTAGTTGCCTTATTGTGAATGCATATGTCCTGAACATCGATTTATATCGCAAAATGTAAACACACGTAGTGAATGTTCGCAGGAGAATAAATTCAATAGAAGCGGAGTACAGAGTGAAATCTGCCTTTTCGAAGAGAGAACAATCGGAAAGAAATCACAAAGGTGGTATGTATTTTTAATAAATAAAATGTGAGTTGAACCACAATACCCTGGACCATACTAATATCTATATAAACTCAGGAGATATAACAGATCGACCTTTTATTGATTTATCTCTTTCACCGATCACCCTACTAAAACGGAGGCGACCGGGAATATTAGAGATATCGTTATCATGGAGAATTCCTTTATCGCAGGCACTACGGAAAGAATGGTAAATAATAGAGACTCCCTGTTTGTCTTGGATAAGTCCTTTTTTATCCAAGAAAGGGAGCGTTTCTGGGAGAATGAACCCATTCTCGAGGGTACTCTTCCTATATATACACTCTCCATATATGAGACACTACAACGTAAACCCGCAACATGACCCAACGGTCACAAGTTGCACTTTCGGCGAAAACCTATTTGGAAACGGTTAAATTCGAAGTTCTATCCCAACGGCCGTATTCACCAGACACGACATCTTTTGATTATCACAGCCCATCACTTGGTTGAGCAGCACTTCCATTCCTATCAAGATGCCAAAAAATGCATTTATTCTTGGATAATATTAAAAGACGTGTCGTTTTTCTGACGTGGTATTAATGTTAAATACAATTAGAGAGTTGGCAAAAGTAATGGCGAGCGATGCGCAATACTTTCAGTGACAGGCTTTTTACAACTTTCTTTTAAAAAGAAAATGTTCACGAAAACTCAGCGAGAACTTTCTACATATTCCAATTCTTCTGATTTCTTTTTCTCGCATAATTACAATGACGAATAAAGAAGCAAGTCGTCTGCTGAATACGATTATTGGCAGTCTATCGCCCCTATTCCAGTTGTCGGAAATCACAAAATCAATTTACAATTTCATAATATTCAGTTTAACTTACGCTTACCGGAAAAACACCGGAAGCAGCAAAGTTCCGGAATTTCTGGAGCCGAAAAATAGGATGTCCAGTCATATAACAGTAAACATAACAATTCTTGTGATTTCATTTTTGTGAGGGTTTTACAACACATTCTAAGGAAATCTCAAATGTTTCCTGGTTAAAAATAAACCTCTCCAAGGACTCCGAAATGAATTTCGAGTTCGGAAAACCCCCTTTCAGTGCCCATCATACTTACACACAACACAACAAAAGGAATCATATTTCCTGAGTTTATTGCTTTGTGAGTCTGTATTTTGATATACGATTATTGTGATATGATGTCCTTTCCAGTTCTATGGATTCCTTGAGTTTGATTAAATGTTTGTCCGCCGATAGGTAGTGGTTTAATACAAAGTATGTATTGTTAGAAATCGTTAGAACTGCTGGTCAATCATCTACAGAAAATAGGACGTACCTGACTTGTTGGATACGACTTAGACTAATTTAATATACTGAAGGAAAAGGAGAACAGATTCTCTGTAGACTTAGAGTCAAATTGAATTAGTATCAATCAGAGCGAACCTTAGAATCGCCGTTGAACCGGAAAATGAATGTGGATCTGATTGTGCGAAAGTGTATTATCTGTTCTTGCCTGTCAAGCGAGGAACTTCTGCCTTCACTAAATTGATTGGGGGCTATTATTTTCTGTTGTATTTGTAGTAATCGTATAGTGGACCAGACAACTGATACAATTATCGCAGAAGCATTTGGAATCAGTGAATAAGCCAATGACGGTTGAATACTTGTCACATCTATAGTTTCTTCTATACATGTCTTGTGGCAAGGGCGCTCAGAGTTCCATAAACTCTAATGTTTACATGAAGTCAGGGTAATTAGTTGAGAAGTCGAATGTAATTGAAATTCAACATGCTAATCTACTTTTACCCGACAGATGATGGAAACCAATTGGAATGAGTCGGCCTTTATACAATGCTTACGGCTAGGCAATGAATTGAAATCCGTTCCTTTTTTTTTTGAGACAGAAAAGAAGCTCACAGTTGGACCAGTTTTTTGTAAAAATCTACATTCACTTTACAAACGGGACACGTATAATTGTGTTGGCTAAGAAATCGCTAGTATCGAGTCGGTCTTCATTTCACAACATCCGGACATTTGTTCTGTATCCACATCCCTTTCTCAAAATTAATTTTGTTATCGAACAAAAGCAGTGAACTTCCTTTCGGGGCAAGAGTTTTCAAAGTACTATAATCTACGACTATTCACGAACAATTTCAATAGTTACCTGATTTCATATTAAGGCGTTGACACAGCCATATACATGAGTGAGCTGAAAAGTTTCCGACCTCAACGTGAAGATAGCAGCACTCGTCCATAAAAATGAATGTAGTTGTGCATCTTTTGACAGTTACTCACAAAAGCTTCAGCCATTTTGGATTCGTAGTTTTTATTTGACACTCGTTGAGTGAGTCGATGTGTGTTTTTGTGAAAATGGACAAAATTTCGAGCTGTCATTAAATTTTTGTTTTTGAAAGGCATTACGCCTACGCAACTCAAAGATGAGTTGAACTCTGTGTATGGGGACTCTGCGCCATCATTTACCACAGTGAAATTTTGGGCAGCTGAATTTAAACGTGGCCATGAGAGTTTGGGAGACGATGACGGTTCCGCACGTCCAAAAACTGCAACAACTGACGATAAAATTGCTAAAGTTCACCAAATGGTGCTAGACGACCGTCGAGTTAAAGTGAGAGAATTAGCAGAGGCTATGAAAATGTCCAAAGGTCGTGTTTGTCACATATTAAATCAAGATTTAGGCATGAGAAAGCTGTCTGCGGTTTGGGCGCTGCGTTTGCTCACGTTAGACCAAAAGCGTGTTCGAATGCTCTGCTGGCGCAGTTTAGGCGCAATAAATCCGAGTTTTGGCGCTGATTAATGACTGTCGATGAAACTTGGATACATTATACGCCCGAAACAAAAATACAGTCAAAACAGTGGGCTGCAAAGGGGAAATCGGCCCCAAAAAAAGTAAAAACTGTTTTTTTTCGGGTGGGAAAGTGATGGCGACTGGTTTTTGGGATAGTCAAGGAGTTATCTTAATCAATTATCTTCAAAAAGGAAAAACCATTACAGGAGCATGCTACGCATCATTACCTGACCAACTGAAGGCAGAAATTGCGGAAAATGGCCACATTTGCAAAAAAAGAAAATCCTGTTTCACCAAGACAACGCGCCGTATTACACCTTAGCGGTCGCCATGGCGAAAATCCACGAATTACGTTTTGAACTGCTTGACGATCCGCCTTACTCACCAGATCTAGCCCCAAGTGACTTCTTTTTGTTCCCTAATCTAAAAATTGTGTTCGTAGGACAGAGATTTTCGCCAACTGAGGAGGCAGTTATTTTATAGAGAAAAACGCCGAGTATTATTTGCACGGGTGAGAGAGATGGGAGCATCGCTTGGAGGAGTGTGTAGAGTTACGAAGAGACTATGTAGAAAAATAAAAATAAATTTTAAGAAAAAATGTCTTGTATCTTTGTTAGGTCGGAAACTTTTCCGACCTTCCCTCGTATGTTCGTCTTTTCTGAGAGAAAAACATATTGGGTGATGCATTAACTGTGCTCGTGGTTTGTTTCGTACATTTTGAAAAATACGCAGGCGTGCCGGGGTGCTAGTGGTGTGGTTAAACGCGACAATCCGTGCAATTTTTAGTTGGTATGGAACGATTCGCAGGAATTGACCGTACATTTTGTGCTATGCTTATTACATAAATAGTTCTGTCATGATTTCCAGACAAATGTATCATACTCACTTTGAGTTACGAAACATTAGTCAATGGCCGAATGCAAAGTCTATTTGTAAGTGGATCGCCCTGCTTGAGACAATCGAATCAAAATTAAGAATAATAAATGGAAGCCGCCCAAAATTAGTGGAAATATCAGAGTTTATTTCGGGTGTTAGTGAATTGGTAAAGGAATATTCACAACATTCAGATGGTATGAAAAGCCAAGCCATACATTTTATAACGACCACTTTACGGTGAATTTTACATCGTAATCTGGATTGAGATCCGGCGAATAAAACTCAGCTGCTACAAAAGTTGTAGTCAACCATAGCAATTTCAGTCTTTATTTTACCAATGTAACACTGCAATATAACAAATAACATATCCACGAAATGGCCATGAAGTATAATATCAAGTAAATCAATTTGACCTTGTCACAATTAGCAAGTTTCAGGTAACCAGCATTCGTTGCCGACAACAATTCAAGGTCGATTCTTTTCATTGAGCAAAAGAAACGAATTGCTCCGGTTACGATTTGCAAGAATCAAATCATAATCGTTTGCGAGCTTGCTGCAGGTGAATAATTCAGACATTAATTAGGTCAAATCGTGTCATTGTTCTTACACTATGCACCAAGCCGGTGATAGAGAATAGAACAGCGTAGTAAGCATTTGGTATGAATTATGAATTAAGTGTAATAGCTGAATTATGAATTAAGTGTAATAGCTGATGAAACATAATTTGTATGAGTAGATTAAGAAATTTATGGATAATTGAGTGATTGATTGGGAGTATAAATACCCCAGCAATTTTGATAATAAATCAATCAAAAACCTGAAACGTTTTTGATTCAACTACTGGGGCGCTCTACGCCATAAACTTTAAGCGGGCTGCGCAATTTACAGCAACAATAGGGAAGGAGGTTTTAGACGGATCTTTCCTGCGATCGAATTATTATATGTCGACGCTGCTATAACATTATATGGCGATCCTGTCGTAATGTTCAACGACGAACATAATTTCCATGCCTACAGCCATGTTAAGTTACTATGAAATCTAAGAAGTATTGTGGGGGTTCTCTATACTACATGGAGTACCAACCCACTATTTCAACCCTATTTCGTCTGTTAACAGCGCACCTATCCAATCCCAATTCCTTCTATCAGCTATTTCGCCTGAAATAAAGACATTTCCCAAAAGGATGCATAGCTGAATTCATTATTCTATGCAGATAATGCATAATTGAATTCAGCTCCCTTTTGCCATACGGCAACACTATTGCATTAACCCCATGAGATTTCCACCGGAAATCTCAATGTCATATTGGTTAGTAACAACCAAATCTGACCAAACGACGCGGTTGCATCATCATGGAACCGCTGGGGAAATTATCGAATTATTTAATTTGGTTCCCACGGTCATAATTCCCTAGTCGATGTAGCGTCCCTTTTGACTTCCCCCAGACACTCTATTCGCTTGGGATCAATGATCTCTTTAGCCAGATCATTTGCTTCAATCCATGGGAAGTAAAATCACCCCCGGGATCGTTTCGCTTCTCGTTTCAGTTCTCGCATTCTCTCTTGTCCATCGACACATTGAATTAACTAAAAGGATTTATTCACCTCGATGGGCGGGGGGAATGCGAGAACAGAAACGAGAAGCGAAATGATCCCGCGGGTGATTTTACTTCCCATCCATTGAAGCAAATGATCTGGCTAAAGAGATCATTGATCCCAAGCGAATAGAGTGTCTGGGGGAAGTCAAGTATGATCTCGATTGGTTGACCGCGTGGTAAAGACAATTTTCAGCCCTGATTGGGATCAGTCGATTACCATCACCCAAAGGGAGCACATATCTCCTGAGTCATTGTTCAACCACCACCGCGGCTGGTCAAGTCAGTTTTCATTCACCAAGGTGTTCGTACAGACAACAGGAGTCGCGAGTTATCTTTTAACACAGTCGGGGTAAAAAAAAAGGAATTTCAACCCTCGTAGGGTGCGCATCGTCGAGCGTAACGAATCAGCCGAATTTCAGCCACCAAAGTGCGCACACGCACATCGAGTCGATTCTTACTTTCCGCCCTTTACACACGTCACTGAGTCGTACATTAATCACAGTAAAGAGCACTGTGCGCGAAGATATGGTAGTTTCTAATATGAAATCAACATTGTGCCTAAAAACATAACTGAAGCAATAATAAAGTTGTAATGATGTGGTGCGCTTTTTTTGCAATTCAAGTGTTGAAAATCTAGAAAAACAAATATAAATATATGTATACAAAACCACAAAAATCTATATAAACTCAAGTGATATCAAATTATTAAATCCTAAATTACCTATGCTAAAATCGTTAATGTCCAAAGACAATAAGTAAAATAAAACCAAAAAAAAAAACGTGGTTATGAAACTTAGTTAAATAAAGAAAACTTTCCACAACAAAAAATCCCCAGTGCGTTTATTTATTCGTTATTCCTTGTGGTGAACAATTTTCGACGACGGAACAATCGGCGAGAGAGTGGGAAGAAAGTGAATCAGTGCCCCTGTAGGCATATTAACTTCTACGCCCACAGTATTACCAGGCGCTTGTTATAACATATATAAATGGATACTCACAGTTTTGATGATGCTGCTGATGATTCCTCTATCAAATGTTGGTCACCGTTTATCCTCCTGTTCCTTGCACTTTGAGGAACTTTGTTGTAGGATCAATGTCAACATCACCCGTTAGCGAAATATATTTCCAGTTCATTCAGTTTTTCCAAACATTTTAAGTTATATACATAATCGTTTTTTTTTTTTCTTTTCTTTATTCAGTTGTTTTTAACACCACGACTGTCTCTTACATCACGACTCCTGTTTTTTAAAATTCAACACACACAAGAGAAATTCTCAACAAAAAAAAAAACAGTGTGGGGGGAAGTCGATTTAAACGAGACAAGGACAAATCTGCCTTTCATCTTGTCTCTGGCTTCTGGTCATCTTGTGACAACCAAAATCACCTAGGTCCGCCAGAATGTTGGGGTCAGTCTCAAGATATCTGAAAAATAAAAAGGGGAGGCAGGTATCAAAGGATAGTGTCTTCAAGGCAATTTAAAAGTTCTCTCTAACTACTTGGATGGTGGGATGGTGGTATAGAAATAATATTAGACCAGTAGGTCTTGAGTGTGGTAATAAACGTAATAATAAATAAAATTTTGGTTTTGGTGGGAAGGTGGAAATCTACAAAAGATACCTCTGAACCGATCCAGAGGCATGCCGGATTTTTACCGACTAAAACCACCTCCCGTTAGGCACATATTCCCGTTGATACCCGCAGAACTCTCTTTCAGATATATCATCACGAGGCGGGGCGAAGTTCGTCGCGTCGCAACTGCTGCGCCATGTTGCATAGAATGCCTGTTTGGGACTTAGCATGTATTCTATTACTCCTTTCGGAGTAACCGTCCGTCTTATATGTCTCTCCAAAATCGTTCGCGCAGTCTCGAATCTCACGCTTTCTGTGAGTACGTGTTCCGCATTTTCTATTTTCTCCTCGCAGTGCAAGCAGTATGGACGATTGATATGCTTTTACTTGTGCAAGTATTGTCGAAAGCATCCTTGTCCTGTTATCAGGTGAGTCGGGTGTCAGTTCAGGCCACTATCTTTGCATTTCACCCAGGTGTCATCACATTTATAGCATCTTCGGATACCGATCTCAGCATACTCTTAATGGTGTCGTCCTATATGTTGAGTTCACTCCGCGCATGTACGACTGTGCGGCTCTTGCGCATATATGAGCTGCGTACATTATAATAGAGGTGTTGACACTGGTTATGAGTTTCCTTACGTGGGGCGGGGTCCTCCAACATTGGGTAGCAGTCTCGCCAAAACTTTGCATAAACTTGCTGTTTTTTTATTCGTTTTCCTGTGGTGTTCCTCGAAGTTCAACCTGTTGTCGAGTATAACACCAAGCTATTTTGTAGAGGGACGAGATCTGATGGTGTGTCCTTCTATTTCCAAATCAAGGTGTCCAATTTTCTTAGGGCTGCTTATGAAAACTGCCCCCGTCTTATGTCCGGCTAGTTTCAGTTCGGCCATATCTAGCCAGCATTTAATGCTCTGGGTTGCTTGGGAGCAAATATTCTCCAGGTCATCTAGATGTTTAGCTACTGGTGTTGTGTGTCCGGAGTGGCGACGCTGTGGCGGTTCCACGAACCGCACAAATCACCATAGGCTGAGATACCATCGTTCCACAAAGGAACATACTCACTTATAGCTAAACTTCACGTGCCCACAGACACGTGCCGGCAAATCCATACTGGTGTCAACAGCCTCACGTATCCACAGATTCTCGGTGACGGCAGCTTCTTCAGCGTAAGGTTGGTCCCTTAGATTAGACACAATTACTTATATTACGTTACACTGTTAACTAATAAGACACTGCCTCTTGCAACTCTTAACACACTGCTGCTATTGTTAACACACTGTAACTCCTCTGTTAACTCTAATCTAATCAATACAAGAGGTCCGCTATGCAGTTCCGATGGCCGCAACCTCTTGTCCGATAGGTTAGATCGCTATACACTGTTAACCCTAACACACTGCGACTGCAACTCATTTTCAACCACTTTAAATACCATTTTAATTGCTAACAATTGCAGATGGAGCATTTTTCTTACCCAACGCGTGTAGCCTATTTGGGGGTTAATTGCCTGTCATTCGCAAATTGCAATTTTCAATAATCGCTTAATTGTTCTGCAAAAAAATGCAGTAGAATCAATTTATATATTCATTCGATTTGCAGTAGCAATGACCGACCCAATTTCAGTGCATTGCTCTACGTGAAAATCGTATCATACGTTTAATTGCGACTTACCGCTGTGTTCGCCACTTTCGCCGAGCTCAGCGTTTCACCGAAGTTCAAACAGTTCGTAGTCGGTGGTCTTTGATAATGTCGCTTGTGCTCGTATTTCGTGTACTACACCTGTAAACATGTAAACACGTGTACTTGCCTACATGAGACCCTGTAGGTCTGTGGACAGGTGCTTGTTTGAGTTTCGTAATGCGAAGCCGAATGCAAGGTCAAGTGCACGACGGATATATGCTTTGGATATGGAGGGATAATTATCGCAACATATGCGATATGAATTAATTGTTCGTGGAGAAGGCTTTGCTTCTGAATGAACGCGAGTATTGCATCGTGTGCAGAATACTTGATTAATGTTTATATAAATTGTTGATTGGACCTCTATTAAGATTTATTATTTGAGGATGGTTTGAGAGGGGGTGTAAAGCGAGGTGTAACAGACGCAAGAGAGGTGCGAATAAGAAGAAAAACATATTAGAGGTAAGGAAAGCATATGAGGTTTTCCCACACTTTACACTTCCACACAATTTGCACACTACGGCGCGAATCCCATATATATCACTGTACTACACTCAGACGCGCTTGTGGTGATCCGTTTGTTTATTTTGGATCCCACAGAAGACTTTACGCGCAAACCGATATTGCAATTAGGGTATCTTGTGTTTACTTAAGATACCCTAAACGGATTACACAATTGATCCGATCACGAGGCTAAAAAACACGTCTGCCAGCATCATCCCGGGCCGCTATCCGTGCCCAGTCATCGAAGAGCAGCTTGAGGAGAGCTGCGGAACAACCTTCTGGATCCAGATCCTTGTTCTGCGCAAGGTATTCTACCAGGTACCAATCGCCGATGTTGTGCTTACGTCGTGCTTCCTCTATGATCGAGGGCAGAGCGTAGCATTCGGGGTTTTGGCTTTAAATTAATCATGTTTTTCTTTTTTAACAAAAAATTATTTAATAGTTCGTCCACGAATGTTCATGATTGAATGACCAAAAAGGAAAAGAGACCTGAATGCATTATCGTTTTCCTTTTTATACCTGAACCCTGAAACACATGAAAGTTTGTTTGGCCAATCATATTCGAGCAGATGGCACGGTTGCTCGATATTGATTTTGGTGATGGTATTAAATGGGCCCCTCGATAGTATAGTGGTTAGTATACCCGCCTGTCACGCGGGAGACCGGGGTTCGCTTCCCCGTCGGGGAGCCTCTGGGGCAAGACTAAATGACCTTGTCCGGAAAAAACAAATCATTGCGGAAAATTTAACAAACGTCAGGACTTGCTAAATAAGGCCAAGACCGGTTCCCGGTTGTAGTGCCAATGATGATGATGATGATTAAATCAGCTGCCAGGGTTTGTGGCTTGGGATGCAAAGGAGCTTGTTATTTTGAGCAGCTGCTGGTTGCGCGATAACGAGTCGGAAATCGTTTAGATTAATTGCGATGTTTGTTATTTCGAGCAGCTGCTATGGTTGCTCGATATATGTTTTGGAATCGTTTAGATTCATGTGATTTAATTGAATCAAATTAGGATGATGGGATATGTATGTAGGGGGGATATTAATGCTAAGGCTTTCTGGAGCACTACACCGAGGAGGACTTAAAATAAAAAACGCGATACATGTAGTAGTTTTTGAGATATCATGAAGACCAATGTGAAAGACAGGGTTTCGAGAAAAACGGGTTTAAAGTTTCAAAATGCTATACGAAGGTGAGATGAAAAGTTTCCGGCTTGACCCACAGATAGCACCAGCAGGTCTAATTACTATGTCAGCTTCTATAGTAGTATGTGTATTACCTTGTATATGCATTTTCAGGTGGATTGCTCTGTTAGCATACATTTGAGAGCCTGCTGAACAAGACGTCAAAGTGAAAAATACACGACTTCACTTGACCGCGTTATGTTGTAACTTTTTGTAAGCTATCGAAAAAAGAAAAAAAATCGGCTTTTTAAAACTTCTTGATGAGAACTTCCGCTTAAAAAACTTGCATCCACTTGTTGTTTCATAATCCATTGACTTTCCAATGTGTATGATTAGTCTTGAGTCAATCGCACTGTTTCATAATTTTTAAAATACGAGTATCACTCAACAATTAAAACGCATTGCTCTTTTCTAGTTTTAACAACTCTAAGCTGTCAGTAGTCACTCCCTCTTCTTCTTTTTCGTTGACAGCATTTTTCCACACAAATGGCGCAAAATTCAAATCTTGCGTAAATTTTGAAACACCCTTTATTTGTAATAACACATTAACCTCATATTGCTACTGCAGTAATCGCACGCAATTAGGAGGTTCTAAAGCATTATGTGTTAACTAAAATAACTTAGAATACTACTACAATGTGCATCACAAGTTTTGAATCATACATCCAGCCCTGACAATCCTAACGAGGTTCCTTTTCATTATCTCCCCCATGAGGCTTCTTTTTACGGACTGGTCTTCTCTGAATTGGCACCTCACCGACTTTTCCTACAAATTTATTACAACTAAAAAAATTTCAATTTCAGGAATATGTTTCATGACTAGTCAAAATGTACATTTAATTTATTGTGGTTTTTTATTTGTTTATTTAGGATCCGATTTCCAAAACAAATAAACCGCCACAAAGGGCGGACACTTGTGGTGCCAACGGTAATGAACGTGTGTTTATTTTGTCCACTCCTAGAGTAATTGTTTTGATGCAAGACACGTGGGGGATAGGTTCCACAACTTTGTGTTTTGTACAAAGATTCTCATCAAAAATTCGATCCTGCGCAATTACTATCCGGAAATTTATACCAATAGCTGGGGCCCGTGATACTTTCAATTTTCATTCAACATCATCAAGGATTCAGTCATTGGTAGATTTTCAATCCACCAACACGCACTTCCGGCAACATATGGGGATTATTCCCTTCGCCAAAGTTTGAATGTCGTAAATTCGTTGATACAACTAAAATCGTCAAGTGCATATGAGATAGTCCTTTACCGCGAGGAGGAATATACCATAGTTTGAGTTTAAGCGTGAATAAATGTGAATGCCAATTGTAGTGTCATTGTGTATGTGAAGTGATAAACGTAAAGATATGATAGTCAGTTAACTGTTATCAGAGTTACGCTGTAATTGTTTGAATATAGACAAGTATTCACCAAACACGAAACAACAATTGGGTGAGTTTCGATTAGTTTAAATGGAAAGTGAATTTCCATTTTTAATTAGAGGGTAACCTCATAGATACGTACACCGGCCAACAACAGAAGGATAAACAGTAGAGCCCCGTGTTGATTTGAATAGGAGACCTTAGTTTGATGTTCGACCACTCGATGATAATGTGCCACCGGATAGTTAAGGCGATAAGGCAAGTCAATGTCGAAGGAAAGACCTGAAGTGATAGGCTTGTTAAGTGAATATATTATACCAAATTGATGTTTCAGGATATAGGTGAAGCACGAAGTTGCAATGAGTAGGTAAAGTAAGGCAGGTGATTTCTCTGGGTCCGACGGTAGGATGTATAGCGAGGAAGTTATGTTAAAACAACATGAAGAGTATGTGTAATAAGGGAAAGGCAATCACTGAGAAAGCCTAATGAGGCATAGCATAGCGCACCACAATGAAATTAGAGCTACTTGAAGTGATGATAAGACATATCGGGAAAGTGTGCGGGTGGACATTCTTAGGCGGCATCGGATTCTTAAGTGAAGGATTGTACTAAGAAGGTATGTGGAGAATTTAATGGTAGGGTGTAGAATAGTCAGGTCTCGTATAGGATAATTGAAGGAAAAATTATGTAAACAATGAGATAAGGTGAAGTTAGATTTTTGTGAATCATTCTAAAAAAATCTGATTATTCAATGGCCAAGAACGAAAGGTAAAAACGGTGATATAGGATATGTTGGATTGTTATTTTATAAACAATTGCCAATATTAATAACGCTTAAGGGAAGGGGATTATACATGGCATGTTATAAACGTTGCTCTATTATTAGATGAACTATTAATTTCCAAACCCGGCGCAAGCATTTCCATGGCAACAAAAAATGTTTCACTGGTGATTATGAAATCAACAATGGGTTAGTTAGAGTAGGTTGGTTTCTGGTGATTGGTGAAAGGTCATGATACTACAGGCTCCGTAAAATTATCGGAGGCAATCCTTCGCCATTTTCCGGACCTAGATTGTTGGACCGGTCGAAACTTTGAAACAAGTCATAAGTGAGTTCCAATTCTGCCCCCCGCTAGGATATTACCGCGTCATATTGCTTGTTTGTTTGTTTGCAGACGCATTTATTCACAAAGTCTTATTAAAATTTTACAATTTTAGTCTAAATGCTAAACCTATCTTAATAATTTTACTACATAATGTAATTTACTGGCTCTTCACAAGCACTCTAAATTATACAATATTATATACTTAATTTATGCCTTTCGGCTTACATTTTCTTTTATTTATTCTTAATATAATACAAATACATTATAAAAAAAAATAAACTGTTATCTTAGAGGTCTACCTCTTCTTCTTTTCGAAGCATTATGACAAAAAAAAATAAAGATTTTTTTTTTTTTTTTTTTTTTTTTTTTGAGGATGCAAAAATTTTAAAAACAAAACAATAAGTGCTTAATGAAAACAAAAAAGATAAAATAACAGAAGTTAACGTGAAGGAGGGCAAAGGAAAAGGAAGGGAGGAAGCTGCGCCAGAGCTGAATATTATATCTGAGGACGTGAAGTCCTTTCTTCGTTTTGGAGCCACCACCAGTTGGGGTTCGCGTCATATTGCAGATTCCACAATATTCTAGGAAAAAATCGTTGGTTACAGTTCGGTTGTCAGCTGAAGGGCCTATGTAAGAGTGGGAAAATGTTACCAGTATACCCTTTGAGAATAGAAATTCGTAAACAAACTAGTCCCCCATTTGGATCTGTCGGGAGATTATCCCGGGTCGAAAAAACATCCGAATAATTTAATAAGAAACCAAATAGTAATCTACTCATCACCGTGGAATCGGGTCCACTGCCCCCAACTGATTAAGACATTTTGTAATAGCAGAGCACTCAGTTTCACTAATACGAGTGTAACCGGCGTACACGTATCAAAGCCCGATATTCTAGCCCTAACTGGGACTCAAATACATCAACTGGTTCGACGTATTTTTATTGCCCACGCTATGTCTTGCGATTTAAAAATGGAGTCTGCGTCTTCATGTAGTGTTCTCGAGACCCTGCGTTTTCCCACAAGGCCCTGCCTTCATTTTCTACCTCCACAAGCTGGTCTTATGCTTCATTCATTTAAGAATTCCAAGTCGATTTTCCCTCTACCTTCATGAGCGTCCAAAAGAATATCATTAAAATGTCTCTTACTTAGAATTTCATAATGAACAATGAGGTCATTAAAAATGCATTTTAGCATAATTACGCCAAAGCCCAGAGACGTGTATTACCGCCGTCTTGGTTTATATTTCCGACGCGCAGCGTCCTTGTTTCACAATCCCCAACGAAAATATTAAGGAAACAAAGCAATTAAGACTGGAGAAATATCTCACAATTGCTTTACAATAAAACTAAAAACCCAGATGAGGCAAAACTACAGGTATTGGCATATGGCAAACAATTCAATAACCATGGCAGGGATCATATTTCATTACAGGTACCTTTTTGTTAATATCATTTTAATGAGCGAAATGGATCATTCCGGATAGGTTAGAAGATTTCTCGATAGTTTTAAGTCTTTCAGTTTTGCAAAGATCGTCCCAACGAGCGCACATATGAAATAAATACACTAAAACCGATACACTTGTGTTTTAAATTTTTTCTTTTCCTAAAGTCATCGGTCAACGTTTTGGCCCTGGTCGCGACGAAGCACGGCGTTGAATGTGTTATAACACCAGTTTGATTTCGGTTTCCAAAAAACAAACATTCGAATTCAAAAAATAGAACGTTATTTGCTTAAGGGTACATTCTCATCAGTAAGGCCAAAAAAATAGGCTATTTTCATGTTGTTTTTTTTTTAGGAAAGTAATAAATCTAGACACTCGCGATTATTCAGGTATATTTATTGTACTTTTAAGAAGCTTTTAAAAAAATTTCAATTAATTTCATGATAATCCCGAGGTAGGAGCACGTTGCGCCGTAGACCGCTGCGAAATAAAAGACCTCGATGGCGGCTGTCCTACAGGTCATAATATTTATCTGAAACAAAAAATCGAAAAAGTTTACTGGTTGGTATGGGTGTGGTTATGGCATGAACCACGAAAAATGAAATCTATCCACACAACGATACACACTGACCGAGTGCGGACGTGTTTTCAATTCGCCGATCGAGATAAATGTAAAAGTTATTTTTATGAGTCGCGAGTGAAATTTGAAATAATAAGACTATTTATAAATAAATAAATTCTAGTGACAAGAACAGTCAAAACAAAGTTATTATATATAAATATAAACAATTAAAAGAGAACGAAGCCACGTGGTTTGACAGTCAAAACAAACACCGTTTAATATCAATCAACTGTGAGAGTGTATGTGAGCACATGCTTAGCGAAAAAAAAATTGAAGTAAGAGAAAAACAAAACAAAAACAATAAATATAAATAAAAAAGAAACAAAAGGAACTAAAATATACAGTGAAATTATAAAGTGAAGCCAACCTAAGAACTGGTTTCAAACAAAGACTGGCCTGCTATCTTGGATGCAACAAGCTCGGTGTATGGACCCTCAGCATGCAGAATGGCAGACAAAAAACAAAATATTAAAAAATTAAAACCGAAGTCCGCGTTAATAAAACGCCCGGCGAGCTCCCCACCAACACGAGCTGCAACAAAAATAAACAAGCCAAACGAGGCAATAGCAGACTTGCTCGAAAAGGCGCACAAAATGGAAGAGGACAATCTATTCCCCCCGGTTCCATATAATGACGGCCATCTCACCAATAACATGTTTGCATGTTTAGCGACTACCGACACTGGGGACGAAGAAGAGGACATCAGCGATCTTGAAACAAGGCTAGCCCGAGCAAGGGCGCAATTAGCAGAGAAGCGTCGCAGGAAAAAGGAATTTGCTGAAAAGGAGCAGCTAATAGCGAAACAACAGCAGAATCAGCAACAATGTGCACAACAGAAGCCAAGCCAACAAAAAGAATGTCCACCACAACAGATGACGCAACAACAACCACAACAAGAGCAACAGGCAGCAAAAAGGAAAGCGAAGATGCCACCCATCAACATTACAGATATGGACTGTAACGAACTGGTAAGTCTATGTAAGCTTTCTATTGGGGAAGATTTTTCAATTAAAAGACTGACAGGGAACAGGTTTGCCATACAGACAAATTCGGTTAAGGATTTCGAAAAAATGAAAAATGTGCTAAAACGGGCCACCGCGGAATTTTACACGTACACCCCTAAAGAAATAAAGAATATAACGGTTCTACTAAAAGACGTTGACCCTGAAACAGAACCAGAAGTTCTATTACAAACGCTGCGAGAGCTTGACTGTAATGATATTGAGTTTATCGCAGTAAAACCTTTCAATACAGCTAGGGCTAGACGGGAGAATCGAAAATTACCATTCTTCCTGGTGCAGCTGGGCCCTGGGAGCAAAATTGGTGGACTTAGGAAAATCACTATCCTGAACCATCAAATTGTCACATGGGACAAATTGAAAAAAGGCAGAGATATAATCCAACGTCTTCGCTGCCAAAGGTTCGGGCACTCAGCAGCAAACTGCGAAATACAGTATCGATGCGTAAGATGCGGACAGGACCACAGAGCAGAACAATGCACGTTAGGTAAAGAAAGGGTAGACGACAGATCTCTTCTAAAGTGTGCAGTTTGTAAGAGTGAGGGACACCCCGCTAATTATCGAGGCTGTCCTAAGTTCCGCGGACTACAGGAAAAAAAGTTTTCACAGCAACGAAAATTAGAACGCCCGATAGTTCAAGGCCGACCAGCACTAAATGTAACACCCCAGTTCTCGTATGCTCAAGTAACAGCTGGCAGGAGAAACACGCCACAACCCACCACACGGGTACCGCCGCAACATACTGTGCCTCCAGAAACAGTAACACTAGCAGATGTGCTCACAACCTTGCTCGCTATTCAGACGCAGATGACACAAATGCAAAAACAAATAAAGGACCAGGACACTAGACTAGACTGGGTCTATCCGCAGTTGTCTAGCCAGCCGTCAATATAAACCCCCCAACAGAAAGTACAATTAAGGCTCTACTCGTGAATGTAAATTCACTTATCAGAATCGAGAGAAGAGCCGATCTCTTTAAACCGTTGCAAGACGAAAGTCCTGACGTGCTTCTGGCTAGCGAAACTAAGCTGAATCAGAGGCATAAACTATGTCACACAAACTGCGACATTATACGCAGAGACCGACCCAACTCCACACAAGGAGGAGGGGTGGCAATCTTTATTAAAAAACAACTTCAACATAAGGTAATATATAGTGGTGAGATTCGCAGATTTCAGGTGCTTGAAGCGTGCATTATCCGCATACCCCTCCGACAAGGTAGGGGGATGTATGTGATATCTGCCTACGCACCAGAAGCACATCAACAAAATGAGTTTATAGTGGAGCTAGAGACTCTTTTCCAATGCTTACAACTTTACTCGGAAGGGAACTATTACATCGTGGGTGGCGATTTGAATGCTAAACACCCAAATTGGGGAAATAGCATATCCAACACGAGAGGAAATCAACTAGCTAGTTGGCTAGATCAACATCACATTGAATATAAGGTTGACCTGCTAGCTACAGAATATCCTTCTTTCCCCAGAGGGGGCTCGTTCCTCGATATTATGCTTATAGACACACGCCTTAAACATACACATACTAACAGACAAAATATAAACTGCCTACGCACAATTGAGTATGACAGTGACCATTGTGCATTATCAATCGTGATGAAAACACCAAGCGAAGTTGTGGAACTCGGTGAATGTATGATACCGCAACCCTATAACTATGGGGGTATGCGATGGACGCGTTTCACGAGAACCTTAACAAGAGAAATTCGCTTAAAAGACATTAACCCTCCTACCAACAGAAACATACCCGACGATGACATCGACAAATACATACAAAAAATGGACGAAACCATAAAACAAACTATGGACAAAACAATACCAAAAACCACACCTACGGACAACATGAATATGTACCGAAACGCCACAATCAGCGCACTCCACAGAAAACAAAGTAGACTTCTGTCGCAACTAAAACTACGGTACAGACGATTTATTGATAGGCACGACCAGGAGATAATATCACTGAAGTCCAGATTAAAAAATCTCCCACAGCTGATAAAAGCCAACTATAGGCTATCAGCAAATTTGTATTGCAACAACAAAGTTCGGGCGGTAAAATCCAACAACCCTAGTATGTTTCCGCAAATTAATAAAATATTTAGACGGAGTAATGAAACGAGATTCAGTGTCTCCAAATACCACGAACTGACGAAAACCAACGAATGCTGGCAAATATAGGCATAGACACAAACAACGCCATCCTAAATGACGAAGTTTTTGTGTTTGAAGATCCCTTGGAAAAAGTGAATGTTGTAGGGGCTGTCTTTCAAGAACTGTACAAGGCAAATGAAGTAATTCGTCGCAACCATGGCTTGGAAGATAGAGTTTTACTGAATTATCATCATCTTCGAAATGATATTTCACAGTGGCGATCAGAAAACCATGGTTTTAACGAATTCAGTAATGAAAATACGGCAAACGCCGAGATCACTGCCGAAAGCGCTAACAGCCTTTTGATCACTAGTGAAGACATCCATGGCGTCTTTGCATCATTAAGAAACAAAAAATCAGTTGGAATCGATGGAGTACCCAATATCGTACTAAAACATCTTCCTCCAATCGCAATGGACATATATGCAGTATTGTTTAACAACGCTCTGAACAACGCACATTATCCAGTACGTTGGAAAACGGCCATCATCCAACCGTTACCAAAAAAAAGGGAAAGATAGAACAAACCCAAAAAATCTGCGATCGATCAGTTTGTTACCGAGTATCAGTAAAGTATTCGAAAAGGTTCTAAACAAGGCTCTACTTAAATGGGTTGAGGACAATAATATTATTCCAAATAACCAGTTTGGTTTTAAAGCTGGTCATGAAACCACACATGCCGCAGCTAAACTGGTTTCAGACATTCAGTGGAATAAAAATCTGAAACAGTGTACAGGTGCCTGTTTGATTGACTTGGAGAGGGCCTTCGACACCGTTTGGTTAGAGGGGTTATATTACAAGCTAATGAGACTAGGCATTCATAGACCACTATTGTATATACTATACGATATGTTGAATGAAAGGAAATTCGTCGTCAAAAGTGGCAATATGACCTCCAACATTACCTACAATATAGAAAACGGTCTGCAACAGGGAGCGGTGTTATCTCCGATCCTTTTTAATATTTACACTAGCGACCTGGTAAGGTCTCTTCATCAGGCTATTGCGTATGCAGACGATCTGATAATATATAGAACAGCACAAAAATTGAAATCATTAACGGACTATTACAAGGAGATTTCAATGATGTTCAGCAATACTGCAACAACTGGAAACTCAAAATCAATATCCAGAAGTGTGAAACCATCCTCTTTAAAACACCACTGGCTCAAGCTACCAGAGACACCAGGATAAACTGGCGAAAGCTAGCTATTATGGGACCACACCAACAAACACTGGAAACCAAAACCGTAGTCAAATACTTAGGCATCTGGTTGGATCAGTATCTATATTTTAACAAACATGTGGAAGCTGCCCTAGCCAGGGCAAAGAAAGCTTACGCTATGACAAGAAGACTGTTTCATAGTAGTCAACTTGACAGCAGAGTTAAAGTTATATGCTACATGGCTCTCATCAGACCGATGATCATATATGGATGCCCAGTGTGGTTTAATGTGGGACCTAGCTTAATGGAAAAGATTCGGATTTTTGAGAGGCAATGCCTCAGGACGTGCCTTAAGTTACATCGGACTCCTGAAACCGATCACAAAAAATATTATCCCAATGAAGCGTTGTACAGTGGGGCCAATATAAACAGAGTGGATAACTTTATGATCAAGCTGATCCGAGGGCATAATGCGAGCTCAATGAGCTCACAGAACGATTTGATTTTTGGTGCATATTACCCAAACAATATGTATTATGAGGAGGTACGTCGCAATGGCTTTATTCCACCAGAAGCATTCCTTAGTCTTGACATGAACGGCCTCATACAAAATGAATCCGCTATACCGTTGATTTATCACGTGCGCCGGTCGAGTATAGATAAACGACTATGTTTTAATCGAGAGGTTGCGCACACTAATGAAGAGAGCCTGCAGTTCAGTACGGCAGTAGCACAGAGAGACCGAAAAGACGCGAATAAGCAACAACAAAGATGTTGGTGGCTGAGTGGCACTTAAAACCCTGTTTCCTTATAAAACTAAAGAAATAATAATAATAATAATTAAAAATAAAAAAAATAAAAAAAACCTGACAAACAACGGAAAGCCTACATAGATTTAGCATTTCGAAAATTTAGTTTTGATGATAGGTTTAGAATAGAGTTAAGTTAAAAAAAAAAAAAAAAAATCTATAGATAGTTTAGTATTTAAGTTAGATAAAAGGTAAAAACAATAACAAGAACAAAGTTTTTTCTTTTCTTCATTTTCTTTGTATCCAATTAAGTTCCCTAAAAATTCATCTAAACAAAATAACCATAATGTCGAAAGACAAATTTTCATGCTTTAAGCGTATGCATGTAACTTAGAGAGTCCGCAAGGGACCAGTAAGTTAAGAAATAAGATAACATAAGCTACAGTTTAATCGTTTTTGTCTAGCAAGTAAGTAAATTATAATAATAGGAAGAAATAAAAAATGATATATTTAAAAAAAAAATGAAATCTATCCAAAAATAACAAAATGGCGACGTTTTGAAATTTATGTGCGCTTTTAATGATTGTTTTTGTTCTTTTTTTGTTTATAAAAAAATTAAATTACAACGTATCGGCATAATTGTGGTTCATGCGATAGAGAGTTCAATTACGCGTATTTAAAAAAAAAAAAAACATTAAGATTCGTTGAAAATTGACTGAGTTATCACAGCCGCCAGCTCGAAAAACGTTGTTTTCCAGAAAACGCGTTTAAAGTTTTAAGTGTAGTTATTTCGACATATTAACTGCTTTGACTCAGTCGGCTCGGAGGCTCATAACTTTTTAACCGTTACGAATTTCGACATGATATTCTAGACAGTTATAGCTATCGAATTCCGCAACAACAAAAAATTGACAATAATTTGACCCAAGTGACGAGAATGTACCCTTAAGTTCATTTTACGAAGCACTCTCGCTTTTTTTTTTGTTGATGTTGTCTTTACCGGTCCACGAAAGACGATTGGCCGGCAACATTCTTTAAACGCTCTGGACCCACCTTCGTTGGATACGAATCAACTACCCAGCATCTAATGTACAGAGCTCCGCTCCAATTGATTAGTGCATTATAATAAAACAGACAAGGCTGAAACAAAGGTGTTCCATTGGGAAGCCTGCGCCAGTGACGGATAGAGATTTTTCGAACACCTAGATCTGTTCTTGCCATGTGATCCAAACACATATTTCCTACAAATGACTGCGTCTTTAGAAAACCCGGATCGTTGTCTGGTGTCTGGTGTGACAATTCTATCTCAATAGCTGAGCGGATAAGGAGTTATCTTGCATCTGATTGTGCATACGTAGGTTTAACTGATGACTCTGGCTACTGTGTCAATTCGATGCTATTACGGAATGATGGTTTGGTTCCTAATTTTCAGCCGCCCAATGAATACGACCCCATAGAGTTCTAGGTTCCATGAAATCATTAGAAAAAAAAAAGTCGATCATCTGTCGGGCTTTGGCTGACGGACCCGATCGAGGAAAAAGAAAAGGTAGGCTGAAGATTTGCCTTTTTGAGAGAAGTAAAGTAAAAGAAAATTCAATTTCGTCTGAAACGAAAAACTAACCTAAGCAGCCTCGCCACATGTGACAATATGGAACTATAGCGTTCGTGGCGATAGTGAAAAGCATGTGATTCGAACCGACGCTATAAGGGTTAGAATCACTAAAAGATAAAATCAAAACTCAACGCATCAGGCCACTGCCGCGAGTACGAATTCGATTTCTAAACTCAAGTACACCAAACTGATGTGGAAATTTTACGTTAGTGCTATGGTATATGGTTTCTATGAATGTGCTTTGATTTCTTCGACTCGTCTTTCGGTGGTGTTGTTGTTCACTATTAGTCGTGTGTGTATCTGGTAGAAACACCACAGAACTAAAAACGAGGACGATTTGCGAGGTTTCTTCGCGTACTTTCGGTGGTCAAAAACTTGTTAAAGAAACTCCCATCTTAAAGCCTGCGCAGAGTCGTTTCAGTTTTTTTTTTAATAGAGCTCTTCACATTCCACAAGCGAATTTTATTAGATAAACTTTGCTTTGATAAAAAAAAGCACCGGAGCTAAAAATATAACTTATAAATTCTGGCGTTCTATTCAAATGGGGTCATTTCTCCTCCGTGTCTGCGCATGTTGCTAACCAGAAACCAGCAACCCTTCCACTTATGGAAATCCAGGTAATAACTGATACAGATATTTTTGATCTCACCTTATCTGGTTATATATGCCGTACTGCCTCCGTTCTTCCCACATCGTGGTCCAGTCATAGGCATGTTAAGTGATGTTGCTTATCAGCTTCTGTCACGATATGGGCTCTACTCCAATTCAGAAGTCAGTTTCTCGTAGTTAAAACTTCACGTTCGTAAGCATTATATTATACATTACTGTTTTAAGGTTTTTATAGAAGCCCGAACTTGGATAGAAACACATCCTGTAAGGAATTTGATGCTCCATCTAATTCTATCGATAACATCTTGACCCTATATCCGCACACTGAAGTCGTTATTGCGGGTGATTCCAATGCGCATAAATCTCAGTGGCATCGTCACTCCGGACACACAACATCTGAAGGTTAATATGCCCAGCACTTTGCTGATTCAAATAGTTTAACTCAACTCAATGAGCCAGCACACTGGACCTGTTCTTCATTTCCCACCTGAACAAATATACAATCGATTTTTGTTCGTCCTTGAGTACCTCAGACCACAGCGTCGTGTCAGGTAAGTTTGCTCTAAGCAACAGGAACGTTAACGAGAAAACTCTAAAAAGAACACTATGGATTTACGAGAAAGCCAACTGGGAAGGCCGGAGCGACTTTTTTGGGAAGTTGAATTGATTGTTATTTTTCCTCAATAACTATGCGGACACAATGACAGACACGATTCTACTTGGAATGCGGACCTTTATTCGAGACTAGCGGACACAATGACAGACGCGATTCTACTTGGAAAATTATTCCAGACAGGGTAAAAGTATTGTAGCGTTTCTAAGAGCTACACAGTACATAAATAAATAATGAAGTACAATACCGGAAGAAAATCGAATAAGCAAAGCATCACAGCCGTACACCATAGCAATCCCACATCAATTGTGCGTACTTGAGCATAACAATCGAATTCGTAAACGCGGCAGTAGTCGGATGTGTTGACCATTGGTTCTTTCTCTTAGTGATTCTAACCTTCATAGCGTCGGTTCGAATCACAAATTCTTCACTATCATGGCAAAACGCTATAGTATCAAACTCAGGAGAAATATATGTCGATTCCGGGTGCAGAGAAGTTATTAATGCTAAAGAGCTATGCTTCTGATTATATAAAACAAACAATACCGAGGAAAATCGAATTTATTCAGGGAGTGGAAACATACCTTACGAGGGTGTTTTTTTCGTAAATTTTTATATAACAAAATATAGTAATGAATGAATAAATTATGCGTATAAATTGAATATGCGTCCTGTGGCCTCCTACTGATCAAGACATCTACATTTTTCCTTGTAATTTATCTAAGACTACATGAAGGGGCAATGTTATCAGACGATGGCATCTGTAGAATAAGTCTGAATTTGAAAACCAAATAGAATAGGTTGGAGGTGATCTATTCAATTTAAGGTGGGATGGGAGCGAACATACAGAGCAAAGTCTCTAATTGCTTTCAACCCGGCGAAGGCCAGGACGATCCTTGTCCCTGTTCAATCCAAGTTGACACACAGTCTCCACGTGACACCCCTGGATAGCTACTTTGGCACCCGCCAAGTAGTGAACCAATGCATGCAGCGACATCCCGAGAAGGGTTGGCGCGAGGCTAATAACCTTATACGGAAAAACAAATTATTATGGACAATTTAACAAGCCTCCGATATGGACCGGATACACAACGCCGACCACGGAAATGAAAATGGCTGAACGATTTAAGATTTCTTATGGAGCGTCCGCTCACTATAAAGAGCTCGAGCTGCACGACGATGTGAAAATCGTTCTTGGTGATTTGAATGTGAAAACAGGTCGGGGGCCGTTTTTTAGACACACCGGCTCCCATAATTTGCATGAGAACACTAATGACAATGGACTACGAGTCATCGAACTGGCAGCATAAAAAAACTTGGTCGTTGCGAGTACCAAGTTTACGCGTAAATATATCCACAAAGTCATCTGGGTATCACCTGATGAAGCCACTCGCAACCAAATCAACCACGTGTAGGTAGATCGCCGCCACCCCTCGAGCCTGATGATGGTACGAACGTACCGAGGTGCCAACTTCGACTCGGATCACTATCTTATTGGTTCAGTTTTCCGACTGCGGATTGCCTTACGGAGACGTATTCCATCCCCGGATCAGGTTTGGATCAACACGGCCGCCTTACACAATGAGAACACCAGCAACACCATTGGTCAAGCGTTAAGAGTAAGTCCTGGGGCCAGAATGCCGGCGTAGAAGAGAAATGGACACGCCTTAAGGATACTGCCATTAGTAGTGCCAACTCCACCCTAGGCAGTAGTCGTAGAGATCGGAACGACTGCTTTGATGATGAGTGCATACTACGAACTGAACATACGAATGTTGCATACCGGGCAATGCAGCAGCCCCAAAGGATGCGTGTACTATTACTATTATTATTATTACTATTTGTTGGCCTGTAGGAACCCGGAAGTTCATGACCTCTAACTTACTGGTCCTTCGCAGACGCTCTAAGCTAAACATTACTTAATATTTGTATAATTTGCCTTTCGGCGACAGAACTTTGTGGCAATACTTATAATTATTTGAAAGACAAAGAAAAATTTGAAAAACTTCGTAAATTTTTTTTTTTTTTTTTTAAATTTAACTTATTTAACTTACCTAAACTTATCTACTTTTTTTTTTTTTTTTTTTTAATGTAAAATCACTTAGCTTAACTTAACTTAAATCTTATACTACCCTAATTCTAGAAAAGCTAAGTCTATGTAAGCTAGCTGATGATAGTGTGATTCTATACCGACTTTGGTATCCAGGTCTTTATATGCCATTCAACCACCAGAACTGTTGACGCTGTCTAATACTATCGTCCCGGTCTCTGTGGGAGATAGCCCTACTGAAGCGCAGGAGCTCTTCTTCGGTGTGCGTTACTTCCCGGTCGTAGCACAATCGCCCGTCTACGGATGATCTATTTACATGATAGATCAGCGGAATTCCGGATCTATCCTGTATAAGCCCTTTTATGTCCAAATCAAGGAATGCCTCTGGTGGAACAAAACCGTTGCGACGCACGTTCTCATAGTACAAGGTGTTTGGATAATAGGCCCCGAAAATTAGGTCATTGGACGAGCTTATTGCTCTTGAAATATGTCCTCTGATTAATTTAATCATAAAATTATCCACCCTATTTATGCAGGCTCCATTATATAAAGTCTCATTTGAGTAGTACTTTTTGTATTCCGATTCCGGTGTTCGATATAATCTCAGACAGGTTCTCAGACACTTCCTTTCGAACACCCGAATCTTTTCCATCAAATTTGGACCTATGTTAAACCATACTGGACAGCCATATATGAGCATTGGCCTGATTAGCGTCATGTAGCATATGACTTTTACCCTGCTGTCAAGTTGGCTACTGTGAAATAGCCTCCTTGTCATAGCAAAAGTTTTCCTCGCTTTGAGCAAAGCAGCCTCTACATGTCTGTTGAAATACAGATATTGGTCTAGCCAGATGCCCAGGTATTTAACTAAACTCTTGGTTTCCAGTTTATCTCCATGCGGTCCCATGATAACTAGCTTTCGCCAGTTTTTCCTTGTGTCGTACGTGGCTTTATATAATGGAGTTCTAAATAGGATGGCTTCACATTTCTGGAAGTTGATCTTAAGTTTCCAGTCATCGCAATAGCGCTGCACGTTGTTGAAGTCTCGCTGTATTAACCTATTTATGATCGCAACTTTCGGAGCTGTTCTGTAAATTATGAGATCGTCTGCGTACGCAATAGCCTGCGGAAGTGCATCTAATAAGTCGCTAATGTAAATGTTAAAAAGAATCGGAGAGAGTACCGCGCCCTGTTGCAAGCCATTCTTGATATTATACGTTTTATTAGAGGTCACATTACCACTTTTGACCACGAACCTCCTGTCCTTTAACATATCGTAAAGTACATATAGTAAAGGCTTATGTATGCCATGTCTGACCAGTTTGTAATACAACCCTTCGATCCAGACGGTATCAAAGGCTTTTTCCAAGTCGATCAGACAGGCACCTGTGCATTGGTTCCTACATTTATTCCATTGTATGTCGGAGACCAGTTTAGCTGCGGCATGTGTGGTTTCATGACCCGCCCTAAAGCCAAACTGGTTATTTGGAATAATGCTATTGTCGTCTACCCATTTTAGGCGACTCCGCCATCGTTCACTGTCCTGTGCACTCTCCTTCCACGCTTGACCAGCCGATCCGATCTCCCCAAAGTCAAACCTAACATTGTCCTCCCGTCTCCGTCGTGGCCTTCCTATCGGTCTCTTTCCCGTTAGTCTTCGTCAAGAATTCCATGCACTGTCCTATCGTTGCCCATGCGCACCACATGTGCGCCTCATCTTAATCTTCGCGACCTAATTACTCTCACTATTGTAGGTTTGCGGTATAGCTCTTCCAATTCGTGGTTGTGGAGTTTACTCCATTGTCCCATCTCCTCGTCATATTTACCTCCAAATATACTCCTTAAAACTTTATTTTCGAATACGCGGAATTTGATTTCTTTCTGTTTTGTGAGAGCCCATGTTTCGTATTCGTATAGAGCAACCGGCATGATTATGGTTCTATAGACACGCAGCTTTATGTTACCCGACAGCAGTTTACTGACTGCGTGCCAACTAGTGGCGGAATGCAGTCTTTTGTTAATTTCCTTCGACAATTCGTTACTGGCCGTCAGTATCATTCCTATATATTTAATTTCTTGCACTTTTTCAAATATCTTGCCCCTGACTTTTATGTGTTCCCCGGGGTCCACCTGCTCTCGCCGTAATCATGGATTTTGTTTTGTCTTCATTTATTTCTAGGCCCACCTCTTCTGTCGCTTGCATGAAGATTTCACAGTTTTTACTTACAGTTTCTAGATTATCGCCCAGAACAGCAATGTCATCCGCATATGCGACCAGTTGTGTGACCCCGTTCTGGAATGATCCGGCCATGTTGTCGTCTTGTACCTTTCTGATAACATACTCGAGCCCAAGGTTAAACAGACATGGTGAGAGGCCATCCCCCTGTTTTAGTCCGTCCCGGATTTCAAATGGTTCTGAGAGGTGGTTTTCTATTCTAAGTCGCCCTTTGTTTTCGTTCATGCAAATTTGAATGAGGGCGGCATATTTTTTCGGGATTACCAGCTCAACTACAATATGGTAGAGTCTTTGCCTTGCGACTGAGTCGTAGGCTTTTTTGAAGTCAACGAACAGTTGGTGAACCGTCTCTCCGTATTCCCGTTTCTTTTCCAGCAGTTGCCTTACTGTAAACATTTGGTCGCTTGTTGACCGGTTCCTACGGAATCCGCCTTGATAGTCTCCCAGTATTTCTTCTGCGTACGGTGTGATTCTCGCCAGTATGACATTAAGGACGCGGGTACCCGAGGACAAATACAAAGAGCTCAGAAGATCTGAAAAAAGACTTCACAGACAGAAGAAAAGTGCCGGGAAAAAACCTTGTCTGTGAAATATAGAAAAGTAGAGAGCGAGGTCCGCACGGCGCTGAAGTTCTACCAAATAATCCACGCTGCACTTACTGCAAGGATAACGAGGGTAATCTGATCACCGATCCTGAAGGTATTCCGGAGCCATGGGAAGTGCACTTCAATGAATTTATAAATGTTCAGCTCAGCGAAGAATTGGAGGCTATACCAATGCAAGATCAAGACCAAATGCTGCCGCCACAGGCATTGAGGAAACATTAAAAGTCATAAGACAGCTCAAATTAAATAAAGCCCCCGGAGCTGATGCCATACCAGCTGAACTGATCAAACAGGGAGGGACAGCGTTACATCACGCAATTCATGAGATCGTGGTGCACGGATGGGAGCAAGAGGAGATGCCGGAAGATTGCCGTCGTGGTGTAATTTGCCCCATACATAAGAAGGGATATATCACAGTATGCAGCAACTATAGGAGTATAACATTGCTGAATGCCGTCTATAAGATACTCTTCTCTATCCTACAAGATCGGATATACCCATACGCTAAAGCCATCATTGGTCAATATCAGTGTGGCTCCATTCCAGGCAAATCAGCGATTGATCAGATATTCACCCTTAGTCAGGCGATGGAAAAATGTCTGGAATTTAAGATTCCATTATATCATCTATTTATAGACTTTAAGGCCCCCTACGACAGCATAGCCAAGGTACAACTATATAATACCATAAGAGAGTTCGGCATTCCAAACAAATTGATACGACTTTGTAGGTTGACCATGAACAACGTAACTAGTCAAGTAAAAATAGCGGGATTGCTGTCCAAGCCAATAAACATCTTTAATGCATTCCGACAAGGGACGATCTGCCCTGCCCCCTCTTCAACCTAGCGTCGGAGAAAGCAGTTCTATTTTAATTACTTTTAGCAGGACAAATTGCAATGGGCTACAACACCAGCTTTGCTTTGGAAAACCCAAATACAAGAAAATGCCGTCAATTTTGATGACACTAAATGTCAACAGCCTGTAAGAAGAGATTAGTTTCTCCATCCTCTCAACACTGACAATTGACTAAAGAACTCTGTACGAATAACTACTCGACTCTTATCGCATTAAACCAGCCATCTGGGGAATAAGTATTAAAAAAACGATTTGAATTTCCATCCACTGTGTTTATCATCAAAAACCACTTCCGTCAAGAATTGTTTCTAAATGTGTAATCCAGCATCTGGCTTTGCACTAAAAAGACCGAGAGGCACCAAGGGAAGCTCGGTGCAAATAGTCAAATACGCCCCAATACAGGAAGCAGTGGCTGATATTAATGAACAGCTCAACAGTCACCCAACAATCTACAGATATAAATATATTAATTCACGAAATGACATTAATTTATTTATTTATCGCACCGTCGACACACACAATATTTGTCAAGTCCAATTTTAAAGTACCGTGCAGGACAATATTTACAAATGAACCAATTGCAAAAAGTCTGTCCAGTGGTTTATTTGCTTACGATTGTAATTTGCCGTTCGGTCGGGTTTCGTCCATTAGTCGTCCAACGTCAAACATGCTCTAAAGCCGATGATTAAATAAACCTTTACTTAGTAGTCATGTTACACAATTAAGGTAACTCATAATTCCCTGGGTCAATCTGTAAACGATTGCCTTCCGCATCATTGTCATTTGGGTTCAAATTAACCCCGAGTAAATTTTCTGGAATCTTCCACTTCCATGGACGAATGGAATTTGAGAAGATTTTGGAGGATTTGCGGAAGGGACGACACCATCTCACCTTTTTCCGTAGGGTGGTGCTGCGCAATGGAATTTAAATTTTACTTTAATTCCTTACTTTGTTGGTATTCGACGGAATCCTTCGATAAAACAGTTGTCATCCCTCTCGTTATGGAAATATCTGAAGGGAATATTGCTTATGCTGGGTTTGGCATGTGAGTTCGTGATTATTGATCGGATGTCACACACAATTTCACTGGGTATGATTTTAATTGAATTCGCGTGAAAGATGAATTTGTTTCTGCTTGACGGGGTTTCAATGGAGAACGAAAGATGGTGGTGGGTAAAAATGGGGGATGGCTGATGGCACTAAATTTGCGATTAAAAAAAGAATCCGTACGCTGCGAGTGCTAAATAAGGCGAATTTTCCAGCTCAGTGATTCCGAGAATTTCTAAGGACTATTTGATATACGAAAGAATGTGAAGGATGACAAATCGTTGTGAGAGTAAAGGAAGCCATTTACAAAAACCGGCTGGAGAAATATTTGGATATAAATGTATGTACTAGTACAGTGAGTTAAACAGTCTAATGACTCTTACTTGTAGAAATCAGTGTTTTGTTTTGGACCAACATACATTTATCTTAATTAAGAATTCTCTAAGTTGAAGTGCTTGTATTTTTAAGTGGTTAGTGATAAATGTGTAAATTCCCACGTACACTGCACAGCCTCAACCAATGTTGGAGTTCTAATTTAAATTTTAAAGGTTATCGCCTAGCTTCCGCTTGGCACAAGTCCGAAGGGATACAAGTATTCAATGAGTATTTTGACGTTATGTACGAATGCAGGTCTATAAGTCTTAGAAAATGAGAACGATCTTCTTTTAAGTTTTCATTTAGCTGACCTAATAATGAGACAGCACCGTTGGATACACAGTGACCGATTGCGAACGAATTTTCATTTCGGCGATTGAGTGAAATTAAAAAGTTGCTTTTGTGAGTCGCGAGTGTTTAAAACATATAGACTATTTATAAATAAATCATCATCATCATCATCGGCACTACAACCGGGAACCGGTCTTGGTCTTATTTAGCAAGTCCTGAGGCTTGTTAAATTTTCCATAATAATTTGGTTTTTCCGGGCAAGGTCATTAGTCTTGCGCCAGAGGCTCCCCGACGGGGAATCGAACCCCGGTCTCCCGCGTAGCAGGCGGGTATACTAACCACTATACTATCGAGGAGCCATTTATAAATAAATGCCAGCGATAAGAACAGTCCAAACAAAATTAATATGTACGGAATCAAATGAAAGAAAATGACGCATCGAAAAGGAAAAACAGTAACATTTTCGTTCAATGGAAAGTGAAACACAAGGCATGGGTCAAAAATAAAAAAAAAATAAAAATTAAAAAGATCGACCAAAATAGAGAAAAGAAAAGTCAAAAAAAAAAAAAAAAAAAACTCAAAATCAAACAAACAAAACAAACATATAATAAACGTAAAAATAATGCAGTGAAGTGCCAAAAATAAAACAATTCTCAATTAAGGGGGTATTCTGGTCTAGACGCACGAATTTAACGCCATTTTTGAAGTGCTGTAAAAAAAAAGCAATCGATATTTTTACTATTCATTTTTTTAAAGGATGTTTATTAATATTTCAAGAATACAGTAAAGAAAATTGAAAGTAAAAAATTCAAATTGAAAAAAAAAATGTTTTAACAAAATGGCGACTGCTTAAAAAAAATGTATTTTTGTACCAGTTTTTTCTAGTTTTCGAATTTTAAAAAAATAGTTAACATGGAAATTTGGGGATGAGGATAGATCATGCAATAGAAAAGCCTATAAAGAAGACATATACTAAATTTGAGGTAAATCAGTTCAGTAGAACTTGAAAAGTCGTGGGTATTGTTTTAAAAAAGACAGTTTCGAGAAAAACGCGTTTAAAGTTTCACATAAAGTTTCTTGGCTTGAAGGTTAGAATTCAACTGTTCGCAACTGGATGTAAGCTCACACTTAATATAAAAGATAATTTAAAAATACATAAAGGCTACCTTCGGTTATTGTATTTCAATAAATATATAAAGGTTTTACGAGGAAACAGGGTCGCAGGTTGACAGAAAGTCCTTAGTGCCTTTTGTTCGATTCGTGCCGATCGAGTCGGTTTAGACGGCGCGTCAGCAAAACAGCCATACCTCCGAAAATAATTTGAATTTTCTAAAATCCTCTTAAAGACATATTCTTAGAGGGTTGAGCTTTGAAAATATGAAAAAAAAATGATTTTTTCAAATTTCTAGACCAGAATACCCCCATAAAAGAAATAACATATATCACCTCGGTTGCAAGCGTGAAAAATAAAACTAATAATATATTGCTCATTAAGCAATTCATATTTAAATTACAATTTAGCGCGAGTGTTAGGTGACTGGGTATTAGTCGGTGCTAGCCGACTTCGAGTCAGGTTTCGGAGAAGCCGACTTGCGCCAAGGTTCGTACAGCAGGTACCCTTCTTTTTTTTAATGAAAACAAACCGGAGGGTACCAGAACGAACACAGAAGAAGAAAAACACGCAACAACAACCAAAAGAAAAGGTGCCCAGAAAAACGCAATTGTGACGCAAAGTAAAGCCACGAAGTTAACAATGGAGAAAAAGAACAGCAAATGGAGGAGGACAGTCAGTTCCCCTCCCCCTGCAACTTTAACTTGTAACGGGCAAATAATTCATTCGCTTCTCTTGCATCGTCAGAGTCTGAGGATGAAGAAGAGGAGATAAGTGAATTGGAGGCGAAACTTGCCATGACAAGAGCCCGACTAGAAGAGAGACGCCGGAAGAAAAAAAATAGCGGCGCTCGAAGAGCAAAAAACCGACCAAAAACAACAAAAGCCGAAGGCAAAAGAGGACAACAGCAACAATACCAACAGCGACAGCAACATCAACATCAATATCAGCAGCAACAGCAGCATCAACACCAACACCAACTACTAACACCAAATCGCCCATAGAAACAGCAAGCAGCACAACAGCCACAAATCAACAGCAACAACAGAATAACAAGCTGCACAGCAGCGGCAAAGCAACAACAACGGAAAAATGAAGATGCCACCAATCAACACCATAGATATTGAGTATAAGGAATTGGTAAGCCTGGGTAAGCTAGCTGTAGGAAACAATTTTGTAATTAAAAGACTGGCAGGTAACAGGCATGTCATATAAACCTATACAGTGGCAGACCACGACAAAATTAAAGAGCTTTTAAAACGAGCCACCGCGTGATTTTACTCGTTCACGCCGAAACAAACGAAGAGCGTAACAGTTCTATTTAAGGGCGTCGACCCTGAAATGGCACCGGAGGCTCTGCTCGAAACGCTTCAAAAGCTGAAGCATGAAGATCTCGAATTTACCGCGGTAAAACCGTCCACCACAGCCAAGGCAAGAAGGAAAAACCGGAAGCTACCCTTCGTTTTGATCCAATTATCACCGACCAACAGAATTTGTGGTCTAAGGAAAATTACAGTCCTGGATCATTATATTGTCACATGGGACAAATTAGAAAAGGGCAGAGACATTCTGCAATGTGTCCGCTGCCAAAGGTTTGGTCACGCACTGTGAAATGCAGCATCGTTGCGTAAAATGCGGACAGGGCCATAAAGCAGAAGAATGCCCTCTGGGAAAAGAAAGGGTAGAATACAAAGTCCTTCTAAAGTGCGCAGTGTGTCGGAATGAGGGACATCCCGCTGGCTATCGAGGAAAAAACACAGAGACAACTCGTACAACAATAACGCCCGTAACATCGCAGCGGTTGGACGCACAAGTTGCGTCAGGCGGGAGATTAACAAAACAGGCTACAAAACTGCTAGCCACAAATACTCCCACACCGACTGAAACAACATCACAAGCAGACGTGTTCACAATCTTCCTCAATCTGCAGAGACAAATGACACAGCTGCAAAGTCAAATAAACGAGATCTACTCGCACTTGCCCATTCTAAATAAAAAGTCAATATAAACCCTCTAACCAAGACATCAATCAAAGCTCTTGTCGTGAATGTAAATTCACTTATAAGAACTGAGAGAATAGCTGTGGGGCGCGAAGTCGGTGTGCCGGCGTACGACACGGGGTTCTACTTCGTCCCACCGTCAGTAAAAGAAAGTTCTACTGCTGAACCTGATCCGTCAAAAAGAAACAAAAAACCGCAACACACCGATCACATAGAGTAAATAAAAGTCACTGTTTGGGTCTATTGAATCGAATGTTCTTTTATTGATTTTACTTAAGGATTACACGGTTGGATGTCAATTTATTTAATTATTAAAAGAAAAGTTCGCTTGCAGTTAATTTAATTCCGAACACTTTAGTCTTCACTACCGTTTTAAATGTGAGACGAGCTATCAAGTCAACCAGCACTTCACAAACGACCCGTTTATAAATGCATCTCCGCACCCGGCGGAGAGCGCGAGTGACGCGTGACCGTGGCGGTCAGCGGGTGGTAACAGACTCACCGAGGATGGAACTCTGACATGAATTCCATCCTAGGTTAGGGCTAAGAAACAAGGGAAGAGAGAGAAAAACGTTTCTGTTAAGGGTGCGGCCGCTGTAGGAAATGCACTCTTTCAGTGGAATGGTGTGTGTGCATGGTTCTTTCATGGATGAGAACGAACCTATAACAAAGAAAGGGCATAAAGTGCATTCCTGGGATACGATTTCGATAAAACAAATAAAACCGAAATCGTTGGATGCTAATGGGATCTTTGTTGGAACATGTGCTTCGCGGCTAAACAAAGAGACGACGATACGATGTGGAAATGTGCTAATTGGTTTTAGCTAGGTTACTGGGAAATGATGTTTGTGGCATCGCTAGTAAGTATTGAATTATTTGCGTATCGCCAGAATGCCCGATGAAGGACAGCGGTCTTTTGTTTACTCATGGCGTGAGTTAGGGAAATAGGCTTCCGCGTCGATTGCGCTAGTTGAATGCAACTGCTGGTATATTATTGCTGGGAGAAAAGGGTCGCCGGTTAATGTGTACGTTAAGAGATTTATCATACACATGGCGAAGCTGAAAAATACACTGCGCAATGTTTATGGCCCCTGGTGAAGGTTACAGTATATGTAATTCAAATCCTTTTGTTTACAGGAATTCGTCTAGGGAGATGTCGGAGCATGAATGAAAGCATTCACCGAAATCACGACTTGGAGGACAGAGTTCTACTGAATAACCTGAACCTCCGAAGTGAAATTTCACTTTGGCAATCGGAGATTCCCGGTTTTACCGAATTCAGTGACGATAATCTGTCAATGGACAGTAATGCCAATGGTGGGGCTAATAGCATTTTAATTGGGAGAGAAAGAACCCAGGGTATCTTCGACTCATTAAGAAGCAAAAAGTCAGTGGGAATAGATGGAGTACCAAACATCGTACTCAAGCACCTGCCTCAATGGCAATAGATATATACACGGCCCTGTTTAATAACGCGTTGAATAATGCATATTATCCAGCGCGTTGGAAAACGGCTATCATTCAGCCCATCCCAAAAAAGGGCAAAGACTGTACAAACCTAATGAACATGCGTTCGATAAGTTTACTCCCAAGCATCAGTAAAGTGTTTGAAAAGGCTATTAACACAGTTCTGCTAAAATGGGTAGATGACAACAACATTATTCCGAATAACCGGCCTTGGAACAGGTCATGAAACCACACATGCCGCAGCTAAACTGGTCTCTGACATACAATGGAATAAGTGTAGGAACCAATGCACAGGTGCCTTTCTGATCGACTTGGAAAAAGTCTTTGATACCGTCTGGATCGAAGGCTTATATTATAAACTGGTCAGACAAGGCATACATAAGCCTTTACTATATGTACTTTACGATATGTTAAAGGACAGGAGGTTCGTGGTCGAAAGTGGTAATGTGACCTCTAATAAAATATATAATATCAAGAATAGCTTGCAATAGGGAGCGGTACTTTCTCCCATTCTTTTTAACATTTACATTAGCGACTTATTAGATGCACTTTCGCAGGCTATTGGGTACGCAGGCGATCCTATAATTTACAGAACAGCTCCCGAAGTTGAGATCATAAATAGTTTAATACAGCGAGACTTCACCAAAGTGCAGCGCTGTTGCGATGACTGGAAACTTAAGATCAACTTCCAGAAATGTGAAGCTATCCTATTTAGAACACCATTATATAAGGCCCCGAACGGACACAAGAAAAACTGGCCAAAGTTAGTTATCGTGGGACCGCATGGAGGTAAACTGGAAAGCAAGAGTGTAGTTAAACACCTTGGCATCTGGCTAGATCAATATCCGTATTTCAACAGACATTTAGGGGCTGCTTTGGCCAAAGCGAAGAAAACGTTTGCCATGATAAGGAGGCTATTTCACAGAAGCCAACTTGACAGCGGGGTAAAAGTTACATCCTACATGACGCTAATCAGGCCAATGCTCATATATGGTTGTCCAGTATGATTTAACATAGGTCCAATTTTAATGGAAAATATTCATGTGTTCGAAAGTAAGTGTCTCAAAACTTGTCTCAGATTATATCGAACACCGGAATCTGACTACAAAAAGTGCTACTCAAATGAGACTTTATATAATGAAGCCTACATAAATAGGGTGGATAATTTTATGATCAAATTAATCAGAGGACACATTGTGAAGTAATAAGCTTCTCCAATGACCTAATTTTGGGGGCTTATTACCCAAATGCTCTGTACTTTGGGAGCGTGCGTCGCAACGGCTTAGTTCCTCCAGATGCGTTCCTTGATTTAGACATGAAAGGGCTTATACAGGATGGATTCGGAATTCCGCTGATCTATCATGTAAGTAGATCATCCGTAGACGGGCGATTGTGCTCTGACCGGGAAGTAACGCACACCAAAGAAGAGCTCTTGTGCTTCAGTAGGGCTATCTCCCACAGAGACCAGAACGAAAGATTAAACAACACCAACTGTTCTGCTGGTTGAGTGACAAATAAGACCTGGATACCAATGTCGGCAGATTAACTATAACATCAGCTAGCTTATACAGACTTAGCTTTTCTAGAATTAGGGTAGTATAATATTTAAGTTAAGTTCTTAAAAAAAGTAAGTTAAATTTGAAATTAAATTTTAAGTTAAAAAAAAATAAAAATTCGACACAAAGTTTTCCTAATTTATCTTTGTCATACAAATAGTCATAAATACAGCCACAAACAAAGTTCTGTCGCCGAAAGACAAACTACACAATAGTCGCGTAATGCTTAGAGCGTCTACGTGGGACCAGTAAGTTATAATATAAGATAATTAAGCTAGAACTTAATCATTTTTTTGTGTAGTATATAATTTAGAATCTAAGAATATTAAACAAAAATAAAAAATTGTTGCAAAAATTAAATAAAAAACAGGAAAGATTGCGAGCTCTAATCAATTATGCAATCGTATAAAAACGCTGCTCGATTTAAATCAACAATTGCGGGTTGAAGATTACCTGTTTGTTGATCTGTGGGATAAGGTCGACGAATTCTCATTATCAACTGAGCCGCTTCTCGAGCTGTCTTTCTTTGCTCTTGTGTTTGAGAAGGACGAAGTCCGGCCATACTATGGCGGCGCTCTTCTCGTGCGATTTCTCGTTCTTCTTCGGTGGGTTTGTGGGGGTTCTTTAAGCTTATCTGAAGAACCACCCATTCCCAACCTGCAATAGAAAACATTCCAACCATTTCTCCCCTGCAATATAAACCCACGGCAAGATCATCGTGTTGCCATGGCATCAAGCAACATCAATTTCATACAAAACCATTTCGAATCTTCATAAACCATTTCGATCCCCCTTACTGACTTACATGTACACAGTAATTTTTCTGTGTACATATGGCCAACCAGCCGTTGGTCCAACGACAAAGCCAAGGCAAGTTGCCTGCTTGCACAGCTGATTGGTGGTGATCGGTGGTCTAACCGCCAAAATATCATCGTAATGGTCACGTCCTATGTTTCGTTGCCTAATTGACAAACAATGATCACTCTCACACTTGCCACTAATGTCGAATTCTGTTGCATACACAACATATAAACAGAAGAATCTATTTCGGCCCGTCCGGCAATATTTCCTATCGTAAACGATAGCAATGCCTTAACATTTGTTTGTACAGCTGCTTGGGTTAGATACTCTTCTCCGCATCCAATCCCCGATGCAATTTCGTTTGTCCTTCTTTCCAGTACATGGACATTCAACCTGATCTGTACGATCACCATGGGAACCTTTCCAATGAGACTCAAATCGATTTTTCATTGGTTGCCAAGCGAATGAAAAATGTCATTTCTCTTTTCACCATACCAGTGGAAATCCACCCCAGTCGTGACTGGCAGCATGATCCGTGCAACAGTAGTCAGTCGAGTTTTAACAACCAATATGACAAGAGTTATTTCTCATCCCCCGAGGAGTCGAGTCTTACGGTTGTGCTGATCAGTTCCTTTTTCGCAATTTTAAAAATAATAGAGGAAAAGTCGAGCAGTTGACGTATTTAGTCGTGTTGATTGTTTATAAGAGTTTTGCGTGGTGTCAAGTCTTCTTGTAATTTTTCGTCCAATTTCACGACTGAAAAAAATTGCACAACTTCAAGCTACTGGATAAATACTAATATTAAAATAAACTTAAATAAAATACCATTAAATTAAAAAATCATTGTGTCAAGTGTTCTTGTAACATTTCCGTCCAATTTCAAGATTGCATAAAAATACACACTTCAAGCTACTGAATAAATACCAACTTGATAGACTAAAATAAAACCCAGTTGAATAAAAGAATCATTTGTTACGAAAACTGTGTTTTTCATCTTTAGTTATTCCTTGTCTGGCGATCGTTTGTTCCTGTTTTTAATCTTCCCTCGGCGACGTGCAGTGTTTCACCAAGTTGGTAGTAGAACCAGCGCCCATGACGACGCCACGACTACCTACCCCACAGGTTGATTCGCAATGTTCCGAACCCTAATAGCATTCAGCTTTGTTTGGAAGGATTAGATCTTTGGGATTGCGGCATAGTTAATAATAATACGCGCACAATAAACATATTTTTGTCAACTTAATCCGGTAAACTGGGATTACCCCACTTGCACTTTTAATCTTTACTGTTCAAGCATGCGTGAGTGACTGGAGCTGAGAGTGTGTCTCCCTACTCTTTAATGACGAAATTGAATTATGATCAGGGCCCCGTGTTATAAAACTAAATCGTTCTCTCGGCGGGAGATTTAAAAACGTCTAGGGTGTAAATAGCCCCAGTTGACCGGTTAATAACACTCGCAAAAAATAAACAAATCGACCGGTAACCTTTATATGCTTTTTTCAAAACAAATCACAGGGAACATAAAACAAAAAAAAAAAATGCACGCTTTCGCGACGTACAACTTATAAATGGGCTAAAGCGGCACTAGAATGCTCGGAGAGTTTCTCATACATTCTGTATTGGCAATCTTGTGGTATGAACTTTTTTTTTATTACACTTCTTTTGGGAGAGGCGAACCTGTAGCCCGAGTGGGCGCCCCAAGATGCCACCAAAAAACGGTTGCAATTCCTTTTGAACAGTTGCAGGTTGTAACGCTCCGGGAACACTCGCGCGGGAAGGGAGTTCCGCAGCTTCCCCGTTCTGATGCAGGGATGTTCGCGCCGTTGGGAGATGAACCGCAAACTGGTGTGATCCGTCGGATTGTTTTGTGGGGCGCATATAAACCGAATTGGGTGGAACAATATCACGAATCGCCGAAGAACATTACCCGTGATAATATCTGTAAAACAGACAGAGGTCAGCTACGCGCCTTCGACGTGATAGCGACTGTAGCCCTGACGTCAGCGCCGAGTCCCCGATCACTCGTCTCTGTATGCTCTTAAATAAGTCGAGGGTATGTTTAGGAGCCAGGCTCCACACATGAAAGCAATATTCGAGCGTGTGTCTAATTTGGGATTTATACAGGAGAAGAAGTTGGGCCGGAGTAAAATATTTCTTGGCTCTAAAAAGATAGCTCAGTTTTTCTGAGGCTGACCTGGCGATGTTCGACACGTGTTTATGTCACCATGCATTCCCACAGACCGTGACGCCGAGCAAAATCAAGCTTTCCCCAGATTCGAGCACCTGGCCATTCATTATCAGCTGTGGAACCGATGATCCACTTTTCTTTGTGAATATTGTGTATTTTGTCTTTGCTGCATTGAAGCAGACGAGACCGGCCTTTTCCCCACTGCAGGATCTTATCGAGATCCTGGTTCACGGAATCAATCTGTCTACATCTCAGGTGGGGCGAAGTTGATGCACCAATCAGCCGAACACTCGAAGAAGAGGAAACAAGCGTGCTATCATCCGCAAAACTCAACACTTTCTTATCCGTTGTCTCCAACAAATCATTTATGTGAAGTAAAAACAAGGTTGGAGTCAAAATAGAACCTCGAGTTACATCGGAATTAACAGGGTACAGATCCGAACACTCGCCGTCCACGACAACCCGCATCGATCGATTTTCGAGGAAGCTCTTCGTCCAGTCACAAAGCTGCTGGGAAAGTCCATATGAAAGAAGTTTACTCAGCAATGCCCCGTGCCAGGCGCGGTCAAAAGCCTTGGAGATATCCAATGCGATCGCCATTGACTCACCATGCCTCTCAATTGCAGATGTCTATATATCGGTTATAAGGGTCAAAAGATCTCCCGTGGACCGTTTGCCATGGAATCCGATCATTCAGAAGTCCGTTGCACTACAAATACGTAATTAACTCGCCATTGATGACCTTTTCCATCACCGTAGATAACATAGACAGTAATGCTATCGGACGGTAGTTTTGTGGGAGATACTTTTTTCCCTCTTTGGGGTTGGCTGAACTTGAGCATAAGATAAGCGAACGAGTCTGCCAAGAACCGGCGATAGTTCTGGAGCACGGTTCTTAAGGACTAATGCTGCTATTCCACCCGGGTCATTTGCCTTCCTACAGACCAGTTCACGTAGAATCACTGATTGACCAAATGATGTGGAATGATTGAGACCAATCGATGTGATAGTTGTTGTCATTTGTTCTCTATATTTTTGTTTACATTACGATTCAAGTATTTTCTATATATCTCGATATCTTTCTAGATTTGAGTATGCTATTTTCCCACTATTTTTCGTTTGCAGTGGACATCAATTATTACAAATAAGCGGAAGATGTCGGAGTCCCAAACCTTATTTATTTGAATATAATATTTTACCACTATTTTCTGTTTGTAGTGGCCACTTGTTGCGGATTCGCACTGGACACAACCAGCGATTTCGCAACTGAATGCTACCCGTGGCAACAGAATAACAAATGTCAGCAACTAGCTGACAGAATCAATTATGTTGGTTGTCAAGAGAGAACAACAAATAAAAATGCTTCTTTTTTTAACTACTGACAGACACAGGTCACAGCAATTTAAATTCATTCAAATTTCTATCAATCGTAATAAATAAACGTAACATGTTTAATTGAAACGAACATCGTGTTCTTACCATAGGTGGAGGAATATTTCTGGGATTGCGGCAGACAATCAACTTAAGGTATTCCTTTCTCTTTTCCATTTCATACGCAATTGTTTCAGAACGACAACAATCAACATTTATATACCGTGCTGGTGGCCAGTTAATTGACCTCATTGTCAAGAGTTCCGTATTGGATATAGCAGTTGATTCCAACGGAGACCACCTTGTTGCTGACGTCATTCCACGTCACTACTACGGAACCAACATCATTGCACTTTTCCTGACGTCATCCCCCCAGCCCACCAACAATCTCCACTTGTTAGTGGAAGTTGCGTTCGCCGCTTGTGCAACGCAAAGATTTGGTCCTTCGAGCCGGATCCAGTCTGTGGATCCAATCCACTGCTGCCAACTCGCAGCTTATAAAAAGGTCGCGGGACACACCAGAGTCCAGACGTAAAGACCCACCGTTGTTAAGTTCGTGAGAACAATTACGTCAACGCCCAGAAAGCAGCAATGACAGCGAAGTCGACGATGACAACGGCTGTATTGGCCGAAAACCTCATGGCGGCCCAGTTCGCCGCACATGAAAAGATGATGGGAACTTTCAATAAGTTCAACAAGAGAGGGCCACCGACGCTGGGCACAGTGGAGGCGCAAGAGCGCGACCTCCAGCTGAACTGGGATGAGATGGTGAGTCGGCATGAACAGCTCATATGCCTGATCACTCCATGGACGGCCATCATCCAACGGTATTTTGAAGAGCGATTCATCGACCAGGCCGAGGAAACATACCTTGACGAGGCCATGGAGCTTGCTGAGGTAAGGCACGCGCTGGTCGCCGACCGTCAGACCGCTTACAAGACTGCGCCGGACACTGTGTATCAACCCAACAGTCCTTTGCCTCCATTGATGGCGCAACCACCTTGGTGGCTGGGAACTCCTTCCACACCTGGCATGCGTATGCCACCTGGCCATTCACCCAGAGCACCAGCCAGGAACGATGCAAAGGCATCCGATGCACCGAAAGAATCCTCTTATGCAACCGTACCAAATGAGATGTTGTATTGCCATTTGTGCAAGAAACACATGTGGGATGATCAGTCGTTCGAAAATCATATTAAAGGACGCCCTCATCTGACTGTACGCGAAAGTGTTGAGGAAGGTTACCGACTTAAAGCCAATTTGATTCGTCAAGAAGCTAAAATCGCTCAACAATTGAGAACTAGCGAATTGGATCGTTCCAAGCGTCTAGGAAGATCTAAGGGGCGTGCATTGGAGTATTGCACCATGTATGACCATAATTTCCATGGTAACATGATGGGTCATCGCAAGCCTGAAGGCCACACGCAATTGAAGAAGTTCTTGCATCCGAGATGTCCTGTATGTGATAAGGAAATTTCTACCCATGTCGATTACGATACTCATTTATTGTATGCTGCTCAGATGAAGAAGGCTGACTTGGCAAATTGTAAATCTGGTGAACCTGAAGAAGAACACTAATTATTAAAAATAAGCTATAAGCATGGGTGGCTTGAGCTGCCAATTGCGGAAGATGGCGGAGTTCCAACCCTAATTTATTTGGATATGCTATTCCCCCACTATTTTCCATTTGCAGTGTACACCATTTAGGGACTTGACAACTTTTTTTAAAAATAAAACGCAAACAATTTGAGATATTTCAAAAATTTTATTATCGGCTTGAAGTACAATCAAAACATTTATGAATGGAACTCGACTTCGTTCATATGGCCACCGCGGGCACGTTTGCAGCGGTCGATTCGTTGCACCCAATTTTCGATGACTTGTCCACACATGTCGGCCGAAACGGCCGCTATTTCGCATTCATTGTTGGCTCTGAGCTCTTTCACCGTCATCGGCTTGTTGGCAAAGACCAATGACTTGACGTGGCCTCAAAGAAAATAGTCTAGAGGCGTTAAATCGCACGAATGAGGCGGCCAACCGACTGGCCCATTTCTTGAGATAACATGCTCATCAGACTTACTCTTCAATAAATCGATTGTATCGTGTGCCGTGTGGCTTGTAGCACCGTCCTGTTGAAACCACATGTCGCCCAACTCCATATCTTTCAATTCGGGCCAAAAATAATCGGTAATCATGGCGCGATAACGAGGCCACTCACAGTAAAGTGGCGATCGTTATCGTCAACGAAAAAATATGACGCCGCCGGCATGCAAACCGCACCAAACAGTTATTTTTTGTGGATGAAGTTGTGATTCATGGAGCACATGTGGATTTTCACCCGATCAATAACGCATGTTTTGCTTATTGACAAACCCATTGAGCAAAAAATGTGCTTCGTCACTGAAGATGATTTTGCGATGGAATTCATCATCTTGGCGCATCTTTTCCAGAGCCCAATCGGAGAACATACGTCACTTCAAATGGTGCATCGGCTTCAATTCTTGAGTCAGTTTGATCTTGTATGGATGTAAACCAAGATCCTTACGCAAAATTCACTATAAAGAGGTCTGGGCGATGTCCAATTCTTGAGAACGCCGCGGAATTGACTGATTTGGATCGTTTGCTACGGGCGCCTGAACGGCAGTGATATTTCGACACTTCGACCAACCCGTTGTCTCATTGGCACGGCAACATTACACAACGAATATGTGGACTCAAATTTTTGCACTAAACTTGTTATTGCCGGTCTACTAGGGCGAGAATTACGACCGAAAATTGGAGTTAACGCTCGTAAAGTTGCGGTCGTGGACTCCAAATTTCAGTAGTAAATTTTTATAATTTGCAGACGTTGTTCGTTCGTGTACTTAACCATGATGAAAATGTTGAGTTTACTGAATAAATTGACAGTGAGAGTTCGATGATTAGTAAAGGGTGCGTTCACAAATCAATTTCAAAGTTGTCAAGTCCCTATTGGAAAGCCCGATATAAATGTGCGTGACTTGAGCTGTCAATTGCGAAAGATGACGGAGTTCCAAACCTAATTTATTTAAAAATTAATTTTAAATTAAGTTATATTTGTTTTCCGTGAATTTTTCCCATATCTTAATAGTTATTCTGCTATTCGGGGCGGAGACGAATCCACAAATCAAAGATCATTAAAATCAGCCCAGTGGCTATTGAGTTATAAATGGTGTAACTAAACTGACTTTGTTTAATATAAATATATAGATATGCACGATCCATGAAACTTTTATTGAACTAATAAGAGAGTCCGCGCGCTCAAAGTAGGTAATCGCGCAATGATCTGTACTTTTCGCTAGGGGGACGTAGTTCATATCTTTAAAGTACCGATACCATTCAACTTCTTACGTTTGGGAGTTTTGTCTTTTTACACGAACGCACACATGAAAGGGTGTGGGGAAGAAATATTGTGCACCGGCGTACGGCGCTGATTCACTTTCTTCCTCCATCATAATTGTTCCGCCGAATACAACACTGAGCAACGCCGCAAAAGGTTCACCAGGAACGGAGTATGAAACACACAGGTGGGATGTAACTGGGTCTTTGATTTTTAATTTAATTTACGTATCAGCTCCAACACATAGTTCGCCGGAAATATCCAAAAATAAAAGCACTGATTAGAAGTTGTTTGTTAACTTTATTTTAAATCGGAACGGAAGACACACTTATCAACGTTAGTCTTGCGGTTCGTATAATTCTTTCTTAATTTTAACAAATTCGTGGTAGCAAACTGAGGAGGCAATTTTACTTGTACAAACGAATACATTTTTGAAGTTGTAGGATGCGACTCTCGACTTTTGAGTATATAAATGCGACTCTAGACTTTGAAATATCTGCATCCCCGTGCGCACCGGGGAGCGGGAGCGAACCGACCGTCGCGATCGGTGGTTGTATTTAGACTCCACGATATTTGGCTCGTGCAGAGCCGACTCGCTAACGGGGTGAGTTTGGTGGTGTGGTGAACAGGAAATGAAATTTCCTTTGACCAGTGACTAATGGACGGCGATCTCTGGGCCGCGGTGGTGTACGTGTGTGTTCGTACACATCACCATGTTTATCGATGGGTTTAGCCAAGGATAGACGGAACCTACAACGAGGAAAAAGAACAAAGGGGAAACGACCTAAGGCATCGTTCGGAAATGAGGGTCAGCTGAGTAAATAGCAGCCACTCATTAGATGCTAAAAGGGATTGCGATTATTTATACAATAGAGATCGTATATCGTATCTCTGCCGACTGGGAGAATTGGATTCTTTTGTTTGCATATGTTTATGCTATTGAATCCAATCCGTTGGTGATTGTTTGAAGATTCAAACAAAGAAGTATTTCCGAGAGACGTGCTTGCAGCTGAATCAATAGTTGCAAGTCTTCGGAAAGTAATTTAGATGGATACACAATGACGGTTGTGCATACCATCTGTGTCAATTAAGCATGGCATCTATGGCGACGCCAGGATCGAACTATAATGTGAATATCTACACTAATTGGAAATTCGGTTTTTGGTCGCTAATACAGAGATGCATTGATACATGTATGAATGCCCTTGTACGAGGGTTGCCTTTTATATTTCGGGATTAGAGAACAAAAATAAATATTGATCATCGAAAATCACTTTATTGTTTTTCAAAATATTCCCCGTGAAGATCTATACACCTTTACATGCGTTTGAACCAATTGTCGAAGCACTTTTGCCACCCTGATTGAGGTATCTCCAACACATGCATTCTGAATGCAGCAACCGCTTCTTCAGGTGTCGCAAAACGTTGACCTCTCAGTTTTTTTTTACGTACGGGAATAAAAAGAAGTCATTCGGTGCCAAGTCAGGACTATACGGCGGATGACCCATCAAATCGATGTTTTGGGTGCTCAAAAATGCAGTTGTCGCAGCCGATGTGTGAGAGCTCGCATTGTCGTGGTGAAGAGTGATCCGTCTTCGGCGGTTGGTTTTCCTGATTTCTTGGAAGACAACTGGCAAACAAATGGTTGTGTATTACTCAGAATTGACTGTTCTGCGTTGTTCTAGTGTTACGGTTGCGACATGTCCAGTTTTTCCGAAAAAACAGGCGACCATTTGCTTGGAAGTGCTTCGTGCACGAACAACTTTTGTTGGATTTGGCTCATCTTGAAACACCCAGACAGTCGACTGCTGTTTACTTTCGGGCTCATATGCGTAAATCCACGATTCATCACCTGTCACGATGTCATAGACGTGTTTCGAAGCACCGCGACCGTATTTTTTGAGTATTTCTCTCGATCAATTGACACGAGCCTTTTTTTGGGCGATTGACAAATTGTGTGGGATCCAACGCGAACAAATTTTTTTGACAGTCAAATGTTTATGCAATTTTGAATGTATGCTGGTCCCACTAACGCCTAAGGTTGTCTCAATCTCACGATAGGTCACATGACGATCTTCCAATATCAGTTCGCGCACAGCATCAATGGTTTTCGGAACAACAACTGATTTTGGACGACCTTCACGAAATTCATCTTGGAGTGAACTACGACCACGATTGAATTCACCATACCATCGAGAAACACTGGTCCTTGATGGAGCTTCATCGCCAAAAATTAAATTAAGTTCATCCATGCACTGTTGCTGAGTTAATCCACGCCGAAAGTTGTAAAAAATAATCGCACGAAAATGTTGACGATTTAATTCCATTTTTGGGCCGAGATCAATCTTTTAAGTTACTGTAAACAACACAAATAGCGCTCGTATGTCAAAACGTTCTGAGTGCGTATAACCTCAAAAATGTCCAACTTTACGACAGAGCTGTCAGTTGCCGGATTGCAACACTAGGGTTGCCAAATCCCGTAACATAAGAGGCAACCCTCGTAGGACAAATTCTTTGCAGGCATTTCCAGGTAATGCATTGAAAGCATTAATTATCGTTGGGAAGGAAATGTGTTTGCTGCCGCGAGATTGCGGTGCAGGTGTGGGAAGGTTGGAATTTGCCTGACAACCGAAGGTACCGCATAGGTTTTGGTTTATCACCTGTATAATAGAAAGAATTCTTGTAGTGAAAGGTAAGAATTCTTTACAGGGACTTTTAGTTAAATAAATTTAATCTATTTGATGCGTGAAGCATTTAAGGTGCTAATGCGATTGCATTACCGAACTTATAACATTGGGTCGTAGGGATGGGGGTTATTTAGGTAAGTAGTCAGTGGGGTTCGGCGGAACCGACACAAGGGAATTTTGAAGTACCCTTAAATGTCAAAGCACAGTGCGAGCTCAGAAATTTACTCAAAAAATATAGAACTTTGAATAAGTCCACGCAGAACAAACCGCGTGCTTCGTTTTTGGTTGATTTCTAATACTTTCAAACTCTTCAAAACTGTCGTGTGACCACCCCCAAACGCCCTTGCAAAGTTCAGCTAGCGCCTAACGTAAGCAACGCCATCTGTTGGTGGTTACTTTTTGAAATCACCGTTAACTTATTCAAGGTAGTAATAATTTTGATAGAGAACACGCGTTGTATACATTTTATTATTCATGGAACATCACTATATATTTTTTGATTCAAGGAACATCGAAAACACTAAGGATTCGCACATTTTATGACAAGCCAGTCTAGGGGAATGTATTTTACCCCTCCCGCACACAGATTATGCAGATATTGCTGTATTCTTTTAGTACAAATAAGCGCTGATCTTGCCGGCATTCTATTTCCTCCCATCTGCAGCTTCATATTTTATGGTTTCTGCGATTTAATAAACAGACCGTCCCGTAAACAACGAGCTATTGACTAACACCATTCATATCATTATCAAGCAAAGCAATGTAAATCAGCAGTTTCTCTCCTTCACGATGAAAACTATCGCAGAATAAATGCAACTATGTTTTGACTCCTTTTCTAGAGATATAATCTGATTGCCTTAGTGAAGCTGAAGACCTCTCACTATATGTTTCCTTATCCTCAATGTCAAAAACCATTTTCTCTATTTACGAAAAAGGAAAAAAAAAGATATAAAGAAGGGAGAATAGAAATCGACCTCAGGATATTCACATTCCACCTCATATAAACTGAATCCAATGAATTTTATATCACAGACCAAGCAGTCAATGGAAAATGCAGGCAAACACTATCTATATGAGAAGTCTCTCCTTCTACCACAAGTTCGCCATCCAAACCGCAGATATTTTAAAACTTAACTATTAATGCACACGTACAGTTGTGCACATTAAAAGAAACAAAAAAAAGACACGATACGAGATAAGGTCGTGATCCATTTTGAAGTTTTCTCAAGGTTACGTGAACATCTCGTAGGATGGACTGGTTTATAATACGAAGAAAGGTATTACAGGATATACCCTCTCAAGTGGAAAAATGAACTTCTTCAGTTATCGCATGAGAACGTCTAACGAATTAAGTCGATGCACGACCTGAGACTATCCTCAGTGTTCACTTGTATACACAGTGTTATTAGATTCTCATATAAAACAGTTACGAAGAGGACTAAATGAGAAGAGCCACAGGACAGGAAGTGAACTGAGAAAAACATCGTAGTACACGTCTAATATTAATCAGATTTTTCTCGCATAAGGAATTTGCATGTGAAACGTTGTTAGGAGAAACACCCTCACCAACCCTTCCTTTTGCGGGTTGTTAAAGGATATCGTATCAATAACCTCTGTTATGTTCTTAGCGTACTCTTTTGAAATGGAAATGTGTCCAAGAATTATTGGAGCTTAAAGTAAATGACGTCAATAACACGTGTACATTGATTTTAGCCAATAGCTATCATCATCATCATCATCGGCACTACAACCGGGAACCGGTTTTGGCCTTATTTAGCAAGTCCTGAAGCTTGTTAAATTTTCCATAATGGTTTGTTTGTTTTTTTCGGGCAAGGTCATTAATCTTGCCCCGGAGGCTCCCCGACGAGCAATCGAACCCCGGTCTTTCGCATGACAGGCGGGTATACTAACCAGTATACTATCAAGGAGCGAATAGCTATACTTCTTGTAAATGATTGATCTAACGGTGGGTTGAAGTCATTCTATCGTAAAGTTCAACATATTTTCTTATGTTTCAATGCTATATGTTGTGTTTCATTTTTTTCGCTTTTCTTCAACTTGTTAAGTTATTTTAATGCACTTAATTCTTTGTGTTACCTGAGAAGGCGAATTCGTAGTTCGGTGCAGTACCTTGACGTACTTTGTTTCGGGAAACGCCGACCGCAAAGCCTCCTACCGGCTTATACGATGGGCCGTAGTGTTCCCCAATCTTCGGGCGACGAGGGTCGTTAATCCTTTGACCTTTTTTTGGGTGGCGGAAGGCACGTTCTCCTTGAACTTCCTCAGTTGGGTATACGGCACAAGGTTTTATAGTCACAATCACTGGTCTTAGTAGGTTCTTCACCTATATAAGAGATTCTGTGAGGTATCCCAGAACTTGCTTAATTTGAGCGAGATGCGAAACTGTGCGAGAGGAACCACAAAAACGCAATACTTTATTTTAATTATATACCAGATCTCTGTTAATTATTATTTAGGGATGTCTGTTTGGCCATGGTTTCGACCTTTAGAACTTGACTGATTCGAACTATACTGATTAAACACTACATCAGTTCTTTTTTTAAAGTATGACCGTCTCGGTCAGTGGGTAACACTCAACTCTCTCTTGTTTGTGTTCATCTCGTCAATCGTGCAGATCGAAGGATACATTTTTTTGTTTGAATTATTCCTTTTGCCACCCACCATCCATTTTTACTTATCTTTCCCGGATTGAGATCAAAAAGAGGGAAAACAAAAACGGAACACTCAACAAAGGATCTTGCGAATGAGCATTTTTGATCATCGATGTTGGTGAGCAAAAAATGCCCATGTGGTTCGTTTTATATCGCAATTTGTTTGTTTTTCAATCGGTTTCGGAATTTCGTGAAAACAAATTTTTAGAGCATCATACAATTGCAGACGCGCATTTTCTGAGTCACAACAATATTTGTTTAAGACTTGGTCATCTGGTCCGCACATTTGGATCCAGGGAATTTTGTTTGTATGTGAACCACATGAACATTTGGCTCGTTTATCACGTGTTGGATCTTATAAATGGAATTCAATCTGTTACAATTGAACGGTGAGTTCAATTCGTTCCACATTGGAATCAATATTGATTTGGGGATATATTGTGGAAAGTGTAAAATGTGTGGGGGCAATGCAGAGCCCTTCATCCTTTAAGGGGATGGTTCTGCGTTTGTCCCGGTTAACGGTGAACGCTAGCTCCAAAGAGGTAGTAAGTATTAAGAGGTGGGAGGTTTTGAGTGTAACAAACTCTTATTTCTATATATAAATTAATTTCATTTTGGCTTAACGGATCAGTCTTAATCAATGGCGAAGGATTTGCTACATAACAGACTTATAGCGTTTGAGGTGATAGTGAAGAACGTGTGATTCTAACTGACGCTATGACAGTTAGAATCACCAAAAATTTAACCAATGCGTAACACATCAGGCTATTGGCCGTGTGTACGAATTCGATTTTTAAACTCAAGTACATTCAACTGATGTGGAATTGTTATGTTATCGTCATGGTATACGGCTCTGATGCATTTTCTTATTCGATTTTTCGTTCGGTATTCTTCACTATTTGCTTGTGTATTGTGTGTGTATCTGTTAGAAACGCCACAGACTCATAATCTTCTTCCTTTGAAAAAAGGCGTACTATTTTCTGGTACAAGAAACTCGCACATATTAGCTTTTCACATATAAATTGGCCACATAGTACCCTTTCACATAAAGTCTACCACCAACCCCCCATAGATTAAACCCTTTGGAATAATATCCTACGGAATAACGTCGCATAAAATAACCACTTTGTAGTTTAGTTTAGTTTAGTTTACTGGGACAACCGCCCCATTTATTAGCCTAATTTAAGCAACATAATTACTCACATCTAAAGTATATCTAAACTACAAAGTAGAGAGCTTAAGAACGATCTGAACTAGGCTTAACTTAGGGTAACCAGGAGAAAATAAGAAGGATGGAGAGGGGGCGAAAGGTAGTGGCAGGTAATAGTAGAGTGTAGAAGCGCCGCTTAAGATTAGTGGTGAGAATGGTTTAGGAGGCGGTGCTTGAAACTATGGGTAGAGAGGTCGAAGTCGAACAAGGTGGAATTGAAGTTGACATTTGTCAGCATCCGCGGAAGGGGTTCGTCCAGACTATAAGAGGTCCGCTGGGGGGGGGGGGGGGGGGGGGGGGGAGAAGGCAGTTATTATGTGTATTTTGACGGTATGTGTTCAGAGGAATTAAGTTAAGGAGGTAGGCGCAGTCGACCGAGCCGGATGAATGAATATTATGTCAGCCACGAGCCTGCGTTCCTCAAGGGTTCTGAGGTTGATTAATTTGAGGCGGTTAATGTACGGGGGAAGGATTAAGGGGTTTTACTATCCTAGCCCTCGGAGAGCGAACTGAAGGAAGCGACGTTGAATACTTTCGATTCTACAAATATGGATCTTGTTGTAAGGAGACCATACCTGGCTAGCATATTCAAGAAGTGGACGGACGAGAGTAAGGTAAAGGAATCGAGCGACGTAAGGGTCGGAGAATTCCTTACACCATCGTTTCACGAATCCGAGGGTAGAATTGGCTTTCCGGATCGTCTTATCAATGTGAGAGAGGACGTTAAGTACCCTGTCGCAAAGGATCCCAAGGTCTCGAATACATTGGACAATGGTCAGGGGTTGGTTATGAAGGGTATGGGGACGTGGGGATGAGTGAATACGCTTACGTGAAACGGTTATAGATTGACATTTGGCGATGTTAAGTACAAAGCAATTTTTGTCACACCAAGTCGAGAAGCTGTCAAGGTCAGATTACAGCAGTGCAGAATCCCGTGGTGACTCAATGATCTTGTATAACTTGGTATCAGTGTATAGGGACAAGCAGGGATTTTTAAAGACCTTGTCGATGTCATAAGTGGCCAGTATAAATAGGAGAGAACCCAGGTGGCCACCTTGAGGGACACCACAGGTGGCAAAGAAGGGGTTGGATATCGTGGACCTGAACCGAACGGAATAAAGTCTATCCTTTAGATGGGAAGAAATCCATATCAGCAACCCAGGTTCGAAGCCGAGGCCGGATAATTTGAAGAGGATTAGATTGTGGGAGATTTTGTCGAATGTTTTACTGAAGTCGGTCGAGACCATATCAACCTCGTAACCGTGCTCTAGTGCTGAGAGTGTAAAGGAAGTGAACTCAACGAGGATAATTGTAGTTGATCGGCCATTAAGAAAAACATGTTTCCTTGGAAAGCAAAACCATGTTGAAGTTGCGGCTTTTTGGGGTAAATAATTGTTGATTAAATCTTAGTGTGAATTGTTTTCGTTTGGACCATTTTACTTAAACCGTTTTCGGCTTTTTTGATTAAACTTAGTTCTATCGGACCTTCTTTGCTTGAAATTGAACCCCTTCGGTTGATCTTTATTCGGTTGAAGCATATTTAATTGAAGACTAATGACCTTGCCCGGAAAAAAAATCATTATGGAAAATTTAACAAGCCTCAGGACTTGCTAAATAAGGCCAAGACCGGTTCCCGGTTGTAGTGCCGATGATGATGATGATATTTAATTGAATCTCTTTGTTATAAAGTTTTCGCGGTTGAACTTCATTCATTAAAGTTTTTTGTCTGTTCCTTTTTCATGTGAATCTTTTTTTATTGAACCTCTTACAATCGTTTTTGTGTGAACCTATTTCGGTTAAAGCTTTCGCGAATGAATTTTTTCCATTGCTCCTATTTTGCTTGTATCATATCCGCCTAAATCTTTGTTTATTTGGCCTTCTTTGGTTTCAACTTTTTTTGTTGGAATGATACTTGAACCGTAGTTGAGTTTTTTCGGTCGATCGGTTTTTAGTCCAACTCTTCCGGTAGGAAGTTTTTGATTGCACCTTTTTTGGTTGAACCCACTTCAACTGGAAATTTCGCGGTTGAGCCTTTTCAGCTAAATCTTTTCCGGAATCCCCTTTTCGGGGGAATCTTTTTTAATAAGCTGCATTAGATTAAACTTTTTTCGGATGGAACTTTTTGCAATTTATGTTTGGAATTTTCATGGAAGTGTCTTGCCCAAATGAATCTTTGAATGTTTGTTGATTGCATCTTTGCCGATCCTTCCTTGATTTCAATCTTTATAGTTAAAATTGTTCGGTTGAACTTTACTCGGTTGAAGTTTTCGCAGTTCAACTCTTTCGTCTGAACTTTCTTGGTTAACGGAGAGTACTAGTTGTGTTGGTCAGAAAAATCGATTTTTTTTAATGCATATTATTTGAATGCGTTATCTCAAGAATACTCTCACCAAATTTTATACGAATCTAAGCATTAGATCCAAATTTGTAGGTATTTAAAGCGCACTAGTTAGAACTATGAATCACGTGCTGCTGCCGCTCGGTGTAATAAGATATACTATCACCGCTCTATTGTATTGCTTAAAACATGTAATCTTGTAAACCTTGAAATACGTTTATATTAGTATATTTGGAAACATCTGTTGGCATTTTTAAATCTTGGGGCACTTATGTGTAGGCATAGGAAAGGGGGGAAAGGGAAAATTAATCGGAAAAATGATCGACAACTTAACAGTTTACTACGGTTTGGCGATTCGTAGAAACGTTGAATCTGCTGCAGCAATAAAAAAATGTGATTTGTGCTACGTACTTTCACTACCACTCGTCGGATAAAAATCCACAACATGAAAAATGTCCGTTTGGGAATAACTCACGATGTGAGTGGCAGAAAGCTTGCGCAGCGCTGCCCGAAAATAAAAAGACTGAAATAACATCTTTCAAAAATAGTTACACTGCTCTTCCTGTAGATGTGTTGAAAGCTATTAAGTCCATTTATAAAGATTTATCGAAGAAAGAACTCCTGAAAGATGCGTTGGTGGATTTACACAAAATAAAAACGAAAGTTATAATCAACTTATTTGGAAAATTGCATCAAAGCATCTTTCTGACAGAGTAGTTCCAATTCCAATTGCAGCCTATGCATCTGCTTGCATATTTAATCAAGGCAACGTAGCCTTACTCAAGATTTTCGAGACACTAACAGTGCCTTGTGGCCGAAATGCCCATAACCATGTCGCTAGTCAGGATCAATTCCGTATTACGAATGCCGAGCAGCGCGCACAAGCAGCTACAAGAGAAAGTGGAATGGTTAGAAGGCAGCATCAAATTGATGTTTTAGAGATTGTAGCATATGCAGAAGGGTATTTTTTTTTTTGCAGAGGAAGATAACCGAATATTTAGCACCTTTAAAAATACATTTTTCGTTGAAACTGTCCTTTCTTTTTTAAATTACAGTTTTTATAAATCCTTCGTTCAAACCCTAGATCATACAATATATTAACGTAATCTTTTTGGTATTCTGTTTCAGATAAGCCGTTCTCGAATTATCTTGTCCACCAAGTGATGCCCAAAAAAGGCGCTGCTGAAAGACAGCTGTACTTCGGTTATTTTTAAATATTTTTTGATAAACAAAATTCGACAAACACACGAAAATATGTACTAATCGATGTTATCAGTTATGGTATAAATATTTACTATGCTGTCGAAAAAAAAATCGAGAAAATGTCGTCATTTTGCCTACTTTAACTAGTACTCCCCCCTAAAACCCATTCGGTTGAAATATCTTGTATGACTTCTGATAGCACTCATTTTGATTAGACCTATTTCAGAAAAAGCTTTCGCGATACAATCTTTTTCACTGAACCTTTTTTAATTGTTCCTTTTTGGAGTGAATCTTTGTTGAGTAAACCTTTTCGGTTGATTCTTCTTTGGTGAAATAGTTTTTGCCTGCAGCCTTTTGATTTAAGACGTTTTCGATTGAACTTATTCAGTTGTACCTATTTCATTTGAGGCTTTCGCGGTTGAGCCGCCCTTGATTGTTCCTTTGGAGTGAATCTTTGTTGAGTAAACCTTTTCGGTTGATTCTTCTTTGGTGAAATAGTTTTTGCCTGCAGCCTTTTGATTTAAGACGTTTTCGATTGAACCTATTCAGTTGAACTTATTTCATGTGAAGCTTTCGCGATTGAACAGCCTGTGAATCTTCCGTTTTGGGGCGAATCGTGGTTGACTGAACCCTTTAGGTTGAGTTTTGTTTGACCGGTTATTTTTTGCCTGCACACTTTTTTGGTAAGGCTATTTTTGATTGAATCTTATTCAGTTGAAGTTATTTGGATTGACGCTCATTTGAATTTTTTTATTGAACCTCTTTCGGTTGTTTCTTTTCTGGTTATCTTGTGGGGGTTCTTCTAACCTACCCAAAGAACCACCCATTTATCTTAATCAACCACCCATCCCTCATCTAAAGATTATTAGCTTACCTGCAATTGGCAGCGTTAAGCTACCTTTCAATCACCATCATTTCCTGAAAAGAGAACAATCCATGGCAAGACCATCATCTTGCCTTAGCATAAAACAACACCGCTGTATTCCTTTAAGCATGTTCCGTTCCTTTGGTCGGCACCCATGACTGTGGGGAGGAAGTATTGTGCCAACACACGGGCACTCCGTTCACTTCCTCCTCCATCATGAATTGTTACTCAAAGTTTCGACAATGTTCCGCCAAACACTGTCAGAAAACTGTTCACCCGGAAAGTCATCACCCGAACAAATAAAACACTGACGCACGGGTTTGTTATTATTAATGTCTGTATTAGATCATTTTTTTAAACATAATAATTGTTACAGCTTCATCGATATCACGACACGCACGTTGATTTTAATTAATTCCAGTACAACTACACTTACTATTCGACAGTGACTCCGGGGTATATATATATTAGTATGTACGCGTCTCCGTGCCCACCGGGGAGCGGGAGTTAGCATGACCATGGCGGCCAGCGGATGAAATTCGACTCAGCGATAATCATCTCGTGCAGAGATCTCTCGCTAATCATGATCATGGTGGGATGGGTGTGATCGTACCCATCACCGTGTTTATCGTTGCATTTAGCAAAGGATAAACGAGAAAAAAAGGAACAAAGAGAGAAGCGACCAAATGCTTCGCCCGGTAATGAGGGTCGTGTTTACGTTGTGTGTCGTCGCTATAATAGACGTTGGGAAGTAAACAGGTGTTAATGGGATTGGTGGCAGAGACGAATCCCTTGCCTGTATTTGTATATGCAGGAAAATTAGTTTGTGGCGACGTTCGAAATTGATGATTGTTTGTCTAATGATGGTGAATCGCCGGTGGGCTTGTTGCAGCTGTAAAAACAAGCCGCCCGACGTTGCATTTCAATTGATAACAATGGGTGCCGAATGTTTTGTATTTATGGTACATATGCACATTAAGGAACTATTTTTAGGAATTTTATCTAACGCGTTGTATGCATTAAATGTCCTTGGAGAAGGAAATGTTTCAGGTATGCTGAGTGGAGATTGCGGTGCAGGTATGGGAAATTGAAATTTGCCTGGGATCTTGAAAAGGTAGAAAGAAATTCTTACAGGAAAATATATGCGAAGAGATGCATGAAGGTAAGTTTTCTTTCGCAGGGACTTCTTAGATTGTAGATTTGATCTATATAATGCGTGAAGCACATAAGATGCTAATGCGAATTGCATTAGCGAAAGCTTATGCAGACTGGGTTGTGGTTATGGGGGTTTTTAAGGTAAGTGTACCGTGGGGTTTGGCGGCACCGCCACATGACCATTACGATTCATTAGAAAATCCACCGCGTCCTATTGCCGACATCCATGCCTACCATATACACAGCAATCCCACTGTGTTTGCTTTCCTCCAGCAACCGCTAGTCCCACGATCAAACCATGGCAAATCGCTTGCTTATACGGCTGCAGCCAATTATCCCTGATCGATTGCATAAGCGATAAACCGGCATCGAATCAGACGTGGTCATAGTTTGTTTTCCCTAAACAATCTAGCAACGGTCACCTCCCATGTTCTGTTCGCTAATACAAACAAATATCCATTTTAACGCTCGCCTGTGGAATTGTATATACAGTATACCCCCTATCGTTTACGATAGCAATTCTTTAAGCCTCTATTTGAACAGCCGCTGACCGGTTTTCCTCTTTTTCTTCTTCAACGCATCTTTCGCTGTCCTCACTTCCAAGGTGCGGGCAGCCCACTTATCTGTATAATATCAATGGAAATCCTCCCAGGAAACCCAAAATCGCGTTCTCATTGGCCGTCGGATAGATAGCGGAGGAAAATTGTTATTCACCACAAACAGAAAAACCCCGCTCAGTTGAGACTGGCCGTAGGATCGAGCCAACGTCTCAAGGAGTCAGATTTTTACCGTCCATCGGGGCAGACATCGATCAGAGTCGAAGGGAGTTTGTCTTTTATTTTTAATCGATCGACGGTCCGGAGTTCGAGTGTGTTCACGCGACGGAGTCAGATACTCCACTTCAAACTGAACTGAACGGAACGTAACATAGGATATTGCGCAATTTACATGTGAAATCTACTTCAGATAACTAACTGTAACGGAACAAAACGTAAAATAGGATATTATGCAATTTACATGTGAAATCTGCTTCAACTAATTAAACTGTATCTGTGAGATATGTTCACCAGTATGCTCGCATCTCTCTAACCTGCCCAAATAGTACTCGGCGTTTTTCTCTGCAAAACAACTGTTCACGAAGGTGATTGCCTCCTCATTTGACGAAAATCTCTGTCCTCCGAGCGCAATTATTAGATTAGGGAACAAAAAGAAGTCGCTTGGGGCTAGATCTGGTGAGTAAGGCGGATCGTCAAGCAATTCAAACCGTAATTCGTGGATTTTCACCATGGCAACCGCTGAGGTGTGAGACGTCGCGTTGTCTTGGTGAAACTGGGTTCCCTTTTCTGCAAATATAGCCGTTTTTCCGCAATTTCTGCCTTCAGTTGGTCAAGTAATGATGCGTAGTATGCTCAAAAAAAAAAAATAGCCATCACTTTCCCAACCAAAAAAAAAACAACAGTTTTTGCTTTTTTTGGAGCCGATTCCCCCTTTGCAGTCCACTGTTTTGACTGTATTTTTGTTTCGGGTGTATAATGGTGTATCCAAGTTTCATCGACAGCAATTAATTGCCGCCAAAACTCGGATTGGGCCTAAACTGCGCCAACAGAGCTATATAAATGTTCATTCGAACACGTTTTTGGTTTAACGTAACCATACGCGGCACCCAACGAGCGGACAACTTTCTCATGCCTAAATTTTAATTTAATATGTGACAAAGACGTTCTTTGGACATTTTCATAGCCCCTGCTATCTCTCTCACTTTAATCCGGCGGTCGTTTAGCACCATTTGGTGAACTTTACCGATGTTATCGTCAGTTGTTGCAGTTTTTGGCCGTCCCGAACGTTCATCGTCACCCAAGCTCTCACGGCCACATTTAAATTCAGCTGCCCAAAATAATGGTGCAGAGTCCCCATACACACAAACGACTGTCAAATAAAAACTTGGCGTCCAAAATGGCTGAAATTTAGGTGAGTAACTGTCAAAATATGCACAACTACAATCACTAGCTTTTATTGACGGGTACTGCTATCTAGTCGGAAACTGGTCAGCTCACCTTCGTATATGTATTGAAGAGCATACAATTGTTTTTGATGACATTTGTTTCTTCATATCGGCCGTAGAATACGCATCTCAAAAATCACTTTTTAAACGGTCAGAAATTTTTTGAGGTTCCTAAAAAAAAACAAATCAAAATTCAAAATTGATTGTTTTCCTTAGATATTTCGCTAGGGGATATAACTAAAAAATTATATAAGACAAATTTTTTTACGTTACTTTATTCAACATTTTCTAAAACTGTTGAAAAATCTGTTTTTTGGACACCTGTAAAAAATTGTGAATGTTATATATATATATATATACATTTTTAAAGGTATATCCTCGAATGTTTCGTATAAAAAATCGTATGTCTTTTTTTTCAAATCGGGTGATTGGAGCCTGAGAAATGTGTCTGACGAGTTCGAAAAATGTTGTTTCGAAAAAAATGCATTTAAAATTGTTGTTCCATAATGTATACAAGCAAATGAATTATTTCGACTTTTACCTTAGTCTGCGATTCCTGGTGAATACTGCAGGTCTTCAACTTCTGCCAGACGTCGAATCCTGCTCTCCAAGGTATTCTTCTTCGCTCTTCAAGCGTCTTTTGACCTGTAGGTGTTTCTGCTGTTGGCTTGCAATATACACGTTGAGTGTCGCCGCAAATGTGTCCTGCATTAATCACTCCTTCATCTCGCTTTACGTGGATGATTCCAACATTTTTAAGACAATCCGCTCTCTCCTGGACTCCTCACTTCTCCAAGCAGATCTTGACAGCTCTTCGACTTGTCACACAATCACCTTCGCTCGGAAGAGTTCCCCCACTCATCTACGCTCCTATCTCGTACTGAACCAACCGATAACATCGGTTGAATTGATTCGCGTTCTGGGCGTCCTATGCGACAAGGAGCTCAAATTTACCGCACATTTTGATTACATAATCCTCAATGCTAATGCCGCCCCTAGGTTTGTCAAACGCTGGTCGAAGGAATTCCTTAACCCATACGTCACCAGATCACTCTACACAACTTTTGCCCGGCCACTACTCGAATACGCTAGTCAGGTCTGGTCCCCGTATCAAGTGACTCACATTCGTAGGATTGAGGGAGTTCAACGTCGTTTCTTGCGCTTCGCGCTCCGCGGACTTCACTGGGAAAATCGGCTGATTCACAAGCTGGCTCCGTCTAATCGATCTAAACACACTTGAAGAGCGCAGAGTCCATGCCGATATCATCTTTGTTCATCGCCTTCTGTCTGGCTCAATCAATTGCCCAAGCTTGCTCTCCACTTTAACATTGGATACAAACCCCCGTAACGTAAGCAACCCTCCACTGTTTTACGTGTCCGCTCATCACACTTCTTACGGCGCTAACGAACCCATCGTGCGTATGCTACGACAGACCAACTCTTTCCCCACCTGCTTCGATTTCAAAATCTCCACCCCCACTCTTAAACGACATCTCAGAATAAACCCGTCCTAAATCCGCCCCCTCCCTCCAATAACCCCCTACCCTGCAATCCTACCTCTCCTCTCCTACCCTCAAAATAGTTCCCCCAGCCCCACCCACAATTTTAACCTCTTCCCCCAGCTCACCAGCCCCGCCCCCTACCAGTACGTAGACATGCCCTGCACTGTCACTGTCTCACAAATGCCGAATTTACCACCCCCACTTACACTCGCTCCTCCCTAGCCCCCTGACTCCCCCATCGCACAGGCACCTTCACCTTCCTGTTTTTTCTTCTTTTTTCTCCTTCTTACTCTAGTTTTAAGATAGTCTGTAAGACTTTTTATATTAATTTAATTTAAGTTAATGGAAGCTTGCATTAAGCTAAATAAATGAAGGTTCTGCCCTCACACTAAATAAAATAAATAAAATAAAATAAATAAATACATTTTGTTCTATGTCGAATTTCTCAAACGTCGCTGTTGCATAACCATGCAACGGCTGAGGTAACTCCAAATTATTCGAGTTTGGTTTTGCATGATAAATTATCCTAGCCAATTTGACGTCATTTCGGCTTTTCTTCACATCACCCATTCGCTTGGGATCAACGATCTCATTTTACAGGTGAATAGCGCAAACAACATTTTCCTCTCCTTCAGAATTCTGTCTTTCCATAGTGCAATGCACTCTGAGATCACCACAATCACCGCACTAGGTCAGTGAACCATCTCAAATGCTGCACTAATACACAGATCAACCCTGGGTTATTGTGCTTTCCCTTTTGATTTTTTCATCCTTTCTAAGCCCATCGACGTCGAACGAATACGTAAGTACTTATCAACCTCGATGAGCGTCGAGAATTGAAGCTAACACGGGAGAGCGCGATTACCATTGGCTGATCGTTGTCTAAAAGAAAGAATCCGGAATTTCATCCCTAATTCAGTCAGTCGCTATCCAACCACTACCATCGGAGGTCACCCCGCCGCGATTCGTGAAATCAATTGTGAGTTAATACTCAATAATCAAGAACTTCATAGTGCACTAGCTAAATCGAAACGCGAAATTTGCTATTAAAAATTCGTTGAAAAACCAATGTAATTAAATGGACTAAAACAAAGTGTAAATTTGGCATCGATTCTCGATCGCTTGTGTTTGGGTGCCAAGTAACAAGTAACAATATCAACTCACGTGTACCTTTAATTTGTAAATTCAAAATCACCAGCGAACAATAAAGATCAATAAAACAAATTACAAGAAAACCAGGATATGTTATTTCTCCTCTTCTGCTCATGGATATTTTCGTGAAGTGTGTTCGGCGGAACAAGTGTCGGGAATGCAAGTTAATCCGTGCCATATGTTGGCAACAATACTTCGTACCCTCACAAGAGTATTTTTGTGATGATTTAGGAAACATTTATGCATCGATTTTAAAAGCGAATGTCCCCTTAAAGGTCTTCTGCTTGAATGCCCTTCGGTTGAATTTCTTGCACTTGAACTCCTTTTTCTTGATTTTCTTGCACTTGAACCTCTTGAACTTGAACCTCTTTCATCTGAATAGCTTTTACTACTTTCACTTGAACTTCACTGTTTGAACCTAAAATCCCTTGAATTTCTTCTACTTGAACTTTGGCCCCTTGGGCTAATTTCTTGTGGACTTTTCGGTAAGCAGCTGCTCAGTTTTTAACGGCCATCCACCTGATTCAAGGACATCTTTTACAACCAACTGCGTTCTTTTTTCGTAAATGTTCTTAAATGACATCACCTCTTGAAAATTCTGTGTACAGAACATCTGGTGATGGTGATTAGCAGCATAAAACGAAAAGTCCAGTGCCACAATCTCTAATATTTAGGCACAAACAGGACCTACATAGTGGCAACTGGTAATCACGATACGAATTGAAAGTACGTGAATAGAAGACTGGTGAAACAAAATAGTTTCTTTACAAAAGAACCAGTGATTTTTGATAGCAGAACCTTTTTAAAAAAAAACTATCTCCAAATCCCACAATCCTTTTTGATTAAATTTTTTTATTGGTAAGAAAACCTTGTTATAAAATTGAAATGTGAATTGAATTCATATTCCTTATATCCACAGCAACATAAAGCTCGAACGCAAGATATGGAAGGTTAAATGAAACTTACAATACAATACTTCAAACTCGTTTATCAGTGACCACCTAAAGGAGGCCTTTGTTGTGGTGTGTGCCAAATACTTCTTAACAAATGATATTGCTTCAAAACAATCACACGTCCACTTTTTGTGAGGGTCCTGTGAACTCAATTAACAACAACCACTAAACGATTGTAAACTCCTTAACAGTGAGATCTCTTTGACAACTCTGCCTTGTTTTAACAACCCTTTTAGCATCATTAATGTACACATCCTCAGAGCAGCTGTACCATGAGTGTGTGTGTGATTACAACGACCCTCTTGCGAATACTATCTCGTATGTCTCCATTCAAACAATTCCATATCCCTTCGTATATAGAAATGAGATTTATCTTTTATTTTTTATCCCTGCAGACATCCCCATCTTCCAATGCTATGCCCTGTGATGTGACCCATATAGTTACTACCACGAAAATAAGTTCTTTCAACACTTCATTGGGGGGAAGGCCTAATTACAAGATGGCAAGCCATCAAGTACTCAGCTCTGTCATGTGTCAACAACGAATTCTTCCAATTGTTAAGCTGCTGACTCGGGATATTTCATCTAAAATATCACCGCTGACGTTATAAGAAGTTTTGTAGGAAAAACTTAAATTGAATACAACATCAAGTAGTGTGAGGGACGAACTCCTCAAGAATTCGACATCACGCTTTCCTTTTCTATGTGCCCCACATGATGACAGAAGCAGCTGCTGGTGTTTAATTGCCACAGGGTTTAGACAATGACACCACGGTACTTATCCTTGTCACGGAAATATATTTGCGATATATGTACCAGTATTGTGTACCGTGGTTCTGCCATTGTGTAATCATATCCACAGGTTGTCATTTAAGGTTTATTTTGTCGGCAGCATCCCTCTGTCCGTTTGTGAATCACTTTGATAATTGTTGGTAAACTTCCGGAGAGAAAGTCTTGACTACGTTTCCTGTTCAGTAATTTTCCAAAGTATCCTAATCCTACTTTTGACTTTCGTATTCATTTCGCAGAAACAGTATCGGGAATATGGAATATCTAGTGTCCTCTAAAACCTTCTTCCGCAATATTCAAAATGTAGAATGGCACATTACGTTGCCTCAGGATCATAATTATTATTTCTCGAGCCGGCACTAATAGCATTTGTTGTCCAGTCCTTGTGCTTGTAACCAATAATTATTAAAGCTTATTTTGAAGTAAGGACCTCATTGTTCGTCGACTTCCGTAACTACTTGTGATTTACTTTATTTTGAGTAGAATGTCGTCTCTTTTGCCTGTCGTCCTTTTGCTTGTTTTCAACTCCCAGAATAGAATCCATTAAGTATAACGTTTGTCTTCGTTATTCGTATCTGTGACGACAATTCATCATCGTAATTTGTCAACATTAAATTGAAAAGGAACAAATTTTATAATTCTATTCAAAAATTAGATCCTTTTCAGAGGATTTGTTTCGGTCACAACGACGTAACTTTCAAAGGCACAGCGAGTTTACGTCCTTTTAACATGTCTCCACGTGATTAGGGTCTAACAAGCTATTACTGCGTACCTCACAGACGGCGGCTATTTGGTATTGTTCTACCAATCTAAAGCTAGTCCTTCGATATACTACTGGGGAATTAATTCAAAAGTAGAGTGCGGTTCACAAAACATCGCCGTGGTACTTTAAGAACAACGTTGGTAATATCTGATTTTATCCGCCTATTAATTAGGTTTATAATTAAGGAGTTCTATTTCAAGGATGTGTATCCTTGAGTACTGATTGTATGTTTGGCTTACGAACGTGGTTTCAGTTGCTTGGTTTCACAGAGGATGACTGTAATTTCGACTTAAGAATTTCGAAGAAGGACTCCCAAAATCAGATTTGGGTAAAGCTATAATTCGCAGAATGATTCGCACTGGTAGTCGCGTACAATTATTGAATAAATAATGAACGTGTACGTGTACAATTTTAAACAGCAATAATTTAATTTATCATCAATGAGATATAATTAATCAACATTTTATCACGTAACATCCGTTGCGAGCGTATGTCCTTTGGTTCAGTAGTGATATCCCGGGGAGATAATAATCATTGTCTGCTGCTAATGATGGTGTCCTTTCTGCAATGCAGCACCCGGTACGTGCGAATAATAAATCAAACTTTGATTTACCTTCGAAATGTTTATTGCCGTCGGGAGTCAGCTATTGTTGTTCTATAAATAAGTACAATATTGTGTACGGATAAATAAGTACAGAATTGTGTTTTGTCACAGAGCAGCAGTTAAGAATATATGGATACGAAAGTAGTCGATGGAAATGTATGCTCATCCTTAATATCTGCGAGATGCAGTTTAAAGTGGTTGTTTTGTGTTTTTAATTACAGTTATTGTCATAACTCCTGGCGCTATATGTTGAAACTCCTTCCCAAAATAAAAACAAAGCAACCAATTTATGGTGTCACCCTTAAAATAAATAATCACATCATGTCATACTACTCCATTTATAAAAAGCATAATTTATTCATTCCAGAATAGTCGTACTACCTTACCGGGGTAATTAGCGCACAAATCCTAACTTCGACCAATTGACCCCTCGCAATACATTTAAATTCAACAAAGAAGTCACCTAATTCCTCAAAAAAGGAGTCACCTCAACAAAAGAGTCACCTAATTCTCTGTATGGGACTCAATGCTAAAATCAATCCATACCTCTGCATACATACATTACAATTGACTTCTTAGGTTTGGTGTCCATTGTAAGTAAAACATGTTCACGAGAATTATAAATGCGTCATCCACCCTAATCCTTCGCATGCATGCGTCATTCGCCTCTAACTTTCATGTTGTGTATGTATGCGACATTCACCCCAATCCTTCATATTATTAACGACCGCCAGTATGGACAAAAAGGCGAAACTTTACATACATATGGAGAAGAATGAGAATGAACAATTGGGATGAGTAGACGCATATTAAAGGAAATTGTCGGTAGCGACCTAGTCCCTTGTATCTTGTGCTCTCCTAATCGAATGGGTCTCAAGGCCGTTCCTTTTATAAGATCCTGTTATCCGCTTAAGTTTTGAAACAATTAAGTGATATCTGCCGGGGCTTGTTTCATCATTACAGAGTTCTTATACTCTCGGTTGTCTCTGCTTGAATTGAATTGTTTTGAGTCTTCAGTCTTAACTGCGTCGCGACCACCAATCTTAAGTCTTCATTCACTGAATAAAAACACTTTTTATTTTCAATTTTGAGAATATATATATATATATATATATATATATATATATATATATATATATATATATTGTTTTTTTTTTTTTTTTTTTATTTGTGGGCCTGTTGGAACCCGAAAGTTCATGACCTCACCGTCCCCACAACTTTATTCTCGAATACGCGAAATTTGTTTTCTTCCCGTTTTGTGAGAGCCCATGTTTCGTATCCGTATAGAACACTCGGCATGATTATGGTTCTATAGAGACGGAGCTTTATATTACGTGATAGCAATATATACTTGCCCTGTGAGTAGGGCGTTAGAATATACTCACAGCTAGGCCAGCTTGTCGTAAGAGGCGACCAAAGGCCGAGTGGTAGCCGGGGTCCCAACGCCCTGTGCGCCCGGTGAAATACCACCCCATCAAGCTTTAGGCTCCGTGAAATGGTCGGGAGAAATCCCTGGCCATCTTTCGGACCTTGGCTAATGGACCGGTCCGAGAAAAGGTTGGTTAGGTGGTAGTCGGTCCCAAGGTGAGATACCACCCCGTCACGCTGTACATTCCGCGATATCGCCGAGAGAAATCTTCGACGGTGTTTCGGATCTATGGCTGATGGCCCGGACTGACACGGGGATAAGTCATGATGGTGTCTTCTGATATAAAGAATTCCGGACGTAAACTAGTCTCCATTCGGATCTCCGGGGGGACTATGTCAGGGGGAACATCGTGCAGATATCATGATAAATAATGGAACTTTGAGAGGTTCGTCATCGCATAACCGGGCTAGCTCTCGAGGCTCGGCCCACGCTCGACTGGTGACGGCATTTTGTAACATCAGGGGCATCGGTTTCACCAATACTAATGTAAACGCCATCCACCAATATTTGCAAACAACAAAACCTGATATCCTTGCCCTAACTGAGACCCAGGTCGATTCGTCAACTGATTCGACATATCTTCGTTGCTCAGGATACGACTTATATTCGAGATTCCGTTTTAAGGGCGGAATCTGCGTCTTCGCACGGTCCGCTCTGGCTTGTCAGAGGATGGAGGCGTTGGAGCCCAATAATATGGACATCATATGGTTGAGGGTCGTGCTGAGGAATTCCGTTAAATTTCTTTGTTGTCTTTACCGCTCCCCGAATGACGATCGACCGGCGACATTTTTCGAACATCTTTCATATACCGTCGACTGGATACAGATCAACCACCCAGCTTCTGAAATTATTGTCTTTGGCGATTTTAATGTGCACAATTCCGACTGGCTGTTACATTCTTACAGAACCGACGAGGCTGGGAGGCTGGCGGAGATGTTTGTGTAAGCCACAACTTGACTCAACTCGTGGGGGAGCCAACGCGAATACCGGATGCCCGAGGTGATTATGCGAACACCCTGGATCTGTTTTTGACATCCGAACCGAGTATTTATACCGTAGAGATTTCTGCGTCACTGGGAAACTCAGATCACTGCTTGGTATCTGTCGCGCAAGCACTTGCATACCAAGCGAATAACCGGCCTAGGCAGCTTCGCCATGTATGGAAGTATGGGGCTGCTAACTGGGACGATATGCGAGATTTCTTCGCATCCTTTCCATGGTCGGAGGTGTGCTTCGGAAACTCCGATGTTAACGCTTGCGCGGAGTCGGTGTCAGAGATTATTCTCCTGGGGATGGAGATGTATATTCCACATTCCATCAAACGAAGTTCGTCGGATAAACCTTGGTTTGACAAAAAATGCGAGCTGATTACAGCGGCAAAAAATAGAGCTTTTAAGCAATGGCGCTCCAATCCCACTGATGTTAACAGAACGAATTTTGTTAGAATCAGAAACGTGTGCAACCAGGCGAATGATACCGCGAAGAAGGCTCACAACGACAGGGTGATCAATAAGCTCCTTCGGTGCCCAACTGGTTCGCGCTCCTGCTGGTCAATGGCAAAGGCTGTCAGCAGAAACTTTGCTTCCTCCGCTTCCCCTCCGTTGGTGACAGACAGCGGGACGTTAGTCACGAATCCAAAGGATAAAGCTAATGTGTTCGCGAATTTATTTTCCGCGAATTCAAACCTCGATCCCGGCCTTTTGCAGCCACCTGTGATCTCGCCGGTACCGTCTTCCATGTGGGATGTGCGATTTCGTCCGCGCACTATTCAACGCATTCTACGTGAACTGGGTTGTATGAAGGCAACCGGCCCGGACGGAATACCAGCAATAGTCCTTAAGAACTGTGCTCCATAACTATCGCCGGCTCTTAGCAGACTCTTCCGCTTATCTTATGCACGGAGGACCATTCCTGCCTGCTGGAAAATCGCTCGAGTTCACACAATCCCAAAGACGGGAAAAAAGTGTCTCCCACAAAATTACGGTCCGATAGCATTACTGTCTATTTTATCTAAGGTAATGGAAAAAGTCATCAATACAGAGTTGGTTAAGTATTTGGAGTGCAACGGTCTTCAATACGGATTCCGTGGCAGGCGGTCCACGGAAGACCTTTTGACACTTATAACCGATATATGGACATCTGCGATTGAACGGCATGGTGAGTCAAGGGCGGTCGCATTAGATATCTCCAAGGCTTTTGACCGCGTCTGACACGGGGCATTGCTGAGCAAACTTCGTTCATATGGACTTTCCCAACAGCTTTGCGACTGGACGAGGAGCTTCCTCGAGAATCGGTCGATCCGGGTTGTTGTGGACGGCGAGTGTTCGGATCTGTATCCTATTAATTCGGGGGTGCCCCAGGGTTCTATTTTGGCTCCAACCTTGTTCTTGCTTCACATAAATGATTTGTTGGAGACAACGGATAACAAAGTGTTCAGTTTTGCGGATGATAGTACGCTTGTTTCCTCCTTTTCGAGTGTTCGGCCGATTGGTGCATCAACGTCGCACCAGCTGAGATGTAGACAGATTGACTCTCTGAAGGAGGATCTAGATAAAGTCCTGCAGTGGGGAAAGGCCAATCTTGTCGACTTCAACGCAACGAAGACCCAGTATACAACATTCTCAAAGAAAACCGGATCATCGGTTCCACAGCTGATGATGAGTGGCCGGGCCCTCGAGGCTGGGGAAAGTTTGAGATTGCTCGGCGTCACGGTCTGTGGGAATGCATCATGGCATAAACACGTATCGGGTATCGCCAGATCAGCCTCAGGAAAACTGAGTTATCTTTTTAGAGCCAAGAAATACTTTACTCCGGCCCAACTTCTCCTATATAAATCTCAAATTAGACCCGCGCTCGAATATTGCTCTCATGTTTGGAGCTCGGCTCCTAAACATACCCTCGACCTACTTGAGAGCGTACAAAGACGAGCGATCCGCCTGATCGGGGACTCAGTGCTGACGTCGGGACTACAGTCGCTATCACATCGAAGGCGCGTAGCCGACCTCTGTCTGTTTTACAGATATTATCACGGGTGCTGTTCTTCGGAAATTCTTGGCATTGTTCCACGCAATTCGGTCTATATGCGCTCCACAAGACAATCCGACGGATCGCACCCGTTTGTGGTTCATCTCCCGACAGCGCGAACATCCCTGTATCAGAAGTCGTTCCGTTACAGAGCGGGGAAGCTGTGGAACTCCTTTCCCACGCGAGTGTTCCCGGAGCGTTACAACCTGCAACTGTTCAAAAAGAACTGCAACAGTTATTTGATGGCATCTTGGGGCGCCCACTCGACGCTATAGGTTCGCCTCTCCCGAGAGAAGTCTAATAAAAAAAAAATATATATATATATATAAGTATATATATATATATATAAGTATATATATATATATATATATATATATATATATGAATATCATATATATATATATATATATATATATATATATATTTGAGGTATCGATCCCCATATCGTCGCTGTCGTTGGGTAACGTTGAAGAGGCGGTTGTCGCCGAAGCCCCTGGCGGTGTTGTCGTTGGTTTCTTCTTGCGAGACGTCCGGTCTCGGCGGCGAGCGATATCCAAGTCAGAGAGTACTCCCGCCAATTATCCACACATCTGGTGCGTCTCGAACTAAATTGGCGGGAAATATCCGGTGTCAGTTCTCGTTTTACATGTGAGCGAGACCCACGTAGTACCTGTTCGTTCCACGGCAATTCAGCCGTGGCTCTCCTTTGTGTGTGAAGGTATATATATATATATATATATATATATATATATATATATATATATATATATATATATATATATATATATATAATGTATATATTATCTATATATATACATATGTAAATATATATGTGTGTGTGTGTGTTATATAGGGGGGGGGGGGGGGGGGGCGAACATACAGGACAAAGTCTCTGGTTTTAGCCGGATGCCAAGGTATGTAACTACACTCTTGGTTACAGTTTACCTCCATGCGGTCCCACGATAACTAACTTTCGCCAGTTTTTCCTTGTGACGTTCGTGGCTTTATATAGGGGGGCTCTAAATAGGATGACTTCACATTTTTGGAAGTTTATCTTAAGTTTCCAGCCGCAATAGCACCGCATATTGTTGAGGTCTCGCTGTAGTAAGCTATTTATGATTTCAACTTTCGGGGCTGTTCTGTAGGTTATGAGATCGTCTGCGTACGGAAGTGCATCTAATAAGTCGCTAATGTAAACGTTAAAAAGAATCGGAGAAAGTACTGTGGGGGTTCTCTATATTACATGGAAAACCAACCCACAATCCTAACCTAATTTCGACCGCTAACAGCGCGTCACCTCAACCCAACTCCCCATACAAAATCCGCAATAGCATACATCCCAAACCTTGCAATAGAACACATCCCAAGACTCCCAACAGAAGACAATTCAGAAGAATATATTCTAATCATCCCCGCATACATTTTCCCAAAATCGCTTCGGTCGATTCTCGACTTAATTCATATTCCTTCCTCGCGACCGGGCAATCCTAATTTCCCCGAAATTCACATGCCGTAATAAAACGCATATTCAAATCTACAACGAACATTAACCATCTCCCTCAATTACATCACCCCACATACATTTTCCCAAAATTGCTTCGGTCAATTCTCTACTTAATTCATATTCCCTCTTTGCGACCAAGCAATCTTAGTTTCCTCGAAATTCATATGCTATAACAAAACACATATTCAAATCCACAACGGAACATTAACCATCGCCACCAACTATACCAAGCCGCATACATTTCCCCGAAATTACTTCGGTTAATACCTTATCTAAACGATATTCCTGCTTGCACCCAAGCAATTTCAATTTCCCGGTATACACAACCAACGAATCCAACTCAGCTTGTACGGCGGGGATTCGCTGGAACTGAATTTCTACGCAAGCATAGCAATTCTACTCGAAATTCCTCGTAAGTGGCAGTGAGCTTATGACGCCACTGCCACGACGCCATGAACTTTTGCTTTCATTAGTCAGTCGAGATTCAACCGCCACTTGGCACACATCATAATCGCCACCGCGGGCGGCCACGCCACAAAACTCGAGCATTACCCTACATCGAGTGCGCACACGCCACAAAAGTCGAGTTGGTGTCGAAGCCGTGTACCGTTACTGTCGGGCCGTGGTATGCTGTTTCGTTTACATATACACAGCGGATTAACATTATGAACTTATTGGATTTATTAAATAACGGTGTTGTCCATCCCCTCGGACCAAATTATATTATATGTATGTTAAATAAGTACAGAATTGTGTTTTGTCACAGAGCAGCAGTTAAGAATATATGGATACGAAAGTAGTCGATGGAAATGTATGCTCATCCTTAATATCTGCGAGATGCAGTTTAAAGTGGTTGTTTTGTGTTTTTAATTACAGTTATTGTCATAACTCCTGGCGCTATATGTTGAAACTCCTTCCCAAAATAAAAACAAAGCAACCAATTTATGGTGTCACCCTTAAAATAAATAATCACATCATGTCATACTACTCCATTTATAAAAAGCATAATTTATTCATTCCAGAATAGTCGTACTACCTTACCGGGGTAATTAGCGCACAAATCCTAACTTCGACCAATTGACCCCTCGCAATACATTTAAATTCAACAAAGAAGTCACCTAATTCCTCAAAAAAGGAGTCACCTCAACAAAAGAGTCACCTAATTCTCTGTATGGGACTCAATGCTAAAATCAATCCATACCTCTGCATACATACATTACAATTGACTTCTTAGGTTTGGTGTCCATTGTAAGTAAAACATGTTCACGAGAATTATAAATGCGTCATCCACCCTAATCCTTCGCATGCATGCGTCATTCGCCTCTAACTTTCATGTTGTGTATGTATGCGACATTCACCCCAATCCTTCATATTATTAACGACCGCCAGTATGGACAAAAAGGCGAAACTTTACATACATATGGAGAAGAATGAGAATGAACAATTGGGATGAGTAGACGCATATTAAAGGAAATTGTCGGTAGCGACCTAGTCCCTTGTATCTTGTGCTCTCCTAATCGAATGGGTCTCAAGGCCGTTCCTTTTATAAGATCCTGTTATCCGCTTAAGTTTTGAAACAATTAAGTGATATCTGCCGGGGCTTGTTTCATCATTACAGAGTTCTTATACTCTCGGTTGTCTCTGCTTGAATTGAATTGTTTTGAGTCTTCAGTCTTAACTGCGTCGCGACCACCAATCTTAAGTCTTCATTCACTGAATAAAAACACTTTTTATTTTCAATTTTGAGAAATATATATATATATATATATATATATATATATATATATATATATATATATATATTGTTTTTTTTTTTTTTTTTTTATTTGTGGGCCTGTTGGAACCCGAAAGTTCATGACCTCACCGTCCCCACAACTTTATTCTCGAATACGCGAAATTTGTTTTCTTCCCGTTTTGTGAGAGCCCATGTTTCGTATCCGTATAGAACACTCGGCATGATTATGGTTCTATAGAGACGGAGCTTTATATTACGTGATAGCAATATATACTTGCCCTGTGAGTAGGGCGTTAGAATATACTCACAGCTAGGCCAGCTTGTCGTAAGAGGCGACCAAAGGCCGAGTGGTAGCCGGGGTCCCAACGCCCTGTGCGCCCGGTGAAATACCACCCCATCAAGCTTTAGGCTCCGTGAAATGGTCGGGAGAAATCCCTGGCCATCTTTCGGACCTTGGCTAATGGACCGGTCCGAGAAAAGGTTGGTTAGGTGGTAGTCGGTCCCAAGGTGAGATACCACCCCGTCACGCTGTACATTCCGCGATATCGCCGAGAGAAATCTTCGACGGTGTTTCGGATCTATGGCTGATGGCCCGGACTGACACGGGGATAAGTCATGATGGTGTCTTCTGATATAAAGAATTCCGGACGTAAACTAGTCTCCATTCGGATCTCCGGGGGGACTATGTCAGGGGGAACATCGTGCAGATATCATGATAAATAATGGAACTTTGAGAGGTTCGTCATCGCATAACCGGGCTAGCTCTCGAGGCTCGGCCCACGCTCGACTGGTGACGGCATTTTGTAACATCAGGGGCATCGGTTTCACCAATACTAATGTAAACGCCATCCACCAATATTTGCAAACAACAAAACCTGATATCCTTGCCCTAACTGAGACCCAGGTCGATTCGTCAACTGATTCGACATATCTTCGTTGCTCAGGATACGACTTATATTCGAGATTCCGTTTTAAGGGCGGAATCTGCGTCTTCGCACGGTCCGCTCTGGCTTGTCAGAGGATGGAGGCGTTGGAGCCCAATAATATGGACATCATATGGTTGAGGGTCGTGCTGAGGAATTCCGTTAAATTTCTTTGTTGTCTTTACCGCTCCCCGAATGACGATCGACCGGCGACATTTTTCGAACATCTTTCATATACCGTCGACTGGATACAGATCAACCACCCAGCTTCTGAAATTATTGTCTTTGGCGATTTTAATGTGCACAATTCCGACTGGCTGTTACATTCTTACAGAACCGACGAGGCTGGGAGGCTGGCGGAGATGTTTGTGTAAGCCACAACTTGACTCAACTCGTGGGGGAGCCAACGCGAATACCGGATGCCCGAGGTGATTATGCGAACACCCTGGATCTGTTTTTGACATCCGAACCGAGTATTTATACCGTAGAGATTTCTGCGTCACTGGGAAACTCAGATCACTGCTTGGTATCTGTCGCGCAAGCACTTGCATACCAAGCGAATAACCGGCCTAGGCAGCTTCGCCATGTATGGAAGTATGGGGCTGCTAACTGGGACGATATGCGAGATTTCTTCGCATCCTTTCCATGGTCGGAGGTGTGCTTCGGAAACTCCGATGTTAACGCTTGCGCGGAGTCGGTGTCAGAGATTATTCTCCTGGGGATGGAGATGTATATTCCACATTCCATCAAACGAAGTTCGTCGGATAAACCTTGGTTTGACAAAAAATGCGAGCTGATTACAGCGGCAAAAAATAGAGCTTTTAAGCAATGGCGCTCCAATCCCACTGATGTTAACAGAACGAATTTTGTTAGAATCAGAAACGTGTGCAACCAGGCGAATGATACCGCGAAGAAGGCTCACAACGACAGGGTGATCAATAAGCTCCTTCGGTGCCCAACTGGTTCGCGCTCCTGCTGGTCAATGGCAAAGGCTGTCAGCAGAAACTTTGCTTCCTCCGCTTCCCCTCCGTTGGTGACAGACAGCGGGACGTTAGTCACGAATCCAAAGGATAAAGCTAATGTGTTCGCGAATTTATTTTCCGCGAATTCAAACCTCGATCCCGGCCTTTTGCAGCCACCTGTGATCTCGCCGGTACCGTCTTCCATGTGGGATGTGCGATTTCGTCCGCGCACTATTCAACGCATTCTACGTGAACTGGGTTGTATGAAGGCAACCGGCCCGGACGGAATACCAGCAATAGTCCTTAAGAACTGTGCTCCATAACTATCGCCGGCTCTTAGCAGACTCTTCCGCTTATCTTATGCACGGAGGACCATTCCTGCCTGCTGGAAAATCGCTCGAGTTCACACAATCCCAAAGACGGGAAAAAAGTGTCTCCCACAAAATTACGGTCCGATAGCATTACTGTCTATTTTATCTAAGGTAATGGAAAAAGTCATCAATACAGAGTTGGTTAAGTATTTGGAGTGCAACGGTCTTCAATACGGATTCCGTGGCAGGCGGTCCACGGAAGACCTTTTGACACTTATAACCGATATATGGACATCTGCGATTGAACGGCATGGTGAGTCAAGGGCGGTCGCATTAGATATCTCCAAGGCTTTTGACCGCGTCTGACACGGGGCATTGCTGAGCAAACTTCGTTCATATGGACTTTCCCAACAGCTTTGCGACTGGACGAGGAGCTTCCTCGAGAATCGGTCGATCCGGGTTGTTGTGGACGGCGAGTGTTCGGATCTGTATCCTATTAATTCGGGGGTGCCCCAGGGTTCTATTTTGGCTCCAACCTTGTTCTTGCTTCACATAAATGATTTGTTGGAGACAACGGATAACAAAGTGTTCAGTTTTGCGGATGATAGTACGCTTGTTTCCTCCTTTTCGAGTGTTCGGCCGATTGGTGCATCAACGTCGCACCAGCTGAGATGTAGACAGATTGACTCTCTGAAGGAGGATCTAGATAAAGTCCTGCAGTGGGGAAAGGCCAATCTTGTCGACTTCAACGCAACGAAGACCCAGTATACAACATTCTCAAAGAAAACCGGATCATCGGTTCCACAGCTGATGATGAGTGGCCGGGCCCTCGAGGCTGGGGAAAGTTTGAGATTGCTCGGCGTCACGGTCTGTGGGAATGCATCATGGCATAAACACGTATCGGGTATCGCCAGATCAGCCTCAGGAAAACTGAGTTATCTTTTTAGAGCCAAGAAATACTTTACTCCGGCCCAACTTCTCCTATATAAATCTCAAATTAGACCCGCGCTCGAATATTGCTCTCATGTTTGGAGCTCGGCTCCTAAACATACCCTCGACCTACTTGAGAGCGTACAAAGACGAGCGATCCGCCTGATCGGGGACTCAGTGCTGACGTCGGGACTACAGTCGCTATCACATCGAAGGCGCGTAGCCGACCTCTGTCTGTTTTACAGATATTATCACGGGTGCTGTTCTTCGGAAATTCTTGGCATTGTTCCACGCAATTCGGTCTATATGCGCTCCACAAGACAATCCGACGGATCGCACCCGTTTGTGGTTCATCTCCCGACAGCGCGAACATCCCTGTATCAGAAGTCGTTCCGTTACAGAGCGGGGAAGCTGTGGAACTCCTTTCCCACGCGAGTGTTCCCGGAGCGTTACAACCTGCAACTGTTCAAAAAGAACTGCAACAGTTATTTGATGGCATCTTGGGGCGCCCACTCGACGCTATAGGTTCGCCTCTCCCGAGAGAAGTCTAATAAAAAAAAAATATATATATATATATAAGTATATATATATATATATAAGTATATATATATATATATATATATATATATATATGAATATCATATATATATATATATATATATATATATATATTTGAGGTATCGATCCCCATATCGTCGCTGTCGTTGGGTAACGTTGAAGAGGCGGTTGTCGCCGAAGCCCCTGGCGGTGTTGTCGTTGGTTTCTTCTTGCGAGACGTCCGGTCTCGGCGGCGAGCGATATCCAAGTCAGAGAGTACTCCCGCCAATTATCCACACATCTGGTGCGTCTCGAACTAAATTGGCGGGAAATATCCGGTGTCAGTTCTCGTTTTACATGTGAGCGAGACCCACGTAGTACCTGTTCGTTCCACGGCAATTCAGCCGTGGCTCTCCTTTGTGTGTGAAGGTATATATATATATATATATATATATATATATATATATATATATATATATATATATATATATATATATATATATATATAATGTATATATTATCTATATATATACATATGTAAATATATATGTGTGTGTGTGTGTTATATAGGGGGGGGGGGGGGGGGGGCGAACATACAGGACAAAGTCTCTGGTTTTAGCCGGATGCCAAGGTATGTAACTACACTCTTGGTTACAGTTTACCTCCATGCGGTCCCACGATAACTAACTTTCGCCAGTTTTTCCTTGTGACGTTCGTGGCTTTATATAGGGGGGCTCTAAATAGGATGACTTCACATTTTTGGAAGTTTATCTTAAGTTTCCAGCCGCAATAGCACCGCATATTGTTGAGGTCTCGCTGTAGTAAGCTATTTATGATTTCAACTTTCGGGGCTGTTCTGTAGGTTATGAGATCGTCTGCGTACGGAAGTGCATCTAATAAGTCGCTAATGTAAACGTTAAAAAGAATCGGAGAAAGTACTGTGGGGGTTCTCTATATTACATGGAAAACCAACCCACAATCCTAACCTAATTTCGACCGCTAACAGCGCGTCACCTCAACCCAACTCCCCATACAAAATCCGCAATAGCATACATCCCAAACCTTGCAATAGAACACATCCCAAGACTCCCAACAGAAGACAATTCAGAAGAATATATTCTAATCATCCCCGCATACATTTTCCCAAAATCGCTTCGGTCGATTCTCGACTTAATTCATATTCCTTCCTCGCGACCGGGCAATCCTAATTTCCCCGAAATTCACATGCCGTAATAAAACGCATATTCAAATCTACAACGAACATTAACCATCTCCCTCAATTACATCACCCCACATACATTTTCCCAAAATTGCTTCGGTCAATTCTCTACTTAATTCATATTCCCTCTTTGCGACCAAGCAATCTTAGTTTCCTCGAAATTCATATGCTATAACAAAACACATATTCAAATCCACAACGGAACATTAACCATCGCCACCAACTATACCAAGCCGCATACATTTCCCCGAAATTACTTCGGTTAATACCTTATCTAAACGATATTCCTGCTTGCACCCAAGCAATTTCAATTTCCCGGTATACACAACCAACGAATCCAACTCAGCTTGTACGGCGGGGATTCGCTGGAACTGAATTTCTACGCAAGCATAGCAATTCTACTCGAAATTCCTCGTAAGTGGCAGTGAGCTTATGACGCCACTGCCACGACGCCATGAACTTTTGCTTTCATTAGTCAGTCGAGATTCAACCGCCACTTGGCACACATCATAATCGCCACCGCGGGCGGCCACGCCACAAAACTCGAGCATTACCCTACATCGAGTGCGCACACGCCACAAAAGTCGAGTTGGTGTCGAAGCCGTGTACCGTTACTGTCGGGCCGTGGTATGCTGTTTCGTTTACATATACACAGCGGATTAACATTATGAACTTATTGGATTTATTAAATAACGGTGTTGTCCATCCCCTCGGACCAAATTATATTATATGTATGTTAAATACAACCTACTGCCGAATAACATTATAAACTTATTGGCTGTAAATGACGGTGTTACTCGTCCGTTCGGGCAAAATTATATTATATGAGAAGAATAATAAAAAGCTATATTCCACAAGCCGGCGCGTTTTATTCCGTCTCCCTTTCATCGTTGGTGTGTTGTATTCGTGTGCAGACGTTGTGCGGAATCTGTTGGTACAGAAGGAAAAACTTTAAGGGATCGCTATCGCGACATCTGCCCGGGACTTCTCTGGAATAAACGATCGATCCGGGGTGAATCGTAGTGGGAAGGAAGTGATCCAGGTGGCCGTGTCTTGGCACACACACTTCCTCACCCCAACAGCGTCACTTCGGCTTTTCCCAGACCGCCTAATCGCTTGGGATCAATGATCTCTGATCTGACATTTTCCTATCTCTCTATTTTACAAGATGAAACACTTGTTATATAATTAACATCGTTTAATTATCACCCAGGGGATGGGCTGTATGACTGCCGTTTTCCAACGGGAAAATATACATTATTCAACGCGTTGTTAAACAGGTCCGTGTATTTATGTATTGCCATTGGGGGTAGGTTCTTGAGTACGATGTTAGGTACCCCTTTTATTCCCACTGACTTTTTGCTTCTTAATGCGTGGAAAATGGATCCCGCCCGCTCTATTCAGATGCTCTTGGCCTCAGCTAACTCGAGCAACTTCCTCGTCGGTGCTTGTACGACCCATTTGAAATTCACTAAACCACCGATAAACGGTTGTCCTCAATGGATCAGATGTGGGGTACCATTTTTGCAACCATTGTAATAATTGTTCAGAAAGAATTGTTTGATCAAGATGCATTATTCCTATTTTACTATTTTTTACGATAGCAAAAGTAGCGTCACGCAAATGACTGTAGCTTATGAACGAATAGACGAAATGTCACGAAAATTCATACATTAACTAGTGACAGATGATCATCTCGAATTGATTTATGTTCCTTTTCTAGTGGCGCTACCTACCGAAAAATCCCGAGGCTTTTCAGTCCATGAAGTACACCCAAGAGTAAAAATCGGTCTACAGAAAAAATTTTGCCAACGAACGCTGTACAAACTCGTTCTCTTATTGAAAACTATATATGTATGAGGTGCCGGCTTTTTTACAATACATTGGAAAATCAATATCATGATAAAATATTTGGTTTCATTATTAGTTGTGGGATACCATTTTATCATCCTTGGATACAAGAATCTCTCTCAAATTAGGTATACTTTATATTTGATTCATTGCGTTTTGAGCTTTAAACATATCAAAATTTACTAATATATTTTAGTACTCACTTAAATTATTATTTAAATATGAAATGGTAACAACATTGTATGCATTATGGATATAGTCGTCAAACACACTTAACCATTTAATTGTAAAATGGTGCACCCTGCTGGTGATACTGTGTGTTACAATTAAAACTAAAAAAAGTATAGATGGAGTCGAAAGGCTGTTTTTCATCGTCGCATGTCGCTCTGTATTCACAGTAACCACCTCTTTCAGCCCCATTATTCTTTGCTTCCTCGTTTATTGATGGTTTAGGGTGCCCCGTCCGTGGTTTGTCCATTGACGATGAAGTCTCCTCAAACCATGTTTTCATAAGTTAAATACTCTGTGCTTCTCGAATTTGATACAGATTGTAAAATTTTCGCCGCACAATTATAGTATAATTACTGTTTTTGTAAAACTTGCACTCACACCATGCTCGTTCTGCTCCCGTGACAAAGAGTTTTTTGGACAAGCCAACATTTTTCTTTGCACTGTATCAAATTGCACCGCACTGAAAATACTCCTGTTGGAAGAGAGATCCAGGTTTTCCCATTCTGTATTAAAACGAGATCGTTTCCATGTGGCCACTTCAAATTTTCCTAAGCTTCAGCCGAGCCCCAAAAGTTAACCAGCGATGCTCTTCTGTAAGCCACAGAACAATATGTTGATAACGCAATGCCTCCCTAGCATCCTCACAGAATAAGGTGCCGGTCTAATGGTGTAGTCAAAAGTTGCATCTGTCATTATCACGAAACGAAATTCTGCTTCAATGGTATCCTCGAGTACCATTTTTGTTCACCTCGGTGTACACAGCTTTCAATGTCGGAATATAAAATTGTTTCCTCCAATTTTCCTTAAATCGTTTTACTTGTCTGAGGAGAGACTCGAACCGCACGTCCACAGAACTAGTGGCGGTACCATCTGCAGGCTTCTGTCGGCTGAGTAAACTTTTTTTTAATTTAGTAAACTTTCACCATTATGCAGCATATTGCAAGCAGTCCAAGTTTTCCTCGAGAAACTATGAAACATTTCAATCTTGCTCGTAAGCCTATCGCAGGTGGTCGTCATTATTCAGTTCCATCACCTGTACCCGACCTTTTCCACCGCTGTGCAGTTGACGTAATGTTGGGTTTTTGACTTCCCTTTTACTATTTCTCCGGTGCTCAGATGAACAACGGTTTTTGATCCACTCTTCGTAATTTAATGTCTGCATTGGTCCAGGCGATGTCCTGTAATCACCAGTGTGGCAGGGACAGACCTAGCAATCCGCCGCAGTAACCGTTGCGACGTGGCGTTCAGTATTCAGATTAATCAAATCTTTCTATGTAATCAGTCATTTGTTAGGGCAGAGTTTCTGGTTCGCCGATTATAAAAACTACCTTTGTTTTGATGTCCTTTGTGTGAAAAGGTACAGTTGTGCAGGAGGCGATTCTATCGAATTTTCGCTTATTTATTTTGCAACATGGATCACCATCTCTCTGTCTCCAATGTAATTTCATCTCCCTAAAGTCTGGACGTCAAAGGATAAGGATCCTCGGTAGCGACTTTAATTTAAAATGTGGAAAGTTTTCGAGTCACACGAAAAGTAATCTATGAAATGGAAACGGTGGATAACAAAGGTTGCTGACAACCACTTCGTGACACAGTTGTCCGCTTACTGAATAGGAGCAGGATGTGCATGGTGAGTCGTTCAATGAATTCCCGAGACGAATGCAATAAAATCTACGACTTTTTTTTCCATTTGTGAATTCGCAGGAAGTGGATTGCGGGCGTCGTTATTTCAGTCGGATTCTCGAAAACGTGCTGCTTATTCTAATGAACCTATTTCTGGTGTTTGGCACCAGCGGTCCACGTTCAAGAAATCCTGAATGCTCAGCATGGATAAACCAAATGAGGTTCGGTGCGGTCGGAAAAGATTTATGCTTCACAATTTGCGTTACAGCCAGAGCTTACCAATGGCTTATGCGACCGTAATTTGTAATCGTATCGGATGTTAACACCCGGCCAAGAGTTCGAATGCAAGTACATCCACAAGGCAACACGCCTGACTGGTTGCCTCATTTTAGGATTCAATACAAACTTTTCACAAGTCCTTAAGACACAGATTGTTTTTGAAACACGAGACACATTAAGTAATTTGAATAAGAAAATAAATTTCACTAAAAGGTTTCACCCGCACCGCACTTTGTCATACTAAGCCTCGTGCCTGAAAACCTTTGATCCGTTGAATTATTCCACCCAGCATTACACCATATTCATGTCGCATGTAACACATCCAAGGACTAGAAGGACTAAAAACATATTATTGCGGAAATTTCTCAAATTTTCGGAAGATGTTTTTGGGTTTTCTTTTTTCGAAACACTGCTTTTATATCGTAAGGAACTCTGAGGGATGTAAACTACTCGTAGAACGGAGGCGTTGCTCTTTTGGTGTGCGGTTCTACTCGACAAATTTTTCATCCAAGTTACCGAGATTTGGGTGTTAGAAAATATGTTTTCCGCCAGATCGGGTTGATGTCCTTGAAAGTATATTTACAAAACGATGATTTACACACGCTGAGTTGAATGGTGAATTCGATTATGTTTGCTAATGGGCTTTTTTTCAGGAAGGGCCTGACAAGGACGAATTGTGTAGCCTTTTTTTTTTTAGAAATTTCTTTGTCGGCAACTGCATGTGAAGCGTCGGCGAACACTGGTATTTTGAAGTTGCTTAGTGACGTGAGTACACAGATAACCATTGTGACGAATTGAATCCAATGTTTATCCTTTTGCATGAATAGAATGATATATGGAGATGCTGGTTGTATAAATTAACAAAAGGACTCAATGGAAATACTGTCACATTCATCAATTTCAGGATGCAGGATGCCACATTCAAATTTTGCTTATCAACTAACTTTGCTATAATCTTACAGAGGCCGTGGAGGGGAATCGTAGTCACCGGACTGGTAGACAAATCGTTTTTTAAAGAATGAGTATTACTTTTGAATGAAAGATAGATTTATACCCGGATTCAGGTGTTGCTGACTAGATAAGACCACAAACGGTAACAGAATGGAAGTAGAAAATGGGTATCGATTTCATAGTGTCATTGAGTGAACATAGTATTCTGGAAAGATGTTTGCTCAATTTCGTTAAGGTAAATTGCTATTGATAGGCGCATTCGTAAATGTCAACCGTTGCTTTCTTTTAACAATTTTTCTCTTGAGACACCACCTTAAGATGTTAATATTCATAGCTGCTGTTGCTTTTGGTTTTTGGTTTTTGTTGTTTTTTTTTTTTAATATGCAAATTGTAGCATTCATAAAGTACTCGAACTAAAGGGAATTTCGAAAGGCTTCCCGTTCAGTAGCTAAATGAATTTTTGCATGGATGAACATGCCATTGATGAACGAAAATTGAAGAAGTAATCACTCACAAATCAGGCGTCAGCGAGATCTTGCCTCTCGAGTGTGCATGTGTATATATAGTGTCGGATATTTCAACATATTGTTAAATTAGAGATTTTAATATAGATAAACTCGAATTCGTGGGAAATCCATACCTCATTGCGGCACGTTAAGAGGAGTTTTGTGTTCTCTCCTTAAACCGATCTATAAGATAGTTTCGCCAAACAAAAGTTATCAAACAGTTATAATTTATCTTGAGTGACAAAAATAAAATATAGTTATAAAAAATAGTCAAAACGAAATGAATAGATTCGAACATAATCAAAATAATCCGATTGTTCAGTTTCCAAATCGAATCTATGCACAGTTTACAGTGCTGTAACTCGTGGGTTTAACATAGAAAATTAAATAAATAAAAAAGTTAACAGTTATTGCACTTTAAAAACGAACAGTATTTTTATTATTACTATTTATTGGCATGTAGGAACCCGGAAGTTCATTACCTCACCGACTCGGCTCCGCCATTCTTCCTAGTCCTACGCGCTCTCCTTCCACGTTCGACCATCCGATCCGATCTCCTCGAGGTCCAATCTAACATTGTCCTCCCATCTGCGTCGCAGCCGTCCTGTCGGTCTCTTTCCCGTTAGTTTACCGTCAAGAATTCTATGCACGGCCCTATCATCGCCCATTCGCGCTACGTCCCTGTGAGTAGGACGTTAGAATATACTCACAGCTAGGCCAGCTTGTCGTAAGAGGCGACTAAAGGCCGAGTGAAATGTTCGACGGTGTTTCGGCCCGGACTGACACCGAGATAAGTCATGATGGTATCTTCTGATATAAAAATTTCCGGAGGTAAAGTAGTCTCCCATTCGGATCTCCGGAGGTGACTGTGTCGGGGGGAACATCATGCAGATATCATGATAAATAGTGGAACTTTAAGAGCTTCGTCATCGCATAACCGGGCTCGCTCTCGAGGCTCTGTCCAAGCGCGACTGGTGACGGCATTTTCTAACATCGGGGGTATCGGCTTCACCAATACGAATGTAAACGCCGTCCACCAAAATTTGCAAACAACGAAACCGGATATCCTTGACCTAACTGAGACCCAGGTCGATTCGTCAACTGATTCGACATATCTTCGTTGCTCAGGATACGACTTATATTCGAGATTCCGTTTTAAAGGCGGAGTCTGCGTCTTCGCGCGGTCCGATCTGGCTTGCCAGAGCATGGAGGCGTTGGAACCCAATAATATGGAGATCCTATGGTTGAGGGTCGTGCTGAGGAATTCCGTTAAATTTCTTTGTTGTCTTTACCGCTCCCCGAATGACGATCGACCGGCGACATTTTTCGAACATCTTCCATATATCTTCGACTGGATACAGATCAACCACCCAGCTTCTGAAATTGTTGTCCTTGGCGATTTTAATGTGCACAATTCCGGCTGGTTGTTACATTCTAACAGATCCGACGAGGCTGGGAGGCTGACGGAGATGTTTGCTGTAGGCCACAACTTGACTCAGCTCGTGGGGGAGCCAACGCGATTGCCGGATGCCCGAGGCGATTATGCGAACACCCTGGATCTGTTTTTGACATCCGAACCGAGTATTTATACCGTAGAAGTTTCTGCGCCACTGGGAAACTCAGATCACTGCTTGGTATCTGCCGCGCAAGCACTTGCATATCAAGCGAATAACCGGCCTGAGCAGCTTCGCCATGTATGGAAGTAAGGGGCTGTTAACTGGGGCGCCTTGCGAGATTTCTTCGCATCCTTTCCAAGGTCGGAGGTGTGCTTCGGAGACTCGGATGTTAACGCTTCCGCGGAGTCGGTCACAGAGATTATTTTTCTCAGGACAAAGATCTACATTCCACATTCCATCAAACGAAGTTCATCTGATAAACCGTGGTTTTATAAAAAATGCGAGCAGATTACAGCGGCAAAAAATACATCTTTTAAGCAATGGCGCTCCAATCCCACCGATTTTAACAAAACGAATTTTGTTAGAATCAGAAACGCGTACAACCAGGCGATTGATACCGCGAAGAAAGATCACAACGGCAGAGTGTACAATAAATTCCTTCAGTACCCGACTGGTTCGCACTCCTTGTGGTCAATGGCAAGGGCTGTCATCAGTAACTTCACTTCCTCCTCTTTCGCTCCATTGATGACAGACAGCGGGACGTTAGCCACAAATTCAAAGGATAAAGCTAATGTGTTCGCGAATTTATTTTCCGCGAATTCAAACTTCGATCCCAGTCTTTTTGACCCACCTGTGATCGCGCCGGTACGGTCTTCAATGCGCGATCTGAGGTTTCGCCCGCATACTATTCAACGCATTCTACATGAACTGGATTGTAGGAAGGCAACCGGCCCGGACGGAATACCAGCAATAGTCCTTAAGAACAGTGCTCCATAACTATCGCCGGCTCTTGGCAGACTCTTTCGTTTATCTTATGCACGGAGGACTTTTCCTGCCTGCTGGAAAATCGCTCGAGTTCAGCCAATCCCAAAGACGGGAAAAAAGTGTCTCCCACAAAATTACGGTCCGATAGCATTACTGTCTATTTTATCTAAGATAATGGAAAAAGTCATCAATACAGAGTTAGTTAAGTATTTGGAGTGCAACGGACTTCTCAATGACCGTCAATACGGATTCCGTGACAGGCGGTCCACGGGAAACCTTTGGCACTTATAACCGATATATGGACATCTGCGATTGAACGGCATGGTGAGTCAAGGGCGGTCGCATTGGATATCTTCAAGGCTTTTGACCGCGTCTGGCACGGGGCATTGCTGAGCAAACTTCGTTCATATGGACTTTCCCAACAGCTTTGCGACTGGACGAGGAGCTTCCTCGAGAATCGGTCGATCCGGGTTGTTGTGGACGGCGAGTGTTCGGATCTGTATCCTGTTAATTCGGGGGTGCCACCGGGTTCTATTTTGACTCCAACCTTGTTCTTGCTTCACATAAATGATTTGTTGGCGACAACGGATAACAAGGTGTTCAGTTTTGCGGATGATAGTACGCTTGTTTCCTCCTTTTCGAGTGTTCGGCCGATTGGTGCATCTGCGTCGCATCAGCTGAGATGTAGACAGATTGATTCTCTGAATTAGCACCTAGATAGGGTCCTGCAGTGGGGAAGGGCCAATCTCGTCGACTTCAATGCAGCGAAGACCCAGTATACAACATTCACAAAGAAAACTGGATCATCGGTTCCACAGCTGATGATGAATGGCCAGGCCCTCGAGGCTGGGGAAAGTTTGAAATTGCTCGGCGTCACGGTCTGTGGGAATGTATCATGCCATAAACACGTGTCGAGTATCGCAAGGTCAGCCTCAGGAAAACGGAGCTATCTTTTTAGAGCCAAGAAATATTTTACTCCGGCCCAACTTCTTCTCCTATATAAATCCCAAATTAGGCCCGCGCAAGAATATTGCTCTCATGTTTGGAGCTCGGCTCCTAAACATACCCTCGACCTACTTGAGAGCATACAGAGACGAGCGATCCACCTAATCGGGGACTCGGCGCTGACGTCGGGACTACAGTCGCTATCACATCGAAGACGCGTAGCCGACCTTTGTCTGTTTTACAGATATTATCACGGGTACTGTTCTTCGAAGATTCTTGGTATTGTTCCGCACAATTCGGTTTATATGCGCTCCACAAGACAATCCGACGGATCGCACCCGTTTATGGTTCATCTCCCGACGGCGCGAACATCCCAGCATCAGAACTCGTTCGGTTACAGAGCGGGAAAGCTGTGGAACTCCCTTCGCACGCGAGTATTCCCGGAGCGTTACAGCCTGCAACTCTTCAAAAAGAACTGCAGCAGTTATTTGACGTCATCTCGGGGCGCCCACTCGGCGCTATAGATTCGCCTCTCCCGAGAGAAGTCTAATAAAAAAAAAAAAAAAAAAAAAAAACGCGCATCTTAATCTTCGCGATTTGATTACACTCGCTATTGTAGGTTTGCGGTATAGCTGTTCCAATTCCTGGTTGTGGATTTTCCTCCATTGTCCTGACTCCTCGTCATATTTACCGCCAAATATACCGCTTAAAACTTAAAAACCAACTGTTACTAATTAAAAGTGTTAAATAATTGTTGTGAACTGCGGCACTGAGCGAATCGACAAATAAAAAATAAAAAATTATAAAAAAAGACAAAGACAAGACAGTCAAAACAAAAAAACAAAAATAATAATAAAATCAAACAAACAAAACAAAACATAATAAACGAATAAACATGGAGGTGAAGCGCGGAAAATAATATAATTCGTAACTAACAAAAGCAAAATATATCACCTCGATCCTAAGTGTGAGAATAAGAACTAACAATATATTGCTCGTTAAGCAAGTGGTGTTTAAATCAGCATTTAGCGTGGCTGCAGGGTTAGTGACTCTTATCTAGCGATAGACGAGTTCGAGTGAGCTTACGAGAGAAATCGAGTCGCGTCGTGGTTCGTATAACAGGTCGCCTTTGTTTTTTTTAATGAAAACAAACTGGCACGGACGAAGATAAAAACGCAACAACACACAAAAGAAAAGGTGCTCCGAAAAATTCCATTGTGACGCGAAGCAAAACCGCGAAATTAACAATGGAGAAAAGAGAACAGCAAATGGAGGACGACGGTGAGCTCGCTACCCCTCCAACTTTAATATGCATAGGGCAAACAATTCAATCGCTCTCTTGCATCCTCAGAGTCTGAGGATGAAGAAGAGGAGATAAGTGAATTGGAGGCGAAACTTCCGATAGCAAAAGCCCGATTAGAACAGAGACCCCGAAAGAAAAAAGTCGGCCAACAGCAACAGCAACTACCAACACAAAATCGACCACCGAAACAGCAAGCAACACAGCAGCAGCAAAGCAATAATAACAAAGGAAAAATAAATATGCTACCAATCAACTCCATAGATATTGAGTGTAAGAAATTGGTAAGTCTTTGTAAGCTAGCTATAGGAAACAATTTTGTAGTTAAAAAACTGGCTGGTAACAGGCATGCCATTCAAACCTATGCGGTGGCAAACCACGAAAAAATTAAAGAGGTATTAAAAAGAGCCACCGCGGAATTTTACTCGTTCACGCCGAAACAAACGAAGAGCGTAACGGTTCTATTAAAGGGTGTCGACCCTGAAATGGAAGCGGCGGCTCTGCTCGAAACGCTTCAAAAGCTGAAGCACGAAGATCTCGAGTCTACCGCGGTAAAACCGTTCACCACAACCAAGGCAAGAAGGGAAAACCGCAAGCTACCCTTCTTTTTAGTTCAATTAACACCCAGCAGTAGAATTGGTGGTCTAAGAAAAATTACAGTCTTGGATCATCAAATTGCCAATGGGACAAATTAAAAAAAGGCAGAGACATCCTGCAATGTGTCTGCTGACAAAGGTGAAATGCAGCCCCGTTGCGTAAAATGCGGAAAGGACCATAAGGCAGAAGAATGCCGTCTGGGAAAAGAAAAAGTAGAATACAAAGCCCCTCTAAAGTGCGCAGTGTGTCGGAATGAGGGACATCCTGCTAATTATCGAGGTTGTCCTAAATTCCGAGAAATAATGTCAACAAGTGTGACTCGGCAAAAAAAAAACACAGAGCCAGCTCGTACAACAACAATGTCCGTAACATCGCTGCGGTCGTACGCACAAGTTGCTTCGGATGGGAGAACACCAAAACAGGTTACAACACTGGTAGCCACAAATACTCCCACACAGACTGAAACAACATCGCAAGCAGACGTGTTCACAGTCTTGCTCAAGCTGCAGAGACAAATGACGATATTATAAAGTCAAATAAACCAGATATACTCGCCCAGTCTAAATAAAAATTCAATATAAATCCTCTAACCAAAACATCAATCAAAGCTCTTGTCATGAAGGTAAAATTCACTAATAACAACTGAGGGAAGAGCCAATCTTTTCAACCTGTTGCAAGATGAACAACCCGATGTACTTCTGGCGGGGGAAACAAAGTTAAACCAGAGACACAAGATATGGCATAAAAACTACGATATTATACGAAGAGATCGACCTAACTCCTCTCAAGGGAGGGGTGTCGCAATCTTTATTAGAAAAGGGATCAATCATAAAGTAATATATAGTGGAGAAGTGCGCAGGTTCCGGGTGCTGGAAGCCTGTATCGTACGCATACCCCTTCAGCAAGGAAGGGGTTTGTATGCGATTGCGGTCTACGCACCTGAGGAGCACCAACAGAACCTATTTATAGCAGAGCTCGATACACTCTTTCGATGCTTACAAATGCACCCGGACAAAACCTACTTTATCCTAGGGGGAGATATGAACGCCAAGCATAGAAATTGGGGGAATTATATATCTAATGCCAAAGGACATCAGTTGCCTGGTTGGTTAGATCAGTATCATAGTGAATATAGAACTGGCCTGCTAGCTACCGAATATCCATCGTTCCCTAGAGGTAGATCGTTCTTAGATATCTTGCTAATTGACTCACGACTGAGGTTACTTAACATCATCAGACGAAACACAAACTGTTTACGGACAATTGAATACGACAGTGACCACTGTGCATTGACGGCAGTAATAGAGCTTCCGAACGAGCTCGCAGATCTGGAGGAATTCGGGATCCCGCAACCCTACAACTACAGGGCAATGCGATGGCCGCGGTTCACCAGATCATTAACAAGAGAACTTCGTTCGAACGACATTAATCTGCCAGTAAACAGAAACCTGACAAATGACGAAATCGACAAATACATCCAACAAATGAACGAAACCGTAAAACGAACAATGGACAAAACAATTGCCAAAACAACAGTTACAGATCACAAAAACATGTACAGAAACACAACAATAAACGCACTCCACAAGAAAAAGAGCAGACTGCTATCGAAACTAAAGCAATTACACAGACAGTTTACAGACAGACAAGATCAGGAGATAATATAACTGAAATCCCGATTAAAAAACCTCCAACAATTATTTAAAGCTAACTATAGATTAGCAACAAATTTGTATTGAAACAACAGAATTCGAGCTATAAAAACTAATAACCCGAATATGTTCCCACAAATAAATAAAATATTCAGGAGAAATAATCAAAACGAGATTCATCATCATCATCATCATCATCATCATCGGCACTACAACCGGGAACCGGTCTTGGCCTTATATAGCAAGTCCTGAGAATTGTTAAATTTTCCATAATGATTTGTTTTTTTCCGGGCAAGATCATTAGTCTTGTGCCAAAGGCTCCCCGACGGGGAATCGAACCCCAGTCTGCCGCGTGACACCCGGGTATACTAACCCCTATACTATCGAGGAGCCCGAAAACGAGATTCAGTGTCTCCAAATTCCATGTACCGACATAAACGAGCTGCTGCTATTCAATATCGGTATAGGTACAGAGAACGCTATCCTCAATAATGATCTCTTTGTGATCGAGGATCCTTTGGAAAAGATGAACGCTGTGGGATCTGTCTTTCAGGAAATGTACAAGGTGTATGAAAGCATTCACCGAAATCACGACATGGAGGACAGAGTTCTACTGAATCACCTGCGCCTCCGAAATGAAATTTCACTTTGGCAATCGGAGAATCCGGGTTTTACCGAATTCAGTGACGATCTGGAGCGGTCCTTTGTTCTTCACAAAAGACATCTGTGTAGCTGAACTCTGGTTTCATTCTACTTGGTGGTTTGCTAACGGGCAGGTCGACTTGTTCATTTCGGTCGAAGTATCTTTCTTTAGTCTGTTTCTCGAGTTAAGCTCTTTTGTTGCTGAAATCTTGTCATTTAGCACAGCTTCGATAAACTGTTACAGTAGTAGGCTACGACAGATTCCTCTCTGACAAGCTGGAATCCTGCTTGCCGGTGGTACTCGATGTAATGATGTCGATATGTAAACGAAGTAATTTAATCATACAACCGGTGCCTCTGTGTAGCTATAAATATGAGTCACTCAGTGACCAACGTAATCAAAAACTTCAGGATATAATTAGATTCTTTCAACATCTTTCAAATCAAAAGAATCACTTGGTAGATAATGTAATGTTAACTAATTACGTATGAAGTAAAACGTTACTAAATTAACTAAGCCTCATGCCTTATCACCCTCTTAAGATACTACTTGCTCTCACGGTGTTGGGTTCTAGCGATAAGGCCACAAGGGAAGTAAAACGTTACTAAATTAACTAAGCCTCATGCCTTATCACCCTCTTAAGATACTGCTTGGTCTCACGATGTTGGGTTCTAGCGATAAGGCCACAAGGTTGGTCGATCAACCCTCTTTATCAATAAGTGTCTCCTGATTAAAAAGCGATGCAATGAAAAGGCCGTGATAAATAGAGACTATATATTGCGTTGCATTCATTCGTCTTTAGCAGTAAAAGAGAAGGTTGTGCAGTAATTAGATCAAGTTGTAGTATTGTTGAAAACATCGGTCTGTGGAATTAACCCGTGTACGAATATATTTGATGATATAAATTATTTTCCAACATCTTTACGTATTAATACGCCCGATCTTTGCTGCTGAGAATAAGGTCGGGCTATTTTCTAATATGGAATTGAAATTGTACGTTTTATTGCATCTCGCTGTTAGTGTTGTGGCTTACAGTATTCCAGATCCTAAGTTTGAAATCCTCAAGCCCAAAGGATTCCGTATATCAATTCCGTGTAAGTATACTACATTGTTGCTGGTAACCCGTTTACGTAAAGTGTGTCGAATATATACACCTTTCACAAATATAAATATTCGATCATATTGTATATAAAAAAATGTCATTACTTATTTGCAATGTGCTCTTATCATCTTCGTGCTTCAGTCGTATTCTTTGTCATGAAATTCAATAGGGAATATTTAAAAGAAACAATCGCGGTGTGGCGAAGTTATCAATGGCCACCAATTGAATTGTATATAAGGGGCGTTTTATCTTGAAGTAAATAATCCCATTTGGTTCAAGGTCCTATCATCTCTAGAGTGGAATTCTGTCAAAATGTTTATTTTTGTGCACCTTTTTTATTATTTGAGGAACGTTTCTAAAATAGGACCGTTTAAGTTAACGACACAAAAAACAATACGGTTTTGCGATACTCGCAAATGTTGCTGGTTGGATAAAAATTACGCACGTCCATTCCATTAAGATTTCGTATGACTTTTTGTGGGCGTTTATTTTTGCAATTGATGACTTATGACCGTCATTTCTATAAGGCTGCGATGTATAGCAATTTACGAAATTGAATTGAACGTTCCTCAAATAAAAAAAAGGTGCACATCCTCTACAGATAACATTGCTCGTATGACCACAACTTTATTACTAATGGAATCATTGACATCCACTTTCACATCGTCAAAATATCAAAAATCATCAGATTAATCGATTAAGTAAAACTGTTTATTAATGTCATGTAGATAATGAACAAAAACTGCAAGCGGTCAATACTGATCTCCGGGGAAAACACATTGATAAACCCGCTAAAGAACCAGAAGCGTCTTCTACAAAAACCGCATACTCTGTCATGTCAGAATTTCACTCTAGAGATGATAGGACCTTGAACCAAATGCGTTTATTTACTTCAAGATAAAACGCCCCTTATATACAATTCAATTGGTGGTCATTGATAACCTCGCCACACCGTGATTGTTTCTTTTAAATATTCCCTATTGAATTTCATGACAAAGAATACGACTGAAGCACGAAGATGATAAGAGCACATTGCAAATAAGTAATGACATTTTCTTATATACAATATGATCGAATATTTATATTTGTGAAAGGTGTATAAATTCGAACACACTTTACGTAAACGGGTTACCAGCAACAATGTAGTATACTTACACGGAATTGATATACGGAATCCTTTGGGCTTGAGGATTTCAAACTTAGGATCTGGAATACTGTAAGCCACAACACTAACAGCGAGATGCAATAAAACGTACAACTTCAATTCCATATTAGAAAATAGCCTGACCTTATTCTCAGCAGCAAAGATCGGGCGTATTAATACGTAAAGATGTTGGAAAATAATTTATATCATCAAATATATTCGTACACGGGTTAATTCCACAGACCGATGTTTTCAACAATACTACAACTTGATCTAATTACTGCACAACCTTCTCTTTTACTGCTAAAGACGAATGAATGCAACGCAATATATAGTCTCTACTTATCACGGCTCTTTCATTGCATCATTCTTAAATCAGGAGAAGCTTATAGAAAGAGAGGGTTGATCGACCGACCTTGTGGCCTTATCGCTAGAACCCAACAGCGTGAGACCAAGTAGTATCTTAAGAGGGTGATAAGGCATGAGGCTTAGTTAATTTAGTAACGTTTTGCTTCCCTTGTGGCCTTATCGCTAGAACCCAACAGCGTGAGACCAAGTAGTATCTTAAGAGGGTGATAACATGAGGCTGATTTAATTTATTAACGTTTTACTTCATACGTAATTAGTTAACATTACATTATCTATCAAGTGATTCACATGATTTGAAATATGTTTATGTTGAAAGAGTCTAATTATATCCTGAAGTTTTTGATTATGTTGGTCACTGAGTGACTCATATTTATAGCTACACAAAGGCACCGGCTGTATGATTAAATTACTTCGTTTACATATCGACATCATTACATCGAGTACCACCGGCCAGAAGTACTCCAGCTTGTCAGAGAGGAATCTGTCGTACCCTAATACTATAACTGCAGCCAAACAGTTTATCGAAGCCGTGCTAAATGACAAGTGTTTAAGTTTATAGAGGAACAAAGCCTCTTTTGACCTTTCTCTGTTGATTATGAAATCTCCTACGATCTGACTTCGCCAGGGCACATAAACCCGTGACGTGATTTTTGTTATTTGCGCCTAGGCTCTTTTACCTATGCGTCAATATTAGTTGGTGATCCAACAGTCAACCGAGACTTTAACGTTGTTCCTGAAAAGTTAGACGATTCCAAACAAATTGCGTTGATGCTCACCTCTTGACGAGTGAAAATAGAATCACATTTATTTAAAAAAAAAAAAAAAAAAAGTGTGGCGAGAAGGCCGAATTTGGCGAGACAGGACATATGTGTCCTTCATCTTGTCTCTGACTTCTGGTCATCTTGCGATAACCAGAATCACCCACATCCGTGAGGATGTTGGGCTCGGTCTCGCGGCATCTGAAAAGAGAAGAAAAAAGGGGGGGGGGGGGGTATCCAAGGATAGTGTGGACAGTGTTAGTCCAAGTGTTCTCTAACTACTTTTATAGAGGGATGGTGGGAAAGAAATCTTACAAGACCGGTGGGTCTTGGGTGCGGTAGTAAACGCAGATCACGTCTTTGGCGTCTGATAATCTGCTCTTTGGTCGGTGTGTATGTTTGTGTTTGTGCCGTCTTGTACTGTGCGTTCGTGTGTTTGGTTTGTTAATTGTAGACCCTATGGGATGGGTCCAGAAATCCTCTATTATAGAGGGGAATGTTGTGGGGAAGGGTGTGTAGGGTTATATTTTTTGGTATTCTTCTTACCTTCTTGAGGAGATTCGGTTATTTCCGCTGTCCAATAGTGAAAGACGGTTTTAATGATTTATTAATTTTATTTTCTTATAAGTCACTTGTGGCCGTTGCCTTGACCTCTGGATCCCAACTCATCTAGAATCCAAAATGCACTCCCCTTTTATACTCTGTGGCAACAGAGATTTGTTAAAAATATTACTTAAAAATTCCAAGAAGCCCAAACAAAATTGTATGTGCTTCAATTGGAATAGGATTCCCGGAAGTGTACACGAACTCTATTTGAACTAATTCCCGGAAGGAGAAATCATGAAATGCATTTAGTATTACGCATTTCATAATTTCAAATTATAGGGAATTGAATCAATGCACGACAAATGGACTTTCGTTTAATTTTGTCGCGCATATGATTCAATTGGATTGGGATTATAGGTACGTGGGAGAGAGTAGTGATTTAGGATCACTACAGGTGCTTTCTTCAGTTTTATACTGAAGAAGAAATTGTGGGGGTTTGATCCGAAGAGATCGAGAGAGAGAAGGGTCAAGAACGCAAGAGTCCCGTACAAGTAGGTTCTCGCTGTTCTGAATGTTTTCGAGGTACTTACATGCTAATTGAAGCTGTGGGGCTTTTCAGGGCCCGAAGAGCCATGCATCGCTCGATCCCCACTATTCCAGGCGAACGACTTACCTCTCGGTCGAACTTCAGCAAGGTTGCGTAACCTTGCTACGGCATTTACCCCCAGCCAAATCGCTGGAATTAATACGGTTACCCAATCGGATAACTGTTTTGAATTTCTGTTAGGCAGCTTACCTATTCTGTGGGGGGTTTTCCTTCCAAACCCCTTTTTCTCCAACACCACCCCTGAAAGACATTAAGTCCACGGCAAAGCTTATCACCTTGCCGTGGCATCGAAAACTCACCCTCGGGCAGGCATTAATTCCTAAAGAAACATTAAATCCACGGCAAAGCTTATCACCTTGCCGTGGCATCGAAAATCCACCCCCGGGCATACATTATTTCCTAAAAAAGCATAAGTCCACGGCAAAATCATCACATTGCCGTGGCATTTGAAATCCTATCTTTAGGCATACGTTCTGCCAGGGCAGCTTGTTTCCATAGCCTTATGCTATGGAAACAACATCAACAAAGAGTTCCTTGTTGACTCGTTTTATTTGTTTGCCCATGGCACTTCTTGCGTGCGGCTATTTGGTCCCATTGGTTTGCTACCGCCGACAAGGTTTCGGCTGACGCAAACCAAACATGTCCCTGATTACCAGCAATCGCTGGCTTCCAATTATCGGTCCCCACGTTCAGGGATCGCAACCAAGCAACGAACAAGATGCAGCCAGAAAATGTTTACTTTCAACATCTGGCAATGGCTGCACCCTATGTTCGTTGCAATGTTTAATCATCGGCAACCGAAATGATGATTTATGGCCTCCCATTAGGATGACCAAATCTTCGGTTTGGGTCTTTCGCACCCCAGATGCTAGTGTTTACATTCTTGGAAAATGCACTAGCGATGTTGCCCTCCATCCACGGTCGCCGGACGATCGTATGCAAGGCATACGCACACAGGCATAAGGTATGCCTATTCCGTCCGGTCCAATCACGATTAACTCCCTCGAGTTAATCGTGTGGCCCCTCCTCCTTTGGCAGTTCTTCTGAGGTTTTCGGTTTCTCTGGTGAGCTCTAGTGACCAGTCAGATCTTAACACTTGGAGAGAGCATCGGTACCACGAGTACACGTCGAAGTCTGTGAGTTTTGCGATACACGTTGTTTGGTGCGTTGTGTTATCGTGTTTATTTTGGTTTACGTGTCCCTTAATATCAATAGTTATGTTTTAAATACCAGAAATAGACACGAATTTTAATCGATAAAAATTAATGATACAATCAATGTTACCTGCTGTAATCTAGATTTAAGTGTTGTGAACGAGTACCGCGCAATAAAATGTTTCTGGACAAAAACTACCGGATGTGTTTCATTTTCCTTGTAATTGTGTGAAGGATTTATCCAGTGTGTTGGGACTTTTCTCATTTTCCCTTGCGGAACAATTTGTCGCTGCTCGATCGGTGGGCAATAAACAGTGAGCCATCCGTGGGTGTTTCTACAAACCCACGTCCGTCCAGACGTAAGGTAAAAACTACCCCACATTGGTGACCCCGTAAAAAACGCGCGACCTTCGAACATTAGTGACCGGAGAACAAACCAATTCCGAGTGAAACCCGGCAAAGATTTTCTATTCGAAAGTGAAGTAACACAGACAATACGGTTAGCGGGCTTCGGTCGATTTTGTTTATCATCATCTCTCATTGGACAATAAAATTGAAAACATCGAAAACAGCACGTGCACATAATTGTTTCAATGCACATCAACCCAATGTAAGTGCAACAAATTCTATGTTAAAATAAATGAAATTATACACAGGAGAGACTACAAAACGCCACAACCTTCGTTTTCTTATGGCATATATCTATGAAATGGTTTCACTTGCCCAACAGTAATCAACACCGTTTAAACACTTATCGCCAATCAGGAAATTTCAAGCCGAAATTGAAGTATTTTCAATACCAGGACATCGTAAATAAATCAAGTGGACAATACAATCATCGTCACACCAATTAAAGTCGAAGTACCTGAACCTGTAGAACCATCACTTTCTTAGTCTAGCACTGATCGACATAAATTTATGAAAGGAGTCCTGCGTAAAAAAACCTCCAACGATTGAAACACTTTAGCCGAGCGTATTGGATGAGGTTAAAAATTTACAACCAACCGATGCTAAACACCAGGCAACAAATAGAACACCTTCCTGACTCACAAAAGTGAAAACAACTAACAACAAAATTAAATAAAATAAAGAAAAAGACAATTAAAGGGTACGCCCCAACGCCAGCCCAACAACAGCACCTGGCATAACATCACCGGAAGCAGTCGAGGACTACCGAGACCGGAACAACACAGCTGTATCTAACAACACCTGGGCTAGGAGCAACAGCCCCAACACCACATCACCAGGCACCCCGTACGAGGACAAGGTTTATTTTCTTCTTTCTTTACTTTATGTTCTTTTAATATTTTTCAAAATTTGTTAATTCCTTTTCGGCGAGCTCCTTCTGAGCCACCATATATAAATTTAAAAACAAACACTCGTTTTCCTTTATTATTCACGTCTACTATTTTTACAATTACATAAACAGTTTTAAGTACCGTAAGGCAAAATTAAATATTCAAAATAATTAACAAATAACACCTAAAACAACAAGACCCATAGTTAATAGACAACTGACAGAACAAGGTCAATTAATTATTAAGTAAAGCTAAAACAAAATAGATATACTCCTTCACTTAGCACCTAATAGTAACACATCCAATTTGGCAGACATAGAATGTTAAGAACCCGAATCAGATCGCAATTCGCGGTTCAATGTAAAACAACACGGAACTACTATTAATTCTAAAGAACTACACTTACGATCATGTACAAGTTATGCATAAACACCAAATTACAAAATTTACATATTTAACCGGAAATTATCGCCCAACAAACATATGCAATTAACATTCCAAAAATAGTACATAACATTCCCTTTAAAACAAAGCAAACGTTTGCACCTCATACACTAAGTCATAATCACATTAGGATTGTTTCGAATGTACTCGACCAAATAAATTTTTAACTCCAAACCAACTTGAATAGAGACGAATGTTGCCAAATGCTATAAAGTATAAAAACAAAATTTAACTAAAACCATTTGTAAGCCCCTTCTGGGCACATTTGAACGCACAAGACTCCTCACACTCATATCACGACTCCACACGACCACTTATTCGCGACTCGACGTAAGCCCACGGCTCGATTCCCTTTTGGCTCCTCTTGACTCCACTTCCGACCTTCGCTCGGCTTATTTTGGTTAGGGAAAACCATTGTTTTAAGACATCCGTGGTTCTCTCAACTTCCTGCGACTCCTTTTCACCCATTGGCCTCCTTTCACCCTTCTTCGCGTTCTCTTACGCCTTTGACTCCCGTTTCGCGTCACTATCCATTATGGTCAACACGAGAAACACCATGGCCAAAAAGGCTCAGGAACAATCCGAGCCTCTCGAATTCCACGACGCCTCCAGCGTCGATTTCCCTGCTGAGCAAGTCGATGCTGACCAAGACTTGCCGGCGCAATCTACCCCTCTGGCACCACTGGTTGCCCCCAGTGTCGTTAACCGACCCCAACCTTCCAACGCTCCCCCAACCTCTTCTAACACCCCCAGTGCCGGCCAATTGGTGGATTCTGGCATTATCATGCCCACATCTCGCGCCGGCACCTCACAACAAATCCAAAGACCTTCAGAGTCCCAAGAATTCCACGATGCTTCCAGCCTCGGGAATGGGACTCGCCATTCAAATATAGGACTGCCCCCCTTCGATGAGGAGGACCCAGACCTTTGGTTTGCAGTAGCAGACCGCATCTTCCTGGCCTCTGACTTGCACGACGAACAACTGCGTGCAGTCGAGCTGTTAAAAGTGCTTGACCGCACTCAGCGACCGCATGTTGCCCACATAATAAGGTCGGCCGGCCGCAACCCGTATAGCAACATGCGTGAAGCTCTGCTCGACGCTTTGGACGAGCCTGGAAGTGTGCGGCAACAACGTTTAGCCGCTGTAACCAACCTTTCTGGGATGAGACCATCTCTATTCCTGACCCATTTACGCTCTATAGCGGGGACCAGGATTGGGGACGACCTAATAAAGCCTCACTTTTTGAGGTGTCTTCCCCAACACGCCCGTTCGGCACTCATAGCCCAACCCAATCAGAATTTGGGCTATTTATCCAAAATTGCGGACGCAATTATGGAAAGCTCAGATCAGTATTCTGAGCCTCCTGCGTACCAGGTAGCGGCGGTTTCTCAACACGCCGCCCAGCCTACACGGCACCCTCGTCTGCCATTCACAGCCCCTCAATTGGTCCCGACTCCCCATTCTCCTCAAGCTCAATTGCCTCTTAGAAGGCCCGCCTCAACCAATTTCCCTCAGGGGAATCCAGAGGCAGGCCCCAACGTATTTAACCAGAGAGGTCCGCCACCACAATTAACCCCCGCTGACCTTCGGGCGCGCCAAACCTCACTCCTCCGCGAGATAACTCAATTGCGTGCGGAGGTGAGGAACAATCCTCGAAGCGCCCAGAATCGAGCCATGCCGAGCCGTCCTCTCAATCGGCAGAATTCCTACCAAACTGCCCCTCAGAGGGCCTATATGCCTCAAAACGCCCCACAGAGGGCCAATTCCTCTCAAAATGGCCCTCACCGGGCCAACTCCCAGCGAGCTCCGGCTCGACCTCTCCGTAATGGCAATAGCACCAGGCAGAATATACCTGATAATGCCGTTACCCTACCTTGGTGCGCCAATCACCAGCGATATGGTGATCGCGCATTCAATTGCAAAGCGCCTTGTGGTTGGACGCAACCTTCCACCAACCAAAGGCGCTCTTTAAACTGATTTTGCCGACCGACACCCTCGCGCAATCGGCCGGCACCCATACGATAAGTCGCCTAACCATCCGGGATTCAAAACTGAATATCGCTTTTACTGTCGATACCGGCGCCGATATTTCAGTCCTCCCGCGATCGTTTGCTCCGCGTAACCGCGTGCCAGCCGCACTTAAATTGTCAGCTGCAAATAATACGCCGATACTTACGTACGGACGTAAAAAGCTGACACTTCAATTGGGTCTTTGTCGTCCGATCACTTGGCGTTTCGTCATTGCGGACGTAAATGAACCCCTGATAGGTTCCGACCTATTAGGTGCACATAATCTGTTGGTCGATTCGACCCATAACAGACTTGTGGCTCCAACCGCACCCCCCTTGCCCATGACGGCATCTCCAGCGGCAACTTCAGGGGCCACAGAGTGCATAGACCCATTCCAGGTTATGGTACAGGAATTTGTGAGTACAACAATTCCTCTACCTAACCAGCGTCGACATAAAGCCACGGTGTTTCATCATATAGAAACACGTGGTCCCCCGGTGAGCCAGCGTCCACGTCGACTGGCTCCGGAAAAATTACGTGCGGCGCGCGCGGAGTTCGAGCATATGATCGAACTAGGTATCTGCCAACCGTCGGACAGTCCCTGGGCAAGCCCACTCCACTTAGTGAAGAAACGTTCTGGTGAGTGGCGCCCATGTGGCGATTACAGGCTGTTGAACGCAGCAACTGTCCCGGACAGATACCCTATTGCACACCTCTACGATTTTTCGTACAAGTTACGAGGGTGCAACGTCTTCACTACCCTGGATCTCACCAGGGCATACCATCAAATTCCAGTGGCACCAGAAGACATCCCCAAGACCGCAGTCATTACACCTTTCGGACTCTTCGAGTTCAAAGTAATGACTTTCGGCCTCAGGAATGCCGCACAGACATTCCAGCGGTATATCGACACGGCTTTACGAGGTCTTAATTGCTGCCATGCATACCTTGATGACATTCTCATCGCCTCCAAAGACCACGCCGAACATAAACGCCACTTACGTCAGGTCCTAGAGCGCCTCCGTGAATTCGGTCTTGTCATCAACCCAGATAAGTGTCAATACGCCAAGGAGCAAATCACCTATCTGGGTTATGTCGTTGACAACCAGGGCATTCGCCCACTACCAGACCGTGTGGAGGCCCTCATGAAGTATCCCCGGCCTACTAACGTGAGTGAGCTTCGTCGATTTTTGGGCATGCTGAACTTCTACCGTCCGACCCTGAAGAATGCTGCCCAGATTCAAGCTCCACTCAATGAGTTCTTAAAAGGAGCTAAGCGCAATGATAAGCGCCCCATTAATTGGACAGAAGTCTCTGACAGAGCATTCCAACTGTCCAAAGAACAATTGGCAAATGCCACCTTACTCCGATACCCTCTCGAGGGAGCGGCACTTTCTATCCAATGCGACGCATCGGATACCGCAATCGGAGCCGTCCTTGAACAGGACATTGAAGGCCGACCGGAACCACTTGGTTTCTTTTCAAGGAAACTGAGTCCCACTGAGCGACGTTACAGCGCCTACGACCGTGAATTGCTCGCGATCTACAGCGCTGTTAAGTACTTCCGTCATATGATAGAAGGACGTTCGCTCTCTATTTTAACAGACCACAAGCCATTGGTCTATGCGTTCCGGAAGAAGTCGGGAAATCCCTCCCCCCGACAAGAGCGGCAATTAGACCTCATTGGGCAATATTCTACGGAGATCAGGCATATCTCCGGTAAACAGAATGTCACGGCGGACGCCCTTTCTCGAATCGATACGATTCACTTGCGTTCCGCCTTGAATAACGCTGATCTTGCCCTAGCTCAAGAGGAGGACGAACAGCTCAAGTCCCTCCTAACTGCCGATACGGCACTCGAGCTCAAGAAAATTACTCTTCGCGACCCCTTGGGCGAAATCTGGTGTGATGTCTCCACTGGAACCGCTAGACCTTACATTCCCGAGAAACTTCGTAAGGGCGTGTTCCAGGTTTACCACAACCCTGCCCACCCCAGCGGCCGAGCAACAGTCGCTGCTGTCCGTCGCAAATTCATTTGGCCCCGGATGAACAAAGATCTCACCGGTTGGGCCCGTGCTTGTCTCCAGTGCCAGCGCTGCAAAGTAGCGCGACATAATGTACTGGAGCCAGCGCAATTCAAGCTTCCCACGGCACGCTTCGCCCATGTCCACATAGACATAGTGGGACCGCTTACTCCATCAAGAGGATTTTCTTATATCCTCACTATGGTGGATCGCTGCACGCGATGGCCAGAGGCGACACCTCTCCGGGCAGTTACTGCCGAATCAGTCGCCAAGGCCTTTTACTCAACTTGGGTCACACGTTTCGGTGTACCAACCACCATAACTTCGGACCGAGGTCCACAATTTGAGGCGACAATTTTTAGTTAGTAGGTTGGGAGTGTTTACTACTCAGAATTATGGCTACTGCTTTGGATGGATTAAGTCGGATTTTCCATCGACTGTAATACTGATACAGTTCGTCCAAGTGACGGTTGAGTCGATTTGTTGCGAGGTTAGGGCCTTTGGTTGACGTGTACACCAGGACGTCATCCGCATAGCATATTTGGTTTACTCTCCCGTCCACAGGGCAGGGAATATCGGAGGTGTAAATATTGAATAAGATGGGGCCTAGAATGGAGCCCTGTGGTACGCCTGCAGCGGCGTGAAAAGTTCGGGAAAGCTTTCCATTCATTCTAACTTGGAAGGTTCTGTTTAGAACGAACTGGTAGATGATGCTACATAGCGTTCTACTGAGGCCAGTATTCAGTAGTTTAAAAGCGAGACCCTCGATCCAAGTCGTATCAAAAGCTTTTTCAATGTCTAGGTTTACCGCAACGGTGGGTTCCTTATTAAAGAGCCGCACGCAGACGTGGTTTTGAAATAAATTGAGAGCCATAGTGGTGCTGTGCGCTCTTCGAAATCCGAATTGGAAATCAGGTATTAGGTGCCTGGCACTGACAAAGTTATTTAGCTTCTCGTATATGAATTTTTCATATATTTTGCTGATGCAAGTGAGAAGCGAGATAGGGCGAAAGCTTGAGGGGTGATACGTTGGTTTCCCAACTTTTGCTATTGGACAAATAATAGCGTGCCCCCAAGCTTGGGGAAAGTACCCCATGTTGTAAGCATGGTTGAACAGAATGGAGAGCTTTATAAAGAATAAGGCAGAAAGCCTTCGCAACGAGTGGTATGACATGTTGTCGATACCAGGTGACTTCTTACGGTGTCGAGATTTAACCAGACTCTGTAGGGTATTTGGTGTGATGAAACCGTGACCATTATCACGTGTGTCATCGAAGTATGCACTGTTAGTTGGGTTAAAGACAACAATTGGCTCGTTGAAGTCGTCCAACTTACTGTGGACCTCTGAACTAACGATTGCATTAGTTTCCGGGTCGCCATCTTGGAGAGTGAGTTTGTGATTGTTTTCGAAAGTCTCTCCGATGATATTTGCTTTATTGGTGTCGTTATTGACAACAACACCATTGTGCATAATTGGCCCAGTGATGCGGGAAGTGCCACATATCTTTTTAACATTTTTATAAACGTTCTGGTCCATCTGAATACCCTTCAGCTTGTCTTCCAATTGTCGGGTACGATTGTTTTGGATTATCTGTTTTATCAGTGTACCAATATTGTGAATAATGGATCGCAATAATGGCTCCCTTTGCATAAAGCGGTGACGATATCTCATTCTGCAGAGCTTTTTACGCTCCCGGATGAGACGAAGAGTGATGTCGTCATGGGGAATCTGATAGGTCTTTTCAAGTTTATACTTCGGGACATGAGTCTCCGAAGTTTCAACTAGAATCTCGTGAAGTCGTTTTGCAACGTTGTTTATCTCAACCGTCGTTAGGTTCCTGTCAGTGGGAAGAGAGAAATGGTGGAGTTTATCGTTCAATGTAATATTGAAGTTGTCCCAGTTTGTCCGCCCATAATCGGGTATGTATCTGATATGAGCGTGGGATGCTCGATAGCCGCGAATGAATGTGGTCACAGCATTGTGGTCAGATACACCCGCTGAAACTTGAGGAGGAGTGATTTGTGGAAGTAAGTCTTTGGACAGAATAAATATGTCCAGAATTGAGTTACCTCGAGTACCAACCGTAGGTGCAACTATTTCGAAGTTGAGGGCATACCTGTTTGCGGTGTACCATTGGTACAGTGTTGTGCCATTTGGGCAAGAGACAGAGTTGTTCCAGTGGGGATGTCTGGAGTTAAAATCGCCGCCTATGATGAAGGGTGTATGCCCCGAGGTCCTTATTAGTTTGCCGATATCTTCGGGATTAATGGGGCCATTATTGGTTTTATGCGAGTGGTATACGGAGTATATATTCACTCTACCATTACTAGCCAGATGCAGTTCAACTCCAGATACCTCTATGGACTCTAGGTGTGGGAGGTCAATAGGTTCATGGCGAAGTCCGCTATTAACCAGTATACAAGTTCCACCTCCGTTGATGGTGGGACCGCCAGTGAGGGTTCGATCTCTTCGAATCATGGAGAAGTTTGGGAATACGGGACGGTGACATGGATGCAACCTAGTTTCGGTTACAAGTACCACGTCCGCCCGGCTTTCCTTTATGAAGTCAGAAACTATCATACGCTTGGAATGCGAAACAAGGGAGTTGACATTTAAGAGGATAACTTTAATTTTGGAATCCATTGCGGAGGGTATGTCTTGCATATGCAGTGAAAAGGAGGGCCTCCCTCTCTGCCTCGGTTGATAGTTTCTCATATCGGGGTCGGATATCCTCAATTAAGCGGGAGAAACTAAGTAGTTTCTCGTGCATTGAAGATTGCCCCCTCGGAGGCTTTTGCACCACCGCTTGAATTTGAGGCGTCGTGTTGGTTGAATATGTTTTTGAGGGGGAGGAGTTGAAAGGGTTTTTGTATTCCTTGCCTGCTGACCCCTAAGCATGTCGGCAAATGTGAATCCATTTTGGATGAGGTTTTGTGTGGCCTGTTTTCCGAAGTCTGACGTGGCTGTTTGCTTAGCTCGAGTCTCCTTGGATCTTAGTTTAATTTCCTTATATTTAGGACAATTTCTATAACTGGCCGGATGCCCTTTGTTGCCGCAGTTGCAGCAAGTTGGCAGTGTTATTTCATCCTGCACATTTGTTGCGGGATCGTATTTCGCTAGCGGAAGTTCGCACTTGCCAATATCGTGGGATTCTCCGCAACGAACGCAACGGCGACTCATGTTGCAGTTTCGGGAGACATGCCCGAAACGTTGGCAACGTCTGCATTGAGGTATTTCTCTGTTATGAAATACCTCGAAGACAACTTCCTGATGCAAAGTTGGAAGCGACTTTGTCCGTATTATGGAATCTATGTCGGTTCCTGGGGCAAGGAGAAGCTGCCATATGTTCAGCTTGGTGTATCTTTGCGGTCTGATGTTCACAAACCACTGTGGGGGAGAGAATTTTTTGACGTCAATGAATTTGACGTTAGGAAATGTTGCCTCAAGAGCAGTTACGATGTCGTCCTTTTCCCAAGAGGCAGCGACTCGTTTTAAGAGGATTGTCCTCGACTTTTCGTCGGCCGGAGTGAAGGTGTAATAATTCACCTCCTTGGCCTTGAGGTTGTCGTTAACCGTGCGATAGGTTTCCCTATCGTAGGCTATGATTTTATTTAGGGATGGACTTAAGGTTTTTGCCTTGAAGTTAGAAATCCCTAGCCGGTTCATGTCAACGACGAAATTTTTTAAATTGAGGTCTCGTGCAAAGACCCCGGGTTGCTGTTTCTTCTTAGAAACAGGTGGGCGTTCCCCGACCGCTGGCTGGACAGTGTTGGTAACACCAGCAGCCTTTGGTTTTGGGTTAACTAATGGAGTTGGTCGTGGTGGGCAAGGCTGCTGCGGAGGTACGACCCTGACGTGAGTTGGTGTTATCGCGGGGTTCGACAACAGTTTGGGGTGCGGCGTTGGTGGGGAGCCGGTGGCCGCACGCTTATTGGAAGGTCCTCCTTCGCAGTTTATTATGGGAAGCGGTGTTTTCCGCTTAGGGGCTCTAGACGAGTTTGGGGTGGGGGTGCGCGAGTCACCGTCATCCATTGTTTCGTCGGAACTCTCAGCGAGACTCTCCAACTCGGGCTCGAGCTCCGATTCCGAATCAGAAGCCTCCGAACTGGCACTGCACGGGGATGCGGGTGGTGCGGCTTCCACTCGCGACAATTTATCTCTCAAGACAGCGTTCTCTGCCTTGAGAGCCTCGAGGTCCTCCCTTAATCTCTTTATGAGAGCCATCATGCCCTGATCGGGCTGATGGTCCACACCACGAGAAGAGCAGGTGTCCATCTATTTCGATGTTGCAACCATCGAGCACAAAAAGAGACAAGAAACGCGTGGGGCGCAAGGAAAAGAAAAGAGGAACAAACAAAAACCAAGAAGAGAAACAAGTAGACCTAAAAACAAATCCTACTAAATTAAAACAAATATAAATTTGGGAATATAGGTAAATATAGGTGAAATTTATAATAAACGAACCTAAAGTTGGTTCCTGTTCACTAAGAAACTTTTTTTTTTTTTTTCAAACTTTTTTTTTTAATTTATTTATTTTGTTTTAAATAAACTTTATTTTGTTTTAAATAACTTTACTTCACTGTCCAGGATGTGTCTTCTCTCAGCTCTCACTGTGAAGTCGTGACTGATGTCGTCGGTGGTTAGAACTCGACTGCAATCCAATAAAATCTGAAGTCAATAATGTTGAAGTCTAATAATGCTGCGGCCAATGAAGTGATTGTGTGAAGTATCACTGATCTGAATGAAGTGAAATGTATATCACATTTATTTTCGAACATATTTTGCCTTATATACAAAAATGTTAAAGAACTTACTACCTAACAATTACTTGTACAGTTGGAAAACAAAATTCCTTCCACTGTACCTATAATAAAAATATACAACTAGTCATACAATCATATGGCGACGAGCATTATCCCTTCAAAAGATATATATTTTCTTGCCACGTCAAGTGACGGACGAACATTTTCTTAATTACCTACGTTGTTTGTTCATTTCATGTATCAATACAAATCGATACCGCCGCGGCTGCATCTGGGAAAACCCTTAATGGAATATTCCTTTGCCTGCATCATAAAAATGTGTGCATCGAGGTCGTTTCATGGGACGGGAATTATCTGCTAAAATAATTGCCGTAGAAAAGGGAACCGTCTTAAAAAAAATGGTATTTTGTGAAAAGGTACTTGAAAACTCAAAAAGATAATTTGTAATCGCGTAGTGATGTGCGATGTTTGTAATGACACATTAAATGAACTTATCCTATGATTTAATAAAAGAGATGATACAAATACTTAAATTAACAGATGACACAAATACTTAAATTAACAACAAGATTTCAGCAACAAAAGAGTTTAACTAGTGAAACAGACTAAAGGAAGATGGTTCGACCGAAATGAACAAGTCGACCTGCCCGTTAGCAAACCAGCAAGTATAATGAAACCAGAGGTCAGCTACACAGACGTCTTTTGTGAAGAACAAAGGACCACTCCAGTCCCTCACAGAGTAAAATGTGTAAACAAGTGTAACAACTATTGTGCCATCGGCAATATTCGGCATATCCTCCCTTGGGTTCGAAACTCTATTGATTAACTGGATATGGTCCTACCTTAAAGCTTAAAGCTTATCGTGTCAGGTTCAGATCCTCCCTTTCAAATCATTTTCTCCCCATGTCAGGGGTTCCCCAGGGCAGCCACCTGGGACCCCTCCTGTTATCTTTACAATTAATGACATTGATTCTAAGATCGAGTACTCATCTATCTCTCTCTACGTTGAGGACACTAAACTCTACAAAACGATACGCTCTCTTCTTGACTCCTCACTTCTTCAATTGGATCCCGACAGTTTCGCAGTTTGATGCCATAACAACTGCCTCGAACTTAACGTTGTCAAATCTCACTCTATTACCTTCACCCACAAACGTCCCCCTTCCCCACCACGTTCCTATTTCTTACTCAACCGACAGATATCACCTTGGTATCATGTCAGATTTAAATCCACCCTCTCCAGTCCTTTTCTTCCCACGTCAGGGGTTCCCCAGGGCAGTCATCTTGGATCCCTCCTATTCATTCTTACTATTAATGATATAGACTCTAGTATCAAGCACTCCTCACTTCTCCAAATGGATCTAGACAGCTTTGGTGCGGTTCCGCCAAACCCCACGGTTCGCTTTCCTAAGAAACCCCCATCCCTACAACCCAGTCTCCACAAGCTTTCGCGAATGCAATCGCCTTAGCACCTTAAATGCTTCACGCATCAAATAGATCCAATTATATAACCTAAAAGTACCTGTAAGAGAATTCTTACCTGCATTCATTTATTTGAATTCAAAATTCCTCTTAAGAATTTTGTTCCAAACAGCATATTCCTGAAAAGAAAACTTATCGGTTCACATATCCTGTAACCATCCCAACCAGGGATAATGATCATTGCGTCGCATATTCCCAGCTTCATTCATGTGTACAACAAATCCCTTTTCATACACATTGGCTGGCGACCTTTTTTCCCAACAATAAACAACCCATGCAGCTGCATGTAATTAGCGCAATCGACGCTGAAGCCAATTTCCCTAACTCGCACCAAGCGCAAACAAAGAACGCTGTTCCTCCATAGGCTTCCTGGCGATACCATAAACAATCCATATCGTTTGTGGTATCCTAAACGCAGTTTTCATTTAATGAGTGGCTGCTATTTATCCAGCTGACCCTCATTATCGAACGATGCGTGGGTCGCTTTTCCCTTTGTATTGTAATTGCCCTGAATCCACCCCTCATGACCTCGATGCATAATCAAATACAAACCCATTAGCATCCCACGAAATTAGATTTGTTTGTTCCAACGAACACACATCTCCTGGATGCACATTATGCCCCTTCTTGGTGTTTCAGATTCGTTGTCATGGCGTGTTCCATGAAAGAACCCATGTACACACGATTGAACCCAGACGATTGAATATCGTAGAGTCCTTTACCATCCGCCGACCGAACAGGTCGGTCACTCCCGCTGTCCGGCACGCGTGTTGTACCTCGAGTCGTGGCTAGTGTTGAGTCGAATACGGTAGTATTAATTATAATCGATTAGTGTAATTCAAGTCCGCTGCTTGTAATTGAGTGCAATTAGGATCGGTCCTCTGTAACCCAATAAAATAATAACAATCAACAATGTGCTTTAATTTCTATCGGGTGGACAATGTTTTTCTTTACTCCCGGTTGTGGACAAACGTGGCGACGTTTCGTTCCTTTGCTCGGCGGAACTTTGGTGACAATCAAAGTGAACCGAGTGACCGTGTTTGGCACAATACTCCTAATCTCCACAGCTTTTCAACTTGGTGCCGAAATAACTGCCTCGAACTAAATATTGCCAAATGTCACTTAATCACCTTCTCCCGTAAACGACCCCCCCCCCCCCCCCGCTACGTTCCTATACCTTAGTTAACCAACAGATAACACCTCTACAAACGATTCGTGACCTTGGCATCTTATGTGATAGGGAGCTTAACCTCATCCCACATATTGATGGCATTATCCTTAAGCCCAACTCCGCCCTTGGATCCGTGAAAGCCTCTGGATTCGTGAAAGAATTCTCTAATCCCTACATTTCCCTATCACTTTATATAGCCTTTGTCTGCCCCCAGCTAGAGTACGCCAATCAGGTCTGGTCTCCTGACTAGTCGTCCCATATTCGCAGAATCGAAAGCGGGCAATGTCGATTTTTGCGTTTTGCCCTTCGTGGCTTGAATTAGGAAAACCCCCGTGCTCGCCCCACATACACAAGCCGTGTCCATCTAATAAACCTTAACACAATTGAAGAGCGCAGACGGCACGCTGACATCCTCTTCATTCACTGTCTTCTCACTGGTTCAGTCAACTGCCTAAACTTGCTCTCCTCCATCACTCTCCACACTAACCCCCGTAACCTACGAAATCTTCGTCCCTTATATCTGTACCCCCATCACGCTTCTTACGGCTCTAACGAACCCCTTTCACGAATGCTGCGACGGGCAAATTCGTACTCTTCCTCAATCGATTTCAATCTCACCTCTCCTCTCTCAGACTTCGTCTCCTCTCTTTCCCCCCTGATCCCACCACACGCGCCGCCGACACTGACACCGACATTCCAACTCCCGACCCTCCTATCCTACCACTCTATCCTTCCCCATCGTAGCTCTTACACTTTCGTCTATCCACCAAATTACCCAAATACCGCCCACTAGCCCAGCGTTCTCGCAGATATCAAATTAGGATGTCATATATTGAAATCGCCTGAATTAAATAAATAAATAACTTCAGAAACCAACAGAATCACACAACCCACCCTCCTTCCCAGCCTTTATATAAATCTTTAGTCAAACCCTTCAATGAAGGCAATAAATGGGGTCGTAGCCCTGTGCCGGTGCCGCCAAACCCCACGGTACACTTACCTAAAAATCCCCATTATCTCATCCCAAGACGCATACGTTTTTGCCAATGCAATCGCATTAGGCACCTGAAAATGCTTCGCACATTAAGGAGATCAAATCTATGATCTTTAAGTCCCTGTAAAGAAAACTTACCTTTCATGCATTCTCGTCGCATACCAATTCTCTGTAAGATTTCTTTATTAGCTTATCAGGAATCCCAAATTAATTTTTGCATCTACATTGCCAGACAAATTCCCCTAGACGAATTCCTGTAAAGAAATGATTCGGTTTACATACAATGTAACCTTTATGACAGGGATCATAAATATTGCGCCGTCTATTTTCCCAGCCTCGATGTGTATACAAAAAACTATCTACACACACATCGGCTGGCGACCCCTTTTAGCCAGCGATAAACAGCCCAACACAGATGCATGCAATTAGCACCATCTGCGTTGAGACTAATGCCTTACCAGTGCACTAAGTGAAAATAAAAGAACGCTGTCTACCAGCGGGCATTCTGGCGATACACAAACAATCCAATCACCAAGTATCCCAGACGCATCTACCAATTAACGAGTTGCAACTTGATTACTCAGTTGAACTCACAAGTCATAAATCTCTTTTATCCTACATAGTTCTGGATCCGTTTCCCAGTAACCTTCTCACATAAACAAAGATCTCTACGATCCTTTTCCCTTTCTTTGTGTTTCAGGTTCTTCATCATTGCTTTGATCTATGAAAAGAACCGACGTACACACACACTTGTGTATCGTGAAGATCTCCCCTATGAGATCCGGTTATCACCACCGTAAAAGTGAACGCACCCAAATTCCCCTTGTACGACTATGGAATATCGTTGAGTCGTCTTCCATCCGTTGATCACGCTGGTCACACGCGTCACTCCCGCTCTCCGCCGGTTGCGGAGACGCGTAAAAATACCGGAGTCGTGAGGAGTATTTTTGAACTTGTCGTTTTTCAATTGTTTGTGCGAGTTTGTTTATAAGTGAGAAAAGTAACTATAAATTGAAACAATAAACCAGAACAGTTACTTTCAAAGCAGTGCGTTTAACTTTTCCTCCAGTGTTTATTTCCACTCTTCTCTGGTGGACATTGTGTTGTGTAGGTTTTGTTTTGTTTCGCTCCTACGGTTTGCGTTCCTCTAAATCAATGGTGGAACATTCGTGTCGGTTGAGGAGGACGTAGAATTCGCACCCTTGCCAAGTGCCAAGACGCGTCCTCCACAGCCCTACTAGATTAAACTATTACTACTAATACATTTGTCCTCCCTCTTATGCCTTCTTTTGCCTATTTAATTAAATTTATTATAGCTTACTTTTTAAGTTAGTTTTTAAGTTAGTTGTTAAGTTAGTTGTTAAGTTTATATCTTTGTTTTAAAAATCGCTTGTAGTAAGTTAAATAAATTGGGCTTCTGCCTCTTACCAAACCAAAACAAGGGGAGCCATTACTCACAATATTAGTACACTGATAAAACAAAGAACCCAAAACAATTGTACCCGACAGTTGGAAGTGGAACTGAAGGGTATTCAGATGGACCAGAACGTTTATAAAAATGTTAAAAAGATATGTGGCACTTCTCGTATGACTGGGCCAATCATACAAAACGGTGTTGTTGTCAAGAATGAAACCAATAAAGCAAATATCATCGGAGAGACCTTTGAGAATAATCATGGGCTTACTCTCCAGGATGGCGATCCGGATACTAATGCGATTATTAGTTCAGAGTTCAGAATAAACTAGACAACCTAAACGAGACAATCGTTGTCTTTAACCCAACTAATAGTGCATACATTGATGACACACGTCATAATGATCATGGTTTAATCACACCAAATACCTTACAGAACCTAGTTAAATCTCGAAACCCTAAGAAGTCACCTGGTATCGACATCATGTCGAACCACTCGTTACGAAGGCTTTCTGCTTTATTCTTTATAAAGCTCTCCATTCTGCCCAACCATCCCTACAACATGGGGTACTTTTCCCAAACTTGGAAGGATACTATTATTTGTCCAATAGCAAATGTTGGGAAACTGACGTATCACCCTTCAGGCTTTCGCCCCATCTCTCTGGTCACTTGCATCAACAAAGTATATGAAAAATGCATATCATCATCATCGGCACTACAACCGGGATCCGGTCTTGGCCTTATTTAGCAATTCCTGAGGCTTGTGAAATTTTCCATAATGATCTGTTTTTTCCGGGCAAGGTCATTAGTCTTGCACCAGAGACCGAACCCCGGTCTCCCGCGTGACAGGCGAGTATACTAACCACTAAACTATCGAGCATATACAAGAAGCTAAATAACTTTATCAGCGCCCAGAACCCAATACTCGATTTCCAATTTGGATTTAGAAAAGCGGACAGCACCACTATAGCTATCAATATATTTCAACACCACGCCTGCGTGCGGCTTTTTAACAGAGAACCCAACATTGCGGTGAACCTGGGCATTGAAAAGACTTTTGACACGACGTGGATTGAAGGTCTTGTTTTTAAATTATTTATTGCTGGCCTCGGTAGATCGCTGTTTAGTATCATATACCAGTTCATTCTAAACAGCACCTTCCAAGTTCCCGAACTTTCAACGCCGCCGCAGGCGTACCATAAGGCTCCATTCTGGGCCCCATCCTATTTAATATCTACATCTCAGATATTCCTCGCCCTGTGGACGGGAGAGAAAACCAGATATGCTATGCGGATGAAGTCTTACTGTACACGTCATCCAAAGGCCCTAAACTCGCAACAAATCGACTCAACCCTCACCTAGACGAACTGTATCAGTATTACAGGCGATGGAAAATTTAATATAACCCATCCAAAGCAGTAGCTATAATTCTGAGCAGTGAACACTCCCAACCTACTTCTCGACACTCAGAGAATATTTGAATACAAGTAGGTGGTTCTGTGGGGGTTCTTTAAAGCTTACCTGAAGAACCCCCCATATTTGCACCCCAACTCTCTTTGCAAATCTGCAACCTTTCCTTTTCTTAAGGACATTTAATGCACCTAGTGCATTACATAAAATTCTTTCATTCATGCATCCAATGCATTTCCTAAATTTCCTGAAACAGTTCTTCAAAGTACATACCTATCATTTCTATTTTCCGAAAGGAATTCTTTAAAGGCCAAGCATCACCATTCCGAAAGAAAACAATTCGGTTACCGTACCATGTAACCGCCATAATTAGAAAAACCATTCGGCACCCTTGTTTGCCAAGCAATCCCAGCCTCACATGTGCAGAACAATTGTCTTTACATGCACAGTGGTTGGCGACCTATTTGTCTAACGACACAAAGCAACGCCAAGCGGCTTGTTGGCGCAGCTGTAAACAATCAGCGCAATAGCCATAAACATCTAATTTCCATTTAGCACATTTTCTTAATAGCAATGCAGCTATTTATTCAGCTGCAATGCACATCTCACAGGTGCCCTTGTCCATCTTTCCTTTTCTCAGCTTCGTTTTACCACGACTTTCGCCCATGAGTAAAACAATGTGATCTATAGGATCACGCACACCCCACCAGAATTTAGTCAGCAAGATTCCCTTACTGGTTATTCACCATAGAGAGAAATCTTCTCTATTTTCTGACAAGCCATCGAACTGCGGGTTGAATCAAAAGTCGGAATTCAGCCATCGATGAGTCTTATTACAGCCATCAGTGCGCGCACATCGGGTGTCGCCCTTTAACCGCCGCCATCACACGGGGGTGTGCACGCCCCCGAGTGTCAAGTGAAGCCGAGTTTGATGCACTGTGGAGTACATACTACAAAAGGATTCAGAATTTAAGTGATTACTTGCAAGTAATCGAATGAACTGAAAACTAGCGTTGTTAAGTGTTGGTTTCATCAAGTTATGTTTTCAAGTTTTTGTTTTGTAACAATAAAAACCAATTATCAAGAACAATAAAAAAAGACCTTACAGCTAAGCAGTGTGTTTCATTTCTCCTGTGTTTGATGTTTTCTTCTCTGCTATGGCGATCGTTTTGCGGCGGTATTCGGCGGAACAATAATGACAGCGAATAGGTTAGTGGGATCTTCGTAGAACAAGCGCCCGTGCAGGAGCTCCGACGAAGAAATATCCTACAGTACTACGATTAGAACACACGAGAGGACGAAATGTCTTGGGGTCATTTATACGCCAAAAGTTAATTTCATCAAACATGTGACCCACATTCTTCAAAGGGGCCTCCCTCGGTCTAAGCAACTGCACAACATTTTGAACTAGAGCAACAAGGTTGACACCAGAGTTAAGCTTCTCTGCTATAAGCAGCTAATCCGATCTGGAATATCGTACACCTTTCCCATATGGTCCTGCATATCTTCGGCTCAAATGGAAAGACCGAGTTTTCGAAAGGAAACTCCTCAGAAAATGCACCAATCACACGAGAAGGCCCGATGGTCGCCATTATCCGAACTCTCACCTATACGAAGGTGCGTGTCCATTACCCCGAAAGGTCAAGTATCCCGAAAGCATTCAGAACAGCGAAAACCTACTTGTACAGGAGTCTTGCGTTCTTGACCCTTCTCCCTCTCTCTCGATCTCTTCGGATTTGTTATTTGTAATTTTAACAATTAATATATTAAATAGACTTAGTTGTCGTCGAACCGCTTCTCTGTCGACGCTTCTGCTATTCTGGTTGCAGGGAGTTGTTGGGTTCTTGAGGCCCCTGTTTAATTTTTCTTTCTTTTCTCCTTTTTGACTAGACACACGCGGCTCCCTCGCGGCAAATTAATATGTTATTAACTATTTCGTTTGTGGTTTCGTTAGCTACTCGCGAAATGAATACCGATTGTGACCTTCGTTATCTTTAAGATATTTTGGCCTTCAGCCATAGGTATAATTAGTTTGTAAGATATAATTGTAATTCATTCATATTTTGTGTAATAAATGTGCTAGTCGGTTTGCTGCACAAAATATAATCGAATCGTGGTTTCGAGCGCTTAACTCGCGGGCAGGGAGCTCCACAGCTTCCCAGCTCTGTAGCGGACCGAGTTCTGATGCAGGGAAGTTCGCGCCGATCTGTCGGATTGTCTTGTGGAACGCATATAAAATGAATTGCCCGGAACAATGCACCGAATCTCCGAAGAACAATCATCATCATCATCGGCACTATAACCGGGAACCGGTCTTGGCCTCATTTAGCAAGTCCTGTGGCTTGTTAAATTTTCCATAATTATTTGTTTTTTTTTTCTGGGCAAGGTCATTAGTCTTGCGCCAGTGGCTCCCCGGCGGAGAATAGAACCCCGGTTTCCCGCGTGAAAGTCCTTACTCCCACCTGAAACAAGAGGTAACATTTCAGACACCAACGTTGAATTCAATAGTAAAAATCAATCGAACTAAACGTTCAAAAGTCTCTAATATTGAATTCAACGCATCCAAACTAACGCATCCAATTCAGGGCATCAATGCAATACATCAATTAAACGCGTTCTTCGGTAAACAAACCGAATAACGAATATCCCCGCTTGTAGCTAATAGCAATTAGCACATAAATTCCTAGCATGACCCAAAACCTAAAAGGCACACTTGTGCAAACAAAGGATAGCGATTCGCCGCCTACCAACAGCCATGCATCTTAACGTAGATCGCACACTAGATGTTTATGATTTGGAAATGCAAACAAAAACTATACCAATCCCACGGTTCCTTTGCACCCATCTGAAGCGCACAAGAACCCTCGTTGTCTTAGGCCAGATGGGGAACACAAACAAATCCCAAGAAAAGATCGAAATTAAGCGGCGGTACGATCGATCGCTCAAACAAAGGAACAAGATTCCGATAAAGAAGACGGAAAGGAGAATGATCTATGATGGGAAATTTCCGTTGCAGATGGGGGATGAAAAATTCGAAAAGGGGAGGAGAATTTCTCAGTCTACTTCGAGCAGGCGTCTGAGAAGCCAATAAGAAGGTCGGTCATTTTTAAACATTTTTTTATTTTCTTTCTATATTCTTAGTTTCTAATTAAAGGCTAGACAAAAAATACTTAAATTCTAGCTTAAATATCTTATATAATAACTTACTGGCAGACGCTCTAAGCTAAACATTACTTAATATTTGCATAATTTGCCTTTCGGCGACAGAACTTTGTGGCAATACTTATAATTATTTGAAAGACAAAGAAAAATTTGAAAAACTTTGTCAATTTTTTTTGTTTTTTTTTTTCTTAAAATTTAACTTACTTAACTTACCTACTTTTTTTTTGTTTTTTTTTTATGTAAAAGCACTTAACCTAACTTAACTTAAATCTTATACTACCCTAATTCTAGAAAAGCTAAGTCTATGTAAGCTAGCTGATGATAGTGTGATTCTATACCGACTTTGGTATCCAGGTCTTTATATGCCATTCAACCACCAGAACTGTTGACGCTGTCTAATACTATCGTCCCGGTCTCTGTGGGAGATAGCGCTACTGAAACGCAGGAGCTCTTCTTCGGTGCGCGTTACTTCCCGGTCGTAGCACAAACGTCCGTCTACAGATGATCTACTTACATGATAGATCAGCGGAATTCCGGATCTATCCTGTATAAGCCCGTTCATATCCAAGTCAAGGAACGCCTCTGGTGGAACAAAGCCGTTGCGACGCACGCTCTCATAGTACAAGGTGTTTGGATAATAGGCCCCGAAAATTAGGTCATTGGACGAGCTTATTGCTCTTGAAATATGTCCTCTGATTAATTTAATCATAAAATTATCCACCCTATTTATGTACGCTTCATTATATAAAGTCTCATTTGAGTAATACTTTTTATAGTCCGATCCCGGTGTCCGATAAGAAGGTCGGTCCGCGCTGCGATATCGCGAAAATAAGAAAAAAAGAAATAGCGTAGAATGTGTGGTTCAAGGTAGTTTCAAAACGGTGTAACCTAAGATAAGGAAAAATCAAAAGTGTGTCCTAGACGTAAGTGCAAACCAAACTCTAAAACAAAAATAAAAAACAAAAATAAAATTCAAAAATAAAGACAATTCTTTTCGTGTTTTATTTTGTGCAATTGAATTCGCTCCGCGTTCCAGGTGTTCCTTTTGGTGCGTGGACAGTGTTTGGAGGAACACTTCGACAACAAACCCGCCAAAGGGGGTTCTTCGGGTGAGTAGACAGTGGGGTTTGGCGGAACCGCCACACCCTCCCTGACATGCGGGTGGGATGGTAACAATTTTGGGGATTTATGTGCAGTGTCCCCGTCACGTTATCTAAATTACTTCATATATAGGGGAGCAAAGAAATTTATTGATTTTAAATTTTAATTTAAAACAAGTAATGAAGACATTTGGCGCAAGGCCAATAACCTTCCCTGGAAAAACAATTTATTATGGAAAATTTAACAAGACTCGGGACTTGCTAAATAAGGCCAAGATCGGATCCCGGTTGGAGTGCCGATGATGTATTTGTTTATTTTATTTTATTTGCAAGTTTTGAAAATGATACCGGCCGTATGATGTCTTTTATTGTCAATACACAGTGTTAATCGAACTCGGAAATTCCGTTCAACTTCTTTAGACATGGCCTGGCGAATATTGTTCTTTAAGTGAGCCAGGATCCTGGGATGATCGTTATAAACAAGTTATTTGAGATGAATCATTTAAAAAAAAAGTGGAAAGGAGCTAAATCTTACGATTGTGCTGATCATTGTTGTGTTGATGAAGCAACTATTAGGAAAGTATGAATCGACGGGATGCACGTCCCGCCGTAGTGCACTCTATGGTGGAGATTGAACCACTTGAAACGAAAACTTTATGCACCGCAATCTCGAATCTAACATTTCCACCATCCTCGAAAGAACCTTCGTTTTAGAGAATGCAAACCAGCAAGTTCCTCTGCCATACTTTACGTAATAAAGAAAACCATTGTCCTTGTATATTACCATAAAAAAAATATAAAGGTGTTAAGTCTCCATTTTGATTTTACGACGGTCATTAAAGTCTGGTCTTTCTTTTCTTTAACTTACGCGGACCCTTCTGAACTAGTAGTACCTTAACGAGTGCATTTGCATGCACGTGTTCTTTACATTACAAATGCAACCGGTACACGTCATTAGTTTAGAACGACTTCTGCCTTACGCCTGTCAGTTAACGCGTCTACTAACTTCTTTAGTCCTTTAAATCATGCCTCGATGACTATCTCACAAACTAAACTGTCAATACCACAAGTCCGCTGAGTCTTACACGAGATTATGAACTGTAAATTCATCTCAATTACTTTGAATTCATTTAATCCTCTTGCACGTCGGAATTTTCCTCTTCACGTAGCGCCGTTCACCAAACCTGTCAACCGCGCACATCATCAACGTCATATCAACTACTGTTCGTCCTTTCTATAAATATCACTTCACAGATATGACTGGAGATGCGTCCTAAGGTTTCTGGTTCATAATAATTGAAATATCTACCGCTGTAAGTGTCATGTCACTCCCGGCTCCTGGGGGGCATAATATGAATTTTATCGCAGCCATAAACGCACGTGAAGTCCTTGCCAAGCGATGAGTATGCGGAACATATCTTTTGCATTCCTGGAAACATGTGCCGTCACTCGACGCTGCTTGATCGGTGTATTTGTTTTGTGTTTTCTGACTTTTTTCAGTTTGGTCCTAACTACGTGAGCATGTAAGTCGAAATAATCCCATGTTAATGGCTGGATATGTTTTCAACGACATGTCTATAGAGCTACTCCCCAACGGGAAGGGCGAAGCAGCTCGGAACGCTTCAAATCGAAAAAACGCAACACGCCACAGAAAAAAAAAAAAAAAAAACCGCAAACTTCTCCCTCGACAGGACTTTTTATTGGACTTTCCAGTGAACTTGTGATTCATAAATGAAATTCGATGTTTTACTCATTGGACGGTACGAAAGCATGAAATGAATTCTCCGTTTTTCATTTCATACTTTCAAAGGAATGGATAATGGAGTCTGTCTTCTGGACCCAAGACCCCTCTGAATATTTTTTCATGCAAACTAGTATGATAAATGCAAACCCTCGCCAGGCAGCTGAATACTTTAAAGTAAATATTCGAATATTGAATTTCAGGGATCATCATGAATTTTTCCTCCGTCAGTAACAATGATTTAAAAGACGCCCCACGAAGTCGTCTGTATGCTAAGTGAGTTCAATCAAAGTTCACGAAAAAATTCCTCTTATATCTCAACTTACGACTTTTCAAAATGAATTCCTAATTGACATTTTTACGAATTCAAAAAAGCCAGACAGCAGCCAAACACGTTGAAATACAGAATGTTGTTTGATGAACGATGTGCCGGCTGACACTGAATACTCCCGCTTCATGTATTTAAATATTGCAGATTGATGACATGGATGACGGCGGAGAATTTAAAAATGTCGGTGATCTGAATCCTTTAGGCTTTTATCTTTTGGAGCCTCAACCCTCTAGCGATTTTGCGATATGTTCTAAAGACTTCATTTGTAATGCGTGCTTTTTTACCTTGAGACTTGAATTTCACACTCTCCTTCTTTACCTCATATTCTGTTGTATTACATCAATCATTTGATATTACCCTTGTCTCATACCCACACATTGGATGTTTTATCAGGAAACCATCCTTCTTACGTTGGCCAAACTTATATCTTATCAGGAGTAAAGTTGAGAAGGCAACATATCCAAAGTGTCGATAACAAGAGGTTACTTTGAATTCGCTTCAAACCAGTTTCTGTATTTCATTCAAAATCTGAAGGATATTCGAGCTCTTCAACTTTATCCTCGAGTGTTAGAAAATATGTAACTTTCCGGCAACCCCTTTAGCAGGGGTCTTCTCATTGCTATATTCACAAGATATTCGAAACATAAATTCAAAAAAGCCATATTGAAGATTAGAAACTTTCTCTGCCTTGTATTAAGCTTATTGGAAAAGTTATCCTACGCCCCAAAAATTAAATAGTTGTGAACCGTGCATCGTCCTGTTTGATAGAAAATTCATACAAGCATGCGAATTTGAAATCAAAACAACTAGATATACGGTGTGATTGGTTATCTAACAACTTTAACCGGCAGGTATACAATGAGATGCGCTGTAATGGTTGAGTGGTATAGGAGTTCTAGTCTGGTAGACTTATTTAAGAAACAACGATTCACAAATAAGGAACTGGCGATATCCCTAAGGATTTCAGAAACACTTGAATAGGGATATTGATATATTAATACATTAGTAGTATGGCAGTATAGACCATTGTCTGAAGAGCCTCTTATCATAGTAAACAGTATAAATATTCAAGATGGACTCCATGAGAACTAAAGAAAATGCGGAGCGCGAGACAAGATGCTCCACTGGACAGTTCGATCGACACACTAGTTTTGGATGCAAATGCTCGGTAGAAACTAAAACACATTGTAATTGTACCAAATTTTATTTACTTATTATTTAATGCAAGATTGTTTTTTTTTGTTTTCGGTAGGAAGGTGGAAATTTCCATAAGATACCTCTGAATCGATCCGGAGCCACGCCGGATTTTTGCCTACTTAAAACCACCTCCCACCAGCCACATTTTCCCGTTGATCCATGCGGAACTTGTGGGGGCTCTCTATATTACATGGAAAACCAATCTACAATCCTAACCTAATTTCGACCGCTAACAGCGCGTCATTTCAACCCCTATCCCACCGTTCAAGCTATTTCACCTGTAAAACACGTTTCCCAAAAGGACGCATAGCTAAACTCATTATCCTATGCAGATAATGCATAATTGAGTTGGCCTATCTTTTCGCCATATGGCAACTCCATTTCGCTAACCCATGAGATTTCCACCGGAAATCGCATCATGTCGGTTAGCAACGGCATAGTCTGATTAAACGACGCGGTTGCATAATCATGCAACCGCTGGTGAAATTATCAAAGTATTTAATTTAGTTCCCAGGAACAGATTTCCCTATCCATGTCGGCGTCCTATTCCTTTCTCCAGACGCTCCATTCGCTGGGGATTAATGATGTCTTTTCACAGGTGAATAGCCCCAGCTACATTTTCTTCTCCTCCACAATTCTGTCTCCCTACAGTTCAATTCACTCCGAGTTCACCACAGACATCGCACTAGGTCAGTGGAACACCTCGGAGGCTGCATTAATACACGCACACTAAGCCAGATCAACTCTGTGTTATTGTGCTTTCTGTTCTGATTTCTTCATTCTTTCTACGCCCATCAACGTGGAACGAATACACAGGTACTTATCCACCTCGATGAGCGTGGGGGATTGAAGGATGCACAGGAGAGCGCAATTACCATTGGCTGCCCAATGTGCAAAATCGTAAAATCCAATTTCATCCCTAATTGGGATCAGTCTTTACTCAAACATCATCGCAGATGGTCACACTGCTTAACGAGTCGTCCTTCCACCGCCGCTGTGTCCGCACGCGGGTGCGTACACGTACTCCGAGTTGTCTTGCTGCCGAGGATTAATTGTGTTGGATATTTACCCCTTAAAGTAATTCAGTGATTGCTGCAGTTATCTCTTAAATAGTGCATCCAAAAATAAGTTGATCAAATCTCTAAAAGTGATCTTAGATGTTTAGTCATAGAGTGAATGGGCAGAGAAAAAAAAAAATGTTGATATCCTTGTTTTATGAATTCATTATTAATTCCCTTTTTGTTTTTGTGCTGTAAATAATTGTATTTTTCTATTGTTCACCGAATTGAACAATCATCTCTATTGAACAAAAAGAAAACCAACAAATAAAAAGAACATAAACCAAAGCAGAATAAAACCAAAAACCAGTGTTTCCTTTTTACTCTCGTGAAAGTTATCCGGCAGTAAAATAGGATGGGGATAGGACTGAACCGCGTGCCCGTGTTCGGCACATCAACTCGTACCCCACAAACTTTCTTTTACATATTCCATTGCGGGGCGGGGCGGAGTTCATCTGTTAGTCTATTCGCCGCATCGCATTTGCTCCATTATGTTATAGCGTTTGCGTTGATAGTGAAGAACGTGTGATTCGAACCGACGCTATGACGGTTAGAATCACTAAAAATTAAACCGATGCTCAACCCGCCAGGCCACTGCTGCGTGTACGAATTCGATTTTTAAACTCAAATACACTCAACTGATGTGTAATTGCTATGTTATTGCTTGGTATACGGCTGATGCCTTTTCTTATTCGATTTCCGTCCGGTGTTCTTCACTAATTGCTTGAGTATTGTGTGTGTATCTGTTAGAAACAAAATGTCAATGTCAATGAAAACGGTCATGATAGAGGCGGCGTGACCTGGCACAAAGGGTGGCCAAGATTGGATTGACGGTCAGGAAGGTTTTGTTGCGTGTTTGTGAGGATTGACAGGGAATCATCTACAATGAGGTGCTCCCCTACGACTAAACTCTTAATTCGAACCTGTATTTTCAACAGTCGGGCCGTCTGAAGGAAGCAATCGCCCAGTTGCTGCAACTAGGAGAGGAGTTGCGTTCGGTCAGGTCAATGCCATACCACACACATCGATAGATGATGCATCCACTTGTAGTGATCCTAAATCACTTCTCCTATCCAATCCCCATTATTATCTATAATCCTAACCTTCTTCTCATAGTGAATCATACGAGCAACAAATTAAACCAAAAGTTAATTAATCGCACATTGATTCAATTCCTAGTTACCCTACCATTTATCCATAATCCCAATCATATTCCCCAAGTGAATCATATGCACGACAAATTAAACCAATAAATGCCTTTGTCGCACATTGATTCAATTTCCATTAACCCTAACATTATGAAATGACCAAATCCAAATGCATTTCATAATTTCCTTCCGGGAATTTGTTCAAACAAATTCCCATCCACTGGGAATTCGTCACACCAAACGCCTTACAGAACCTAGTTAAATATAGAAACCCCAAGAAGTCAGCCGGTATCGACAACATGTCATACCACTCATTTCCATCGAAATCCGGAGGCCGAGACCACGGCCTCAAAAATACTTAATTATAAAATAAATCCAAAAAAAAAACCCAATAGTTAAGATCCCCTTTTAATTTCAAACACCCCTCCATAGACTTGGAAGGAAGCCACGGATGTAAGCAACAATTAATACTGTGAGGCATATGACAATCAGTACTAGAATATTCGAGAAAGTCCGAAACAAAGTACTAGAATATTGTATAAACTACTGGAAAAGTGGAGACTAAGAACAGTAGAACATTCAAGGCTATGGAACGGACGGAAACGAAACGCCGAATCAGAATGAGGAAACGGTATAAATACGTCGCACGCAGATCATGGAGACAAGTAATAAGTAAGAAAGTGAAGTAAAGAATATAAGTACGGAAGTGATAAGTCAAGAAATCGTTAAGTGTGCGGTAAAAGTAACGGTTGTTATTAACGGACGAATAAAGTGTTATATTAATTCAAAATCGATTTAACGGCTCTTATTTATTTAAAATAATTAATCCAGCGAACCCTAAGCTCGCAACAATACCAAAAAAATATAACCCTACACACCTTATAATTCCCTCCTGACACCAATGGATTACCACCAAGCTCCTGTCTCCGGCGAATGATTTTGCTGGTGAAAATTTCGTCCCAAGAGAAGCTCGTGAAAATCGATTGTCCCAGTTTTTTACCAATAGGGGCGAGAGTTTCTATGAGAGAGGCATAGTGAAATTACCTTCGAAATGGTAACAAGTTATCGAACAAAACGATGTATATTTGACCTAAATCGGATCACTCTAACTATGCTAAATACAACCTTCAATTTCATGCAAAAGAATGCTTTTCTTTTTACTACAACTTATGTTTATGGATTACCTGCGAAGGCTATCAACATAACCTGGGGATATCGTCTGAACTATTACATTGTCATGAATCTTTTTCGGAACGCAGATATTTTGCCAATGCAAACGTCAAGAAACAGTACGGCTTTTATCTAAGCCATTATTCATGTATACCTCTTGTTTCCTTCAGTATATGCTATAGAGCATACTATCTACTTTAACTTTGTTAATAAAAACTGGAACAGCAACGTTTTTCATTATAAATTTATGAATGGCCCTTTTGTGATAGGTCATTAAAAACACCAGAACCCCTTTTCTTCGCGTTTTTTTTTTAGCAAAGACTTAATTTTACGTTTTAAACCAAAAAAAAAAAAATTATTTATCCACTTCCTAAAGCTCAGGATCGAAATGATGCGCAGAAAATTTATAACGTAGTTGTACTTCCACTAGTAAACATTTTAATTGGCCTTCTCCATTTATTATGCTTTCCAGGATACCGGCAGCACAGACACCTTGTAGAGCATATTCAAACAATTCAACGGGCACGAGGACTCTTACAATTCCCAGTGCTATGACAAAGTGAAAGCAACGTCCTGCACAATATAAACGATTAAAAAAATGAAGTCTGCAATTTTATATCCTTACGGTCCGCTTACTGGAACAGGATGTTGCCGTATGATACATGCAAAACACTTGGCAGTCACCAGTGCAATATACACATTGGTGAGTCTTTTATTTACCTTAATTTCAGGACGTATTATCTAAAACGAGTGAGAGTGCATTTAATTTATTGGTGGTGTGCAGTTCTGGGGATATCCTTTCGCTGTAGGAAGAAAATATAAATAACAAATACAAACAAATAAACAAATGAATAATTACAACGAACAAATATTTAACGTAGTTGTTTGCAACCAAGAAGTATAATAGAATTGCATGCACGTACCTGTGCTAAACGTTTATCTTTTTTGTTGTATTTGTGTTATTGAAAAATAAATGAAAGCTTAAGATAGTTTGGTAATAAGGCAAATATTATAATGGTGAACGGATGGTTTGTCATATCTCATCACAAAGTTGAGTCTAATACTCACATGCCACTTTTATAGTATTGACACCATGCAGTATTAGGCAAAAAGAAATATCTCTACTGTTCCCGTGCCACCAAGCACTCCTCCCCTGAACTCTAGTTTACGCAATTTGTCATATTTACACTTTTTGTGCCCCGAAGGTGATAATTTTCAAAAGATGCAAATGGTACACTTGCAGACACCATTCATTTTATTTCCGTGATAGGGCCTACAGACTAATCTCACCCAGAATCTGTACCACGTAACACGTTCCTATTTGCTTCCCCGGGGAGCGCCATATTTCATTTTCCCAACATTTTTTACTTCCTTACTTACTTATTATGTTTCCTTGGTGCACCACCGTGCATCCGGTTCTCGGGGAAGAGTGGGCTACCGTTGCTGTTCTTTATGGAGGTGTCGAACTCAATATATTATATCGAAGATTTCGCCGCACGATTGTATTGATTCACTAAGGATGCTAGTGTCCATACACAGACGGAAAGAAAACACCATTTATGACAATCAAACTTGCTAGCCAGAGGGAAACAACCAAATCGCGGTCCGAAAAAACAATGCAGCGACGAAAGAACTTCTGTTGAGCCGTAGTCGTAACTAAAACACAACCTCTAAATAGTATTCTATATTTATTCCTACTAGCATTTTCTCGACCAGCTACTACGGACTGCTGACTATCCGCTTGACTTCTCGGTCCTGACCCTCGATCCCGACTCTTTTTGTTATGTTTTCGAAATCCGGACGCATCGCCATTTATCACCGATCCTTTTTGGGGTTTTTTTCGTGTTATCCATCTGGCTAATGCAAACAAGAGTTTGCGTGCACTTCAAAAGAGGAAACATAAGATCCGTGGGAATTGGGTGTGAAATTTGGATCTGGGAATATTGGTCTATTTGGAAGTCATAAAACATCTGGGATGTGGATATATGCATTATGATGTATAGATTGCCTGAATTGTGTACATTTTGGGTTTTGGGTTCTAGGTTTTAAAAAGCGTTAATTGTACATACCATACATGTAAAGATATGCATTGTGCTTTTTGAATTTTAAGGAATTGAATTCAATGTTCGAGAATTGAACGTTTGGTTCGATTTGCTTGACACTGAATTCAATGTTGATTTGGGGATATGGGTGGAATTTTTGGATGGGATTTTTGTAGGCTTTTGTTTTTTTTTTTTTTTTGGTTTCGGTAGGTAGGTGGAAATCTTCAAAAGATACCTCTAGACCGATCCAGGGGCATGCCGGGTTTTTACCGACTAAAACCACCTCCCGCCAGGCTCATATTCCCGTTGATCCGCGCGGAACTTTCTTTTAGATATTCCATAGCGGGGCGGGACGGAGTTTACCTGTTACTCCGCTCGTCACGTCCCAACTGCTGCATCATTTCACGGAGAATACCATTGGTCACGGACCATGCCTGTTTTGAACTAAGCATGTATTCTATTACTCCAGCCGGAGTAACTGTCCGTCTCGTGTGTCTCTCCAAAATCGTTCGTGCGGTCTCGAATCTCACGCACTCTGTGAGTACGTGTTCCGCATTTTCTATTTTGCCTTCACAATACAAGCAGCATGGGGGATTCACATGCTTATACTTGTGCAAGTGTTGCCGGAAGCATCCATGTCCTGATATTAGCTGAGTCAAGTAGTAATTCAGCTCGCAATGTTTTCTTTTCACCCATGTTTCTATACCAGGTATCATGGTGTGGGTCCATCTTCCTTTGGTGGAAGAATCCCACCTTCGTTGGAATTCTCTTAGGCTTGAGAGCTCTAATTGTGCCCGCATTCTCCGACGATTCTCTTGAGAGACCTTAAGCAATGCAGCGTTTTCTTTAGCTGCAATGTCAGTGGCGTCCTCCCGGCCAGAATATTTATAGCTTCTTCGGATACCGTTGGGAATGCACAACAGACTCTTAGTGACACCAGTCTATGTGCGGAGTTCACTCCCCTCATGTACGACTTATACTGCGCAGCTCCTGCCCATATGTAAGCTGCATATATTATAATGGAGGTGTTGACACTGGTTATAAGTTTCCTTATGTGGGGCCGGGGTCCTCCAACATTGGGTAGCAGTCTCGCCAAAACTTTGCATACTCTTTCCGTTTTTTCACTCGTTTTCCTCAGGTGTTCCTTGAAGCTCAACCTATTGTCGAGTATAACACCAAGATATTTAATATAGGGACTGGATCTGTTTATTTGTCCTTCTATTTCCAAATCAAGGTGTTCAACTTTCTTGCGGCTGCTTATTAAAACTGCCTCCGTCTTATGTCCAGCTAGTTTCAGTCCGGCCATATCTAGCAGTTTTCCTGTTGTGTCTAGCATGCACAGGCAATAACACGACGGCTCTTCTGGATTCTTGACACCTTTTGGTATAACCACAAGCCGCTGTTTTTTCCATCGTTTAGGAAATTGTCCTGTTTGAAAGCAGGTAGTGAAGAGACTGCTGAAGACTTCCGGCTGTTTTGTTAGAGCAGTCTTCACTACAGCGTTAGGGATACCATCCAGTCCCGGGGTCTTGTTTTTTTTTTGATAACCCCTTGAGCCAAGAGTACCTCTTTGGTGGTCACGGGAGGAATCTCTCGTTCAGTGATCCTCCACTGCTCTTGCACTCTCAATACCTCATCACACTCCAGGAAGAGGACAGCAACGATTATGGCCATGTCACTTTTCCTTTTTTGCATTTGGCTACTGTTACTCTGTAGTATTTTCATGACTATCCTGTAAGCGCTGCCCCATGGGTTGTTATTTAATTCATCCCTTAGGGAGCAGAACGCGTCATATTTACGTTTGCGGATCACATTCCTCAACTTTTTCCGTTTGTTGACGAATTCCGCATGCAACTGTGGGTAGGTATTACGGTTTCTTGCTCTTTGTTGCAAGCGTTTTGACCTGTTGCACTCCGATCGCACATGGACGATTTCTGGGTTCCACCAATATACTGGTTTGATGGCCCCTGCTGGTTGTCTTTTTCGTGGCATAGAAGCCACTTCATGACCTTTCCAGCGTCCCTGTTCGCACCGGCCTCTGCGTCAAACTGTTCGATTTGGTCTTCCAGTATATAATCGAGCAGTTCCGCATCGAGGTCCTTCTCTTTCCACCCATTTTCTTGGACTTTCTTCGCCAAATTGCCAATGACGAATCTCCTGTGCGGTAATATTTCATACATAGAACTTTCGGCGATAGAACTTTGTTTGTGTCTTTAGTTATGAATGTTTTGATGGCAAAGAAAAATTGGATAAACGTTGTTCCAATTTTTTTCTTGTTTTTACTTAAAATTTAACTTATTTAATATTCACAAAACTTAACTTAGTCCTTAATATACCCTAATACTGTGTAAGCTAGCTGATGATGCAGTTATTCTATCGACATTGGTCTTTATTTGCAATTCAACCACCAGAACTGTTGGTGCTGTTTAGTATTATCGTTCAGGTCGCTGTGGGAAATAGCCCTACTAAAGCCCAAGAGCTGTTTTTCAGTACGCGTGACTTCCTGATCATAGCAGAATCGGTCGTCTATGGATGATCTACCTAGATGATAAATCAGCGGAATTTCAGATCCATCATGTATAAGCCCATTCATGTCCAAATCAAAGAACGCCTCTGGCGGAACAAAGCCGTTGCGACGCACGCTCTCATAGTACAAAGTATTTGGATAACAAGCCCCGAAAATTAGGTCATTGGACCTAATTATTGCTCTTGAAATATGTCCTCTGAATAATTTAATCATAAAACGATCCACCATATTTATGTAGGCTTCATTACCTAAAATGTCATTTGAATAATACTTTTTACAGTCCGATTTCGGTGTCCGATATAATCTGAGACAGGTTCTGAGACACTTACTTTCGAACAACCGAATTTTTTTCATCATATTTGGACCTATATTAAACTACAATGAGCATCCATATATAATCATGGGCCTCATTAGGGCCATATAGCATATAACTTTGACCCTGCTGTCAAATTGGCTACTGTGAAATAGCCTCCTTGTCATAGCAAAAGTTTTCCTAGCTTTGGGTGAAGCAGCCTCTACATGTCTGTTGAAATACAGATATTGATCTAGCCAGACGCCTAGGTAGCTACACTCTAGGTTTCCAGTTTGCCATCATGCGGTCCCACGAGAACTAACTTTCGCCACTTTTTCCTTGTGTCCGTTCGTGGCTTTATACATCATCATCATCGACACAACAACCGGGATCCGGTCTTGGCCTTATTTAGCAAGTCTCTCCACCGGTATCCCGCCCTTATTCGAGACTTGTTAAATTGTTCATAATAATTTGTTTTTCCGGGCAAGGTTATCAGCATTGCTCCAACCTTTTTCAGGATGTCGCTGCATGCATTGACCTGGCGGGTAGCTATCCAGGGGTGTCACGTCAAACATTCGTTTATCGCCTAACATTTGCCCCCACGGCCTAATTAAATCCGAAATCTTAAATTAAAATCAAATTCACAATAAACGAATCTAATATTCGTTTATCGTTGTACATTTGCCCCACGGCATCAATCGAAAACCAAAATTCAGAGATCGTTATCTCTATCTGAAAATTTTCCATTAAGAAAAACAAATACAAAACCAAAACCAGATACATACCCACATCTGCGAAATAGTTTCGTAAGAGTTCAAGAAATTGAATTCTTATCTAAAGTAAACACTGAGCATCTCACTCAGGATACCCAAAAATCGAGATTGTTGTATGAAATTGTGTAATTTCGAGATACAAATCCCGATTTGTTTTCCTTTATAAAGGAATAGCAAAGTGATCTCCGGGCCGCAGTATCTTAATCTTCGTGCCAAAAAGCAGTAATACTCTGATTTAAATTTATATCTGCATATCCCTCTTGCCTTGGAGGCATCACCCCCAGGAAAATCAACTTTCAATAAATCTAAACTGAAATTAAAACCAACACATTTTTTATTATTTTGGAAATTGTGCGTCGTCACCAACGTTGGCTGATTCCTTGAGTACCAGGACGACTCCTAAAAATTGGAAAACGAACCGGTGAGTAGAGTGGTGTCAAAACCAAAGTTTTAACCCTTATAGCGTCCACGATTACGGACATCAACAGAAGGTACTAAGATTGCGGGGTACAGGGACGCTATTCCCAAAGTGACGTCCCACGAACGATCGGTTGTTGCTCTTCTCTCAAGGTTTGAGGAAGCACGGCGGCGACCGCAACGGGCCCACTCGGAAGCGATCTTAAAGAGATCTTTCGTCCTTTTCGCTACCTGGGAGCGAGGCCAGTAGTAACATCTACTACTACAGTCCCATAATAGCTAGCTTTCGCCTGTTTTTCCTGGTGTATCTGGTAGCTTCAGCCAGTGGTATTCTAAAGAGGATGATTTCACACTTCTGGATATTGATTTTGAGTTTCCAGTTGTCGTAGTATCGCTGAACATCATTGAAATCCCCTTGTAATAATCCGTTAATGATCTCAATTTTTGGTGCTGTTCTATATATTATCAGTTTCAATTCCATCGCCGAAAGGTATACTCCGTATTTTGCTAAATTATTAGTATCGACATTACAACGGAGAAGGCGAGTGCGATACAATCGTTTTCACGATAATGTGCTGTTCAGTGGCACGGTGCTATTGATCGGATGACATTAACGGGGAACTATGGATTGTACGAGGTATATTAACAGGCGCATAGGGACAAAAATTGCTCTTCGTTATTCTCTGCTTGTGCCGTGCAATTCGCATCGTCTAGTGATCTAGAATTTGAATTATTTAAGTGACCGTTGAAGTGGCAATTTTATAAGTGCTAGTGAAAATAAAGTAATTTTTAAATGATCTAAGAGTTTGTTTTGACACTATCAAAACTTTGTAAAGGCTCTTCCCAAACCAACTATAGGAGTTGGCTTTTGCTGTCACCAGAGCGTGAAACAAGGCCCCATCAAGTCGCGGGGATCGGAGATAACACCGCTCCCCGTTGCAGACCGTTTTTTATTTTGTAAGTAATGTCGGAGGTCACATTGTCACTTTTGACGATGAATTTCCTTTCATTCAACATGTCGTATAGTATATACAGTAGTGGTTTATGAATGCCTAGTCTCATTAAGAAGGATATTCTGTAGGTAGCAGGTCAGCCTTATATTCAATGTGATGCTGATCTAGCCAACCAGCTAGTTGATTTTCTTTTGTGTTGGACATGGTATTTCCCCAATTTGGGTGTTTAGCATTCAAATCGCCACATACGGTGTAATAGTTTTCTTCTGGGTAAAGTTGTAAGCATCGGAAAAGAGTCTCTAGCTCCACTATAAATAGATTTTGTTGGTGCTTTTGGGGATGCGGATAATGCACGGTTCAAGTGCCCGAAATCTGGGCACCTCACCACTATACATTACCTTATGTTGAAGTCCTTTTTTAACAAAGATTGCCACCCCTCCTCCTTGTGTGGACTTCGGTCGTATAATGTCGTAGTTTTTTTGACATCGTTTATGCCTCTGATTCAACGTAGTTTCGCTAGCCAGAAGCACATCAGGACTTTCGTCTTGCAACAATTTAAGGAGAGCGGCTCTTCTCTCGATTCTGATAAGGGAATTTACATTCACGACTAGAGCCTTAATTGTGCTTTCTGTTCGGGGGTTTATATTGACGGCGAATAGACCTAGTCTAGTCTAGTGTCTTGCTCCTTTATTTGGTTTTGCATTTGTGTCATTTGCGTCTGAATAATGAGCAAAGTTGTGAGCACATCTGCTAGTGTTACTGTTTCTGGAGGCACAGTATGTTACGGCGGCACCCGTGTGGTGGATTGTGGGGTGTTTCTCTTACCACCTGTTACCTGATCATACGAAAACTGGGGTGTTAATTTTAGTGCTGGTCGAGCTTGAACTATTTCTTGATGCTGTGAACACTTGTTTTCCTGTATTTCGCGGAATTTAGGACAGCCTCTATAATTAGCGGGATGTCCCTCGCTCTTACAGACTGCACACTTTAGAAGAGATCTATCCTCTACCCTTTCTTTACCTAACGCGCATTGTTCTGCGCTGTGGTCCTGCCCCCATCTTACGCATCGATACTACATTTCGCAGTTTGCTGCTGAGTACCCGAACCTTTAAAGACGCTGGATTATATCTCTGCCTTTTCTCAATTTGTCCCATGGGACAATTTGATGGTTCAGGATAGTTGTGGGGGTTGAGGTATGGATGCCAACGTATGGCACAGGATTAACTTAATCCCCCAACACTTCACTGAATAAATAGCACTTCGAAACGTCACCAACGAGGGAGGAAAGAAAATAAACACAAACTGTTATGAATTGAAATAGTATTTTTATATGTTTCTAATTTGGCTTGAGTTACAGTTGTTCCTTGGTTTCGAAGTAGCAATGATTAACTTATATTTATTTTTAAATTAATTAACATTTAGTTTGCTTTTTTTGATTTAGATTGCACTTGTATTTCCTTTGAATATGATAGATACATAAGTACTTCCAATCAGTTGATCGTTCTCGACGATGCGCACCCTACGAGGGTTGAAATTCCTTTTTTTTTTACACCGACTATGTTAAAAGCAAAATAACTCGTGACTCCTGTTGTGTGTACGAACACCTCGGTGGATGAAAACTGACTTGTGCGGCAGCGTGACTGCGCGAGTTAACAGTCATAGTTAAGAACCATAGTTAACAAATCACATTAGTCATAACCAACATGGCTATACATATCTCAAATAGCTATCATATCATATTATGACTCATATTCAAATACCGCAGCAGAACAATATATAATCTCCTAGGAAAATTCCCAAGAACATCAACCGATGATCTCATCAGTAGCATCATATACAAATCCATCCGAACAAAGGAAAACCATTACTGATAAGACACAGATGCTTCATAGGAAAACTACCAGAGACAGCACCAACGAAATAAGGAGATAAGAATATCAATATAAATAGAGAATACTGAACCAGCAGCATCATTCCCGATTACTCCGCATTAGGATAACATAACTTTAAGAAACGTGTTAACTAGTGTGTAAGATTTAAGAAAAATAAAAATATATTTTTTTAGAAATCTTGAGTCGTGGAATCATAATTCGCGCGATGGTGATTGAGATGTGACTAACTCTACTTAGGGGTGAAATTCATATTTCATTCCACACACAGGACAACCAAGAGAGACCACGCCTCTGCTCTCTCAACCTCACGCCCGTCAAAGTGTGAGTAACTTTTGTTAATGGAGTAATTGGCGGACATGGAGAATGAGAGAACAGAAACATGATGTGCTGTGATCTCGGGGTAGCTTTGGTTGTGTGTGTTGGTATCAGATGCAGCTACTGACACGACCTACTGACCCAGTGGTACGGCTATGGTGTAGTTAGAGCGCATTGAACCGTGGAAAGACAGAAATACGAAGGAGAGGAGGACCTAGCTGATGTTATTCACCTGCAAAAAGAGATCATTGATCCCAAGCGAATAGGTGATCTGGGAAAAGTCAATAGGACGCCGCGTCGGCTGGGGATATAATACCATGGGGAAAACTCTGTGGAATGTTAGTAAATACCCAAGCCAATGGATTATTATGCAACCGCGTCGCTTGGGTTGACTTGGTTGTTGCTAACCAATTTTTTATTATTATTTAGAAACCCGGAAGTTCATGACCTCACCGACTCGGCTTCGGCATCGTTCCCTGTCCTGGGCACTCTCCTTCCACGCTTGACCAATACGAATGGAATTTCCGGTGGAAATCCCATGGTTAGAGCAATAGTGTTGCCGTATGGCGAAGATTGTAGCTAAACTCAATTATGTATTATCTGCATAGGATAATGAGTTTAGCTATGCGTCCTTGGGGAAATTATGTATTTCAGGTGAATAACATATGAGGGAAATGGATATGTATGACGCGCTGAGAGCGGTCGAAATAAGGTGGAAATTGTGGGTTGATTCTCATGTAGAATAGAGAAACCCCACATAGTGATTTTCCTATGTCCACCAATTTTGCTACCGGGGCCCAGCTGCACCAGGTCGAATAGTAGTTTACGATTCTCCCGCATAGCTCTAGCTATATTGAAAGGTTTTACCGCGACAAACTCAATATCATTATAGTTAAGTTCTCGTAGCGTTTGTAATAGAACTTCTGGTTTTTCTTCAGGGTCGACGCCGTTTACTAGAACCGTTCCGCGTTGCCGGAATGAATTCTCTTGTTAATTTCCTTCGACATTTCGCTACTGCCCATCAGTATTGTTCCCAGATATTAAAACCCTTTAATGTTTTCAAATATCTTGCCTCTGACGTTTATATGTGTTCCCTGAGATCCACCTGCTTGCGCCGTAATCATATATTTTGTTTTATCTTCATTTATTACTAGGCTCACCTCTTCTGTCGCTTGCATGATGATTTCACTGTTTTTACTCACAGTTTCTAGATTATCGCCCAAAACGCATATGCGAAATCTTGCGCGACCCCGTCCAGAGCTTATCCGGGCATGTCCTGTACCTTTCTGACGACATACTCGAGCACAAGGTTAAAAAGACATGATGAGAGGCTGTGGCGGGTTTGGTCGGGGCGCCGTCAAGGGCGCGCGGTTCACCAAGCTTCCACCGTCTAATTCGCTGAAGGTCGTTCACCGGGATTTCACAGCAGAATAGTCGACTGTTCCGTCGATAACCGTCCACCAAGAGGGAGCAAAAAATGAAGCACTTGTGGCTCATTCGGTAGTCCAACTGGTCTTTTATTTAACTTCACGATGAATCTATACAAAGGTTATTAAACTGTTATCCAAGTCTTAAATTTGTGTTTTACATAATTCCGAGTCCGTCGGCGCGTTACTCCTCACTGACCAGATAACGATATTGTCTACACATGTATACTCATAGTTAATCACTTAGCTCGGTACTTGTAATTAGTATGTACCCTAAAGGGGTATTGCAACTGATCTTATGTTTAACTTAAGGAAGAGCCAGATAACGATATTGTCTACGCACGTATAGTCATGATTAATCACTTAGTCCGCTAGTTGTAATTAGTGCGCACTCTAGAGAGTATTGCAACTCGACGACACCTTAGATTGAGGGGGCGATGCGCGCTCAGTGGTGGTTGTGGCTCGGCTGACTAATAATAGGAAGGAAAGTTCGTCGCGTCGTGGCGGTTGAGTCACAGCTGAAATAAACTCACCGCCACTTACGAGGAATTTCGAGAAGAGTTGCTATGCCTGTATATGGGATTGGGTTGCGGAGAATCATTGCCGTATAAGCTGAGTTAAATTTCTATGGCCCTATGTACACGAGGAATTGGTATTGGGAAGGATGGGAGCCGAAATGATTTTCGGGGAACTAAATGTTGCTTGGTTGCAAGCGAGGAAATAGTTTAGTCAGGAAGTGAGCCGGAATGATTTTCGGGGGAAACTATAATTGCTTGGTTGCAAGCAAGGAATATCCTTTTGACAAGATATTAACCGAAGCGGTTTTTGGAAAAATGTATGCGGCTCGATGTATTTGGTGGAGACGGTGAGTATTCCGTTACAAATTGGAATATGCGCTCATTACAGAATATGATTTTCGGGGGAAATTAGAATTGCTTGGTCGCAAGCAAGGAATATGGTTTCGGTAAAGATTTGACCGAAGCAATTTTGGGAAAACGTATGGGGTGATGATTTAGAATATATTCTGTTGAATTGTATTCTGTTGCGGGTTTTGGGCTATGTTTTATTGCAAAGTTTGGATTTTGCATGGGGAGTTGGGTTGAGGTGACGCGCTGTTAGTGGTCAAGGTTGGTTGGAATTTTGGGTTGGTTCTCCATGTGGTGTAAAGAACCCCCACAAGGCCATCGCCCTGTTTTGTATACTAGAGTCTTTGCCTTGCGACTGAGTCGTAGGCTTTTTTGAAGTCAACGAACAGTTGGTGAACTGTCTCTCGGCAGGTGCCTTACTGCGAACATTTGCTCGCTCGTTGACCGGTTCCTACGAAATCCACACTGGTAGTCTCCCAATATTTCTTCTGCGTACGGTGTGATTTTCGCCAGTATGACATTTGTTAGTATTTTGTATATGGTTGGGAGAAATGGTATTCATCTGTAGTTTTCGTAGTCAGATCTGTCGCCTTTTTTGAAAATGGGGGCGACTATAGAGGTTTTCCATTCTTCCGTGGTGACTTCCTTATCCCATATTGTTTTCATCAGTTGGTGGATCCTTCGAGGGCTTGCCTCTCCTCCGTGCTTCATAAGCTCTGCCGGTATGCAGTCGACTGCGGGAGCCTTGTTGTTTTTGAATCGATTTATTGTGTCTACAATTTCGTTGAAAGAGGTCTCTGGGATCTGAGGCTCGGCTGCATGTACGTCTGGTGCGTTTATTTGTGGTTGATGGGTGCGCACACCGAGCGGGTTTTCAAAGTACTTATCTTGTCACGATATTGTTTGTTTCTGTGACCAGACAGTCGTTTGTGTCTTGAAATATTTTGGTTCTCCCTCGGTAGCCATTTCTAATTCAGTTTATGCCGTCATACATACCTCTCGCGTTATTTGCTCTGGCATTTTCGACGATTGTTTCAATCCAAGTCTTCTTCCATTCTCGTTTTTTGCGTGTGAAAAGTTTCCTTGTCTCTTTCCGAACCGTCGCGTATCTTTCTGCGTCGACTTCATCATATCTTTGTAAGTGGATCATTCTGAGGCGTTTACGTTCTTCGATCATCGCCCTGCACTCATCGTCAAACCAAAGTTTGGACTTAATTGTTTTCTTAAATCCTAATACCTTATGGGCTGATTGTTTGATTGTGTCTCTGACCGACGCCCGTTTAGTGTTCACACTATTGGCTTCCTCTTCCTCGCTGTTCCAATTCTCTAGGATGCTAAATCTATTCGTTAGTTCGTCTTGATATTCAGCCCAGCATGGGTCTTTTAGTTTATCAATGTCTACGTTTTTGCTCGTCTCCCGTGACTACCCGTGTGGGCTTGCTGTGCGCCAACTCCTAATCTTGCCTATCACTAAAAGGTGATCGGAGTCGCAATTTGTTCCTATATTTAAATGGTTGATCTTCATCATCATCATCGGCACTACAACCTGGAACCGGTCTTGGCCTTATTTAGCAAGTCCTGAGGCTTGTTAAATTTTCCATAATGATTTGTTTTTTCCGGGCAAGGTCATTAGTCTTGCGCCAGAGGCTCCCCGACGGGGAATCGAACCCCGGTCTCCCGCATGACAGGCGGGTATACTAACCAGTATACTATTGAGGAGAGAAATGGTTGATCTTATGTCAAGGATATTCGAGTGGTGTATATTGTCTATGAGGAAGTGGTCTATTTGGTTACGTGTTACGCCGTCGGGTGATATCCATGAGGCTTTATGGATTTACTTGTGTTTGAACATCGTGCTTTTCATTACCAGATCTTTTGACCCGGTGCACGTGATAACTCGAACTCCATTATCATTTGAAATGTCGTGTAGGCTTTCTTTACCTTTAGTTGGTTGGAAGATGTCTTCCATTCCAATTTTCGCGTTGAGGTCCCGGAGGAGGATTTTAACATCGAATGATGAGATCCCGTCAAATACTGCCTCTAGGGTCTCGTAAAACGTGCCCCTCGTTTCTTCGTCGGTAGATTCTGTTGGGGTGCGTACGTTTACAAATACATAATTGTACCATGGGCCCTGTATTTTTAGCACCGACATGCGGTTATTAATAAATGTCACGTCTTTTACATGGGGCGGAATCTTATTGCTTATGATGAAGTCGGTTCCGAGGTTATATGTGTCGGTACCTCCACACACCTATGTAAACCCGTTGGTTTCAATTACTTGATGTGGGAGTCGAACTTCCTGAAACGCGCGGTGTCCATTTTATATTGTTTCGAGTTCTCTGCGGCTATCTGAATCGCGCCTGGTTTATATAAGGTGCGAACATTCCACGTGTCGACGCGTATATCCCACATTTTCCGTTTTGCCCTACGTCTTCGTTTTCCCAAGTCGGTGTTTTCTTGATGATTTGTTCCCTTATGGTAGTGTCGGCTCATCGCACTTACGCCGACCGGGCTTTTGTTTGTTTTGTATATATTGGTTATTCATTTTTGTTTCCACGAGTCTTGAGGTTTCATATAGTCCACCATATCAGAGCCCCTCTTTGATATGGTAAGGTCTGCTTACTGCTCTGATTCGACCCGGTGTCGGACAGACGCCGTTATACGTCTGGCTGGAAACCATCCAATGGGCATGGTGACGCGTAATACCCTGGATTATGGGTGCCAGATGTTTGTGTGTTACTCCTCACTATCCTGTCTGACATGGGGGGCCCTTTTGGAAGCGTATGCTTCCGTCAGCATAGCCTAAGTGCTTCATTGTAATTTAAGCCCCCGAACCTCGTCAAGATTTCTACTAAGCGGGGGGTTGTGTTTCTATACAAGTTCATATTATCCGTATCTGTTGTTTTAAGAATTATTTTGTCCATTGTTCGTTTTATGGTTTCGTCGATTTGTTGAATGTATTTCCCGATTTAGTTATTCGTCAGGTTTCTGTTTGTTGGCAGATTGATATCATTCGAACGTAATTCTTTGGTTAACGATCTGGTGAACCATGACCATCGCATTGCCCCGTAGTTGTAGGGTAGTGGGACCACGAATTCCTCCAGCTCTGACAGTTCGTTCGAAAGCTTTATTATGGCCGTGAATGCACAGTGGTCAACGTCGTACTCAATTGACCGTAAACAGTTTCTATTATGTATGTTGGGGTTTAATGGTCTCAGTAGTGTGTCAATAAGCAAGACACCCAGATGGGATCTACCTCTAGGGAGCGATGGATATTCCGTAGGTAGAAAGTCAATTTTATATTCTACATGATATTTATTTAACCAACTAGGCAGTTGATTTCCTCTACTATTGGACATACAATTTCCCTAATCTTTATACCTGGCGTTCATGTCTCCACTTATAATAAAGTAGTTTTTATCCAGTTGGAGTTGCAAGCATCGAAAGAAAGTCTTGTGTTCTGCTATAAAGAAATTATACTGATGTTCCTCGGGTGCATAAACCGAGATCGCATACAGCCCCCTTCCTTGCTGAAGTAGTATGCGTACGATGCATGATTCAAGCACCCGGAACCTGCGCACTTCTCCACTATATATAACTTAGTGTTGGATTCCTCTTCTAATAAAGATTGCGACTGCTCCTCCTGTGAGGCGTTAGGTCGATCTCTTCGTATAATATCATAGTTTTTGTGCCATATTATTATTATGCCTCTTGTTTAACTTTGTTTCCCCAGCCAGAAGGACATCAGGGTTTTCATCTTGCAACAGGTTAAAAAAGGGTGTTGTTCTCTCGGTTCTTATAAGTGAATTTACAGCGCCGACAAGAGCTTTAATTGATCTTTTGGTTAGAGGGTTTATATCTACCTTTTATTTAGACTGGGTAAGTGCGAGTAGATATCATTTATTGGACTTTGCAGCTGTGTCATCTGTCTCAGTAGATTGAGCAAGATTTTGAACACGTCTGCTTGTGATGTTGTTTCAGTCTGTGCCGAAGTATTTGTGGATGTCAATGTTGGAACCTGTGTCTGGTTTCCCCCCACCTCTAGGTATTTGTGCGTAGGCCCACCGATGGGTTACAGTCATTGATCTTGTGCGATTTGTCTGTTTTTCTTTGCTGAGTCACACACGTTAATTCTCGGTATTTAGGACAACCTCGGTAGTTAACGGGGTGTCCCTCATTCCGACATACCGCACACTTTAAAAGGATTTTGTCTTCCACCTTTTCTTTACCCAAAGAGCATTCCTCTGCATTATGATCCTGACCGCATTTCACGCCACGATGCTGCATTTCACAGTTCGCCGCTGAATGCCCAAACCTTTGCCAGCGGACGCTTTGAAGTATGTTTCTGCCTTTTTTTAGTTTGTCCTATGTTACACTTTGGTGGTCCACCACCGTCTTTTTTTTTTCGTAGATTACCAATTTTACTATTTGGGGTTAAATGTACCAGAAAGGAGGGTAGTCTACGGCTCTCCCTTTTAAACCTGCCTGCGGCGATGGGTTTGACAGCACTAAATTTAAGGTCATCGTACTTTAGCTCTCGCAGCAAAAGAGTCTCTGGTTCAGTTTCAGGCTCGACGCCCTTTAATAGAACTGCAATATTTTTAAGTTCTTTCGGCGTGTAAGAAAAGAATTCCGCGGTGGATCTTTTCAAAATAGTTTTAATTTTAACATGGTCACCGTCGTTATATGTTTGAATGGCATGCCCACTACCTCCCTCTTCATTGTTCATGTCGGAGTAAGTGGTACACACTCGTTAACGTAATAGGAGCAAACGCTACCATTCTTATTACACTTAGAGCACGCAATTGACTTTCTTCGACACTCCATCGATTATTCATACAACACAATTATTCTTAACTGGGGGGCTTTGTATGTTCACTGTCACTGTCACTTTTCACAAAACAAAACACGGCACGAAAATCAAAATGTATTGTCTTGTTCAGGTTTTTAATCTACCTGACTTCACATTTAAGGCCGCTCCGTTGAAAGATTCGTTAACTATCGTTTGTCGATTATCGACACATCTACACTGAATGGTGGTCAATTTGGTACTGGATCTGGAACAGTCGTTATGCCGGATGCATGGACATGCCCAGCAACCTCATATAAAATATAAAGACACAAGGGGAAACCGCTGGTTTCCAACTGCTTTCTTGTGTTGTATTCCAGAATACTACCCTTATTAAATTTAACACTGAATCTCCTAACACATCCTTAAAAACTTCACTTAACATATATTACATTCTCACTTAATACATACCATTCATAAACATTCACAATATTACCAGTTACAGCACACTTAATAACCTGCACCTTTTTATTTTTTGAAAATATAGCAACTTGGATTTTCGTTCGAATTGAATGTGAAAAGTCACAGAAGAAAAAAGGAATAGAGAAAAAAGTCAGTTCAAAAAGTGCAGTTGAGATTGCAAGTTTGAGAAGGAAGTTTGAGAATTGAATTTGTTTTGAGTAGTTGTAGAAGTTACAGTTGGATTTAGCAGTTGTAGTTAGAAGTTTGATTTATAAGTGGAATATTGTAAGAAGAAGTTTTAATTAAGAATTGTAAAAGCAGTTAAGTTTTTAGTGTTTAAAATAAATACGTAACTAATATCAAGAGAGAAGGAAAAGTTTTTCTTTGACCATTGATTCTATCGGAGCTACTCAACAATGAAACGAGACTTGATGAAAGAAACAGAACTAAAGATAAAATAAAAGGTCCCCGCTCTTCCCTCAACCGAGGAAGCACGGCGGCGGACAACAACACTTGTTCGATGGATTTATATCCAACGGAAGGTTGGTAGTTCGACAAGCGAACCAATTCCTTGGTGGTGATCTAACACCCCATAAAATACACGTTTGTGAATATTTCTATAATACTACTTCTAAACTTCAAAAACCTTCCCCAGCTTTGCTTTAAAATGAATGTTATCTCTGTGTTCAATCCATATAACCCAAATGCGACATATATATTTTTATTTGTGCTCTTTAAGAAAAGAGGACCAATTTCCGTCTGTGGAATAAAAATGCAAATAAAAGTCCTGTAAGCTTCGCGACACAAAATATTCCCATTTTGTATCTATTTAAGAGGAAATATTCAAACTAATACTTCCCCTTCCGTTCTTGCTTTCATTTTCTTCGTGTCGTTTATTAGAAATGTCCAGTACCTGTTAATAACTTCAATAACCAGGGAACCCTTAGTTGGAACGTTAGAACGGCATGGCTACCTTTCTGCCGGTAAAAAATTCAAAATACAATAAGGGCGGAAATTGTTAGCGAAAGAACACTAAATTGGATATGGTTGAGCGAATTCTCAGTAAACATTACATTGGCCTAGTCAATTACAGCCTTATAGGAAACACCAAGCCTTGTTACAATTCCGGCCTTTTGGAAATTCTAGCTTTGTATCAAAACTTTTTTGTGATGACTTTTTAATATTCCCTTTTTTGCAAGGATGTTGTTTGTTTGTGCATATATTTTTGTTTCTTGTGCCGACTTCATTTGTTGGAACGGTTGCTTGTTGTAAAGTTCTTGTAACACCGGGTAAGCGTCAATTATGGTAAAGATGAGGGGAAACAGTAACAATCCCGAGAACGGACGTTAAAATAAGACAAACAAAACAAGCTAAAAGGATCATACCTCCTTCCTTCCGCGTTTTCTTTTACCTTTTTATGAAGCTTCGAGTGCAACCGTGTTACGCAATCAGGTCTGTTGAAGTTACGGTGGAACACATTTAATGTAACGAAACTGAGGAAACGGAAGTTGTATTGTGAGGGAAAAGAAAACTTTTCGCTGGTTTCCTCGCTTTGGAGATAGTTTTCATGCGGAAGAAATAGAGCTTGGAAGGAATCCGTCTAAGCGTTGGTGAAGGGCGGCCATGGCCTCGGAGCTAAAACAATGACTGGTTATAAAAGAGTATTCTGTACATCCTTGAAATTGTATTTGTTTTCTTAATATTGTTTATGTAATGTAAATAAATTACATGGTATCTTAAATCTAATAGCACTAGGTGCTAAGACTTTCGGCTATTTGTAGTTATTACCTTATTAAAAGATACACAAAAATCATTGAAAGCATGAAATACTTCACTCGTCTTATATCACGTTCGTAAAAGAGGAATGAAGGTATTGATATGTAATGCAAAACGGTTTTTAAGTTTTAATAATCGTGAACGCATTTTAAAATTGGATTATCCTGTTACCTCTCAGTACCTCTATTAAAGTTTACAGTATGGACTAACCATTCGTAACTAAAGGGAAAAGCAACACCAAGTTGAAAAGTTATATACAAGCTAATGAGACATAGTACTAAAGAACCTAAGATAGTAATAAAACCGGCTGATGCCATCTGTAGGTCAGGCAGGAAACTTTTCACCCCATCGTCGTATAGCATTTTGAAACGTTACCAAAACTTTAAACGCGTTTTTCTCGAAACAACATTTTCCGAAACCTCGGGAAACGTTTTGTCCTCATTTTTCATCCGATTGACTTTTTAACTGTATAGTAACTTTATAATAAATTTATCAATTGGTCTTTTTTTTCAAAATATCGCCAATATGTTAAAAATGAATATTTTGGAAAACTCCATATTATATACGTTGATCTTTAGCTCAAAAAACAGTTTGGCTTTTGTTCCCAGGCCAAGAATGGTTCCAGTTAAATTTCCCGAGGCGGAGCCTCCTCGAAAAAATTGTTTTTTGGATTATTATGAGTACAGCCGCTATTTTGTATGAAAGTGGTAGTACAATTACAAAACTAATATCCCGAATATGTTCCCACAAATAAATAAAATATTCAGGAGAAATAATCAAAACGAGATTCAGTGTCTCCAAATTCCACGTACCGAGGTAAACAAGCAGCTGCTAACCAACATTGGCATAGATACAGAGAACGCTATCCTCAATAGTGAGCTCTTCGTGATCGAAGATCCTTTGGAGAGGGCGAACGCTGTGGGAGCTGTCTTTCAGGAAATGTACAAGGTGAATGAAAGCATTCACCGAAACCATGACCTGGAGGACAGAATTCGACTGAATCACCTGCACCTCCGGAATGAAATCTCACTTTGGCAATCGGAGAATCCTGGTTTCACGGAATTCAGTGACGATAATCTGTCAATTGACATTAATGCGAATGGTGAGGCTAATAGCCTTTTAATCACAAGGGAAGGAATCCAGAGTATCTTCGACTCATTAAGAAGCAAAAAGTCAGTGGGAATAGATGGAGTACCTAACATCGTACTCAAGAACCTGCCCCCAAAGGCAATAGATATATACACGGTCCTGTTTAACAACGCGTTGAATAATGCATATTATCCCGCGCGTTGGAAAACGGCTATCATTCAGCCCATCCCAAAAAAGGGCAAAGACTGTACAAACCCAATGAACATGCGTTCGATAAGTTTACTCCCAAGCATCAGTAAAGTATTTGAAAAAATCATTAACAAAGCTCTGCTAAAATGGGTAGACGACAATAGCATTATTCCAAATAACCAGTTTGGCTTTAGGGCGGGTCATGAAACCACACATGCCGCAGCTAAACTGGTCTCCGAGATACAATGGAATAAATGTAGGAAACAATGCACAGGTGCCTGTCTGATCGACTTGGAAAAAGCCTTTGATACGGTCTGGATCGAAGGGTTGTATTACAAACTGGTCAGACATGGCATACATAAGCCTTTACTATATGTACTTTACGATATGTCAAAGGACAGCAGGTTCGTGGTCAAAAGTGGTAATGTGACCTCTAATAAAACGTATAATATCAAGAATGGCTTGCAACAGGGTGCGGTACTCTCTCCGATTCTTTTTAACATTTACATTAGCGACTTATTAGATGCACTTCCGCAGGCTATTGCATACGCAGACGATCTCATAATCTACGGAACAGCTCCGAAAGTTGAGATCATAAATAGTTTAATACAGCGAGACTTCAACAACGTGCAGCGCTATTGCGATGACTGGAAACTTAAGATCAACTTCCAGAAATGTGAAGCCATCCTATTTAGAACGCCATTATATAAAGCCACGAACGACACAAGAAAAAACTGGCGAAAGCTAGTTATCGTGGGACCGCATAGAGATAAACTCGAAACCAAGAGTTTAGTTAAATACCTTGGCATCTGGCTAGACCAATATCTGTATTTCAACAGACATGTAGAGGCTGCTTTGCTCAAAGCGAGGAAAACGTTTGCTATGACAAGGAGGCTATTTCACAGTAGCCAACTTGACAGCAGGGTAAACGTCATATGCTACATGACGCTAATCAGGCCAATGCTCATATATGGTTGTCCAGTATGATTTAACATAGGTCCAAATTGATGGAAAAGATTCGGGTGTTCGAAAGCAAGTGTCTGAGAACCTGTCTCAGATTATATCGAACACCGGAATCGGAATACAAAAAGTACTACTCAAATGAGACTTTATATAATGAAGCCTGCATAAATAGGGTGGATAATTTTATGATTAAATTAATCAGAGGACATATTGCGAGAGCAATAAGCTCGTCCAATGACCTAATCTTCGGGGCTTATTATCCAAATACCCTGTACTATGAGAACGTGCGTCGCAACGGTTTTGTCCCACCAGAGGCGTTCCTTGATTTGGACATGAAAGGGCTTATACAGGATGGATCCGGAATTCCGCTGATCTATCATGTAAATAGATCATCCGTAGACGGGCGATTGTGCTACGAGCCGGAAGTAGCGCGCGCCGAAGAAGAGCTCTTGCGCTTCAGTAGGGCTATCTCCCACAGAGACCGGGACGATAGTGTTGGACAGCGTCATTAGTTCTGGTGGTTGAGTGGCATACAAAGACCTGGATACCAAAGTCGGTAAAGAATAACAATATTATCAGCCAGCTTACATAGACTTAGCTTTTCTAGAATTAGGGTAGTATAAGATTTAAGTTAAGTTGAGTTAAGTTTTTTAAATAAAATTATATCAAAAAAAAAAGTAGGTTAAATATTAAGAAAAAAACTAAAAAAATTTCGACACAAAGTTTTATTATAAGTACTCCCACAAACAAAATTCTGTCACCGAAAGGCAAATTATACAATAGTTATGTAATGTTTAGCTTAGAGCGTCTGCGTAGGACCAGTAAGTTATAATATATGATAATTAAGCTAGAATTTAAGCATATTTTGTCTAGCATGTAATTTAGAAACTAAGATAAAAAGAAAATAAAAAAAAAGCTTTTAAAAATGAAAAAAAATGGTAGTACAATTATTTTTTACATTCTAGAAATGTGCATTTATAACCCCGTATTAACCCTTATGTCAATGACCAACTTTACCGACAGTAATCTTTTCGTCGCAATTTCACGATTGCTCGGCCTAGTAGACGAATTTCGGTCCCATGTCTTAGATCATCTCCATTCAAACGTTTCTGAATGATAATTACGAATTTTAATGAAAAAAAACTTTTTTTTTACTTTCATATTGACATTTTAAAAAATCGAAATGAGTACCCGGTCATTGACATAAGGGTTAACAGTTTTCCTACCAACTTACGCATTTCTCCAGCAAAAATTACGAAAAAAACTCAACCTTGAGCGAGCCAGAGTGGCGTTGCCACTTAGGCCTACAATGTTATACCGGTCTTTATTAGTATAATACTTTCTATACTACGATTTTGACGTTCTGTACATTCTGAGACAGGAACGCAGACATTGTCTTTCAAATACACGAAGCTTTTCCATATAGTAAAGTGCTATGCTAAACCATACCGGGCAACCGTACACGTATAGGTCGCATGAGTGACGTGTATGATATAATTTTAACTTTCGCGTCAAAAAGACTATTGTGGAATAATCGGCTCACCACAGCATAGGAAGTTTTAACCTTAGAGAGAGCCGTTACCACATGTTTATCAAAATTTAGAAACTGGTCGAGCCAGATGCCAAGTTATCTCACTACGTCTCTCACTGCTAAAGGCAGTTCATTTTGTCCAGTAATGGAACATTTTTTCCAAATTTTTTTATGTCACTCAATGCGACGCTTAGCGGTATGCTGAATAGGATAGTTTCAGTTTTTGGAAGTTAATTTCTCTAAAAAGCCGAATGGTATTTGCTATTTAATACACCAAATGCCTCTTGGGAAATGCTGGAAGGAACAGGGACTAGTCACGATACCAAAGGACAACAAACCACCCCAAGAATCATCATCATACCCATCTCCCTGCTGAACACAGACGGGAAAGTATTGGAGATTGTCATCCTTTCAGGGCCATATTCGAAGAAGAAGAGGATGACACTCTCATATGTAGTACGGTTTTAGACGGAAAAGCAGTACATTGGTTGCAATCACGCAGTGGAACGAAGCAGTATTGCGTAGTCAACTCATGAACGTCAATAATATATATAACTCTGTCGATTGGAGCCACATAATGAATGAGTTGCATCAACTGGAATTACCAGGATACCCCCTGAAGACCGCGATCCGAACTGTGGTGCATAATATGCAGTTTTTTGTCTCCGGAGAAAAATTTTATAGAACACGTAGAAATATACGGATCTTTTGTAAAATGTCATTTTGCAAGGACATTATTTAAAAAACGTTTCTTCGGGTGAGTAACCATACTTATAACTTAAAAATAGACATTGATACATTGCCTGCAGGAGAAATAAAATTCATTAGTGCTTAGCTATTATAACATGGTGACATAAACTTCTGATCCTTTTGGTATAAATACTCTAAATATACCCAAATGTCATTTTATTAGAGCATCTAGCAACCCACACACATTCACACTTCACTCATTTCAGGTTAATTTAGTCAATTTGGATAAACCTTGTTACTACTACAGACAAATATCCCGACTCCAGCTAATGGTTGACCACCACATGGGGTGTAACACACCAGGTTAAGTCGAGGCAATTGTTCTTCCTGTGCAAAACTCATTTACTGTAACATATCAGGGATAAAGTAACCCACATATAACTAATTTGTTACTCAAACCTTCTTGTCGTAACTTCTATGCAAGAACCCGACAGCTCTGCATGCACCCGAGTGGAAGTCGTAGCATATTCAGTCACCAAATGCGATTAACAAGTTCGAAAACTTCTCCTAGAGAAATTACATGCACGATATAAGGACTATATTTTGAGAATTTGCAATCCAAATCCCCAAAGGCGATTATCCGGTAGAAAACTTTATCGGTTTATGGAAATCATGAGATGAAAACCAATTATAACCGTTTATATTCAGTTGTCTCTCCACCAGAAATCTAATGTTCCTGGAACACTTAATAACAAAAAAGAATTTCATAATAACGCTTTTATTTACCCCGATGTTCGTACCCGAAGTTGGGTGGAAGATGTGGAACGTAAACGACGGCAAACATAAATTAAATTTTGGGCTTATAGAAAGTATTCCTTGTGCTCAGTTCGACTTAGTTTATTTAGACTTCGTTGAATTTCTTCAATTTCTTTACAAACTTCTTAAAAACGAAACGGAAAAACTGGGGACGAATTCCCTGTCGGAATACAATAAGCCTGTTCGTTTCTTTCTTCTATCTTTTTTCTATTTCTTTATTTATTTCTAAAAGCCTACGTAGGTTATACCTCATATCTATCGAATAAACAAAACATATATTCATTCCTTTCATTTAAAATTTTTAAGTTTCATACAATAACTGTGTTGTTGTTTGTTTTAAAACCCAAAATACTACGGCAAAATTCGAGTGCAAAAACTACACAAATAAGCGTAAAGCCTCGATATTTATTCACAATTCAAAAGCAATCGGTTAAAGGGTTTAGCTCGTATTCGTATTTATACCCCTGTAAACACTTAGAATCAAAGTTCGCACGCATCCGAACACGCTATAATCCCCTACATAAATAAGTATATGTCTACGATTCGACAACCATCCCAGCATCCAAAACTTAAATTTGTCTCAAAATTGGGAGCCTCTTTAAAGAGGTAGTAAATTGAAAGGTCATCTCAACTAAAAAGGAAGATGGTTAGTTAAAGCGATTAAGGGCTTTGTAGAAGGATCGACACTACCCTGGAGTTCCCAAAGGGCACCCATTATTGCCAAACACCTAGAAACTAAAACACGCTTTACAGTTCAGGTGTCAATGTGGAACACCTTTGACATATCTGTAGACGGAGTGCTTGTGTTGTTTTTCAATTTGCTCTTGTGGGAATTTGTGGTCACCGGTCACCAAAAATGTAGTAGTACAGTATGATTTAAATTATCGGCAATAATGAAAGACTTTTTTTATTCGTAGCATGGGTTTTTTAACATTGGAGATGTACAATTTATTGTCGTTCGTGAAGTTGATGCATTTTCAAGTTGAACTATGGGACGATACATCGTCGAGCAACGTTTTATAATAGTGGGAGTTCAAAAAACAAACATATTTCACCCTTTACGTGATTTTTTCGGTCAGCTCCATTGTCCTACCGAGCTCATAGCTCATAATTTCAAAAATCGTCCAGATATCCGAAAACTGGTGAACGCAACTTTGCTTTCGTCGGCTCATACCATTGTGAGTACCGCTATAGTATGTTTGAGAATCCACATACATAAATTCTAAGTTCTTCTAAATGATGGCACGCATACAAGGCCCAGTTCCATTTCTTTTTAACATTTATTTATTTTACTTAAATACTATTACATTTTTTGTTTCTTAGTCTAAATAAACATAAAACTAATATTTTTTGTTGTTGTGGTTTTAATATATAAGGCCATTGTGGCACGCAGTACTTATAATTTTTTTTTGTTAACCTTACAAATCGTTTATACAATGTACTTTTTTTTCTTAATATTATCTGAGGAAAAAGTAACAAAAAAACCTACTCAATTGTCTTATATATATATACATATTTTTTTATTTATAATAAAACTATTTGAACCTACTACAACTTAAATCTAACTAAGACTAAATTAACTCTAACTAAGCCTAGCTTAAGTCTACCTAATACTAATTAAGACAATGAGCCTGTCGATCAGGTCCTGCTTTTTTTCTTTCTTTTTTTTACACTAGCGCGCGCACAAAAGGCGATTTTGAAGTACCCTTAAATGTCAGAGCACAGTGCGAGCGGGTGGAGAGAGGAAAGGGATACAAAAAGGAGGTATCGATGTACATTGGTCTTGAACGTCTGGACATCACAACGACCAGGAAACACATGATCAGGCGGAATATTCCATATTCGTGTGGTTCGGCTAAAGAATGACTCTCTATGTTTATCTGTGCGCCTAAAGTCCACTTTCAACGTGAACTGATACACATTCACAGATTGACGGGTATCGCAGTGTTGTATTCCAGAATACTCCTTGAGCTCCTACTTCTCTCGAACTCAACTCAAAACTAACTGATTTTACAATTGAATTTTTTCTCTACTTATAGAACATTGTGTTCTAATTTGCTGGAAATTATAACATGAACAAAACAAATTTTAACAAAGTCTCTGTGACTTTTAAATTGAATAAAATTTGAACGAAAATCAAAGTTACTATGTTTTGAATGAATAAAAATGTGCAGGTTATTAAATGTGCTGTAACTGGCAATATTGTGAATGTTTATGAATGGCATGTATTAAGTGAGAATGTAATGTATGTTAAGGGAAGTTTTTAAGGATGTGTAAGGAGATTCTGTGTTAAATTTAATAAGGGTAGTATTCTGGAATACAACATCAGGAAAATGTCACATATGACTTTCCCGACGGAAAACTTGGTGTAATCGGGCCGTATAGTTTCATTTGGTATTCCATCTCGCTATCTTCAATAAAGTGATGAAGGAATCTGTCCCTTCTATTCGCCACCGTGTCCAACCAGGCTAGGTTGTTCGCCTTCAAATCTCCGGCTAAGACGAAATAGTTATTCAAATTTTTCGAACAACTTTTCAATTTCGCTGTTAAATTGGTTACGCCGATATCAAGTACAGGCAACCATTATCCCCAATAGGCAGAGAGATGATGCTTGTTTCAAGGCAACCAAAGTTTCGGATATCATTTCTCTCTATGAGAGTGTAGCTACGAGGCTTTCGAACGAGTATCGCCGTGCCACCGCCTTGAACAGATTTCCGCCTATCTGTACGTACGAATTTATAGTTTTGAAAATACAACTGATGTCTTTCGTTAAGCTTTCTCTCGCTTAGTAACAGCACATCTGGTTTGTGATCCTCTGCAAAGCGCAATAAATCACATCGCCTCTTAATGTAAATAATAGAATTTACATTAAGAGGAATTATTTTGAAGGAGGCAGTTGCGCACTGCGTAGTTTGAAGGCATAAGATGGCCCAGAAGGGCGTTGACTTTCGCCGACAGTTGTGCTACAGTATTTACCTGTACTTGTAGTGTGTCTATAGCGTTTGAAATAATACTGAAGAAGATCGTGTGATTCGAACTGACGCTATGACAGCTTGAATCACGAAAAAAATTTTACCTAAGCGTTACACACCAGGCTACTGACCGTGTTTCAAATTCGATTTTAAAACTCGACTAAACTCCACTGATGTGAATTGTTATGTTATCCGCTAAGGTATACGGTTCTGATGTATTTTTCTTATTCGATTTTTCGTTCGGTGCTTCTTCACTATTTTGCTTGTGAATTGTGTGTGTATCTGTTAGATTCGCTACATGTCGTTTTTTAGTCCTCATGCTTGTTGCATCGGGTCCCCCTCTGGGTCTAATTTTATCTATCCCTTGTCCAGTACTACTGCGTCCAGCCAGCATATTTGCGAAGGATACACCTTCCCCAATATAGCTTTGAATATTGCCAATTTTTTGGGAAGCACCTGTTTGCGCATTTTTTTGACGCGTTTTAAGTTGCTCCGACATGGATCTTTACTTTTCGCACCCTTTCCATAAAGCCGGGTGACCACTTTTCTAACCACAATGTAATTCCTCTTTCTTGGCTTCTTCAGACTCCATAATATTTAACGTGGAGGCGCGACTTGCCGTATCGCGATTAACTATTGCCACCGAAGCGACAGAACACCAAAATTCTAGCCATCGCTTCGATGACCATATATGGTATGATTCTCCTTAGCATCGGCACGAAGGGCGCGAAACACGAACGATGTTTGCTTCTGCCGCTCATGGTGTGTGTGTGCGTCCACAGTATGCGGGCCGTGGATCATCAAATCCATAAGGGTAACACCATGAGCAACGATCTGCGGCTGGGCGAGTCATCCATAAAGGGCAACCGCATGTTTACATTAAGTAAAAGCACACACGATTATTGTGTCGTCGCACCGATGATGATGGTCTACCCTGGGTACTCATGTGCATGTTAAAATGCTGCAGAATTTGCTTCCGACGTCTGGGCGCGAGATAAAAGAGCAAGCTTCGTTGCTTGGATAACATGCTGTGTATTGGGGTGCATGCTATGATCTTCGCGCAGGTGCGTAGTAAGGTAAGTATATGAGGGTAGCGCTGAATGGGTTTCCTGGATGTATGCTGCGTTTATAATTTCTTACCAAAAATTTGATGATTTTTTTTTTTTTTTATTTACTGGCCTGTAGGAACCCGGAAGTTCATGACCTCACCGACTCGGCTCCGCCATTGTTTCCTGTCCTGTGCGCTCTCCTTACACGTTCGATCATCCGATCTGATCTCCTCGAGGTCCAATCTAACATTGTCCTTCCATCATTTGATGATGCAACATACAACCGGTGAATTGCTTTCAGAGAATTGATATTTGATGCTGATAATATTTATGTCAGCTAGAATTATTGATTCTAAGTATTTCGGTGGTGGTTGGTCATTTTGCGTAGGTAAGTCATGCTTTCCAGGTTTCTGTATGCCCTAGGTGGGAGTTTTATATGGGGTAATGAGAAGGTGAAAGGTGGCGTTCAAGGGAACGGCCACAAACGTACTAGATTCTCCCCGCTATATTTATTTGCGAATCCGCAACACTTATCTTCTTTACTTGTGTAGGTAAAGTATTCAGAGTTGGTCTCTTTCAAAATATGTTTAACTTTACTGGAATCAGTTTTATCTCTAAGTTTTAATAATAATTTACTCCTATTTATTTGTTTTATCGAGAATTTATCGCTACCTATTTTTTTTTTAATATTATACCTATTGTTTTGCTGTCCTCGTTGAAGGTATTAACTGGTGGTGATGCTTTGGTTTTCCCCATCATTATTCTTGATTCCGCCATGTCATTTTTTTTTTTGGGTCACTTTGTTGTTTTTTTTTTCCTCGTTGGCCTCTTTAACGGTGCTATCAGCGCACTGGCTGAGTTAGATGCACATGGTTCTGTGTTGTTTGTTATTTTTATGTCCATCGGGTGTGTATCGTCATCTTCTTATATTCCGAAAGTGTTGTTGTCGTCATTTTTATTGTTGTTTTTTGGCCCCCTAATGTAGTTTTTTCTCTCTTGAGCTCGGGTGATTGTTTTTCGCACAACCTTTCAAATGGTTTTTGCTCTAATTCTTCCACTTTTTGTTTATATTAATTAATCACTTGCAGAGCCTGCATATACATTTCCTTAGTAATAAGGAAGTCTTCATTTCCACCGGCCCCAAGAGCCATGGCTTGGAGTATTTGTTCATACACTTCACTGTCTCACTGTTTTTTCACTTCTCTTGGATTTGTTCCCACTTCAGATGCAGCAACTAAGAAAACAAATCTCCCCGGCACTTTCGACTGTTAAGTGGTGCAATAAATATTACGTGCAAGAGGAAACGCGTCTGTTCCATTTGCTGATCAGACACTCAATAAGGTCCAGTTCACACTTCCAAGAAATGAACACTTGCAACATTGCCAGTACGCTCTATAGATACCTGCGTTGGCCACAATGATTGTCACTTTTCGCGCAAAAACAGATTCATCGCGTAACAGAAACAGTGACGGAGCTCACTTCCATCTCGCAACCTCGTCAAGGAGGAGAATAGTCGTATCTATATGGGTAAACATCCAAAACCAATCGTTGATTGTTGCATCTACAATGGGCCACTGTATAAAACAATTTTTTGGTCTGTGGGGAGTTTCTCTATTCTACATGAGAAACAACCCACAATTCCAACCAACATTTCCTACCTAATTTCGACCGCCTTTCAGCGCGTCAAATCAACCCCATTTCCCCCTACTTACCTGTTCACCTGCAAAGCATGTTTCCACCAAGGACACATAGCTAAACTCATTGTACCACGCAGACAATGCATAAATGAGTTTAGCTTACCTTTTTTGGCATACGGCAACTCGTGTCCATGTCGATTAGCGACAACCAAATCCAGCCGGACGAAGTTGTCGCATCATTGCAGATCCGCTTGGGAAATTTATCACCACATTCGATTGAATCACGTGATAATATTTCCCTAGCGTTACTTCGCCTTTTCTCCAGACACTTCATTCGCTGGGGATCAATGTTCTCTTTTTGCAGGTGAATATCATCAGCTCAATTCCCCTCTCTTTCTCAGTTCTGTCTTCGTATGGATCAATGTACACTGGACCCACCATACTACCGAATCAGGTCAATGGGTTCCGCTCAGAACTACATTGATTCATGCACATACAACCAAATCCACCCCAAGATAATCGTACAGCATGTTTCTGTTCTCTTATTGTCCCGCTCTCTTCGATCATCAGATTACCGATGTAACTTACCACACATCGAAGGACATGGCAATGAGAGAGCAGAAGTATGTTCTCTTTTGGTTGTATCCAATTTCTTCCCTTTTCAAGTCAGTCGATTAACGTGTTTAACCAAGGGAGGTGGTGTCGCTAATTGCCGTCGCGTGTGCATGCTCATGCACACGCTCGTCCGCGGACATCCTATTTTTATGCGAAATAAGTCGTTTCAACCAGTACGTTGTGTGGTTGAAAGTGACGATTAATAATTATTAGAAATATTATCTGAGTTATGTGTTGTGTGACCGCATCGGAATGTTCTCACTAGTGAATATTTTCAATATATTAAAACGCTTGCTGGCAGTGCTACCTGTTATCCTTTTTTATTGATTACTTTGGTGTCTTAACTCACTTATTCGAATTAGACTTCAATCGTTTATTTATCTATCCACTCGAAGGAGATGTCGTCCAATATGCGCATCGGATTCGGTACAACCAGGAAGTGGACGTGCGTCCCATAAATGTTTACAATTACACATTCCTCAATAAAGGTGAACATAAATCGATGCCGCATTTTGAGAGACGAATGGCTATACGACAAACCTGGGGTTACGACCAACTCTTTTCTGACGTGATTATTCGAACAAATTCTTCCCACGGATCGATGGGAGATATAAGGAATACGTGCCATACGCTGGCACATCACTTTATACCCCCACAGGTCTGACGGCGTCAAAAATAGCGCCGAACAAGTTACGTGAAAGGCAAACGCTGCCGTGACATGATAACGAAGGGTGAAACTCGATGCTATAGATCTGGATGTCATGCTCTTTCAACAACGAACCGAACGATGGGTTCTATACAAGAAGTTCCGTGGAGGCATTATCTCCCGAAACCGCTATTATAACTAGTCACCAAGATCATGCGATTTTACTTCTTCTTTTGAGGTTAAGCGTAACACCATTCAAGAACTAAGGGAGGCTGTTATTACAAACATCATCACCGCTGTTACACCCAAATGTGAGGGGGGGGACTCACCGTCCTCCTCCATTTGCTGTTCTCTTTTGTCCATTGCTAATTTCGCGGTTTTACTTCGCGTCACAATGGAACTTTTTGGAGCACCTTTTCTTTTGTGTGTTGTCGCATTTTTTTCTTCGTCCGTGATCATGCTGGTTCTTTCCAAAGGAGAGCTGCTATACGAATCATGAGACAACTAGATTTCTCACGTAAGCTGACTCCAACTCGCCTATCGTCGAGTCAGTAACCTTGCACTCGAGCTTAATGCTGACTTGGAAACTAATTGCTTAACGAGGAATAAATTATTAGTTCTTATTTTCACACTTAGGACCAAGGTAATATATTTTATTTTGTTAGTTGCGAATAGCTCCTCGATAGTATAGTGGTTAGTATACCCGCCTGTCATTCGGGAGACCGGGGTTCGATTCCCCATCGGGGAGCCTCTGGCGCAAGATTAATGACCTTGCCCAGAAAAAATAAATCATTATGGAAAATTTAACAAGCCTGAGGACTTGCTAAATAAGGCCAAAACTGGTTCCCGGTTGTAGTGCCGATGATGATGATGAGTTGCGAATTTTATTAGGTGTTTTTCGCGCTTCACTACATTGTTTATTATGTTTTGTTTTCTTTGTTTGATTTTAGGTTGTTTTTTTTTTGACTATCTTGTCTTTGTCTTTTTTTTTTTATTATTATTTTTTATTTTGGTCGTCACTCAGTGCCACACTTCACAACAATTAATTTAATTAATTTAATACTTTTAATTAGTTTACTATTCGTTTTTAAAGTGCAATAACTGTTGACTTTTTTTTTATTTATTTAATGAAACAATTTATGGATTTTGCTTAATCAACACACGAAATTAACTTTTTCTCATTTTCGTTAGAATTCACGAATGGCTGTCAAACACAAACTGTTATATTTATATATATTAACTTTGTTTGCACTGTTTTTATGGAATATATTTATTTATAAATAGTCCTTATACTTTTTCAATTTTTACATTTAACTCGATCGACGAATTAAAAACACGTGCGCACTCGGTCACTGTGTATCGTTCGATCTGATGGATATCTTTTGATTGAATGGTGATGGCCTGAAGGTTATTATGCTTTGTGATTGTTGAACGAAGAAATTCAGTAAAAAAGTCCTCGTTTGAAATAATGTTTCTAAGGATTTGCTGAACAGCCCTGCTGTATAAAAATGTCATTTTAAGTTTTAGTATATTTGTAGTGCCCTAAAAAGCCCTACCACCTTTTTCCCCCATTCCTACATCCAAATCCTAAATATATTACCCAAAAACCCAAAATCCTGTCAAAACCCGAATTAACCCAAACATGATCTAAAATTCGCAATAAACGAATCAAACATGCCCCACGGCATAATTAAATCCAAAATCTTAAATTAAAATCAAATTCACAATAAACGAATCTAATATTCGTTTATCGTTCTACATTTGCCCCACGGCATTAATCGAAAACCAAAATTCAGAGATCGTTATCTCTATCTGAAAATTTTCATTAAGAAAAACAAATAGAAAACCAAAATCCAGATACATTCCCACATCTGCGAAATAGTTTCGTAAGAATTCAAGAAATTGAATTCTTATCTAAAGTAAACACTGAACATCTCACACAGGATACCCAAAAATCGAGACGGTTGTACGAAAATGTGTATTTTCGGGATACAAATCTCGATTTGTTTTCCTTTATAAAGAAATGGTAAAGTAATATTCAGAAGCAGTTCATTCGACTCATTCAATCCATTCACTTCAATCACTTCAATAGCAGCCCATAGTCACTTCAATATCCTCACTCCCTTCAGTATCCATCTAGGTTCGACATCAGGACGTTGCTCTTCGCTCTGGGTCAGAGGAAGCACGGCAACGACCCCTTGCTGTAATGCGTTGTTTCAGGAGCGGCCTATTAAAGAGATCCCACATCCTCTTCAGGATAAGGAGACGCGCTTACTGAAACAGAAACTCACAACAGTGAAACATATTGAATATTATTACTATAGGGGAGATATGTAAAACGGTTACGTCCAAAACTACCCACCCATAAATATACACCTCTTTGGAGCCAGTCTCCACCAACTAATTGCGGTACACGCAAAATCATCCACTAAAAGTATGAAGCACTCCCTAAGCCCTAGCATTGCCCCATACACTAAACGGGTCAATACCAAATTTGATATCAAAAAAATTGAACTAAACGTTCAATTTGCCCATATCACATTCAACATCAGAGAAATTGAACTAAACGTTCAATTTGTCCATATTGAATACAATATAAATCCAAAACGTGATATACGAACCAGATGTTCAGCACACAGACCGTCTTCTGGTAGACCGGGCATACTGCTCACTACTTGGAACTTGCATGGGAGTTTAAACCTACCTTTTAACTGGAAGTTGACCTTGCAGCTTCCCAAGGTCCTAATGCTTCCGAACGGCGTCTCTAAAGTGCAAGCCTTTTGCTGATTAATTTTGGCGTCTGATTTTCTAAGGCAAGTTTTGTTAATCAGGCTTACTTCCGCGCCGGTGTCCACTACTAGTGTTGTGTTTTTGTTAACACCTACATCTATTGGTAGTTGGACGGTGGGGATGCCGGTTATCGGGGAGCGTGGGGTCCTGATATGGTAGCTCCTTTTTGCCACCGAGGGTTTTGACCTTCTTCGTTTTGGACTCGAAGTGGGGGAATTCTTTGCAGGTAGGCATTGAACTCGCGACTCCCATTTCAGCTTTTGCTGACAGGATCCTAGAGTGTGACCTTGTTGGCCACAGAAGTCGCAAGTCTGCCTTATGTGCAGAACTCTTTTTACCTCCCTTAATCGCCGGCAATCACGGATATCGTGATTTAATTGCTGGCAGTGTGTGCAAAAGGGGGAGTTTTTCCTTTTGACACAATCCTCATAGACATGCCGCCTTTTGTTGCAGTAACTGCAGGTTATTCTGCTGAGGGAGGCATCGTGTGTCAATGGTGTGTTGGGGGGGTCTGATTCCATAACCCCATGTATGGTTGGTCAGCTGGCGGTATTTGCGCCTCTAGTTGTGGAGTTCCCCGTGTAGTAGGTTGTATGTGTCATTTCCACATCTGGGGTGTTGGGCAATATTTGTACCATAGGCTGTTCCATTTGGGTACCTAAAATTGCTTTGTAAGTTTCTGGAGGTGCTATTGGTGTATAAGGCAAAGGAAGGTTACACGAATCCTGCGAGGAGATTAATGGCAGCTGAGGTTGTTGGATATTTTCCAATTCCAAGGTTTTTTCCATTAAAGTTTCCATCGGTGCTTCGCCCATTAATACTAAAAATTGCCGGTGGTATGGATTTATTAATCCCTTCATGTAGATGCTTTTTGCGAAATCATCTAATTGTGCGTTTACCGCCTCGGACAATATGAGACCGTATTTTAACTCCCCGGCTCTCCTACATTCCCTTAATGACTTCTTCAGTCGTAACTGAAATAGGATGATAGCTTCTGCCGGGCTTTGACGAATAGCTAGTAGCTTATTTACCAGATCCTGATAATTTTCTGTGGGTAAATAAAATTTCCTTAGCAAATCCTCGACTTCCTGAAAAGTTGCGCCAGGAGTAGGTCTCGAAGAGGGCAGAGCGCCGTTCGAACGACCGAAGATTCCATAACAATTAAATCAAAGATATTGAAAAAGTACTTCGGACTATTTGGTTTACTATCGATTTCAATCCAAAAATTTATAAGCAGTACACTATTCAGAGAGTTAGAGAACAAAGCAGAGTGTGGTATTTTCCCTGTACAGATTGAATAAAATAAATTAAACAAGGCGAGACATTTGAGGCTCCACAACTCGTGAAATTTCAAGAGATCTCAACGCACCCCGGAGGGGATTCACATTGTTTTATACGACTTTTGAAAGAATATTTGAAACACCAGTATACAAAGGAGCAACGAGTTTCTTTCGCCTTGCGAGGCGATACACCCCACACCTGACTGGAAAAATAAAAGACATAACGATGCCCGATTGTCCTCAACAGATATAGTGAGAAGGTATGCAAGTTGCATGCCCTGGAAACTTGTGGCCATTCAAAGAGATGACGCACACGCAACCCTAATGAAGAATACAGCACCAAAAAAGAACCGAAAAAAAAATCATCAGAGCATTAATGTTGCAATCTGCAGCTTATGTAACGAGTAGAGAAATCCTCGCACACACGCTACCATCGACTGATGATCGATGCTTTAGTTGTAATCTTTTCAGAACGCGGGTTTGAAACTTTTTCTTCACTACCCTCGTTATTCCATATAAGCTTTTGTGAACATGCACTTTCGTCGTGGACGGGAAAGTTCCGTGGTCTTGATCTATGTGCCTATGCGCTTCCTCTATTTTGATAAAAGATTCCGAGATACTTTTCCAATTATTAAAACCGCACTTAGAGTCGAATTTGTATTTCATGAATGAAAAAATATGGATGTCAATTAATCAAAGAAGTATATGTCTAATACCAGAGCAAAGGATGACAACAAATGGATTTTATCCCACTAGCTTCTAAGAATCCACTGCATCCGAAAGTCTTTTGGACTTTGTTTGATTAATTCGTCGCTAATGGAATAAAAATATTTTGATTATCACACCGCATTCATGGGATCGTAAGCGCAACGGAATCTCCCCATTTACTCCCTACACATATTATTCATTTTTGTTCAAGTTAATGTATACTCCACCCCATATTCAAGTCAATCAGAGAGTCTCCACCAGTTCACATAAAAAATCAATTTTTAAGCTACGTATAAGCAGAGAGGTGTCATTGTTCCGAGATACATGAAAGTGGAAACCTCTGCTCGATTACATATTTTGTCGGCATTTTAATTTTCAGGAGTTCAAAACCAATGTACGTCAATACGTCCTTTCTCCCCCACCTCAACCTTCTACAGCCTGGATTATGTCTTGACACTTAAGGATATTACAAAATCCGCTCATATTATAAAACGAAAACTGTTTTTAATCTCCGAAAGTTTACGTTAACAAAAGTCAAACAAAACATTCATTGCGTATGAGGGTAAAATGGTGACTGAGTTAACATCAGGCAGTTGCTGCCTTATATGAGCCATAACTCACGCTTTTTATGGACTGTTTATCCTTATTCTATTTTACAAGGCATCACAAAATGACATCGTCAATAGCGATGCGGACGGTGTTAAGTATGATAACGACATGTTTGTCAAGTATGATGACGACCTGTCATGCCATTAAGTTGTTCTGGCACGCAGGATTCTGGTATTGCTAATTATGGCATATACAGATAACCCATATCCTTTGACACTGAAAGTTGATGAGGCATTTCTTTTGTCACTGTAACCGCCACAATTTCAGTCTTCATTACTGTCAGCATATAACAATGAAATAAAACAAAGCTAATACCACGTAGTAGAATCCGACAGGATAAGATAATCTTTATCTTACTAAAGTGTTAATATTAAACAAAGGGTAACATTTAATTAATTGGATTGGTTCAAAAACGCTGTTTTCGAGCGTTGTACTCTATCTTTCTGAAGACTAAGAATAATCTACTGAACATAGAGTTGGAAACTTTTGTTAGAGACTCTTCCGTTTTACATGGATTTCCTGTTTTTATTACAGAACATCTCAATACTCATCGTGCTCATTTACGCCTGGCGAATCAGTGTTAATGTGAGACGATCCGGCGAACTCGGAGAGGTATATTATGGTAAGTAAACACGATTAGCAAGTGTAAATGTCCCACTTGATGCAAAATCCCTTGATTAACTCTCATTGCAGGCGTCCAAGTTGCTTACTTTGCCATCATTGGAACACAAATGTCGATGATATTCCTCAGCATCATGTTAATCTTCGGGATTTACAAGGTAAATTGAAAACGCTATTAAAATACTACTCGAGCTTTATGCAGTCGACGACTGTGCTGTTTGCCACACTCCAGCAAATTCGATTTATTTTCTATCCAACTTTCTTCCTCTTTCGGGGCATCTCCACCCAGTTTGGTCCTTTTCCGCTGTTTATTACACGAATACTACGTCTCATAAATAATGCGCACACAAGAATTTAGGGGGTTGAAGGTTGCATAGAAATGGGTGTACTTAGGGTTACGTGTTCATACATGGTTTTGGATGTTTGCCCTCTGGCGTAGATGCTCCCGCAGTGAAATCGACACACTCAACATTCGTATTCTATGTCCTACACGGAACCAGTATTTATTGTATTCCAACGAGAGCGTGTAACACTGGCGCTATTATAGGGTAGATACCTATGCCAGACGAATCCGAAATATCACAAAGTACTTTAGCTGTTTTATTGAACATCGAACACGATGGGAAGTAGATGTAGCTGTTTGTTGGTTTCCTTCGTAGCTAGAAGGCATCTACAGTAACAGACTGATTCCGTAGCACGCATTTAGCATTAGGGTTCGTATATATTTGCATTATTTGAAGTTCCACTGTTTCGTCAGCCAAGTTGTGTGGATTTTCGGCAAGTCACTAAAAGTGATGTTGTTTGCATAAGCGACATTTGTCGTTAGAATCCGACAACAAAATACCGGTTCCAATTAGGGATGATGTAGGATTATACATACATCACGTTCGCAGCTTTACTACGTGATCCGTTCTCTTCCAGGATAAGTCACATGTGTTTGGTATCAAATTAAGTTTGCTTGTGACGGCGTAGTCCAATTAAATACGTGCGATGAATTATATGTCAGAAGTATGTGACAGCGGTCCTAGAATCCAATCTGTCAGTCTTCTGCCATAGATTTCGACATGTTATTGAACCGACAAAGTTATCGCTTTTGAAGGACATGTGATAGAAGTGTTTTAACAGAGGCGAGACGGTTAACCAGGAATTGTGGTTATTTTTACCCCACTTAATACCTATCGGGTAATGGTCTTGTGGCGATTTCAACAAACATACGCAAGTATTGTGAAAGACACCATCAAATGAAAATAAAAAAATTAACTCAACAGAGCCGTATACAACAGCAATCAGCACAGTAATCTAAAGCTATAAGTAACGAGATTATGCAACTGCGTGTACAAGCAGCCGTGATCTGCTGCTAAACCTAAAAAAGCAGTTCCTGACCAACAGGAAAATAGGAAAACTATTATTGACTGTCCAAAATGACTGCATAAGTTTGATTGATAAGAAACTCCTAACAAGATTGAATATCGAATGAGCTCTCGTTAGTCGCCGCCTCAATGGCTGAGTCGGTAAGGAGGTTGTGTCCTGCGTTTGATTCTGAAAACCTACGATCAACTGACGACGCTTGCTATTATGCAGTTCGGCACGATTACTGAGTGGTAGCTAGGCTCCCAAACACCAACCGCCCGGTGAAATACCACCCCATTAAGCTATAGGCTTCGTAAAATGGTTGGGAGAAATCCTTGACCATCTTTCGAAGCTTAGCTGATGGACCCGGTTGAGAAAAAAAAAACATATCAAGGCTTTGACTCAGCGCTATAGGTTCCCCATTTCCTGGGAGAAGTAAAAAAAAAAGTTGATCTAGCTATAAACAAGGCCCGTCAACGCTAAATGAATAACTCTTAAATATCTAGGCGTGAAATAGCAAAAGAATTTCAATGCAATCTTGTAATAAACATATTACACACAGAAATCCAGTACTTCGATAGTTACATACATGCAACACCCAATACTCCAATAATATAACAAATATTTACATATAACATGTATATTATACTTTGGTGCAATACATTCCATAGAACATGTATACTATAGGCATGTAGCTCATAATCTAATAAGTACATAAATCTGTTACACGCAGAATTCCTATACTCTACATGTATGCTATACGCAAAATTCTGCAAATACAATAATGTTGCATGCATATAGGACAAGTTTTATTAACTTTAAACCGAAAGAATACTTTCGATGTAGCACCAAACATAATTTCTTACTGCAACCGATGGAATCCTTTCGGTGTAGTTGAGAAACTTTATCACATGCCTACCTGTTGCTAAACGCAAATCCCTCTCATGCATTTCCAGTTCTCATAGCCAGAATTGCGATTCTGCAATTCACACGTGGCGTTAGAATATACTCACAGCTTGTCGTAAAAGGCGACTAAAGGCCGAGTGGTAGCCGGAGTCCCAACGCCCTGTGCGCCCGGTGAAATACCACCCCATCAAGCTTTAGGCTCCGTGAAATGGTCGGGAGAAATCCCTGGCCATCTTTCGAAGCTTGGCTGATGGATCGGTTCGAGAAAAGGTTGGTTAGATGGTAGTCGGTCCCAAGGTGAGATACCACCCCGTCGGCTGTGCATTTCGCGATATCGCCGAGAGAAATCTTCGGCGGTCTATCGGATGTGTGGCTGATGGCCCGGACTGCCACGGAGATAAGTCATGATGGTGCCTTCTGATATAAAGAATTCCGGAAGTAAACTAGTCGCCCATTCGGATCTCCGGGGGGACTATGTCGGGGGAACATTATGCAGATATCATGATAAATAATGGAACTTTAAGAGGTTCGTCATCGCATAACCGGGCTTGCTTTCGAGGCTCGCCCCACACTCGACTGGTGACGGCATTTTTTAACATCAGGGGCATCGGTTTCACCAATACGAATGTAAGCGCCGTCCACCAATATTTGCAAACAACAAAACCTGATATCCTTGCCCTAACTGAGACCCTGGTCGATTGGTCAACTGATTCGACATATCTTCGTTGCTCAGGATACGACTTATATTCGAGATTCCGTTTTAAGGGCGGAGTCTGCGTCTTTGCCCGGTCCGATCTGGCTTGCCAGAGGATGGAGGCGTTGGAACCCAATAATATGGACATCCTATGGTTGAGGGCCGTGCTGAGGAATTCCGTTAAATTTCTTTGTTGTCTTAATCGCTCCCCGAATGACGATTGACCGGTGACATTTTTCGAACATCTTTCACATACCGGCGACTGGATACATATCAACCACCCAGCTTCTGATATTGTTGTCCTTGGTGATTTTAATGTGCACAATTCCGGCTGGTTGTTACATTCTAACAGAATCGACGAGGCTGGGAGGCTGGCGGAGATGTTTGCTGTTAGCCACAACTTGACTCAACTCGTGGGGGGCCCGACGCGAGTGCCGGACGCCCGAGGCGATTATGCGAACACCCTGGATCTGTTTTTGACATCCGAACCGAGTATTTATACCGTAGAGGTTTCTGCGCCACTGGGAAACTCAAAACCACTGCTGGGTATCTGTCGCGCAAGCACTTGCATATCAAGCGAATAACCGGCCTAGGCAGCTTCGCCATGTATGGAAGTATGGGCTTGTTAACTGGGACGACTTGCGAGATTTCTTCGCATCCTTTCCATGGTCCGAGGTGTGCTTCGGAAACTCCGATGTTAACGCTTGCGCGGAGTCGGTATCAGAGATTATTCTTCTGGGGATGGAGATGTATATTCCACATTCCATCAAACGAAGTTCGTCTGATAAACCTTCGTTTGATAAACAATGCGAGCAGATTACAGCGGCAAAAAATAGAGCTTTCAAGCAATGGCGCTCCAATCCCACCGATGTTAACAGAACGAATTTTGTTACAATCAGAAATGCGCGCTATCAGGCCATTGATAACGCGAAGAAACCTCACAACGACAGGGTGATCAATAAGTTCCTTCGCTGCCCAACTGGTTCGCACTCCTGCTGGTCAATGGCAAAAGCTGTCAGTGGTAACTTCGCATCCTCCTCCTTCCCTCCGTTGGTGACAGACAGCTGAACGTTAGTCACGAAAACAAAGGATAAATCTGATGTTTTCGCGAATTTACTTTCCACCAATTCAAACCTCGATCCCGGCCTTTTGGAGCCACCTGTGAGCGCGCCGGTACGGCCTTCCATGCGGGATGTGAGATTTCGCCCTCGCATTATTCAACGCATTCTACAAAAACTGGATTGTAGGAAGGCAACCAGTCCGGACGGAATACCAGCAATAGTCCTTAAGAACTGTGCTCCAGAACTATCGCCGGTTCTTGGCAGACTCTTCCGCTTATCTTTTGCACGGAGGACTTTTCCTGCTTGTTGGAAAATCGCTCGAGTTCAGCCAATCCCTAAGACGGGAAAAAAGTGTCTCCCACAAAATTACCGTCCGATAGCATTACTGTCTATTTTATCTAAGGTGATGGAAAAAGTCATCAATACAGAGTTGGTTAAGTATTTGGAGTGCAACGGACTTCTGAATGACCGGCAATACCGATTCCGTGGCAGGCGGTCCACGGGAGACCTTTTGACACATATAACCGATATATAGACATCTGTGATTGAACAGCATGGTGAGTCAAGGGCAGTTGCATTGGATATCCCCAAGGCTTTTGACCGCGTCTGGCACGGGGCATTGCTTGGCAAGCTCCGTTCACATGGACTTTCCCAACAGCTTTGCGACTGGATGAAGAGCTTCCTTGAGAATCGATCGATCCGGGTTGTTGTGGACGGCAAGTGTTCGGATCTGTATCCTATGAAGTCGGAGGTGCCCGAAGGTTCTATTTTCGCCCCAACCTTGTTCTTTGTTCACATAAATAATTTGTTGGAGTCAACGGATAACAAAGTGTTCAGTTTCCTCTTTTTCGAGTGTTCGGCCGATTGGTGCTTCTGCGTCCCATCAGCTGAGATGTAGACAGATTGACTCTCTGAATTAGGATCTAGATAGGGTCCTGCAGTGTCGAGGAGCCGATCTCCTCAACTTCAATGCAGCGAAGACACAATATACAACATTCACAAAGAAAAGTGGATCATCGGTTCCACAGCTGATGATGAAAGGCCAGGCCCTCGAGGCAGGGGGAAGCTTGAAATTCCTCGGCGTCACGGTCTGTGGGAATGTATCATGGCATAAACACGTGTCGAGCATCACCAAATCAGCCTCAAGAAAACTGAGCTATATTTTTCGAACCAAGAAATATTTTACTCCGGCCCAACTTATTCTCCGATATAAATCTTAAATTAGACCCGCGTTCGAATATTGCTCTCATGTTTGGAGGCTCCTAAACATACCCTCGACCTACTTGAGGGCGTGCAGAGACGAGCGATCCTCCTGATCGGGGACTCGGCGCTGACATCAGGACTACAGTCACTATCACATCGAAGGCGCGTAACCGACCTCTGTCTGTTATACAGATATTATCACGGGTACTGTTCTTCGGAGATTTTTGGTATTGTTCCACGCAATTCGGCTTATATACGCTCCACAAGATAATCGGACGGATCGCACCCGTTTGCGGTTCATTTCCCGATGGCGCGAACATCTCTGCATCAGAACTCGTTCCGCTACAGAGCGGGGAAGCTGTGGAACTCCCTTCCTACGCGAGTATTCCCGGAGCGTTACAACCTGCAACTGTTTAAAAAGAATTGCAAAAGTTATTTGGTGGCATCTCGGGGCGCCCAGTCGGGGCTATTGGTTCGCCTCTCCCGAGAGAAGTCTGTAGCGGTTCTTTAATACATTCCCAAAGAACCGTCCATCCTCTTAAATGAACCACCTTCCAAACCCACCATACCTACCTGCAATTTTGGGGCAGCGTAAGCTATCCTTCATTCTCCTTCACCTGAAAGTTAAATCTTAAGGCATGCATCACATTGAATCTTTCCGTTTATGATCCGTACCATATCTCCATCGGCTCGGCGTGTCAGCAATTATAATAGATAAATACTAGCTGGCCAGCGTAATTGTTGACATAGCTGAAGCCGATGGTTTCTTGCTACGGTTCATATCCATTTATTGCCCCAGTCCCAAGGTTCGCAACACTTGCGACCAATTTCCTTTGTCGGTTATCTACCGATCATGGGATTTGGGCACTAATATGATTGACGTTAGACAATCATAACCCAAATCATGCTAACGATGCTCCGGCCTGTAAAACAAACAAAAGCTACCATAGCCTAGGTCATAGGCGAGCAAACCATCGGTTTGCTTATCGCCACGAAAACTCTATAGCCTACAATGGCATTAGCATGAACGCCTAAGTAAACACGATGTGCATGTCATCGTGACCCTTGAAATAGCGTTTTTGTGTATCTTGAAGCAAAAACCTATTTCGTTCTCAAGCGCAGGTCATCAAAGGTGTATGGCCCTCGAAATAGCGTTTCTGTTTATTTAAGACACAGAAACCTATTTCTCCCGTCGGCGATTTTTCGCCATCGCATATCTCTATAATACCAATTCATTGCACCAGCCCATGTTTATTTAGGTGCATTTTCGTCGTTGTCGATATACAGGCTGAAGGGCATGTCCCATACGGACACATATAGAATCCTCCCACACCAATGTAATCCACACCGTGAATCTGGCAGATATGGATGGTTTCTGAGAGTCAGATTTCTATCGCCACAGCGGACAGTCGCACCCGCTTGTAGTAGTAGCCAATTTCGTTTTCCACCGATATACGGAAGTGAGTCGGAGTTAAGTGACTTTTTGTCTCGTACGTGTACTAAACAATGTCGAGCGAGTGTCGTGTTACCCCCTATTTTGCGCGAGTCCTTTAATATGGCGGCATATTTGCCAGCGATTGAGAGAGACACAGTGTTAATGTAAATTCAACCTAACTGTAGTTCACCAGAATTAATTATTAATGTTAAAAGACACGGTGTAACGTGGAATTGAATTAAATGAATATTGTGTAACTAAAACAATCGACTAGTTTTATTAATTGACTTTCACAGGTGCTCAGTGTTAAACTCCGGCGTCTTACTGGTTTATTCCTCCTCGGCGAACAATTTAAATTGAATTACCGGGGTGCTTTTATTCGTTTGGTCATTTGGTGGAACAATTCGTGGCGTGTATGTGAAACAGTGTCCGTGTTGACATACCTACGTACAACCCCACAAGTCTAATGAAACAAAAAAAAAATACCCTTCCCATACACATTCTCTAATATCGCATGCCATTTGCTACAAGTAAACAAAAGTTCTTATCACCTTGATGATCACCCAACACCCAATCACCTTCAAAGTAATTCCACCCATGCCCATGCACATGCATGCTATTTGATATGGGCAAATCAGATTCGCATCACCTTGAATCGAAATTTTCCCATGGCTTTAGGGTGGAACGGCAGCCAGAGTAGGTGTAAGGTTGCCACCTCCTCTGTTCGGGGAGATAAATATGAATCAATCTCATTATTATTGTTCCCTTTGAAGTCTTTTTTTGAATTTACCGCTGCCTACTTGAATTTAACACTCAGTTTTTTTTTTTTTTACGGGTCTTCTATTTTTTAGTGAACACCCTGTACAAATATGAACAGAATCCAACAACTTAAAAAATTCATTGGACCTCTTTTTACAAACTCCATTTGGTTTGAAAAAGTTCAGAACTTGAATTCGACAGCGACATATACTCATATTTAATCACCAATACTCCTTGTCCGTTAAGGACTCATTTTTCGCAAATATTATAAACTCCCAATCAGAACATTCTTTTGCGGTAAATTACCCGCAATCCCCATGTAAACGGTAGATGGAGCACACCACAAAAAAATTGCTGTAAAATGACTACCCTCGAGCAGCAGATGCCAACACTAACCACTGAATGCTGAGTTCGGCTTTTCACGCATCCACAAGCCTCTCATTAACTCCTTTCACCTGCATGTAAAATGTACACCTTTCTCCGACGGCCAAATAAAATGATATGAATTGGAATACCGCCTTTTCCCCTTCTTTGACTGGTAATTCGGCTGCAGCCTTTTAGAACCCCATAGTACCCTTTTACTTGCAGCTTTTTACAAATGGTAAAGACTATCAAAAGAATCTTTCTTGGTTCTATTCGATTCACACCTGTGGTCTGAGCTTACAAAGACCTGCCATTTATATTTCCCACAAGTCGGTTTATGGTATGGAAAAAGGTGGATAATTGAAGACCAGTGTGTCGGAAATATCAAAGAGGATGTAAACGTCATCCTTTGCCTGTTCTCAAAGGATTTCATTTCAGTCGACATGGTGTTAGTTGTAAACACCACTGATTAGAAAACTGCGCTGTGTGGGGGACTTATTTTATGACTTTTTGTGGTTCTCCGCCAGTTTTAACGGCATTTTTGGTTATTTCAAATGTGTAAATATTTTATCACTCTGTAAAAACGAAGGGGCGGCACGGTCGGTCGTTATTATTCATGGCAGTAATGACGGATGTACGCAACGATGTTTACTTACTTAACTAATTCCCAACGCCGTGGGATTGGCCCCGATGCTGAGGTTTGTAATTGAGTTTTGTGGTATTTGGTTGTCCCTCTTTTTCGCGTCTGTTTTTTTTTTCCAATGTTGTCGTCTCCACTGTGACGATATCCATTTTGGTGACAAACTACCAGGGGGTTAAATTTAACGAGACACATTAACGCGCTGATGTAATTGAATGGAGAGAATAACCCAGGCATAATTCATTTGTTTCAAATTCAAACAGCTATTAAAACGATAATCAAATGTTGCTGTGTGATTAAGGTGATACTTCCACTGACAACGAGTCTCGATATGTCTTCGACATTAAAACGCATTCCGAATTTAATTTCGCACTTAATCTAATTATTTTCTACAATTCCTATTGCGCAGTCTGAAAAACAAAAGCCGAACAAAAGGAATAACGAGGAGAGATCAGAATTCACTTTTTACCGGTTCGTCGGCTGAATATTGGTCCTTAGTCGGGGTATAATATTTTAGGTAATAGCCGAATAAAATTTTATTTCGGAGTTCGATTCAAGGATATCTGTGAAAGTCCCCGTTCAGACTATCTAAGCTGATTATTCTATTTTGCACTTAAGAAATGATGTGGCCAAGGGCATAAAGGACGTTTATTACGAGATAAGGAATTTCATTTCCAATTTCTGTTTAAATGGTTTCGACGGGGTATGAATCCAGTATGTGCTTATATTATCGGATATGTATTGGCAGTCCGATCACATCGAAACCACAAAAGAATACTTAAAAAAGGGATGCGGTTGGAGGGCGCATAAATTTGATGAAGTATTTTAACGTTTGCCTTGAATAAATGACGCACAAGGGAAAGCCGTTTATGAGTGCGGCGGAGATGAAACCCGAGTTTTAATCCATATTTATGTTAGCTGCTGGAATTTCAGTAATTATGTAAAAAAAAAACTTCTTTTTCTTGGAGATCTTATTCCATAGGAGGATTACGTTTATTTGCAAGTATACTTAATTCGGGTTGCTACCCACACTTGTTTCTTGCGTGTTACATTGGATTGTTTTCCATCTTTATGACAGTAATAGGGTTTTATCTATTTCAAGAAAAACACAGCACTTAGACATCATTCCAGCCAGAGTCGTAGAACGAGAATCTTTTGAACCTTTAGCAGAAAAGTTCAGCTTTTTTATTTTATATAGTTACACGCGGTAAAGGGTTGTGGCACGCTTATAGAATTGTGGGTACAATTTTACCACGGAAAACTTGAGAATACATTCTGTCGAAAAAGTACCAGAAATTGATCGCTTAAAAAACACGCATAAGGGAATTGTCTTTTTTTTTTTTTGTCATCAAGTTTTCACAACTATCTTGTATCCTCTGACGTAAAGTTTGAAATAAAATATTTTTAATGATTTAGTAGCTGTAAGCAGTAGAATTTTTAATGAAAATTTATTTACAACCACTCAATAAACGTTTATTAAACAAAACACAACAAAACAATTTGAGAAAAATAAAAATCTGGAAATATAGTCCTGGTACAAAACTAGAAAAGACTTAAGGGGACATTCCGGTTTGTTTGGTTCAAAAAATCAATTTTTTTTTGCTTAATCGATAGTTTTATCCTTCAAAAATAATATGTTAAAATTTGGAAACGAAATCTTTGGCGGTTCCAAAGTTATAGATCATTAAAGGGTGGGGTCTCCCGCGGATACAAATTCGTATCATAGGTGGCAACTACCGTGTATTTAGAAAGATGCAGACTATCCATTTATGGGCATTAATTTGCTTCGCTGTTGGCTTGGGCCAACTGCCACTTCTTTGAATATGTCGCAATCTTGTGCGGCTGAACAACATGTACATAAGCGGTAATGGATAGTCGCTTCTGTATATGTTGTTTTTATATTCGGGGGTACTGTGGGTAACCTGCGATTGCCTGAGTTTTAGTTAGTTTCATATATATGAAACTAACTTGCCCGTTGCACGGTGCTGGTGGTTTTTTCTCTCTTTTTTCTTTTTTTCTACCGGTGACGTCGCGGGGTAGGTATTTTTGATGTTTCTTTGTTTCTTTTTCACGAGGAGGAAACAATATTTAGTGTAAACGTGGTCTCAACGCGTGCAGTGCTCGCGTTTAGGCGTCCGTTTCATACGTTTTTCAACGGTAAATTTTTCCAACATAATATTTTAAAACGTTAAAGTAAGTCAGGGGTGCGTCAGGGAGTCGATATAAAAAACGAAAAGGATTTATGGGAACTGTAAATGAACTGGAAACGGAGTATGCGACTACATCGGCACAAAAATTGGCTCCAACGGTCGCAGTGACGGCAGCATACGTGATGTTACATTTTGTTCAGTTTTTCCCGAACTTTCAAACATTATAAAGTGTAAAAAAAACGGTGACAGTTCGATAAACTTTTCAAAAAAATCTGAGAAAGTCCTAGGATTCAAACTGACGTCGAATGCAACTGTGGTGAGGGGGTCATCGAGTCCTGTCCACGAATCGCCAACAAAGCTTACGAAATTAATCGTAGAATAGTATTCGTAATGCGCATCTTGGGTGTCTGGTTAAATGGATTGCATTGTTTCACTTCTCTGATGGATATTGGCGAATTAACGAAACACACCTACTACGCTGCTCTCGATAATGCACACACCGCTTGTATCGGCGTTTTTTCTTCCATGATAAAAAAGGCTAGCAAAGAAGAAAAAGAAAAAAACTGATGAAAGCGAAGATAAAAAATGTACTGCTTCTGGAGATGGTAGTTGGAGCAAAAGGGGTCATACTGCTAATTATGACGTTATGACATTGATCGGCAACAAAACAAACAAAGTTCTCGATCTTACTCTGAAATCGCGTTATTGCCAAGGCTGCAACCTTATGAAAACAAAGAAAGGCACCCCTGAATATGATACTTGGTGGGATAAGCACGAACCAGTTTGCACATTGGATCACAATGGAAGTTCGGGTAAAATGGAGCCTGACGGAATGTTAGAGATGTTCGAGCGCGCTTTTGGTCTGCGCGGCCGCATTTACGAAAGGTACGTTGGAGACGGTGATGTAAAAATAATGAATGCATTGCAGAAATCATTTCCAAATGTTGTAAAGGCCGAGTGTATCAATGACGTGGGAAAGCAAATCGGTTCGCAATTACGCGCTGTCATAAAAAAAGCAAAAAAAAAAACAGACCAATTAGGAGGAGCTGATCCTGGAAAACTTACGGGAAACAGGATAACAGAACTGACGACTTATTACGAACTTGCGATTAGACGCAATGCTCACTCTGCTGAAGAAATGGCGAAAGAAATTTGGGCAACATACTACCACAAAATATCAACCGATGAAAATCCGCAACATCAAAACTGTCCAGAGAGCCCGGGGTCATGGTGCAAATGGAAACGCGTGGAAGCTGCGAATGAGCTGTTAAAGTTCCACCACGTTAAACCTCCCTTGGGTCCTAAGCTACGAACAGCTATTTACCCAGTTTACGTAAAACTGACAGATCCCGATTTGTTAAAAAAGTCGAGGGAGGTTTCACGCAAAATAACAACGAAAGTTTCAATGCTACTATCTGGCAAATGGCACCAAAACACACATACGGTGGTAAGAAAATCATTGAAGTTGCGGGTCTTACCGCAGTTCGTATGTTTAATGAGGGGTTTTTACCCGTATTGCTAATAATGCAAGTCATGGGCATCAAAATTGGGTACGCTGCGAGAGCGTTTGCGAACGAGAGGGACAGAGATCGGCTGCAAGACGCTGACCGCAGCATAGTATACAACTCGCACGAGGCACGAACAGCGAGGAAAAAGGCGAAAATGCAACTGGAGGACCAATTCGAAGTCGTGGAAGGAATTGTTTATGGTCCAGGAATAGATGTCTCGCTGTTAGTATAAAAAATCCCGATGATTTCATGAAAAAAATCACTTTTATCTTTTGTCTAATTTATCTGCAAACTTTGAATGCGTTTTTTCTCGAAACGAGTTTTTTGAGTGCGGTGTAAGCGATAATATGAAAACGGTGCACATATTTTTAACAAGCACACGCAAATTGTGAGTGAATTACGTTTTTATTCATTTATTTATTTTTTAGTTATAACTAAAAAATAGAGTAAAAATGGACCGAAAAATCAATTTTTTTTTCAATAGTCCGCCATTTTGTTGTTTTTTATCAATTTTAAAATTTTTTTCACTCACATTGGGCTAAATCTATTTAAGGGGACATTCCGGTTTGTCGGGTCCAAAAATAGGTTATTTTCATGATTTTTTTTTTTAAGAAAGTATTAAAGTTATAACAACAATTTATTTTTTAAACATTTTATTCATCTTTCGACTATGTTTGTAAATTTTGTCCAGTCACTCCGGAACCGGATACCCAAGAGATAGCGAACGTGTCTTCTTTTGTCGCACCAGAGCCCATAAACACATGGTTGGGAGGGGACAACATATTTGACCTCATATCAAAGACGAGCCCAGTATTCTCTGGAAAAAGGGGTCCAAAGGCGACTATCGAACTGCAAATATTCATAGATGCTTGCAAAAAGACCCTTAGCTGTTTGGCGAGGGAGGAGAAACCTAGTTTCCTTAGGTGATTGCCCATGAGGTTATGTGGTGATGTTGGCGATGCGATTTCCCAGGAAAGACAAGGCAAGCACCAGCAAACAATATCCTGGCTGCACACCGATTGCAGAAAACCAGTCAAGAGGGAAAAGCACTCAGGAAACGATGATCAGCTGTACGCCGATTGCGAGAAAACCACTCCAGGAGAAAAATCACTGAGGAGTAAAACGAGTGAAAGATTAGACCAGCCAGGAAACGAGCGAACAGGAAGACAGCTGCGGGCGGGAACTTGGCGCGTTTTCGGAGAGCTCTTCGGGGAAGAGCGAGAGAGGCCGTTAGAAGCCTCCTGTTCATTGCCGAGGTTCCACAAGAGGTAATGAACGGACTGCAGACTGGCTTTGGAGCTAATGAAATTAAAGGAACTGCCTCGAGTCACAGAAGACCCGAACGAGATTGGAGTCTTTGCCAGCCAGGTGACGAACTCCGTGGCCACCATCAGGGCGTTAGGCAAGGAACAGTACATGAACTCACCTAAGACGGTAAGGTAAAGGAACTGACCACCAAGATGCCGTCATCAATGAGATACAGGTGACTCATGTACCACCACAGCCATCGAGGAGAGGACCTGCCAGAGCTGAAAGTTTTCAGCGACTTCCTGGGGCTGGAGGCAAACATGTGTGCCGATTTCGCCCAACCCGAGGTATCTTGGGAGTCGAGAGGACGCTACCACCCACACGCGTCAGCCCAAGAAGGGCGCGACCCGGGAAGGAGACCAATCCACGCCGTCCGAGAGAATGGCGCACCTGGAAACGAAAGCGAGTCAAAGTGCCCAGTCAAAGAGCACGACGTCTTCAGATGCCCCAAGTTTGAGGGCCCCAGTAATAGCGCAAAATGGGATCTGGCGAAAAAGGCAAGGCTTTGCTTTGTGCCTTCTATCCAAACATCGAAAATTGGATTGCTGGTAAGCACCGTGTGATAAGTGCGCAAGAGAGCACCACGTCACCCTCTACCCAGACGAATTTTTACCGAGGAAGAAAAGAGAAACAAGGTTGTGGGGGGGGGGGGCGAGATCGCGACGCCAGCATGGGCGAGAGTTCTACCTCGTCCCCACAAAATTGTCACTAAACGAAAGGTTTGCGCCGAAAGAAAACACAAACAAAAGAACGAAACTCCACCACCTTTCGTTCATCACCAGGAGGAAAGTAAAAGGCACTGTTTAAATGAATGGCTTCTATTTTATTGTTCAAATTTTTGTCTATTGTTACAACAACACCAATATGCTGTGAACTTTTACTACGCAAACACAAATGTCATTATATTCTGTTTAAAAAAAACTTGGAAACTTAACTTAATGGGACAACAACACTTAACATCGATAGTTTTAATTTAATTCGGGTCACTGTTCGGAAATTAACTTCGACTAAAGGATGAAACATACACGACTCTGGTTGTACGCCTCCCCGTGCGCGCAACGGGAAGTGGAAGCGGCCACGACCACGGCGATTGGCGGATGGTAAACGACTCAGCGATAACCATCTCGTGCAGAGATGATTCGCTTATTGGGGTGAGTTTATGGTGTCGTGGTAGATATCCTCTCCAATAAGGATATCGTTTTTACCTACCACCAGAGAGACGTAAAGTCTCTCTTGGTGGAATAGGAAGCCAGATCTTGTAATGAAGATCATGGTGGTATGTGTGCGATCGTTCAGATCTGAGTTGTTTACACGTGCTCGAGGGCAATGGGTAAACGAAGCAGACAGGCGGCAAAGACAAAAGGGAGATATGACCAAATGTGCCGTTGGTAATGCGGTTCATTATTTACGCGATGCGTCGTCGCTCTTATCGACGTTGGGAAAAAAGTTGCTAACGGGTTTGGTGGCCGAACGAATCCCTTGCATGACATTGTATATGCCGGGTAATTAGCTGGGGCAGGGAAAAAAATTGAAGATTGTTTGTTAGTGGAAAAACAAACGAGTTGGATCTTATGCATGTTTACATGCGTAGAAAAATATGGTTTATGGCATCTGTAAAAACCAGCTGTCCGACATAGGATTTTGACACAGACAAAGGGTGCCGGCTTGGAATTCATGATGCCATATGCACTTTAAACAATTATTTCTAGGAATTTTATTTAACGCGTTGTATGCTTAAATCTCCTTGTAAAAGGAAATGTTACAGGTATGCTGGGTGGGGATTGCGGTGCAGGTGTGAGAAATTGAAATTTGCCAGGGAACCGAAGGTGCCGAATAGTTTTTGGGATTCCTGAAAAGGTAGAAAGGAAATTATATGCGAAGAGATGCATGAAGGTGTTTTCTTTTACAGGGACTTTTTAGATTATACCTTAGATAATCCTAGATGCGTAAAGCATTTAAGGTGCTAATGCGATTGCATTAGCGAAATTATATGATTGGATAGAGTTATGGGTGTTTTTTAGGAAGGCGAACCGTGGGGTTTGGCGGAACCGCCACAGAGCTATGTTATCAACCATTACCCGAAGGATGAATGCGGAACTGAAGTTGTTGCAAATAGATTTTCCCATTGACCAAAATAGGCGCGAATTAGTTTTGCACTCAGCAGTTTATTTGTTACTTATACATTATGGACTTGTGGGGGGTGGCCGTGGTGCCGCCGTGCGGCACGGGTTCACTACCACCCACCGACGGAAATCCCGGGGGCGACGAATAGTTGCGGGCAATGGCGCTGGTAATGGCAAGCTTGTTTGTACTTTGTGTTCTTTTAGTCCTTTTAAGTCTTGTATACCCTTTCACAAAGGGTAACACTCTTAAAGTCATTCAATTATAACACATATGCTTTCGTATAGCAGATGTCCTCCGTTACCCGACTCCCGAATACAACTATTCCAGTAAAGCAAATAAAACACCAGAGCACTGTTTGTAGTTAATTGTCGTTTATTGTTTAGCAATATGGCTGTAGCTGGCACGTAATTAACATGGAGAGTGCTAGTTCGCCTTGTTCGATTGCCGTCACTTTTACCTTATTTCGCTATTTTACAATGGGTCGTGCCAAGCGATTGGTTTACTCGTAGCTGTTAGATTTACAATAAAGTATTTAATGGACAACACTGCGATCGCGACCACTGATTAATTTACTCGTAGCTGTTAGATTTACAATAAAGTATTTAAAGGACAACACTGCGATCGCGAAGACTGATTGATTTACCCTACATCCGCAACCCACCGTGACTGAATCTCGACTGACTAAATGGAGGCAAGAATCCATTCAGGGTGTTGTGGCCGTGGAGTCGTCGCTAAGTAAACTCACTGCCACTTTTTAGGAACGTGGGGAAGGGTTGCTATGCGTACATAGAGAAGTTGTTTCAGGGAATTCTCCGTGTTGGTTTTCTGTGTGATATAGAGAACCCCCACAAACTTTAGTCGCAATCCCACTTGTTTGATTGCAAGCATTTTCGATTCTAATAAAATTGCTTCTATTGGCATCAGTTATAATAAAGCGCCATAGCTTAAAAGCCCGATTTTTTGTTACTAAAATACTTTTATATTGTTTTACAAACTAAGATTTATCGGATAAATTTCATGTTGCAATGTGAAGTTTACACCCGTGCGCCCTGATTGAGATGAGCCACATGAAATAATTCACTTTAAGTGAATTTAATTATTATGGGGGACGATCGCAATGGGTAAGTATTTGAGGATGCCAGTTTCTACGTGTAACAAAAGGATAAAATAACTCATATAATCTGGAATTGTTTTCAAGAGGTTTTGGCCTTGCCAGAGTCACAGCGCTATAATATTTTTTTTCTATTTTTTTCTATAACACGACTTGCTGGTAGTTGCTAACTACTTAAACCTTTTATTTTCATAAGCTAACTCCAATGTTTCATAACAGAATTAGAACAAAACTAACCCAGACATAACACCATACAAACACGCATAAAAATTCATCTCACGCACCGCCTTCGCCCAACTAATACCATTACGTGTTGCTAGAGATGTTGTATATCACCAAAAATCCCGGAGAAATCTTTACCCCAATCGAAGTTAATAAAACCACAAGTCATTACCGTGTACTTCATACTCACATCACGTGGGGCCAAAAACATAGCTCCCTAATAGAGATGAAACTTTTACCAATCACGATAAATGTGCCGACATATGCTCCAAGGATAAATTTCGCCATGCTTAATAAGTCCATTAACAGCATCGCACTATCGTTATCTCATCGATACATTAGCTTAACTTACAGACATAGAATGCGGCACGTTAAGCACATAAGACTTGGAAACTTTACCCATCCAAAAACTATCGCTTGCCCTACACCCGGAAATACATCCATTTTTCATGACACCGCTCTTAAATCTCGTCCTTCCGCCATCAGCACAATAGACTACCCTAACTTTCCCTAGACAACGCAGCGCTGGAATATTTCATAAATTTAACATGAATATGTGTTCGTCTTTCTTTACAGGAGAACCCGGGTCTCATAGTGCCTTGGATAATTGGCTTTATAACTTTTATGGCCCTTGAAGCAGTAGCAATGGTGTACTCGAACGTCCTTAGGGATCATGTAAATAAGGTAAGAGAATGTCATTATCCGGAGACTGATACAAATCATCTTGTCGGGGCCACAGAAGTGCATATCATTGGTTTTCCCCGACCTCCGTTGCCGAACGCGAAATTACAATTTTGATTTAGGGACGCGACACCATCAAAAATAATAAAGCGTCCTTTGAGATCCGCATGCCTAGGCTAAGTATAGTGGTCCGTCCTATCGGACGTCCTCCCTCCTGTAATGAGTTTTCCTTATTTTTTCATAATCAAAAGATATTCAAATGTTATGCTAAATTTGCGTTTGCAACACGACGAGACTCATGAATAATTCAGGAGTCGCCGACAAGTTGCTGTTTTCTGGACAATAAACACTCAGGACCTTGTGGTTTATACTCGAACGTAGTCGATCGACATTCATTGTCCTAGTAGTTGTTAGTTTGAGCAAATGTCAAAATCTTTTGGTCGGGTCTTTTGACGGGTTACACAGTCAACTACTTCTCAAAATCAATTTCTGGGATAAGGACTAATTTCAAGTACAGTCTGCCGAGTGGTAACAATCGCGAGCAGTTTCATTCGAAGACAAATGGATCTGACAGCATCTCTTGGTCGTATGCATAATCGCGTCTACTTTATGCAATAATTACAAGCAAAGTCGTTCTTTTTCGTAATCGTCCTTTGTGAGCAAGATTCTGTGTCATCGTTGCTAGAACCTCGATGTGAAATTAATTTTTTCTTAACAAGTATTCGACTGATGTCATCAGTCAATCACTCGTTAACAGTCGTAGCGTGACTTAATTCGACGAGTATTAGCTGAATCACACTTGGGGCGGTATCCTTGAATTAAATCAGAGGCTTAACCAATTCAATGTACTTTGATATTTTTTTCTCCTTCTTTTTTTTTCAGCGATTCGATACGATGTGTAAAATGGAAGTCACATTCTTCATAATCCGGGCATTTGTTAATGTAAGTTTAGATATTTAATATTTGAATCCTTTGACCCTTTAATAAGTAATGATCCCTTGGAATAATTATAAGATTATTAACATACCGTTTTTATGACTGCGAAATTATTAAAATATCCTTTTTATGAGTGTAGACGGCAGCAACATACGAAGTAATGTGAATGTTGAAAAAAGTGTGGTTTTTTGAAAAGGTGCTAATTTTTTACACGAAGCGCATACTCACAAGAGTTTTTGATACAACTTTTGATATTAAAACACAATGCAGATGGATGAAGGGCAAAATGATGAGAAACAAAGGTATTGATGTTAAATGTATTGGTATTATATTGACGAGAAAACCCGCGGGAAGAGCATTCCACATTCGTGTTTTTGGGCTAAAGAACGATTCTCTATATTGTATATCCATGCGTTCGAAGTTCATTTGTAACGGGAACTGACGCGCACTCCCTATTTGAGCTGAACTGATGTAATTCATTCACCAAGTCCAGTTCAGCAACGACGTTGATAATATTTGTAGAAAAGAGATAAGAAGGATACGTTTCGCCTATGTTCTAGTGATGATATTGTAAGATTCTGGCCAGGGCCCCGAATGCTTGTTTTTGCATTCTATCGAACAGGAACTATTTTAGGTACGAAAATACTGGGTGCAAGATTGGATCCCTGGAGAACACCTTGCTTTTTATGAACCTTTGGGGGTTCTTTAAGGACCACCCATTTCCTTAAATCAACCTGCCTTCCCGTCACTCCACAAGCCACTTTACTTACCTGCAATCGAGCACCATAAGCTACCTTTTATTAGCTTTCACCTGAAAGTAAAACCCCAGCAAGCATGTACATCATCAAATCATTTCGTTCATATTACATGAACCATACCAACCCAATCGGCTCAGCTCGTCAGCAATCTCGATGGGTAAACACACGCCAATCTAGCAACGTGTTCTTGTTCCAACGATCCGTTGGTCCAAGAAGACACGTCGGGCAGCGTACTTATTGACACAGCTGCAGCCGATATTTTTCCTACCATTTCTTAACCAAACGTTGCCCACATATCCATTAGGTTCGCAACAGTTGCAACCAATTCCCCTTTATCGGCCATCAACCGATTATAGAATTACACATGAAGATAATTGTTATTTATACAATCATACCTCGTGATCGTACACATGTACCATTACATTAGCTTAATCAATAACTACCCTAGACACTGCCATGATAAACAAATCTTCAGTTGACCTATCGTCACTGAAAAATCTATAGCCTACAACGACATCATTGTGGGCGATTAAGTAAACGCCATAATGTTCCCATGTCGCATCGGCTAAACCAAACACCAGTAACCTCACTGTTTATCTTATAGGCGTACAACTTTGCTTCCGCCGTTTTTTCCGAAATTCGAAGCTTTATTGTAAAAAATGAAATGAAATGGCTTGTTGCGTCACTCCCAATTATCCTGCCAATTCTTGTTGCGTTTGACACGAGTCTTGATCAAATAATGCCTCCAATTCTGCATCTTCGAAAACATTCTCTCTTCCACCGCCATGGGTCTTCGACGTTAAAATCGCCATTCTTGAAGCGTTGAAACCGCTCTCGGCACGTTCTTTCACTAATAGCGGCCTCGCCATGGGTATTTGAGAGCATTCGATGAGCCTCCGTCGCAGATTTCTTCATATTAAAGCAGAAAATTAAAACCTCCCGAAAATGACGAGAATTTGGCTCGTAAGCTGACATGTTTAATCGAGAATAACTTTATGATGCAGACACAAATCGACTAATATTTCGATGGCGTTATCTATTGCAAAACGGTGGAAGCAAAGTTGTACACCTAATATCTACCATCCGTTGGTCCATAGCCACCCTGGGTAAGTCGTATGCTTGCACATCTGCAGTTAAATTCACGGTGACCGGTCATCCAAGTATCGAACGATCAGCGAGTTTCACACGACCCATGATTGTTATTTAAACAATCGCATCCATACCCGTACCTTATGATGCATTCTTTAAAGCAAACAAGGCAGCCAGCCTCCGTATTAGTTCAACTATTTGATCAGCCGGGCAATTTCGATTTATTCGAATCAAACATCTGGAAAAATTAAAATCTTACGAATGTTGTGTGTTTCGGTCGTTAATGTTCGCCGTCTGATTGTGCGCCGATTTATTTGGTACATCAAGTGTCCTTTATTTACTAACTCTATGGATGACCACTATAAGTGAGAACTATGTGTACAAGGCTTTCTGCCTTTCCATAAACTGCAACTTGTGTATTTTGGAATATAAACAGTATAGAGAACTTAAGTGTCCTGTGTAATATTTGTCGCACTATGAACTACCATATGTATGTATGTATACAATATATAGCATCGGATAACATTTGTGTTTTTATTGAATAAAGAATCAAACATCAACTCCTGAGTTTCATTTTTTTAGTCTTCGGTTCTGCACAGTTTTTGTGGACATTAGTGTGGAGATCAGTGTGCATCGTGGCGATTTTTGTGGAGAGTTCAACGTCGGTGTTTCTACTGAACCTGCGTCCTTGTAGACGCGCTAGTAAAATACCCACAAACCAAATCAGAAAAAGACGTTGCATCCGTTCCACTCGGTTCCCAAACAAAATTGTTAGTTTATGCAGTGTATTCAAAACTGAAAATAAATTGTATATTTTTTATTGTTCAGACACAATCTGCTTGAAGAATTTTTCAAATAATTTCCCATGTACAAAAATATGATTCCTCTGTTTCGAACACTGCTTGCAACTCGATGGAAGAATTATAGATGATATTTTTTTAAAGGTTAAATCCACAACATTACTTGAAATGCAAATATTTTTAACGAAAATCAATTTTAAAGTGTTAAATCTGTGGTCAGACTCCCTTCAAAATGACCGTCTTCGTTGACTCTTTAATGTTAACTTTTTTTCTTCTTTTAAACGACGACAAATTACAGGACTCTGATATCTGTTTTTTTCGATAATTCTCTTATTCTATTTAATCATTTGGCTCTTATTCTATTTAATCATTTTGATGTAATTCACTATTTAATGAGTTGCGCAATTTGTTATAGATTACTCACAAAACTTTTACAGGTGTAGTATCTGGTTTCCATGATATGCCCATTTAAGCGTTTTCGGATTTTTTGCATTCTTATAGGCACTCACAACAAAAATGAGTCACAGATTAAATTAATAGGATTAATGAGTACGAGTAGTAGTAACAGTAGCCTGTTACACACAGAAGTCCAATACTCCTATAGTTATATACATGCAAAACCCAATACTCCAATAATGTAACATATGTTTACATATAACATGTATATTATACTTTGCTGTACGCAAATTCCCAATACATTACATATAACATGTAGGCCATAATCTAATAAGTACATAGATCTGTTACACGCAGAATTCCAATACTCCGATAGTTGCATACATGCAAAATCCAATAATATCACATCTATTTACATATAACATATATATTATACTTTACGGTACGCAAATTTCCAATACAATGGGCATATCATGTATGATATACGCATATCGCCCTAACATTTGCATACGTGTGGCGTGTAGGGAATAATAGCATTGTTCAATGGATCTAGCATTACACATAAGTTGCTGTACGCAACTCAAAAAGTTCTCATAACGCAACACGAGACACTGCCGCATCATCATCATCATCGGCACTACAACCGGGAGCCGCTCTTGGCCTTATTTAACAAATCTCTCCACCGGTCCCGATTTCGTGCCGATGTCATCCGGTTTGGCACTCCCAGGCTCTGGGCGTACTGTTCTACGCTATACCTCCATCGCAGACAAGGTCTGCCGCGCTGTCTCATTCCATACATCCAGCCACAAAGGACTTTCCGTGCAGGCTCCTCTTCGCTCATTCGAGCTAGGTGTCCCGCCCACCGGAGTCTACCGAGCTCGATTTTTCCTACAACATTAGCTTCAAGGTAGATTACGTACAATTCATGAATGTAGCGTCTCCGGAATCGTACTCCCTCACATAGGGGGCCAACAATTCTCCTTAAGGCCTTCCTATCGAACGTGGCTAAGAGTTCAGAATGCCTTTTATTAAGCACCCAAGTCTCGGATCTATACATAAGTACTGGTAAGACCATGGTCTTGTGCAGTAGTAGCTTGGATGTTCTGGATAAATTTCGGGATTTAAAGAGCCTTGATAGACCATAGTAGGTTTTGGATTTAATCAGCCGTCCCCGTATTTCTTCTTCCATATTGTTATCGGCTGATACTATTGACCCAAGGGAGTTAAAGGATTGCACTAGTTCAAATTCAGCTCCTCAATAGTATACTGGTTAGTATACCCGCCTGTCACGCGGGAGACCGGGGTTCGATTCCCCGTCGGGGAGCCTCTGGCGCAAGACTAATGACCTTGCCCGAAAAAAAACAAATCATTATGGAAAATTTAACAAGCCTCAGGACTTGCTAAATAAGGCCAAGACCGGTTCCAGGTTGTAGTGCCGATGGTGATGATGATGATGACTAGTTCAAATTCGTACTCCACTACCCTGATAGTTTGACCAACGTTAGGCCTTGTCTTCGCAGGAGTTGCCACCATGTACTTAGTTTTCCCCTCATTAATGTGCAGTCCCAGTTTTCGTGCCGCCTGCTCGATCTGGGTGAAGGATTCCTGTGCCGCCGATTCGGTTGTACCGATGATGTCGATGTCATTTGCGTAGGCAAGTATCTGGCTGGACTTGGTGACAATAGTCCCTCTAGTTATGACGCCCGAGTCACAGATAGCTTTCTCCAACGCTAGGTTGAAGAGGAGGCAAACCAGACCGTCCCCTTGTCGCAATCCATTAAACAGGTTTATTGGTTTGGACAGCAATCCCGCTATTTTTACTTGACTAGTTACGTTGGTCATGGTCAACCTACAAAATCGTATCAATTTGTTTGGAATGCCGAACTCTCTCATGGCATTATATAGTTCTACCCTGGCTATTCTGTCGTAAGCGGCCTTAAAGTCTATAAATAGATGATATAATGGAATCTTAAATTCCAGACATTTTTCCATAGCCTGCCTAAGGGTGAATATCTGACAAATCGCTGATTTGCCTGGGATGAAGCCCCACTGATATTGACCAATGATGACTTTAGCGTATAGGGCTATCCGATCTTGTAGGATAGTGGAGAGTATCTTATAGGCGGTACGGAGCACTGTTATACCCCTATAGTTGCTGCACACTGTGATGTCTCTTTTCTTATGTATGGGGCAAATTATTCCGCGACGCCAATCTTCCGGCATCTCCTCTTGCTCCCACACGTGCACCATGACCTCATGAATTGTGTGATGTAACGCTGTCCCTCCTTGTTTGATCAGCTCAGCTAGTATGCCATCAGCTCCGGGGGCTTTATTGGCTTGAGCTGTCTTATGGCTTTTAAAGTTTCCTCAATGCTTGGTGGCAGCAGCATTTGGTCTTGATCTTGCATTGGTGGTGCCTCCAATTCATCTGTGAGCTGACAATTTAGCAATTCATTAAAGTGCACTTCCCATCGCTCCAGAATGGCTTCAGGATCGGTGATCAGATTACCCTCTTTATCCTTGCAGTAAGTGCAGCGTGGTGTGTACTGCGTCATATTGTGGATTATTTGGTAGAACTTCCTCGCCTGGTGCGGACGTCGCTCTCTACTTTTCTCTATTTCACAGACAAGGTTTTTTTCCCAGGCACTTTTCTTTTGTCTGTGGTCTTTTTTTCAGATTTTCTGAGATCTTTATATTTTTCCTCGCGCACCCGCGTGCTATGAGAGACTGCTGCATTGCCCGTTCAGTCGCTAGTTTGCACTCATCATCAAACCAGTCGCTCTGATTTCTACGACTACTGCCTAAGATGGAGCTGCCAGTAATAATGACCGTATTCTTAAGGCGTGTCTACGCCCAGCAGTCTGGCCCCAGGACTTACTCTCCCTCCATCGAGCTCTTCGAGGACGAGTCTTAGCGCATGACCAAAGGTGTTACTGCTATTCTCATTGTGTAAGGCAGCCGTGTTGATTCAAACCTGATCCGCGGATGCAATACGTCTCCGTAAGGCAATCTGCGCTCGGAAAACTTTACGAACAAGATAGTGATCCGAGTCGACGTTGGTACCTCGGTACGTTCGTACCGTCATCGAGCTCGAGGAGTGGCAGCGATCTATCAACACGTGGTCAATTTGGTTGCGAGCAGCTCCATCAGGTGATACCGTGGCGGTTCCGCCAAACCCCACTGCCTACTTACCTGAAGAACCCCCATCCCTACAACCCAATCTATATAAGTTCGCTAATGCAATCGCATTAGCACCTTAAATACTTCAATCATCAAATAGATCAAATTTATTTATCTAAAAGTCCCTGTAAAGAATCTTTACCTTTTATGCATCCCTTTGCATACAAATCCCCTGTAAGAATTCTTTCCTAACTAATCATAAATCCCTAAACCATTCGGCATTCTGGTATGTGCACACCGCATGTCCTTGACAATTCCACGGCCTCGGCAGCTTTTTGTCCAAGGGACAAAAGCAAACACTAGCGTCTTCCTTCGCATGTAAACATGCATAAAAACTTGATCCCATTTCGTTCAGCAAGACACGGTACATGACCACCCATCGTATACCTAAATTGCTTTAGCATCACCAGCATAATAGCAACACGGCATTCCAACAAACAAACAATCACAAGTTCGTGCTTACCCACCAAACGAATTATCCAGCATATACAAATACAAGACACCGACCCAAGATACGACATACAATTTTCATTGTATAAAGTATCGCAACCATTAGTGCCTTTCCCAATATCTATTCGTATATTTACACAGGGGCATCACTCGTCTAAGACTTTTATGATGCCCTCGTCTCTCCTCGTCTCACCTTTTACCACATTTCTTCGATGCATCGTCGTCTATTTATTTAGCCGCGGTGCACTTCATAGCCAATGATCTTCTCGATCCCTTTGTCCTTGCCGGCTGCCTGCTTTGTTTTGCCATTGCCTTCGCGCATGAGTAAACAACACAGATCTAAACGATCACACACATACCACCATGATCTTCATTACGAGATCTGGTTTTCTATTCCACCAAGAGAGACTTTACGTTTCTCTGGTGGTAAGTAAATACATATCCTTAGTGGAGAGGATATCTACCACCGCACCACAAACTCACCCCATTAGCGAGTCGGCTCTGCACGAGCCGTTTATCGCTGAGTCTAATTACATCCGCCGACCACCACGGTTGTGCCGCGCCGAGGACGCGATAATATACGGAGTCGTTGGCGTAAAGAGTGGTGATCGGTTTGTCGTAATAAAAATTAGTGCAAAAGTCGGGAATATGAATTTAAGACAAATCAAGTTATAATAACACAACCTAACAATAACAATCAGAATACAATAAAAAGAACCATTTATTCCATTAAACAGTGCGTTTTATTTCCGAATATCTACGGTGGGCCACTTTCCTCTTTCGAACAATTCTTGGACGTTGTGTTGTGGAGTTTCGCTTGTGTTTCTCTCCCAGGGCGTACTTTTTATCCTTCCGCGTTTGTAGACAATTTTGGTGCTGCGATATTCGGTGGAACATTTAGAGGAAGTAGTGGGTGGGTGGTAGAAGTTGTTGTCTCTGAAACAATTAGGAGTGTAATTGTGAAAGGGGAAAATAATACCTAAAGTTGAGGTGCAGCAATTCCAGAACTAGTCCTTCTCCAGAAAACAACAATAAAACGTGCTGGTTTATTATTAAAAATGGACTTTATTTAATTGATTAGTAACATTTCACCGGATTATAATTTGATGCGAATTGTGTCGCTCGTATAGCAAAAGAAGAAGAGTTTGTTATTGTTTTCTCCCTTGGCAACCAAATTATTTCTTTATGTCAGCTGGTTACTGACATTTGTTATTCTGTTGCCAAGGGTAGCATTCAGTTGCGAATTCACTGGTTGTGTCCAATGCGAATCCGCAACAGATTTCCATATGTAAATTTATTAGCCGTTCACAACTGCAGTCGATGATGTGTTAGATGTTTACGATTTTTGACAGTTTGTGATTTTCGGGTCATTGAATTTCGACGAATATATTTTCATTTCGAGACTCACTGTCTCGGTTGTTATAACTGTGTGGCAAGGCGCAATCGGATGTAGTAATGGCGGATCGTTAAATTCTATAAACAAAATATTTTTTTAAAAATGCTCTGGCGTTCCATGGAATCACTCATGAATTATGAGAGTCGCGAGAGATGTCGATAACTCATCGGATAATTGACCATTTTTTCTGAATACAGCAACAACCAACATATTCGAAACGATAAACACAAGACAAAATTTCACTAAAACACCGACCCAGTACAAAATGAGTGAAAACAACAAAAACTGCCTCTTTAAAAAATTTGTGATATATTCCAATATAAAAGACAAACAGCTTAGAATAAAATAATGATTTACTTTAATAACGTAGAACTTTACTTAAAAGCTTGGAATATAATAATTGTTTACTTAACATATTTTACTATTTTTGATAAACAATAAAACACAAAGACAACATTTCACTAAAACAGCGACCACTAACTACTACTGTTTAATAACAAATGATTACTCTCAATATATAAATTGCTTAATTGGAAATATCGTGATATTTTCCACTATAAAAGTCAAGCAACTTTGAATAAACTAATATTGTAGTTTACATAAAAAACGTATACTACTTTCGAATAATAACATTATATTTCTATATTTTTAAGTACACCAGTTCACATGCTAAATGCTTAAGTAATCCAACCCTCTGTTGGCCATAAGTTTATCCCATTATTCACACCCTCCTGTCGGCTCAATTCCTTAATAGAATTTTCAAAGAACACAAAATCGCTATCCTTGGGCCCAAAAGGATGACTATCAGATTCAATCTCGCCGCCTAATCTTTAGCATGTCATTACCGCCCATTAAAACTGGTTTGTAACATGAAACAGGATCTTAAGCAGTCCATACTAAAAGGGGATTGTTCATGCATTCACGAAGAACTGCTGACACAAAATTCTCTAGTCGACGTCGTTACATGTCCCATTTTCGAGAACCCGGCAGCTACACAGCGGCCCAAGAACGGAGGTCATCTTTCCGGAAATTACTTCACAGCAGCACTGCAACTTCTACTATTGTTCTTTTGGTCTTTGTTTCACAATTTTACAACAGTCATTCTTCCTACAGAAATTAATCACCACTTTTCTCTCCAGTGGCGTTGGAACAAGGCCATCCTACCGGATTCGTTTGCGTCGTGACTCGAAGGGGTGCAGCATTGTAATTTCATGTCCTTTTGATCCATTTAAACCTTTCATCATTGCCCAACCAATAATTTTACATTTACCTGTTTTATGTTAATTACCAGAAAGAAAACAGAGGATATTTATATAAAACGTATTTTTTTTTAATTTTTTTTTTTTTTTTTTTTTTTTTTTTTTTTTTGTTAAAAAACTTTTTTTTCGTTATTTTGAAAAATGAAGTAACTATTCAATCTATGAAAATAGTTTAGAAAATAAATGTAATTCCGCAACGTTTCCGCGGTGTTCGGTTACATACGCGAATATATTACCAACACACCGAACCAGGAAGAATGTTGAGATGCAAGCACAGTGCGACCAAACTGACTTCCAATCAATTGTCGTTGACCCGACGGCCAATTCTCCGAGCCAAAGGAATAGTTCGACAATGGTAACCAATAAGTAAAAATTAGACCAGGATAATATGGCCGTAGGTGATACCTGCAAATAAAACAGATGACTACGATAAATAGTGTTGATAAAATATGAGTCCTTATGACATGTAAGGGTGGAAAAAAGGCCTTTTTGTGTATGCGTATTGAAAAAGATATACGGCTCATGGATTAGATTGTGATTATTTTCTTTCGGAAACGGTGACTATGTAGCAGAATAAATGCTTTTTAGAATATCATTCTTACGTCTGAAAAGGCAGGGTCCTTTCTATGCTACGAAAACGCACGACCTTGCAACACAATAAGTGTTTTCGCACACACACAATGTGTGGTATCAATAAATGTGCCATAGACCAAAAAAGAATAAGAGAAAGGAGATATATATACTGTATGATCTTGAATGTCTGAATATTGAATTCGCAAGGACACACACGACCAGCCACTGAACATTCTAGGATTGTGTACTTCGACTGAAGAACGATTCCAGGCATTTATATTTAAAATTGAATTTTTTTACTGAACACCTCAGGTAATCGATGTTTAGATACCTCTAACCAAACGTGCCACTAAATTTCAGCTTTGAGCAAAATCATAACTTGTAATTATGTTCAGATCGGAAGGGGTGAAATATTTCCTGCATCTTGTTCTAAACTCTAACTCGTCTCTCGGCGCCTTTCGTAACTTGAAGTATATTCCCATTCTAGCTAATTCGGGTGCCAAGGGCTGAATCATCTTCAGCTTCACTGACGAAAGGGTCATTCATAGACAGAGCAGTAACTCTTTGATGACAGGAGGCTTCAGAAGATTTTGAAACCATTCCTCTAAAATATACCAGCATTCAGTGCATTCAACAAAGGCTGCTATTTGAGTACACAACTGGAAAGGCTTGGTCGGGAATTTTCGAAGCAATAAGAGAAACTCAACTTTCTGTCGCCAGCAAAAAAAAATGGATTCGATTTTAGAACATGAACAAAAGATCATACAACATAAAAGAAAAGTAATGAAATAAAGTAGACAGGCTGTAGCTTCGAGAAGCGGAGCAGAATTAACAACGTAGATTGAGCGTCCGTTGATGAGATTCATCAACATCATAAGAGTGCACTTTTGACAACTGGATATCAATTTATTGGAGATATCACATAGGACATCCTTATTTTAATCAAAATTTGCGACAAGGTATGTCAGATTACCTATTAACTTTCTGTTACGAAATTACATCAGCGGCCACTATGGCTTGTTGTCAGATATTTTAAAAGTTGTCTGACTTTTATTAGAAATAGAAGATTTTACCGAAATAGCGAATCGAATATTTTTACTTTTTAGCAAAAATATCCATCATATCTCCCGTGACCTCTTGTTACAAATACCATACGTAGTATCCGTTACTAGTTGGACGTTGGTTCGAAAATTAATGGAGAATCAGTGCATCTATGACCCTCGACAGAATACAAGTCAGGGATATGGGTTGATAGGAAGAGGAGCATGATGGGTCGGCCTGTGGGGGTTCTCTATATTACATGGAGAACCAACCCACAATCCTAACCTAATTTCGACCGCTAACAGCGCGTCACATCAACCCCTATCCCACCGTTCAAGCTATTCACCTGAAATATCATATTTCCCAAATGGACGCATAGCTGAATTCATTATTCTATGCCGATAATGCATAATTGAATTCAGCTACCTTTCTGCCGTACGGCAACTCCATTACCCTAACCATGAGATTTCCACAGGAAATCGCATTCATATTGGTTAGCAACAACCAAGTCGAATCAAACGACGCGGTTGCATCATCATCCAATGGCTTGGGTAATTACCGCATTCCTTAGCGTTTTTCCCACGGTAATATTTCCCTAGCCGATGTAGCGTCCTATAGACTTTCCCCAGACACTCCATTCGCTGGGGATCAATGATCTCTTTTCGCGGGTGAATAGCATCAGCTAAATTTTCCTCTCCTTCACAGTTCTGTCTTCATACAGTTCAATGCACTCTGAGATCACCATATTCACCGAATTAGGTCAGTGTGTTATCCTCAGAGCTGCATTGATTCATGCACACACAACCAAACCCACCCCGAGATCATAGTGCATTGTGTTTCTGTTCTCTCATTCTCCCACGTTCGTCGACTATTGAATTAACCGAAGCGTTCACTACACCTCGATGGGCGTGGCACATGAGAGAGCAGAAGCGTTGAGATGATCTCTATTGGTTGTCCGGCGTGCAAAATTAAATTACCCATCTTCACCCCCAATTCAAGTCAGTCGTTATTCAACTACGGCAGCGTGTGTACTTAAGGTGTGGATTATGTGCCAATGCTCTGATATATGACTCTGATAATTTAGTATACAGCTCTGTTATATTGGCCCGTTATATTGCTCTGTTATACGGCCCCGCTATATTACTGTTATATGGTTCTGTCATATGGCCCCGTTATATTGCCCCGGTATACGGCTCCGTCATACGGCTCTGGTATACGGCTCTGGTATACGGGTCCGATTATTTCTTTTCCGATTCTCTTTTGATGGTGAGGTCTTCATTGTGGTTACACGTTGCTGTGTATCTGTCGGAATCGCCACAAGCCTCCACAAATTATCACATTATATAAGCCTGATGTATCCCAAAATCTAACTTAAAATTTCGTGGGTGATTTTAATGGTCAAAAGACAACCACAAGATAAACACAACGATAAAGGGTGGATACTTGACCTTGTTTTCCAAGTCCTCCTTATTTTGGTTCGGATCAACTTCCCACGAGAAGTCAGGAAATAAAGGTATCAAACTATATAAAACTTTAGATTCATTTATCTGTATTTTCAGTACATCATTTAATTAGACACTTATCTCCACGTTTCCGCACGCTCGTCGACTTACGAGAAGAGATCTTGGTAGATATTTTTATTTGGTATTACATATAAGGCAAACATTTTTAGGCCACCTAACACTTCATGAAGCCAGCTTAATAAGGCCCACTTAAAAGATTTTGCAGCACTAAGCAGCAACAGCCAACAATAACGACCAGATGAATCGGTTTATCAAACGATAAACTTCAAAAATCAAGTCACCTGCCATCTGAACAGACGAAGCTCACCACGTCGCAGTCATTACCGCCAGAAGGTATGCAACAGAGATCGGTCGCACAGGTTGCCGTTTGTGCTAAGGTGTTTCCCTGGTATTCGAATGCACTCAACATGAGGTGACCTGCTAAGCAGCGGCAATTGACAAAGCACTGGTTCTATAGAACAGTTCATTTGCCCATGAAAAATTCCTGCTCTGTAACACGGTGCTTTTGGTCGGCGAAATCTACTGTTCCAACGGAGAAACGGAGAAAATAAACGGTTCGAGACTGCCTATATAAAGGGGCACTACAATATAATTAGAAAATTGGTGCTTTGTGTGTTTTAATCAAATCAGTTTCTGGACTTAAATTTTTAAACCTTGTTTTTAATTGTGCAGCGCAACGAGTAATAAACTTCATGATTTAATTAGTTACAACCTCGCCCATCTTCTTTTATTTTGTATTCAAATTTATCATTGGTATTAATCGAAGGCTAGGATGAAAAGGTATTACATGGGGATAAGTCATGATGGTACCTTCTGATATAAAGAATTCCGGAAGTAAACTAGTCGCCCATTCGGATCTCCGGGGGGGACTATGTCGGGGGAACATTATGCAGATATGTTAAATAATGGAACTTTAAGAGGTTCGTCATCGCATAACCGGGCCTGCTTTCGAGGCTCGGCCCACGCTCGACTGGTGACGGCATTTTGTAACATCAGGGGCATCGGTTTCACCAATGCCAATGTAAACGCCGTCCACCCATATTTGCAAACAACGAAACCGGATATCCTTGCCCTAACTGAGACCCATGTCAATTCGTCAACTGATTCGACATATCTTCGTTGCTCAGGATACAACTTCCATTCGAGATTCCGTTTTAAGGGCCGAGCCTGCGTCTTCGCGCGGTCCGATCTGGCTTGACAGAGGATGGAGGCGTTGGAACCCAATAATATGAACACCATATGGTTGAGGGTCGTGCTGAGGAATTCCGTTAAATTTCTTTGTTGTCTTTACCGCTCCCCGAATGACGATCGACCGGCGACATTTTTCGAACATCTTTCATATACCGTCGACTGGATACAGATCAACCACCCAGCTCTGAAATTGTTGTCCTTGGCTATTTTAATGTGCACAATTCCGGCTGCTTGTTACATTCTAACAGAATGGACGAGGCTGGGAGACACGCGAGTGCCGGATGCCCGAGGCGATTATGCGAACAGCCTGGATCTATTTTTGACATCCGAACCGAGTATTTATACCGTAGAGGTTTCTGCGCCACTGGGAAACTCAGATCACTGCTGGGTATCTGTCGCGCAAACACTTGCATATCAAGCGAATAACCGGCCTAGGCAGCTTCGCCATGTATGGACGTATGGTGCTGCTAACTGGGATGATTTGCGAGATTTCTTTGCATCCTTTCCATGGTCAGACGTGTGCTTCGGAGACTCCAATGTTAACGATTGCGCGGAGTCGGTGTCAGGGATTATCCTTCTGGGGTGGAGATGTATATTCCACATTCCATCAAACGAAGTTCGTCTGATAAACCTTGGTTTGACAAAAAATGCGAGCTGATTACAGCGGCAAAAAATAGAGCTTTTAAGCAATGGCGCTCCAATCCCACCGATGTTAACAGAACGAATTTTATTAGAATAAGAAACGCGTGCAACCAGGCGATTGATACCGCGAAGAAGGCTCACAACGACAGGCTGATCGATAAGCTCCTTCGGTGCCCAACTGGTTCGCGCTACTTCTGGTCAATAGCAAAAGCTGTCAGTGGTAACTTCACATCCTCCTCTTTCCCTCCGTTGGTGACAGACAGCGGGACGTTTGTCACGAATCCAAAGGATAAAGCTAATGTGTTCGCGAACTTATTTTCCGCTAATTCAAACCTCGATCGCGGCCTTTTGGAGCCTCCTGTGAGCGCGCCGGTACAGTCTTCCATGCGGGATGTAAGATTTCGTCCGCGCACTATTCAACCCATTCTACGTGAACTGGATTGTAGGAAGGTAACCAGCCCGGACGGAATACCGGCAATAGTCCTTAAGAACTGTGCTCCAGAACTATCGCCGGTTCTCGGCAGACTCTTCCGCTTATCTTATGCACGTAGGACGTTTCCTGCCGGCTGGAAAATCGCACGAGTTCAGCCAATCCCAAAGACGGGAAAAAAGTGTCTCCCACAAAATTACCGTCCGATAGCTTTACTGTCTATTTTATCTAAGGTAATGGAAAAAGTCATCAATACAGAGTTGGTTAAGTATTTGGAGTGCAATGGACTTCTGAATGATCGTCAATACGGATTCCGTGGCAGGCCCACTGGAGAGCCTTTGACACTTATAACCGATATATGGACATCTGCGATTGAACAGCATAGTGAGTCAAGGGCAGTCGCATTGGATATCTCCATGGCTTTTGACCGCGTCTGGCACGGGGCATTGCTTGGCAAGCTCCGTTCATATGGACTTTCCCAATAGCTTTGCGACTGGACGAAGAGCTTCCTTGAGAATCGATTGATCCGGGTTGTTGTGGACGGCGAGTGTTCGGATCTGTATCCTGGTAATTCGGGGGTGCCCCAAGGTTCTATTTTGGCTCCAACCTTGTTTTTGCTTCACATAAATGATTTGTTGGAGACAACGGATAACAAGGTGTTCAGTTTTGCGGATGATAGTACGCTTGTTTTCTCCTTTTCGATTGATCGGCCGATTGGTGCATCAACGTCACACCAGCTGATATGTAGACAGATTGACTCTCTGAATCGGGATCTGGATAAAGTCCTGCAGTGGAGAAAGGCCAATCTTGTCGACTTCAATGCAACGAACACCCAGTATACAACATTCACAAAGAAAACTGGATCATCGGTTCCACAGCTGATGATGAATGGCCGGGCCCTCGAGGCTGGGTAAAGTTTAAAATTGCTCGGCGTCACGGTCTGTGGGAAAGGTTTACGGGCTTCGCGTCGGAGTTATTAAACAGCTCCGTTACAGAGCGGGAGAGATGTGGAACTTCCTTCCCGCGCGAGTGTTCCCGGAGCGTTACAACCTGCAACTGTTGAAAAGAACTGCACGGTTATTTGGTGGCATCTCGGAGCTGCCACTCGACACTATAGGTTTGCCTCTCCCGAGAGAACTGTAATAAAAAAAAGGCTGTCACTCCACTTATAACAATTGGTTCACTGAGGAGCATTTCCCAAAAGAGAGGAAAAACCAGTGGATCGGAAGGAAATCTCTCCACGCTTTACACTCCCGAATACCAGTCAATGTTTAAAACAGACAACAATCAACTCGACCGATAATTATGGTGGCCTTAAGAAACATCATGGACAACATGGATTGTTGCCACACCTTTAACATATACTAATCAACATCGTTCCCGTCACATTAAGCGGGGAAATGATTCTTTAAAGCATGCTAGATCTGTTGAGGCCCTTCTTTTTGAGAATCCATCGTGGAATTTCTCAAACAGTCAACAAGTCGCACTAGACAATGTTGAAACATTGGACGTAGTCACGATTGGAGACAAAGTTAATATCGCCGCACGACGACAAGAAGCAGAATACTATTGCTTCACAAGTCACCCTACATGTTGCCTATAGGATCCAGAACAACCTCCTCCAGTGAAGGGAGAGTGTCCCGGCGTAAGAAACCATCGCCTCCTTGGTATCTTACCAACCCTCACAGTCGATGCAACCTTACTGTCTTCAGGATGTATTTACCAAATCCTGCCGTTCCAGTCCACATTTCACCGGCCCACAACACTTAACCTAATACGTTACACATCGACACGAGACTCCCCTCTCTCCGGTCCCACACAACACATACAATAGAAGAAGTATATAAAAGATGGTAACATCCAGAGAGGATATTGAGAACTTTGTTCTCGGCCGGGAGGATTTTGCACATTGCAACCAGTAATGGTGAGGATGCTCTGTGTGATAACATATTTTAAATAACTCTCCCCCCTCTACACTCTGGGTGTTTAGTTTGTGTCGCAACCGTTCAGCTCAGTTTCGATTACCGCGAGCTGTGACGCAAGAAATAATGGGGCGAATTCAAGAGAAGAGTACGACAGTACTGCTCTTGATCGAAAACACCACAAATGCCCTGGAGAGAAGAAGAGCGACGATAACATTTTGTCGTAAACAAGGGAGGTTAGCGGCGAGCGAAGACAACACGGATCAAAACAGGTTGACGTTTCGGGCGAAATTGTAGACATTCGGTAGTTATCTAACGTATTGTTATTCGTTAATTCCATTTAACATAAAACTGGACACCGGAAGTTTTATCAAAAAGTGTTTATCGAGCAGTATCATTCTACTTCCAAACGTTTACAGGAAGCAAAGGAGATAGAGATTAAAGGATTACGACGAGTGTCGATTGAAACATCTTCTAAAGGAAGCTTACTCGGATGAAGATTCAACATATAAGGCAGAACAAGAAACTGCACTAGGAATAGATACGTTATGAATTCTCCTTAAATGAATAAAATATTTTTAGCTTCAAATTCGGATTTTGTGATTTACCTTCTGGAATTTTATATCAGTCCTTCATCGACAAGGAAATTCTACTGAGATACCACAGCAAGTGAACTGATTTGACTTGTCCACGAATATTGTCGTGTTCCGATAACCACAGCAAATTTACAGAGGGTCTCTAATACTTCGCCAGCCATTGGAAGTTTCTACAAAGTTACAACATAAAAGAACGACAAAGACAACTTAACGCTGTCAATCCGATTGGATACCACTTCCCACAGGGCCAGCTATAAGGAGCCCGCCACATTTCAAATTGAAGAAGGAAAATACAGTCCACGCATACCACGGCCCATCACAGGATTTAACAAGAGCACTTTCCAGAAGAGTGGAAAACCAGTGGATCGGAAGATGACCCCTCCACGCATTACATTCCCGAAAGACTGACAAACCCAATGCACCAGGAGGAAGAGCTGTTAACCCGCATTGCGAAAGAGAAAAGGTTATTTACCACATACCAGAGAGTGTGGCAGAATAAGTGATTAGCGCTCGCAATAAGTCAAGCAAAGCATCGAGGTGAATCAACGCGTATGGCACGTCATAGCGGCAAATGTATGGTCGCGAAACAAGATTAGAAACCGCCGAGGAGGCCAAAATGGTGCAAGCAGAACTCGAATTATCAGAGGTGAAGTCTCAAAAAGACCACGAAGTCGATGAATTGCTGTCAACATCACACACCTCGACCAAATGAGAATGAAAGGGATGCCGCGTCACAGGTAAAAAGAACAGCATCCAGGAGTTAGGCCAACCTGTGGCAACATCTAGGGTCACACAAATGTGGAATGTTTTACCTTTTGACATTCAAAATCGGATAGATGCCTCCTCTTCTTCCTTATCATCTCCCTTATCCTCCTCTCGTACTGTGTTTTGACATTTAAGACAACATAAAAATGCCCATTTGTCCACGGGCTAGTGTAAAGCAAGGACTTCCTCAAGAATCACAATGACCGAAATAAATGCACATGGCTGATCTTACAGACTTCAACTTCAAGGCGATCTCAGAAGTCGGGGAAAGTGATCGAGCTTCTGTAGTTCGGGGAGTGTTAGAATAAAATAATGGCTGGCGTTCAGGAGCGCGGTCGGGATTACCGTGTTCGTCTTCATCTATATACATAGCTTAACACGTTAGCGAAGAGCATTCTAAATAACAGCAGGAGATGGCGCATGCAGTACCGTTTTAATCGATTAAGACCCCAAGTAAGTAATGAAGGTACACGCCTCGAAAGGCGAGGAAACTTAGCGGTGGCAGAATTAACAAGTCATCACGAATGACAGACAATCCCAATGAATTGCAGCTTCTAGAAATTTCTAGAATAAACTACCAATAAAAAATTGACTGTTGAAGGTCGTATAACATTCATGATGTGGTTATGAGCATCTTCAAAAATACTGGGAAATCTAGAACTCGAAAGTATAAATACGTTATTCGAATTTTTCGTTGAGGGTCATACTACACTGTCAATTAAATTTAATTAAATGTGAAGCTGTGGGGAGGAGAAGTAGGTTGTACCGGCGTACGGCGCTGATTCACTTCTTCCCCATAACTCTTCACTGTCCGACCAAGGTTTCGTCAAACCGAATCGTCACTTTACTAAAAGAAATCTGTTCACCAATGGTTCTCAACCCCTGGAGTAAAACTCCGCCACAAGACACACCAGAAAGGACGGTAAATGAAATGCACTGTTTTAATGATATTAATCTGTCTATTTATTTGCGTCCATGTTTTTGTTTTTAAATGAAGTGACTAAAACTAATTAAACGTAAAGTGTACACTTGCGATTGCAAGATGGGATACAATCTGTTTTCAGTCGACATGTTTTTTTTTTTGTTCAAAATTTACTGTTCACCTTTGATGAAATAAGTTCATTAACTAACTACAAAACCGAAATCGTCGAATGCTAATGGGATCTTATGCATCGTTCGGTAATGAGAGCCAGCTAAATAAATAGCAGCCGCTCATTAAATGAAAAAAAATGTCTTTCGGATATCACAAACGATAGGAATTGTTTATGGTATCGCAGGAAACCTATGTAGGAACAGCGTTCTTCTGTTTGCACATGGTGCGAGTTGGAGAATTTTATTGCTGGGAGAAAAAGGTCGCCGGCCAACGTGTACGTAAAGAAATTTATCGTACACATGGCGAAGTTGGAAAAAAAACGGCGCAATATTTATGATCCCTGTCATGGCGGTTACATTGTATGCAAACCGAATCATTTTGCTTACAGGAATTTGTCTGGTACCGAAGGTGCCGAATTGGTTTGGAATTCCAGATAAGCAAAGAAAGAAATCCTACGGAAAATTGTATGCGAAGAGATGCTTGAAAAGGTAAGTTTTCCTTACAGGGACTTTACGATTATAGCTTTGATCTAATTAATACGTGAAGCATTTTCAGGTGCTTAATGCGATTGCATTGGCAAAAACGTATGCGACTTGGGATGAGGTTATGGGGGTTTTTAGGTAAGTGTACCGTGGGGTTTGGCAGAATCGCCACAAAACTATCGGCATCTATTATCAGTATAGAAAAGATTCTAGAATATTCTAAAAGAGAAATGATGGTCGTATTATAATCACAATTCTCGTATGGTTATGTACATCATCACATATCGGGTTTTCCAAGAGGGACTTGACAACTTTGAATTTAATTTGTGAACGCACCTTTTCGCTAATCATCGAACTCTCACTGTCAATTTATTCAGTAAACTCATGGTTAAGTACATGAACGAACAACGTCTGCAAATTATAAAAATTTACTACCGAAATTGGGAGTCGGTGACCGCAACTTTAAGAGGGTTAACTCAAATTTTCGGTCGTAATTCTCGACCTAGTAGACAGGCAACAACAAGTTTCGTGAAAAAATTTGAGTCTACATATTCGTTGTGTGATGTTGCCGTGCCAGTGAGACAACGGGTTGGTCGAAGTATCGAAATATCGCTGCCGTTCAGGCGCCCGTAGCAAACGATCCAAATCAGTCAATTCCACGGCGTTCTCAAGAATTGGACATCGCCCAGACCACTTTATGGCGAATTTTGCGCAAGGATCTTGGTTTACATGCATACAAGATCAAGCTGACTTAAGAATTGAAACCGATGGACCATTTGAAGCGACGTACGTTCTCCGATTGGGCTCTGGAAAAGATGCGCCAAGATGATGAATTTCATCCCAAATTATCTTCAGTGACGAAGCTCATTTTTGGGTCAATGGGTTCGTCAATAAGCAAAACATGCGTTATTGGTCGGGTGAAAATCCACATGTGCTTCATGAATCACCACTTAATCCACAAAAAATAACTGTTTGGTGCGGTTTGCATGCCGGCGGCGTCATTGGGCCATATTTTTTCGTCGACGATAACGATCGTCACGTTACTGTGAATGGCCATCGTTATCGCGCCATTATTACCGATTATTTTTGGCCCGAATTGGAAGATATGGACTTGGGCGACATGTGGTTTCAACAGGACGGTGCCACACGATACAATCGATTTATTGAAGGGTAAATTTGATGAGCGTGTTAGGTTATAATAAATGGGCCAGTCGGATGGCCGCCTCGTTCGTGCGACTTAACGCCTTTAGACTATTTTCTTTGGGGTTACGTCAAGTCATAGGTCTATACCAACAAGCCGACGACGTTGGAAGAGCTCAGAGCCACCATTGAACGCGAAATAGCGGCCGTTTCGGCCGAAATGTGTGCCCGAGTCATCGAAAATTGGGTGCAACGAATCCACCGCTGCAAACGTGCCATATGAACGAAGTCGAGTTCCGTTCATAAATGTTTTGATTGTACTTCAAGCCGATAATAAAGTTTTTGAAATATCTCGAATGGTTTGCGTTTTATTTTAAAAAAATGTTGTCAAGTACCTACTGGAAAACCCGATATAATTTATTAGATATAAAGCGAGTAGTGTCAGTGCACTGCAAATATTCTATACTATCGAACGCAAAACGGGAATTATTATGATTTATTATATATAAAGCGATGGACGGTCAAAATATCGATATGAATAAAGACATTGCCTTTTGCCAAAAGTACTGAAGATTTCTTAGATGAAGAAATATACTTTTTGTATTGCTTGTTGAGGGTCGTACCATAGCGATGACAATCCTGGTATGGTAATGGGCGTCATCGTTTATAGTTTATTAGATATAAAGCGATTGGCATCAGTATACCATGAAAGCGAATGACATTAGCATACCGCGAATATTCTATATTCTCAAACACAAAACTGAAATAGAAACGTATTTCTTTAAATAATTGTGGAAGGTCGTACTATACGCACGAGAACTATTTTGATCCATTATATATAAAGCAATGGATATCGGTGGAAAATAACGACATGTAAAAGCTATTGCTGCAAAAGGACTGGAGATTCCCTAAACGGAGAAATATACTTTTTGAATTGTTTGTTAGGAGTCGCACCATAACGATGACAATCCTGGTACAATGACAATAATGGTAATGAGCGTCATCACTTATAACTTATTAGATATAAAGCGATTGGCATCAGTATACCATGAAACTTCTACATTTTCGGAAGCAATATAAAAACAGAAATGTATATCTTTAAACGATTTTCGAGGGTCGTACTATTCGCATGGCAAGTGTTATTTTATTTTATATGAAACGGTATGTATAAATTCATTGTCTTCTGCCAAAGTACTGGAGATAATTGTGGAAGGTCGTACACTATACGCACGACAACTATTTTGATCCATTATATATAAAGCAATGGATATCGGTGGAAAATAACGACATGTAAAAGCTATTGCTGCAAAAGGACTGGAGATTCCCTAAACGGAGAAATATACTTTTTAAATTGTTTATTGGGGGTCGTACCATAACAGGGACAATCTTGAATGTTATCACTTATAATTTATTAAATATAAAGCAGTTGGCGTTAGTTTACCGCAAAGTTTCGATATTCTCAGACGCAAAACTAAAAGAGAAATATATTTTTTTTATTTGATTGTTAAGGGGGGTACTACACCCACGAAAACAGACTGGATGTGACCCTTTTGAATCTGATATAAAAGTATAAAACGATTGGCACCAATCTACAGAATGCAACCGACCACCCCGGCATTCGATACATAGATCTCGTGCAGTGCGGACGAGAATTACAGTACGCAGTACGCAAACGTGCTTACACGTTTAATAAATTCTTCCGTCTCACAAACTCGCAAATTAACCGCGGGTGTTCCCCAAAGCTCTATTTTAGGGCCAATTTTATATTCGGATATTCCTCAACCCGTATCTCCTAATGTTGTGATGCTGAATTATGCTGATGATACATTAATTTACTCTAGCAGCAAATTTGTTAAGGGTGCGAGAAACCGCATGGACAACTTCCTCCCTAGCATAACAACATATTTCAATAAATGGAAAATCCACCTTAACCTAAATAAAACGCAGCTCATAGTGTTCAAGGGCAAACTCGAGCACTGTACAAACAACACTAGACGCTGCCACAACTAAATTAAACTTAACCTAAACAACACTCTGACAAAACCCTCCAAAACCCTAAAATATTTGGGAATCACTTTTTCTAATAACTGGTCTTTTTCCTCCCACATTAAAAATTACCTTCATAAAGCCACAATTCAGCTTAATCTCTGTAGAAAAGTAATGTGGAAACCTGATAGTCTCTCTCACAAAGTCAAACTGCTCATTTACAAACAAATTATCAGACCCACAAGAACGTACGCGTGCCCATTGTGGTACCATATCAATCCCTCCCAAATAGAGAAGTTGCGAGCATTCGAAGGAAAATGCTTTAGGTATGTCTCTGGCTTACATCGTCGTCCTAACTCTTATAAGTACTATAGTAACGTCGAACTCTACAATACCGGTGGTATTGAGCGCCTCGATCGACGATTCCTCGGAGCTGTCTATCAAATTTATCGAAAACCTACAAAATAATCTTCTTCTTCTTCATCGGCACTACAACCGGGAACCGGTCTTGGCCTTATTTAGCAAGACCTGAGGCTTGTTAAATTTTCCATAATGATTTGTTTTTTTCCGGGCAAGGTCATTAGCCTTGCGCCAGTACAAAATAATCCCAATCCTATAATAACCTCGCTCTTAGCGAACCCTCTAGATATCAGAACTAACTATCCCAACTGTCTCCACACCAGAGCTATCTTCGCCTCAGGCAGACTGGTAAATGATTCAAACGAGATCATATACCACAACACCGAAGTTACCCCTAACCAGTTCAAATACTGTAACGTCCAACCATTTTTCAACATCCTATATTTTCCCAACGAACAACCGGAAAGAAATACTCTTCCTCAAACCCATAACTGACCTCACTCCACATCCTTTAATTCATATATCCCATTAATTATAAAACTTTGTTTATGGCTTTAGGAAAATCATACTGTAATCAGGCTAAATTAGGTTGTTATTGATATAATTAGGATTAAGTTTAAATTCAGTAAAGTTAAATAAACAAATTCCTGGAAGATAATACTACTAAATTTATAAACACGCATCTATCTTGTATCTCATAAAATATTGTTTGGAAAATGTATGTTATTATAATAATTACATGTAAGCAATTGTTACGAAATTAATTTTAAGTCACTGTATTACTTAAATGTACAAATTCTAATTATGGTCAATAAATACAGTTTTGAAAAAAAAGGCACCAATCCAAGCAATGGGGACGATTCTAAAATACTCCAAGGCGAAAAACCAAAGAAAACATTTCTTAAATTCCTTGTTGAGGGTCGATGAGGGCTGCGATACACTTACGAGTAGTGCTATTTATAATTCACCGCATACCAAGTGACAGTCATTGGACAAAAACATACCAACAAATAGTAGTATTTAGTAGGCATTGGTCAAAAGCAACGAGAACTATCTATGACAATCTATTGCATTGTAGAGCCAAAATGTAGTAAAAATTCCCTAAAGTGATTGTTGAACCCTTTTTATATTATAGAAAGTTAGAAATGGAAGTGCACTTGCAACTACATTTAAAAAACACATCAATTAAAACCAAGTAGTGTTATCTCTATCCAATGTAAAGTATGATATGGATATAAGTGGCACTAGCTTTTGGCATATATCGAAATAACAAAGAAATGTATTTGGTTAAGTACAACCAGGATATAGTTAGAAGATGCAATGAACAGCAATAAAGGGAGAAAATTTTATAATTAGATCTCAAAGCCGGGAATATTATAGAAATCCATGACACAGCTGGGAGTTTCTTTGGTACGATTCCATCTAGTGTTCGATTGTTAAAGTATTGGTTAGAAAAATAAGACCTCTGTTTTGTTATATAATAATGACAATGGAGGCTTTTAAACCTTCATTTATTGATGTTTTTTTTATTTTAATCGACTATATTTTTTTTTTCGATTTAGAACCTATTTATGTTAATCGACTAAATTTATTTCGAACCTATTTTTTTTTTTATTTTAATGGATTATATCTTTTTCGATTTAAAACCTCAAGGGCGTATTTCCTTTAAATTCCTACCCCGAGCATCAAAATGATATTGAATTTTCACCTATCTTTTTCTACTGATCTATTCCCCATTAACTAACTACACAATAGTTAATAGGAAAATTTTTTATTATTAATTGTTGCTTAGTTACCTATTTCAATTGCAATGTTGCAATTAATAGATCAGTGGAAGAAGGCGAGCGATGGTTGAATATCATTGAGGTATCAATCTAATTTCAATTTAATTAAGAATAAGGGAAATGCAATGGACCGCCGTCAGATCCGGGTTGGTAAAAAATGTATGAAGACCTAAAACAATTTCAGTCTTTAATACCACTTTCGGGCAGTATTGGTTATTCTGACACAAGAAAAAAGTATTTATCACCATCTCCAAAAAAATTTCTCTTACCGATATAATTGCGATAAGTAATCCTCCCCATCCTGCTGCCCTCAAAATGGAAACCATTGAACGCAGATTCTCTCGAAGCCACAAAGAGACCATATTGAACCTGCCCTTCCGGTTTTTTGGCAGTTTAGCCCATTCTTGAATATTACAAATAAACTCGGACAAACTAAAATACTGCGAACAAACTCCGATTAATTATATTACTTTAATAACCCGAACACTAATACTCACAAATCGAATCAAGGTTATAAATATGGTTAACCAGTAAGAAATGGTAAACCAACTTGGATCGCAAAATGGTTCTTCTGCAGCATTCTCAAAATTCATCCCCTGTTTGCACAAATCACGTCCTGTAAATGGCATCCGCCACGGGGAATATTCCGGACAATCTGTTCTTCCGTTTAATAACATTTCGAAGTGCTGAATTTTATACATCGCGATTTGATTTCGTCCCAAACTATGGTTTTACAAATATAGGAGTGAAATGTATGTACGCTCGCGGCAAATAAGTAATATACAATATGACTTGTACGTAAATGACAATACGATCAAGAAGAAAAATTTCGAACTGAAACTCAAAGTGTACTGAGATTAAGTTATTTTTTTGTCACAACGAGCATTCCACTTTATTTATTAGTACACTTGTAACATGAAAAATACCCAGGAAGGCGATGGCTTAAACCAAGATGGAACCGAATAGAGACAAGACTACTAAGTTTTAATTTATGTGTTTTTTAAATGTAATTGCCCAGTGCACTTTCATTTCGAACTCTATATAATATTTACTATTATAAGAAGGGCTCCATCTCAGCGGTTCAGGATGGAAGACGGCAAAGATGTGCACACGATTGTATATATGCTAAATTAACGGGGATCAAAGTGAATATGTGGTAATATTGAGAATATTCAACTTGGGGCCACCTAAACCACAATCAGCTCCCTAACTCTGTAATCATAACGCTCCTGTAAGAGCGAAGTCGTGGCACCGACATGGGCGCAGGGTTCTACTTCGTCCTCACAAATTAGAAGTTCCGCCGCGGCAAACTGTGCACAAGAAAAACAACAGCACAATGAAACAAACACTCAGGAAACGGCCGAGAGAAATAAAACACTAGTGTTGGTTGGTGATCACCACTTTAAATTTAATTTTATTTGTTTGTCCTTTACTTTCTGAACTTTAATTGGAAACGCTACACACAGCTCATTACAATGTTCAAATACAGGCGCACGACTTAGAACACGATAGACTTCGACGTAACACTACTGACTCGTACAGCACCGCGCGGACGCACTCAACTACACTCCCGGGTGTTACTTTGTGACTGGAATTTACGCACCTGCGCAGCCGGCGGAGAGCGGAAGTGCTGTGACCAACATGGTCAAAGGATGGAATAAGACTCAACGATATTCAATCGTTGTTAAAAGAAATTCAGCTGGGAAATTGATTCTCTTAAATTAAGGGTGCATTTCCTGTTCCAAGGGAGACGTAAAGTTTCTCTTTTGAGTAACCAAACCGATCTCATAGAGGAGATCTTCACGATACACAAGTGTGTGTGTACGTCGGTTCTTTTCACGGGTCAACGATATGGCGAATAACCGGAAACACAAAGAAAGGGAAAGAATCGTAGAGATGTTTGTTTATGTGAGAAGGTTACTGGGAAACGGGTCCAGAACTATGTAGGATAAAAGACATTTATGACCTGTGTCTATGCTGTGGTGCGGATGCGTAGGTAAATGTATCGCCATTAGGAAGAAGCGCTAATGGCTTTTCCATTTACACAATGGGAAATGTGTTAATGGCATCGCTAGTAAGGGTAGGTATTGAGTTCCTATTTGCATTTGCATATGCTGTAGGATTTAATTGATGCAAGAGACGCGGAATGCGTATTTGCCTTGGTCCCTAGGGTGTAAGTCGCCAGCCAATGTGTATATAGGGAACATTGTTGTACACATGGCGCGGCTGGGAAAAATAGACGGCGCAGTATTTATGATCCTTGTCATGAAGGTTACAATGTATGTAAATCTAATTATTTTGTTTACCGGAATTCATCTAAGGAAATTTGACTGGCGACGTAGATGCCGAAATTGATTGGAAATTCCTGGTAAGCTAATAAAGAAATCTTAAGGAGCAGTGGTATGCGAAGAGAATGCATGAAGGTAAGTTTTCTTTACAGGGACTTAAAGATAATAGATTTGATCTCTTAAATGCGTGCAGCATTTTTAGGTGCCGAATGCGAGTGCATTGGCGAGGACTTGAGCGTCTTGGGTGATTATGGAGGTTAGGAAGGTAAACCGTGGGATTTGGCGGAACCGCCACCCTCCCTCTGGAAGGGATAAACATGTGCCAACTCCAACATATACAAAACAACACACGGACATGTGGGGGTTCCTTAGAGCCCCACGAGCAACCACCCACATTCCGACCACAACTTCAACCACAAGAACCACACGCAATGCCAACCCCAGCTCCTTTTGTTAACCCAGTTGTCTGCAAACATTCCCATTCCCAAGGGGGCCATATCATGCAGATAATGCATCACAGAATTCATCATTACATGCAGATAATGCATCTCCAGAATTCATCATTTCATGTAGATAATGCATTATAGCGTTAAACAAGGATAGTGAAGAAGGTGAATTGAACACACGATGAAACGATTGAAAAGCGAAGCAGTGAAGCATCAGACTACTGACCGTGTTTAGAATTTTATTTCCAAACTCGAGTATATTCCACTGGTGTGAATAATTTTTATTTTATCGCTTGGTATACGGTTCTGATGTATTTTTCTTATTCGATTTTTTTCGTTCGGTGTTCTTCACTATTTTTGCTTGCTTGTGAATTGTGTGTATCTGTTAGAATCGCTACACACTCCCGCCGCAGTAACTTCGTTACGATCAGATTCGTATGCGGACGACGGACGAACGAGAGAGAAACGAGAAAACGTCAGAGGCTGGGCTCTATGCGGAAGTCGTGACCGTGTGTGAAGTTCTGCTTTACTATGGGAAGTGAATGCTGCGTGTTCAGATCACGTCGGGGTCACCAATTATAGCGTTAAGCAAGGAAGTGAAGAAGGTGAATTGAACACACGATGAAACGATTGAAAAGCGAAGCAGTGAAGCATCAGACTACTGACCGTGTTTAGAATTTTATTTCCAAACTCGAGTATATTCCACTGGTGTGAATAATTTTTATTTTATCGCTTGGTATACGGTTCTGATGTATTTTTCTTATTCGATTTTTTTCGTTCGGTGTTCTTCACTATTTTTGCTTGCTTGTGAATTGTGTGTATCTGTTAGAATCGCTACAGCATCATTATAATTTCCCTGAAAAGAACTCCTAACGTGCAACGTACATAGGGAAACTTAAACGGCACCCCCGTCAAACAGGGTTTCCTGCCACACAGGTGCGCAACACATTTGTCTGGCTTTTCCTCATTCACGGCGGCTTTTTGCCCAGCCGACAAAATCAGTCCACGCATCGCGCGTCTAGCCGCCGAGAATCAAATTCTTCTGCATTGTGAACATGCACACAGGGTATCCAACCCTTTCCACGGTCATAGATGCCGTGCGCGACCATCGATGGGCGAGAATCTCATTTCCTTGTAGCACAGGTTTCACTAATGGTGAGCAGCCGGTTTTGAGCAGGTGCATGCGCGCCACCAACGATACCCTTTTGCTCATTCCCTTTTTCTCGTTTTTGTTTGTCGGTGTTCTGGCGACACGGGCAAGCGAAACAATCCCACCAAGATCGGAAGAGAGATCCTCTCTGATTGGTCATCACGAAGAGAAACTGCACGTTTCTCTCAATGAATGAAAACCACCCTTAGGGGATGACCGACTCTGCACGAGTCATTTACAGAGAATCGCTTTTCATCCACCGGCGACTACACATCGCCAGGAGTCAAGTTCAACCACGGCGGGGATCGGTCGTCTCATGGTAGGGTCGTTATTCCCCCAATCGATCGTGTGTAAATATATCCCGTCAATAATTTCCATCACTGAGTCGTGTGCAATATAGTAATGCAGTTGAAACGAAGTGTGTTTAAGCTGAGAACAATCTCGTATTTGAGTCGAGAAAAATCTCGTATTTAATCTGAGGACAATCTTGTGTTTAAGCTGAGAACAATCTTGTGTTTAAGTCGAGAACAATCTTGTGTTTAAGCTGAGAACAATCTCGTGGTTAAGTTGTGAACAATCTTGTGTATAAGTTGAGAACAATCTTGCGTTTAAGTTATAACCATTTTGTGTTTAAGTTGAAATCCATTATAATTCTACGTTTGGGTATTTAATAATAAACGTGAATGTTGAGTTTAAGTCGAAAACAAGCGAGGTTGTTTCATTTATCGTTGGTGGGCGGCTCGGGGAGGAATAAGCGTGGGAATATTGGTGAACCCATGCCCGTGCTGGCACACAACCACCACCAATAATAATAATCCCCCCCACAAACACAGCAAGCATAGTGCAGAGCATAGAACCAAAATCATTAGAGCCGTACATATATGGCTTTTTTTATTTTACATCTCTCTAGAAAGACAAGCCTGTAGCGATAAAGCAACCCATCGAGATGCTTTTTTCTCGACTCAGGGGGTCTATCAGCCAAGCTCCGAGGGATGGTCAGGGATTTCTCCAAACCATTTTATGCGGGGGCCGACTAGTCAGACCCAATCCAGACCATCTACCTTGGTTACATTCAGTCTATATCTAAATTCAATAATAATTAATTCTTTAGATTTCATGTTTAATATTCAGATTTTTAATTTGTTATGTATTCATTTTTTTAATTTAGATTTTTTTTAAATATATATATATATATATATATATATATATATATATATACATATACATATATTTATATGTATATATATATTTATATTTATATATATATAAATATATATATATATATATATATATATATAAGCTTACTTGTCAGTGTACGTTTTTTGTTCACTTTTTATTTTGTTTATTTTTAGTATTTTTATTTTATATATTAACTATCTTTATTAGCTGTGTTTTTTGCTGTTGTTTATATGAGTTTAATGTGTTTTAAATTTCAAACGCACGAACTGGCGCTTTGGTGGTTAGAATCACTAAAAATGCAATCAATGCTCAACACATCAGGCCACTAACGCGTGTACGAATTCGATTTCTTAACTCAAGTACATTCGACTGATGTGGAATTGATATGTTATTGCTTGGCATACGGCTGATGCATTATTCGATTTTCATTCAATGTTCTTCACTATTTGCTTGTGTATTGTGTGTGTCTCTATTCGAACGCCACACTACTCCCTCCTCAGTAAATTTGTTACGATCAACTTGGTGTGCGAACGACGGGGAGAGGAACGAGCAAGCGAGAGAACGTCGGAGCAAGCGAATGTGCCGCTGCTCTATGCGGAAGTCGTGATCGAGTAGTAAAGTTTTGTTTACCTATGGGAGATTGTGTGTTGTGCGTGTGTATACACATATCACGTCGGGGTCACCAATTATCGCGTATTGTGAAGAACGTGTTATTCGAACAGGCGCTATGACGGTTAGAATCACTAAAAATGTAACCAATGCTCAATCAGGCCACTACAGCGTGTACGAATTCGATTTCTGAACTCAAGTACATTTGATTGAGGTGGAATCGCTATGTTATTGCTTGGTATACGGCTGTTGCATTGCGTTCGGGTTATTCACTATTTGCTTGCGCATTGTGTGCGTATCTGTTAGAACGCCACAAACTCACAGCTACGTATGGCCCTAAAAGCACATCATAGAAAACACTTAACAGACATGACAGCTTTTCTCATCACGCTGCAACTGTACTCATCATGCAGCATCAGTTTTTTTTAATTGGTCAACAAGCGATAGGAGATCCACCACACGCAAAACCAAGGAAATACTTTTTTTTTACACTAACGCGTGCACAAAAAGAGATTTCAAGAAGCGAGTGTATTAAATGACTCTACGACCATAATCGCCAAGAATATCGTCTGAGCCGAGTGCCGAAGCATAGTTAGGGATTACTATTGTCGAGAAAATGCTGACAGCGATCACCACAGAATTCTCCGCACTGAATACGACCCCAAGAGAAACAAAAACAAGTCTAAAAAAGAAGCCCCATACCACATATGCCGCTATGATCAGTCTACCGAGAGAAAAGGATAAGATCTTGATCCCCACAGGTTTCCTGCGGCTGGGATGTGTCAGATGGAGACTGCCATAGTACTCATACCCATATGATGATTCAGATACTGGCAATGTAAACATGCGACAACATTCCACAAATGCGAACATCTGTCTGAAATGGAGAGGAAAGCGTCATAAAACGAAGAGCAACCCTTTGAATAAAAATGGACAGATTTAAGTGTATACAAATTAACTTCAATATTGTGACTTGATAACCAATGTTAATACCTCCATTGCAATATAAGCAGCGCACTTATGAACAGAAGCCGCACGCAATATGATATAACTCATAGATGAGGAGAGTAAACGCAGCACATCGGCTATCCTTACTACGAGGAGTACGCAGTGCTATCCAGACGGTTTCCAAAGATTCCATAAATGCCATGGCGGGCAATAAACCGCTTGGTATTGTAATTAAAAGTTGATGCGCATGACTAGGAAGAGGGTCGCCTGCTGATGTAGATACAAAAGAGGACTCGGCCCAGAAAGAATTCCCAAAAAAAAAAAAATTAACCCACACCATAATATCGAATATAGAAAATTATGTGAAAATAAATCCGGACTCCGTTTTTGTTGGTTAAAAAGCGGACATAAATCTTTGTTTAGAATAATTAAACAATTTGATTTAGGTCAAATATGCGCCGTTTTGTTCGGAAACTTGTTGCCATTTCGAAGTAATTTTATTATGTCTCTCTCCTAGAAACCCTCGCCCCTATTGGCAACAACTGGTCGACCACGATCGTTTTCGCTGGATGCTGTCGTAAGTGACCCACTTTTAATCACCAATCACTGTCCGCTTCAGAAATTGTTTGAGTTTGTTGGGATTCAGCAACGATTCGCAGATGGAAATTCGATCCATGAAGTTTTTTTGCGTTAACTGATGTGGCACCCATACATCCAGCTTCTTTTTGAATCCGGCCTCATCCAAGGGGTTACAAATGGTTTTTTGTGCACCGTTTGGCTCCTGACCAATAGAAACAGTGCTTACATGACGGTCGGACTCGACGATTTCCATGCTTTTATCGACAATTAGCTTTCCAGAACGTGGTGCATCTTTGACATGAAAATTACCGGAATAGAATTGGTGAAACCGCGAAACTGTCGGAAAAGGTTTTTAGTACGAAATCTCATCATTCTAGGGCCATCTAGCGTAACCCGATCGCACTTATACAACGCGAGATACAGATTACTTACTTGTCGCGCACCCAAGCAAAACTAAGTCAAGCAACCACAAAAATGAAATGTTATATTTCTAACGCTATCTAGCGTAACCAGGTCACACTTATACAATGGGAGATACAGATTACTAAAGCCATTTATTGGAAAATTTTTTGAGGAGTATCTTTGGAGGTAAATACGACGAGGAGGCAGGACAATGGAGGAAACTCCACGACCACGAATTGAAAGAGTTATACCGCAACCCTACAATAGTGAGAGTAATCAAGTCGCGAAGATTAAGATGGGCTGGACATGTGGGGCGAATGGGCAACGATAGGACCGTGCGTAGAATTCTTGACGGTAGACCAACGGGAAAGAGATCGACACGACGGCCGCGACGAAGTTGGGATGACAATGTAAGGTTTGACCTTGAGGAGATCGGATAGGATGGTCACGCGTGGAAGGAGAGTGCACATGACAGGGAACGATGACGGAGTCGAGTCGGTGAGGTCATGGGCTTCCGGGTTCTCTCAGGCCAATATATATAGGGATTTCCAATAGGGACTTGACAACTTTTTTTCGGTAGTAAATTTTTATAACTTGCAGACGTTGTTCGTTCGTGTACTTAACCATGATGAAAATGTTGAGTTTACTGAATAAATTGACAGTGACAGTTCGATGATTAGTGAAAGGGTGCGTTCACAAATTAAATTGAAAGTTGTCGAGTCCCTATTGTATAACCCTATAGTAAAATAGTATAGTAATAGTATCTATTGGAAAAATAATGATAATATTTCTAATACACTTCTATATTTTACACTCAAACTTTCACTTTACACATTCAAATTAATGTAAATAAAACATTGTGAAATATAATTTATAAACTGTGACGCGATCATTCTCGAATCAGAATGGTCGACACAGCAAAACGGGTAATGTCTTTGAACAAACTCTATCGCCGGATTCGATTCCGTTTGTCTACTCATTCATTAAATATTAAAAATTACAACCATCTCTATAGACGCTTTGTTAGCGGTTCTAAAGAATAACGACCATTTTTCCCATGTTTCAGACACCCTGTTTCTTTATTTTTAATTACAAAAATTGACGGTCTTAAAAGTGACCGTTCCAGTAGACCGCTTAAAATCTACCTTAAATGCGGCTGTCTTAGTCGGTATTTGAATTCCATATTTTTTAAATTTTATTAGTAATAAAAATGACCGTCTTCTTTTCCGTGGCTTTTCTATGGTCTACAGTCGTGAAAAATGTTATAATTACCGTTAGTTAGTAGACCGCTTAAAATCTACCTTAAATGCGGTTGTCTTAGTCGGTATTTGAATTAAATTTTTTTTAATTTTATTATTAATAAAAATGACCGTCTTCTTTGACAGTTTGATATCGAGTCTTCTTTTCCGTGGCTTTTCTATGGTCTACAGTCGTGAAAAATGTTGTAATTACCGTTAGTTAGTAGACCTTAAATGCGGCTGTCTTAATCGGTATTTGAATTCCATTTTTTTAAGTTTTATTATTAATAAAAATGAGCGCTTTCTTTGACAGTTTAAAATCGAGTCTTCTTTTCCGTGGCTTTTCTCTGGTCTACAGTCGTGAAAAATGTTATAATTACCCTAACAATCTAATCGTATTTTCGAAAGACCTTAAAAATCCAAGGTTTAGGAACTTTCGTGGACGACAATAAATGCGATGGTACATTGGCTCAATTGTTATGCTATGAGTCTTTACGATCGGGATCGGTCGATTTACTTTTATAAATGGCACCACATTCTCTTTACAAATTTTTAATCCTAGGCTAAGATGGCAAACGAGGATTATTGACTGGCATCGGGCGAGTTGTACTTTCAATTTCGTTACCTATTTAAGTTTGAAAGTGAATAATTTTTGTTATTTTACTTCTCCCAAGAAAGGCGCTGAATTAGGGCCCTGAGACGCTATTTGGTTTTCTCGACTGGGTCCATCAGTCAAGCTCCGTAAGGTGGTCAAGGATTTCTCCCAACCATTTCACGAAGCCTATAGCTTAATGGGGTGGTATTTCACCGGGCGGCTGGGCTTTGGGACCCTACCTACCACTCAATGATTGTGCTGAACTGTACCATAGCAAGAGTAGTCAGTTGAACCTAGGTTTCCACAATCAAATGCAAGACAGAACCTTACCAACTCACCCATTGAGGCGACATAGTTGGTTGTGCTGATCCACAAAAAATTAGTCAGCATATGGAGTATACATTGAACGAATCCCCGATTGCTGCGCGGCAGCCTCAGATGATAGATATTTACGGAAGGGGAGAGGGAAGGCGATAACGACCGATCCCCAAGTCTAAATCGGGACAAAATCTAAAAATTCAGAAAAACAAATCCCGATTATTTGAGTGGGAGGTATACCCGGTGTGTACCTATACAAGAACAAACGGATCTCTAATATCTGACGATTTGTGATAAGTGGCCAAATCGATCTGCATGAGTTCAAACAAATCAAAGACATAACATTTTAAATTGCACAAGTAAATACACAGAAAACAGTCGATGAAATGACTCTTTGGTTTTCCCGAAAGTCTCATAAGACAGCATTAACACAACATATTTTCTCATTGGCAGTATAAACACAACATAAGTTTCGAAAACAATATTTTCTTACCGACACAATGCCCATAAACAGTCCAGCCCACATTTTGATCATGAACACCGATGTTACAAGTCGCGCATTCCGTCGGAATACCAAAGGTATCACATTGTACTTCCTTTCCCGAAATGTTGATAGTTTATAAGAGCCATTGTAAATGGATAATAATTCATGGAAACTATAAAACTATCAAAAGTTTGTTAAAAAACGTCATCCTTTTTATTCGAAAACACCATACTCACTAGTCCTGTTAAACTGATTAACACCGAGAGCCAATATATAAAGGGAAACATTTCAGGATTGCAGCAGTTTTTATTTGGTGCCAAAAGCGATTTGTCCCACGCTTCCTGTGGTCGTATCCGCCATATAGAGTATGTTGGACAATTTCCATAGTATGTGTCACAGGATACGCAGCCACCATCCAATTTCGTTTCGAAATGTTCGATTTTATACATTTTGACATACTTTTGTGGATGTCCAAAATTGATACATCTGCCCAATGGTTTGATTGACAATTACGAGTATATTGAACACTGTGGAAGATAAACAATTACGGGTTTACCACTGCAAGAATATATCACTTGGCATGGCCCGTTGCATAAAAATATTTGTAAGTACTGTCCACGAAAATGTCGCGAATGATTATAAAATGAGATCGCTTGCGATTGAAAAATTATTGAAGCACAGTTATCTATGATGCTTTTGAATGTTTTTCATTATACTCTAATAGTAATGGCTGGAATTAAAACTATAGAAGAGGTGAAAAAGCGATAGAAAAGGAGCGTCTTATTTTTTTGATTATGAATATCCAATATCTGTTGGGCGTAGAACCACTCGTATTTATAGATACTTCAGCACAAAATATATTTTTAATACGCTCGTTAGAAAAGTACATCACAGGAACGAGCACAGGTGGTATCTGTTGGTTGGGTAAGATATAGGAACGCCGCGGGGAAGGGGAGCGTTTACGGAAGAAGGTGAATGAGTGACATTTGACGATATTTAGTTCGAGGCTGTTGTTTTGGCACCATGTTGAAAAACTATCAAGATCCGATTGCAGAAGTGAGGAGTCGAGAGCGGAGCGGATTGTCTTGAAGAAAGAACGTTGGAGGAATGCTTGATACTGGAGTCTATATCGTTAATGGTAAGAATAAATAGAAGGGGACCAAGATGATGAGAAAGAGAAGAGGAACATTTTTGTAAAAGGACTGCAGGGAGTCCATTGAGACCAAGGCTATACTATTTATTGGCCTGTACGAACCCGAAAGTTCATGACCTCACCGACTCGACTCCGCCATTGATACCTGTCCCGTGCGATCTCCTTCCACGTTCGACCATCCGATCCGATCTCCTCGAGGTCCAACATAACATTGTCCTCCCATCTTCGTCGCGACCGCCCTGTCGGTTTTTTTTCCCGTTGGCTTACCGAAAAAGATTTTACGCGCGGTCCTATCGTTGCCCATTCGCGCCACGTGTCCGGCCAATCTTAATCTTCGCGACTTGATTACTCTCACTATTGGAGGTTTGCGGTATAGCTCTTCCAATTCGTGGTCGTGGAGTTTCCTCCATTGTCCTGCCTCCACGTCATATTTCCCGCCAAAGATACCCCTTAGAACTTTATTCTCGGATACGCGGAATTTTTTTTCTTCCCATTTTGTGAGATCCCACGTTTCACATCCATATAGAACAATCGGCATGATTATGGTTCTATAGACACGGAGCTTTATATTACGTGATAGCAGTTTGGATTTCAGCAGTTTACTGACTGCTTGCCAACTAGTGTTGCCGGAGTGTAGTCTTTTGTTAATTTCCTTCGACATTTCGTTACTGGCCGTCAGTATTGTTCCCAGATTTTTAAATTCTTTGACATTTTCAAATATCTTGCCCCTGGTGTTTATGTGTGTTCTCTGAGGTCCACCTGCTCTCACCGTAATCATGTATTTTGTTTTGTCTTCATTTATTTCTAGGCCCACCTCTTCTGCCGCTTGCAAGATGAGTTCACTGTTTTTACTTACAGTTTCTAGATTATCGCCCAAAACGGCGATGTCATCCGCATATGCGAGCACTTGTGTGATCCCGTTCAGGCATAATCCGGCCATGTTGTCGTATTGTACTTTTCTCATGACATACTCGAGGACAAGGTTAAAGAGACATGGTGAGAGGCCATCCCCCTTGTTTTACTCAGTCCCGGATTTCAAATGGTTGTGAGAGGTGGTATTCTATTCTAACACGCCCTTTGTTTTCATTCATGCAGATTTGAATGAGGGCGGCATATGTTTTCGAGATTCCCAGCTCAACTACAATATGGAAGAGTCTTTGCCTTGCGACTGAGTCGTAGGCTTTTCTGAAGTCAACGAACAGTTGGTGAACCGTCTCTCCGTATTCCCACTTCTTTTCCAGTAGTTGCCTTATTGTGAACATTTGGTCGCTTGTTGACCGGTTCCTGCGGAATCCCCATTGGTAGTCTCCCAATAAGTATTCTGCGTTCGGTGTGATTCTCGCCAGTATGACATTTGTTAGTATTTTGTATGTGGTTGGGAGCTATGATATTCCTCTATCGCAGTCAGATCTGTCACATTTTTTGAAAATGGGAACGACTATTGAGGTTTTCCATTCTTCCGGAATGACTTCCTTGTCCCATATTGTTTTAACCACTTGGTGGATCTTTCAAGCAGTTGCCTCTCCTCCATGCTTCACAAGCCCTGCCGGTATGCAATCGACTCCAGAAGCCTTGTTGTTTTTCAGTCGATTTATCGCGTCTATAACTTCCTCGAAGTAGACCGGGGGTTCGATTCCCCGTCGGGGTGCCCCTGGCGCAAGACTAATGACCTCACTCGGAAATACAAACCATTATGGAAAATTTAACAAGCCTCAGGACTTGCTAAATAAGGCCAAGACCGGTTCCCGGTTGTAGTGCCGATGATGATGATGATGATGATAACTTCGTCGAAAGAGGGCTCTGGGATCTGGGGCTCCGCTGTATGTACGTCTGGTGCGTTTATTTGTGGTTGATGGGTGCGTACATTGAGCAGGTTTTCAAAGTACTGCTTCCATCTTGTCACGATATTTTTTGTTTCTGTCACCAGACAACCTTTTATTTTGGCTCTCCCTCGATAGCCATTTCTAATTGAATTTTTGCCGACATACATACCTCAGCGGTTCTTTGCTCTGGCATTTTCTATGATTTTTTCGATCCGAGTCTTCTCCCATTCGCGTTTTTTTGCATTTGAAAAGTCTGGTTGTCTCTTTCCGGATTGTCACGTATCTTACTGCGTGGACTTCATCATACGCTTCTAAGTGGATCATTCTGAGGCGTTTACGTTGTTCGATCTTTGCCCTGCACTCATCGTCAAACCAAGGTTTGGACTTAGTTGTTTTCTTAAATCCTAATCCTTAGTTGTTTTCTTAAATCCTAATTGTTTGATTGTGTCTCTGATCGATGTCCATTTAGTGTCCACACTATTGACTTCCCCTTCCTCACTACTGTCATTCTCTAGGATGCTAAATCTATTCGTTAGTTCGTCTTGATATTCACCCCTTTTGCGTAGGTCTTTTAGTTTATCAATCTCGAACTTTTTGCTTGTCTCCCGTGACTGTCCATGTGGGTTTGCTGTAAGCCGACTTCTAATTTTGCCCATCACTAGAGGGTGATCGGAGTCGCAATCTGCTCCTCTATATGATCTTACGTCAAGGATATTCGAGTAGTGTCTTTTGTTTATGAGGAAGTGGTCTTTTTGGTTACGCGTTACGCCGTCGAGAGATATCCATGTGGCTTTATGAATTTGCTTGTGCTTGAACATCGTGCTTTTCACTACCAGATCTTTTGACGCTGCGAACATGATAATTCGAATACCATTATCATTTGAAACGTCATGTAGGCTTTCTTTACATATTGTTGGCTGGAAGATATCTTCCTTTCCAATTTTCGCATTGAGGTCGCCACGGAGGATTTTAACATCGAATGATGAGATCCCATCAAATTCTTCCTCTAGGGTCTCGTAGAATGTGTCCTTTGTTTCTTCGTCGGTGGATTCTGTTGGGGCATGTACGTTTATAAACACATAATTGTACCATGGCCCCTGTATTTTTAGCACCGACATTCGGTCATTAATAAATTGCACATCTTTTACATGGGGCGTAATCTTCTTGCTTATGATGAAGCCAGTTCCGATGTTATGTGTATCGGTACCTCCACACGCCAGTGTAAACCCGTTGGTTTCAATTACCTGATGTGGGAGTCGGACTTCCTGAAGTGCGACGATGTCCATTTTATATTGTTTCGCGTTATCTACGGACGTCTGTATCGCGCTTGGTTTATATAACGTTCGAACATTCCACGTGCCGAAACTTATATCCCGCATTTTCCCTTTATCCCTACGTCTTCGTTTTGCCGAGTCGGTGATTTTTTAATGATTTGTTTTCTTATGGTAGTGTCGGCTCATCCCACCTACGCCTACTGGGTTTTTCGTGGGATTGTTTTGTGTATATCATCATCATCATCGGCACTACAACCGGGATCCGGTCATGGCCTTATTTAACAAATCTCTCCACCGGTCCCGATTTCGAGCCGATGTCATCCAGTTTAGCACTCCCAGGCTCTGGGCGTCCTGGTCTACGCCATCTCTCCATCGCAGACAAGGTCTGCCGCACTGTCTCCTTCCATACATCCTGCCACAAAGGACGTTCCGGGCAGGGTCCTCTTCGCTCATTCGAGCTAGGTGTCCCGCCCACCGGAGTCTACCGAGCTTGATTTTTCTTACAATATGAGCTTCAAGGTAGATTGCGTACAACTCATGGTTGTAGCGTCTCCGGAATCGTCCACCCTCACATACGGGGCCAACAATTCTCCTTAAGACCTTTCTCTCGAACGCGGCCAAGAGTTCAGAGTGCCTTTTATTAAGCACCCAGGTCTCGGATCCATACATGAGTACTGGTAAGACCATGGTCTTATACAGTAGTAGCTTGGATGTTCTGGATAAATTTCGGGATTTAAAGAGCCTTGATAGACCATAGTAGGCTTTGTTGGATTTAATCAGCCGTTCGCGTATTTCTTCTTCCATATTGTTATCGGCTGATACTATTGACCCAAGGTAGTTAAAGGATTGCACTACTTCAAATTCGTGCTCCACTACCCTGATAGTTGTACCCCCCCAAACCATTACCAATCTTTTTGCTTCTTTCTTTAAACAATCTTTCACGGACAACTCTTTTGAGTCTAACCCGTCTTATTTCAAAGATCTCTCGAATTTTCCTTTTGCCCCCTCGTCTCTCAACATGTCCAATCACACCTACTTGAAGAAAAATGAAACCTACTTAAAGACGAGTCCAGCCCTGGCCCCCGCCCCGCTTTGTAGAAACCTTGACGTGGTGCGGGGGCTTAAACTACAATGAATCACTCAGGCTATGCTGATGGAAGCATACGCTTCCAGTAGGGCCACCCATGTCAGACAGGCTAGCGAGGAGTAACACACAAAGATCCACCACTCCTAATCCAGGGTGTTACGCGTCACCGTGCCCATTAGATTGTTCGCAGCCAGGGGTTTACCGGCTGTATTATAACGGCGCCTCTCTGACACCGGATCGAATCAGAGCAGTAAGCAGACCTTACCATATCAAAGAGGGGCTCTGATATGGTGGACTATATGAAACCTCAAGACTCGTGGAAACAAAAATGAATATGACGGCGTTACTCGTAACCAAATAGACCACTTCCTCATAGACAAAAGACACCACTCTAATATCCTTGACGTAAGATCATATACAGGCGCAGATTGCGACTCCGATCACCTTCTAGTGATGGGCAAAATTAGATGTCGGTTCGCAGCAAACCCACACGGACAGTCACGAAAGACGAGCTAAAAGTTTGACATTGATAAACTAAAAGACCTGTGCAAAAGGGCTGAATATCAAGACGAATTAACGAATAGATTTAGCATCCTAGAGGATGTGAGTAGTGCTGAAGAGGACAGCAATAATGTGGACACTAGATGGGCATCGATCAGAGACACAATCAAACAAACAGCCCAAATGACATAAGGATTTAAAACAACTAAGTCCAAACTTTGGTTTGACGATGATAGCAGGGCGAAGATCGAAGAACGTAAACGCCTCAGAATGATCCACTTAGAGAGATATGAAGAAGTCAAAGAAAGATACGCGACGGTTCGGAAACAGACAAAGAGATTTTTTCAACAGAAAAAAAAACGCGAATGGGAGAAGACTCGGATCGGAAAAATCCTAGAAAGTGCCAGAGCAAAAAACATCAGAGGTATGTATGCCGGCATAAATTAATTTAGAAATGGCTACCGAGGGAGAGCCAAAATAATAAGAGGCGCAAACGGATGTATGGTCACAGAAATAAACAATTTGGAAACAAGATGCAAGCAGTACTTTGAAAACCTGCTCAATGTAGGCACCCATCAACCACAAATAAACGCACCAGACGTACATACAGCCGAACCTCAAATACCAGAGCCCTCTTTCAACGAAATTATAGACGCAATAAATCGATTGAAAAAAGAACAAGGCTCCTGGCGTCGACCGGCAGAGCTTATGAAGCCGGGAAAGCTGGCAACTGCTTAAAAGACCCACCAACTGATTAAAACAATTTCGGATAAGGAAGTCACTCCGGAAGAATGGAAAACCTCAGTAGTCGTCCCCATCTTCAAAAAATGTGACAGATCTGACTGCGAAACCTTCAGAGGAATATCATGGCTCCCAACCACATACAAAATACTAACAAATGTCATATTGGCGAGAATCACACCGTACGCAGAAGAAATACTGGGAGACTACCAATGCAGATTCTGTAGGAACCGGTCAACGAACGACCAAATTTGCACAGTAAGACAATTGCTAGAAAAGAGGTGGGAAAACGGAGCGATGGTTCACCAACTGTTCGTTGACTTCAGAAAAGCCTACGACTCAGTCGCAAGGCAACAACTTTACCATATTGTACTTGAGCTGGGAGTCCCGAAAAAAATATTCCGCCCCCATTCAAATCTGCATGAATGAAAATAAAAGGCGTGTTAGAATAGAAAACCACCTTTCAGAGCCATTTGAAATCCACGGCGGAATAAAACAGGGGGATGACCTCTCACCATGTCTTTTTAACCTTGTGCTCCAGTATGTCATCAGAAAGGTGCAAGACGATAACATGGCCGGGTCATTCCCGAATGGGGTCACATATATGTGGATGATATCGCCGTTTTGGGCGATAATGTAGAAATTGTAAGTAAAAACAGTGAAATCATCATGCCAACGACAGAAGAGGTGGGCCTAGAAATAAGTGAAGATAAAACAAGATATATGATTACGGGAGAAAGTAAGGATTAAGAGGAGAAAGTAAGGGAACAGGGTTTGAGAGCAGGTGAGGTGACGTTGAAATCAAGGAACGTGGGGTAAGAGTTGACGTTGGGTAGTATACGTGAGATCGCTTCGTTAAGGCCATATAAGGTGTGGTGGGCTGGTAGATAAAACAAACGAGGGTTAAGTAGGGTACAGCCATTGGTATAGAAGGGGATGGGGGAGAGAAGGCTTGGACAGTCGATTGATCCCGACAGAAGACGGTGGATAAAGAGTATGTCTGCGTGAATTCTTCTAGAGTGGTTAGGTTAATTAGTTTGAGACGACTTGTGTAAGGGGTGGGGACAAGGGATTTTCCTAACATAGTCCTCGGAGGACAAATCGCAAGCACCGTCATTGAATGTTTTCAATTCTGCGGATATGGGATACTTGATATGATGGCCAAACCTGGCTAACATATTCGAGAAGAGGGCGAACGAAAGTGATGTAGAGCGATCAGGTGTAACAGTTAGAAAAGTCCTTAGACCAGCGTTTCTCAAAGCCAGGGGCTGAATTGGCCTGGATAATCATGTCGTTAATATGTGTGAGGAAGTTTAGCTGACTATCACATAAGATGCCGAGTTCTCGGATCGAGTTAACAGAAGCAGGAGGTAAAGGTTGGTTGAATAAGAAGCGAGGGGGAGGGTGCGCTCCCGTGAAAACGTAATAGAGTGACATTTGTTGACGTTAACCTCCAGACAATTCTTCAGGCACCATAACCAAAAGTGTCTATCTGGAGAAGGAAAGAATCAAGCGGAGAACAAATTGTTTTGAAGAATTTGGTATCGTCGACGTAAAGGGAGATACAGAAATGCTTGATAATCATATCGAGTGGTAGGTGGGATCCCTACGCCCTGTCGGCCGGTGAAATACCACCCCATCAAGCTATAGGCTCCGTGAAATGGGTGGGAGAAATCCCTGGGCATCTTTCGGAACTTGGCTGATGGACTGGTTCGAGAAAAGGTTGGTAAGTAGGTAGTAGTCGGTCCCAAGGTGAGATACCACCTGGTACCTTCTAATATAAAGAATTGCGGAGATAAACTAGTTTCCCATTCGGATTTCCGGGGTGGATTATGTCAGGGGGAACATCATGCAGATATTATGATAAACAACCGAACTTGAAGAGGTTCGTCGTCGCATAATCGGGCTCGCTCTCGATGCTCTGACCACGTTCTTCTGATAACAGCATTTTGTAACATCAGGGGCATCGGTTTCACCAATACGAATGTAAATGCCGTCTACCAATATTTGCAAACAGCGCAACCTGATATCCTTGCCCTAACTGAGATCCAGGTCGATTCGTCAACCGATTCGACATATCTTTGTTGCTCAGGATACGACTTACATTCGAGATTCCGTTTTAAGGGCGGATTCTGCGTCTTCGTGCGGTCCGATCTAGCTTGTCAGAAGATGGAGGCATTGGAACCCAATAACATGCACATCATATGGTTGAGGGAAGTGCTGAGGAATTCCGTTAAATTTCTTTGTTGCCTTTACCGCTCCCCTAATGACGATCAACCGGCGATATGTTTCGAACATATTTCACATACCGTCGACTGGATACAGATCAACCACACAGCTTCTGAAATTGTTGTCCTTGGCGATTTTAATTTGCACAATTCCGACTGTTTGGTACATTCTAACAGAGAAATTGGGTATAAAAAAATTATCTGCGAGATGGGTGCCGCATTTGCTCTCGCTTGAGAACAAATGTAACCGCGTGGTCTCTTCCATGGCTCTTTCGGACCGCATGCGTCGCAACCCAGATGAGTTTCCGCCCAGATTATAACTGTAGATGAAACATGGATACACCACTACACTCCTGAGATGAAAGAACAGTCAAAACAGTGGATTATTAAAGGCGAACGGGCTCCAAAGAGGGAAAAGACGATGAAATCAGCTAGAAAGCTTATGGTTACTGTGTTTTGGAACGGGATACACTTGCGGGCATGTGCCGCGGTTGCCAAAGGGCGACAGTCCCTGGCGCGTGTGCACATGGCAGCGGTTGCGAAGCGACTAATAATGATGAAGGCGAGAATCCATTCAGGGTGTCGTGACAGTTGAGTCATGGCGAAGTAAGCTCACTACCACTTACTAGGAATACGAAGAAGGGTTGCTATGTCTGCATAGGGAGTTTGTTTCCGCGAATTCCTGCCGTACGGGCTGGATTGGATTCTTTGGTTGTGTGTACCGGGAAATTGGTTTCGAGGGCATAGCCAAGTATGGTCAAGGGTCTTGATCGTTGCGATGGTCCTTTCGTGGAAGGGCGACGCATCATGCTGGTGTTTTCCAGTAAGGGGGAATTGGTGTGGTTCTACATGGTTTAGGTGGAATGGGAACCGAAATGGTTTTCGGGGAAAATTAACTGCTGCTTGGTTGCAGGCGAGAAATATAGTTTAAGGAGGAAAAGAACCGAAGTGTTTTTTGCGGAAAATGGATGCGGTTTGATTGTAGGGAATTGATGTGGTTTTACATCTTTTAGGTAGAATAGGAATCGAAATGGTTTTCGGGAGAAATTAAATGCGGTTGCTTATAGATGAGGGAGATAATTTAGAATGTATTCTGTTGAATTGTATTCTGTGGGGGTTTTGGTGTGTTTCACTGCAATTTGGAATGTATGCTTTGTGGGTTTTAAATGGGGAGTTGGGTTAAGGTGACGCGTTTTTAACAGTCAAGGTTGGTTGGAATTGTGGGTTGGATCTCCATGTAGTGTAGAGAACCCCTACAGGGTGTCTCATTCATTCTGACACACTGCACACTTTAGGATGGTTTAGTCTTCCATTTTTTCTTTACCCAAAGGGCACTGTTTTGCATTATGGTCCTGTTGTATTCCAGAATACTACCCTTATTAAATTTAACACTGAATCTCCTAACACATCCTTAAAAACTTCACTTAACATATATTACATTCTCACTTAATACATACCATTCATAAACATTCACAATATTACCAGTTACAGCACACTTAATAACCTGCACCTTTTGATTTATTGAAAACATAGCAACTTGGATTTTCGTTCGAATTGAATGTGAAATGTCACAGAAAAAAAAATAGATAGAGAAAAAAGTTCAGTTAAAAAGGTTCGTTGGAGAGAAAAAATTCATTTCCGAATAGTTCTGAACGAAAAAAATTATAGATTGATTTTGAATTTAAAAAAAGAAGGAAGAAAGAAAGTAATTGAGAAATAAAGCAAGAAATAAGTAACTAAAAGAAGAACGGAATTAGATTAATACTTGATTTGTTTTACATCAATTTAATTGAAACAAAAAAAAACGGAAAAGGAAAAATAATAAGTCCACGCTCTTCCCTCATACCGAGGAAGCACGGCGCCGGACATATAACACTGGTGGCAGCGGTGGGATGATCCAACCAAAGGATCCCAAATAAAAAGAAAATAAGAAGAAAAAAAAAACAAGAAAAAAAAAATTTAAACACAAAACAACGAAAAAAAAAACAAGAAAAAAAAATTTTAAACATAAAACAACGAAAAGAAAAAAGTAATCTTTAACGCAAAAAAAAAAAAAATATTAAACGACATATAAATTACGCCCGAAGTAAGAATTTCCTTTAATAGTTTGAAGTAAATTATTTATTATTATCGCATAGCAAGATTACAATCATATTTTTATTTGTAATAAATTATATGGTTTTTGTTTTGTATTAAAACAAAAAGAGAAAAACGAGAAGAAAAAAAACCCAAAGGATAAATGAAAACGTCTCCACAACGAAAAAAAAAAAAACACATAAAACCACGAAAAAAAAAAGACCAGGATATTCAACTTCTAGGACGTGAAGTCTGCCTGGCGATAATTAAAATATTAAAAAAAAAAAAAAGTGAAAAAAAAAAAGAAGAACACACAACAATAAGAAACTCAAGACAAAGACTTCTATCAACATTACGTATGACAGCAATGAACATTTAGTGGAGTAAGAATTTTTTTTTGCGACTTTTCTCTCTAATTTTTTTTTAGTAATATTTTCTACTTGGAAGCTTTCCTTTTTACTAACATACATTTTTTTTGGATAGAAATTTCTATCTAAATTATTTGCAAATTCTCATTTCAGTATTTCGAAGACATTTCCGTTTCTTTTCTTTCTTTCTCGTCGAATTTTCTTTCTTTTCAGTTTTGGGACCAATTTATTTTTCTTTCCTATATATATATATATATATATTGAATAACCAAAAGAAAGGCCAATTTTTCCATAACCATATTTTTAAGTTAACCATATTTTAAGAATTGAATTTTCGCCATACTTTAATTCAAATTTTCAATATTACGAGCCCATATTACACGAGACAGGCGGCTAGGCAGGGGGAAGAACAAATCCACTATCAACAGATACACATTAAACTCCCTGAAATGGCTCTGTCTGTCGGAATTTCTGATGTTTTCAGAATCGTCCCTACCTTTGACGGGAAACCCTGCGACTTAGGTAAATTTATTTCCGGGGGAGACGTTTTATTTAGATCCATAAAGAAGGCAGACCCAGATATATACGAGACATTTTTAGATCTAGTCAAAAATAGACTAGAGGGTCATGCTTATGATCTGATCAGGTATAGCAAAATCGCTAAGTGGGAGGATTTAAAAGAAAAATTAGAATCGGAATATAAAGAGGAGCAATCTCGGTCGACGGCACACAATGAGTTGATTTCTCTGAAACAACGCTACAGAGAAACCGTCCGGGAATACGGCGATAGAGTCGCGAATGCTCTAAGGACTCTAAACTCTGCCACGTGTGAAATAACAGCAGACGCGGTGGTTAGGGAATTCTTAATGGAAGAAAACAAAAAATTGGCCGTACAAACATTTGAAGATGGACTAATGAACGAACAGCTAAAGATACTAGCTAAAGTCCATGGGGGAAATAATTTAAAACAGTCGATTGCACATGTAGTATCACATGGTGCTCGAATGGACAACTCTCCCAGGTCATATCAATATAACGAAAAACCTACATTCAATCGTATAGTCTGCCAAACCTGTGGTAAGTCAGGGCATACACAGGACACATGTTATCGGAACATGCAATCCAACTATTTTCCGAATAGACAACCCATAAAAAGGGAATATAACATTGTATGTAATTTCTGTGGACGGAATAATCACACAGAGAACGAGTGTAGATACAAGATATCTAGGAATGGATCGGCTTCAACAAATTACCAACAAGGTACAACAACGCGTAACCCATTCCGAAATAATCCTACAAACTCTGAAAATCGTTTTGGTGAAAATTCTAGGAGCACCAATAGACAAAACGATAGACAAAATGTTCACTTTTCTCGGGTGCAAGAGTCGGAAAACGAGGCCAGACGCCAACCAAAATTTATGGAAGACAAACAAAATTTTTCTATTTACAGCATTAGATCTTCGGAAATAGATAACGACCAATTTAATGAAACTCCTACCCAAAGTTACCTTGAACCAGCTTATGATTATCCTAACCGTATGACTAATTCCAATAAAGCTATAAATACAAATATAAAAGAAGTTAAACCAAACCCTAATATAATGACTCCGATTCATACTCCCATTCTGGAAAACAATTCAGCAACACAGACTGAAAATCCGAAATTTTCAGCAGTATTAAAGACTGAAATCGCTAATATCTCAGATATCCCTATTGACAACGCAGACACTTCAGCAACCAAGACTGAAAACTCAGCAGTATTAAAGACTGAAAATTCGGATCCTGCAGAAAATATACAAACAGAAACCCCTAATATTCCGGCTATCCCAATAGACAACCACGGCACTTCAGCAACAAAGACTGAAAATTCAGCAGTGTTAAAGACTGAAGACCCAATAGTTGCAATAAAATTCGAAACCCAAGTCAGTTCAGCAGCTAATACTGATGAACAAATCTTTTCAGCAGCAAAGACTGACGGATTAAATGTTTCTACAGCAGATATAACTGAAGAAATAGTTCAAACAGCAAATAGGACTGGGAACCAAGATGTTCTAACAGCTAATAAGTCTGAAGAACTATTCGAATCAGTAAATGAGACTGAGAAACTAAACGATCCATCAGCAGTGAGTAAGACTGAAAAGGTAGACGTTCCGACAGCAGTTAAAGCTATGGACAATGACAACACTAAGCCGAAAACAATAAATATTTTAAACAACGAAAACAAACACAAACACTTACTCAAACACGAAATAATAAAAAATGAAAATAATAATTTAACTAAAATAGGTATTGTAAAGAGTAACTATATAAATACATTACAAGTCTTTTTTTACAACAATAAAAATTTATTCCAATGCAAAATACAAAAAAATAAAAGGTTACACCGTCATTTAAATTATTTAAGATCATTTTTCAAGAAGATTTTTGGTAATAATCATCTTTATTCAATCATCATAGTAATAGGCCCAGAAAGGTTTTGGAAAATTTTCCATAAATTTAAGGAAAAGATAAAGGCATAACAAATGGCCTTTGTTTTATTATTCAATATATATGACATAATCTAACAATTGTAGGAAATGACGGAAATGAAGAAAAAAAAAAAAAAAAAAAAAAAAAAAAAAAAAAAAAAAGTTAATGAGGGGGACGAAAGAAAGAAAATTTTAGAGGTAATATATATTGGAAATTTTAGAATTTATATATATTCGAACGGAAAAGGAAAGAAAGGAAATTTTAGAGGTAATATATGTATTGGAAATTTTGGAATTAATATATATATTCGAACGGAAATGAGAATTTTGAAACAATAATATTAATATTATATAATTAATATAATAAGTAATAATAACTTTTGGATAAGAAAACAAAAGGTTCCAAGGAGAAATATTTAAATTTAGTTAATATATAATGTAAATAGACTATTTTGGGCTATTTTTCTAGTGTTAAGAACTTTTTGAGTATTGGAAAAATTTAGTTAATATATAATGTAAATAGATTAATTTTCTAGTATTAAGAACTTTTTGATTATTGTAACCTTTGATGAAAGATTAATTTTGAAAACCTTTGTAATGTAATTGAACGAAAATCCAAGTTTTTAATTAATCTTAATTTAATATATAGTTACTAGAAAATTATTCTCTTCAAGGATAATTTTCTTTCTCGAAGAAGGGTGGGATGTTGTATTCCAGAATACTACCCTTATTAAATTTAACACTGAATCTCCTAACACATCCTTAAAAACTTCACTTAACATATATTACATTCTCACTTAATACATACCATTCATAAACATTCACAATATTACCAGTTACAGCACACTTAATAACCTGCACCTTTTGATTTATTGAAAACATAGCAACTTGGATTTTCGTTCGAATTGAATGTGAAATGTCACAGAAAAAAAAATAGATAGAGAAAAAAGTTCAGTTAAAAAGGTTCGTTGGAGAGAAAAAATTCATTTCCGAATAGTTCTGAACGAAAAAAATTATAGATTGATTTTGAATTTAAAAAAAGAAGGAAGAAAGAAAGTAATTGAGAAATAAAGCAAGAAATAAGTAACTAAAAGAAGAACGGAATTAGATTAATACTTGATTTGTTTTACATCAATTTAATTGAAACAAAAAAAAACGGAAAAGGAAAAATAATAAGTCCACGCTCTTCCCTCATACCGAGGAAGCACGGCGCCGGACATATAACAGTCCTAACCGCTTTTCGCGCAACGATGCTACATTTCACAGTTCGCCGCTGAATACCCAAACCTTTGGCAGCGGACGCTTTGAAGTATGTTTCTGCCTTTTTTTTTTTAGTTTGTCCCATGTCATGCTTTGGTGGTCCATGAGTGTTATTTTCCGTAGACTACTAATTTTACTATTTGGGGTTAACTGTATCAGAAAGAAGGGTAGCTTTCCGTTCTCCCGTTTGGATCTGGCTGTGGTGAAGGGTATGACCACACTATATTCAATGGCATCGTACTTTATCTATTGCAGCATTTTCAAGTTTCTGGTGCAGTTTCAGAGTCGACGCCCTTTAATAGAACTATAATATTTTTAAGTTCTTTCTATTTTTAATTCCGCGGTCTCTTTTAAAAATATTTTTAATTTTAACATGGTCACCAACGTCATATGTTTGAATGGCATGCCTATTGCCTGCCAATGTTTTAATCACGAAATTAATACTTTTTACAGCTAACTTATACTACTACTAGTAGTTATTGGCCAGTAGGAACCCGGAAGTTCATAACCTCACCGACTCGACTCTGTCATCGTTCCCTGTCCTGTGCACTTATGCTAACTTATACAGACTAACCGATTCTTTATAATCGATGCCGTCCGTGTTGACATTTTATTTTTATTTTTTTTTTCTGGTTTGCTGCTGTTGTGATTTTGGCTGATGTGCTGCTTTCTGTTTTGACTTTTGTTGCTGATGTTGGCCTCCTTTTGGCTTCGTCTTTTCTTACTTGTTTTTCATTGTTCCAGCGCTTCTCTTGTCGCGCTTTTGCTATAGCTAGTTTCTCTCCTAGCTCATTTATTTCTTCTTCTTCATCCTCAGATTCAGAGGAAGCCAGACAAGCGAAAGGGTTGTTAGAGAAATACCCGCTGTAGTTGGAGGTGTTGAAGTTATATTTTTGCTTACCCTAGACCCACGGGCACTGCGGTCCCTTAATGGCCGGGCTGTCCTATAGCTTCGAGGGGTTCGATTCCCCGTCGGGAAGCCTCTGGCGCAAGACCAATGACCTTGCCCGGAAAAAACTAATCATTATGGAAAATTTAACAACCCTCAGGACTTGCTAAATAAGGCCAAGACCGGCTCTGTAGTGCCGATGATGATGACGATGTCCTATAGCTATCTCCAAAAGAGGGGGACAGGCGCGCGAAACCCTGTGGGACTACTGGCGCTATTTAATGAAAGACGTTTCTCGTTTTAGTTATTTATTTTATTTATAATTATTTGGCCTATGGTCTCGGCCTCCGAATTTCGACTTATCTCCAATCCACAAAAAAAAAAAAAAAAAAGTTGCGAGAGCCCCACTTTAGCGAGACAGGGGCAGATGTGTCCCTCATCTTGTCTCTGGATTCTGGTCATCTTGCGATAACCACAATCACCTACATCCGTGAGGATGTTGGGCTCGGTCTCGCGATATCTGAACAAGGGGGGGGGGGGGGGGGGGGGGGGGGCTGTATCTAAGGATAGTGTGGACAGGGCTAGTTCAAATGCTCTCTAACTACTTGGATGAAGGAATGGTGGGAAGGAAATCATACAACATCGGTAGGTCTTGAGTGCGGTAGTAAACGCAAATTATGTCTTCCGCGTCTGATAATCTGCGCTTTGGTCGGTGTGTGCGTATGTTTGTGGTGTCTTGTACTGTGCGTGTGTGTGTCTGGTGTGTTAGCAGTAGACCATATGGGATGGGTCCAGGAATCCTCTATTACAGAGGGGACTGTTGTTGGGAAGGGTGCTTTCTTCAGTTTTGAACTGAAGAAGAAATTGTGGTGGTCTGATTCGAAGAGGTCGGGAGAGAGAAGGGTCAAGAACGCAAGACTCCCGTACAAGTAGGTTCTCGCTGTTCTGAATTTCTGAATGCTTTCGAGGTACTTGTATGCTAAATATAGCAAGTACTTGATAATGGAGGCGCCTTCGTATAGGTGAGAGTTGGGTTAATGGCGACCGTCAGGCCTTCTAGAGTGGTTGATGCACCTTCTGAGGAGTTTCCTTCCGAAAACTCGGTCTTTCCTGATCTCGAAACCAAAATTTGCCGATCTTTTATACTCTATATCTACAGAGATTTGTTAAAAATTGTACATACAAATTCCAAGAAGCACCGGCAAGAGTTTGTGTGTGCTTCAATTGGAATTGGGTACCAGGAAGGATATGGGAATTTGTTTGAACAAATTCCGGGAGGGTAAAATCATGAAACGTATGTAGAATTAGACATTTCATGATATTAGGGTTAATGGCAATTGAATCAATGTGCGACAAATTGATTTTCGATTTAATTTTTCGCGCATATGATTCACTTGGGGAACATGATTGGGATTATGGATAAATGGGAATTGAATCAATGTGCGAGAAATTAATTTTTGGTTTAATTCGTCGCTCGTATGATTCACTTGGAGAAGAAAATGGAGATTATAGATAATAATGTGGATTGGGTAGATGGGGGTAGTGATTTAGGATTGTGGTGGTTCCGCCAAACCCCACTGTTACTTACCTGAAGAACCTCCATAACTTCGACCCAAACTTATAAGTTTCGCTAATGCAATCGTATTAGCACCTTAAATGCTTCACGCATCAAATAGATCAAATTTATTTAACTAAAAGTCCCTGTGAAAGAATTCATGCATCTCTTCGCATACAAATTCCTTACAAGAATTCTTTCCATTATACAGGTGCATAAAACCAAAACCTATTCGGTGCCTTCGGTTGCCAGGCAAATTCCAACCCCCCCACACCTGCACCGCAATCTCCCCGCAGCAAAAACATTTCATTCTCAAGGATAATTAATGTTTTCAATGCATTACCTGGAAATGCCTGCAAAGAATTTTTCCTACAAGGGATTTCATACATGTATCAATGCATCTCTGCATTAGCGGCCAAGAAGCGAATTTTCAATTAGTGTAGATATTCACACTAGAGTTCGATCCAGGCGTCGCCATAGATGCCAAGCATAATTGACACAGATGGTATACACAACCGTCATTGTGTAACCATCTAAATTACTTTCCGAAGACTTGCAACTATTGATTCAGCTGCAAGCGCTTATCTCGGAAATACTTCTTTGTTTGAATCTTCAAACAATCACCAATGTCGCGCTTAGCCGCCAGATTAGATTCAATATCATAAACATATGCAAACAAAAGAATCTGATGTCCCAGTCGGCAGAGGTACGATATACGATCTCCATTATCTCAATCCCTTTTAGCATCTAATGAGTGGCTGCTATTTACTCAGCTGGCTCTCATTACCGGACGATGCATTCGGTCGCTGCTTCCTTTGTTCGGCATCCCTTGTCTAGGTTTCGTTCGCTTTGACCTGCGAGCGTTAGCAAACAATCTGATCTCAACGATCGACTTCACGCACACCACTACAGGACGTCACCAGTGAGATCCTCTTTAAAGTAATATATTCCTAAGGTTCCAGGTGACCCCTAATACACGTGTACGTTTGATTAATTACAAAAGATATCTATCAACTAATTAAATAAAGAGAACATTTTGCCGACTAAAAAATCATTCAGTGTTTTACTTTTCTTCCCACCTTTGGTGGACAGTGCGCTTTATTTCTGGTGACTACCATGTGTGTTTATCTTTTTTCTTTGTGTTCGTCAGCGGACCTTTTAGCGAAGTGACGATTCGGTTTGGCGGAACCTCGTCCGAACAGCAGATTGTTAGTGGGACGAAGTAGAACTCGCACCCATGCCGGTGCCACATCGTATCTCCACAGGATCACTACAGAGGTAGAGGAGAATGCAGTCTCCGCCTCCATGTGTTGTTGTTCTAACATAAGTTCCGCAGCTTTGACCGATATAACGCCCGCGGGACAGAAATATAAGCGTTACCTCGTCGCCGACTGATTTCACACTGATTTAATGCCGTTTTATTATTAAAATAACAATAAATAATTAGTTTTCTTCAAACTAAAATGTTGGCACTCAGAGCAAGACACTTGATTACGGTTTTCTTGCCACGATGTTTAGCACGATCATCATTTAAATACGCGTCAGTGATGAATTTATTTATTCTGAATCCGATAAAAGCCGATAAGTGCAACTGGGTATCTTGTGTTTATATGAGATATTCCCGACGAATTGCACAAAAGAAACCCGGGATAGAGATTTCGAGACAGAACACATGCTACCTTGTCGATGTAACATTAGAGTTTGACCTCTGATGTAGACATTTAATATTTATTTATCAGAAATTAATTTGGTTTGTTTTATTTATAGTTTCTTCGGTTATGTCCCTGTTCGGGCGCCAAAATGTAACATTAAAGTGTGTCTTCTAATGTTGGCATTTACGGCCATGATGTTGTACTAGTTATTAGTATTTTATTATTATTACTATGTAATACCTGACCCCAGATATTAACATTTATTATTTAATTATTAAAATGTAACCTTAAGTTTTAAGGAAATTTTCGTTACTTACGGCGTTCGTGTTGGGACTCTTGATGGATGAAAACTCTTTCACTTTATTTTGATACTATTCTTTTATTGACACTTTTATTTTACTTTTTGCTTTACTTATTCAATATTTGACTTTATATGGGACTGTCGATCCCTTAGTTTTATTTCACAATTACTTAAAAAAAGAGAAATAAGAAGGTCCGCGGTGCAGTTCCGATGGCCGCAACCCTCTTATTTATTTATTACTTTACACTATTAATTCTAATCTAATCAAAACAAGAGGTCCGCTGTACACACGCTAAGGCCGCAACCTCTTGTCCGATAGATCAGATCACTATACACTGCACTGCAACTCACGTGCACTACCCTTTAAATACCAAATTATTGGTGTTAATGCAGATGATGCATTTTCTCACCCAGAACGTGTAACCTATTCTGAAGTTATTCGCCTGTCATAATCCAATCGTTTAATTGTTCTGCAAAAACTGCAGCGACAGAGAATTAAACAATTCCATAATCGTTTTCCTTGCTAAAAATGCAACGGTAATGACTTGCGCAATTATTTAATTGATTTCAATGCGGCGAACCAATTATAGGCCATTGCTCGCATGTGCCAATCGTATCATACGATTTATTTGCGCCTCACTGCTATGTGCGCTACTTCGCCGAACTCAGCAGTTTTCTGACGCTTGATTATTTCGTTGCCGGTGGTCCTTGATATTGCCGCTTGTGCTTGCATATCATGTATTACACCTGTAAACATATGTACTTGTAATATGAGACCGTGTAAGTCTGTGGACAGGTGCTTGTTTGATTTTCGTAATGCGAAACAGAATGCAAGGTCAAGTGCACGATGGATATATGCTTTGGCATGGATGGATAATTATCGCAAGATATGCTAGTTGGTCGTGGAGAAGGCTTTGCTTCTGAATGAACGCGAGTATTGCATAGTATGCAGAATACTTTGATTAATGTTTACTTAGATGGAATCATATGAATTTATGATTGGATTCTTGCGAAGATTTATTATTTGAGGATGGAATCTTAATTGTATTATGTATGTTGAGAGGGGGTGTAAAGCGAGGTGTAACATTGGTATGGTTGAAAATTTAAGACCAGCATGTTTTTTGTTACTTATGCCGGAAAACCCGACCGTTTCATACAAAACTCTAATGTCTTCCGTGTGCTGTCAGTCTATATCTTAAATAAAACCAATCTTTCAATATTTATTTTAAATACTTCTCTCAGCAAAGGCGAATCTATAATGCTGAAACAGATTCTTGATATGCTGATGTTGGTGTTTTTTTTTAGAGTTAGTGGTTGTAGTTTATGGCGCAAAGCTAATAACCTTGCCCGTAAATATAAATTATTATCGAAAATTTAACAAGCCTCGAGACTTTCTAAATAAGGCCAATGTAGTATTAGTTGTTACTACTGGTCTCGCTCCCAGGTAGCGTGTCTCCTTGTCCTGAAAAGGATGAAGGATTTCTTAAGACCGCTCCTGAGGGGACCTGTTGTGGTCGCCGCCGTGCTTCCTCAAACCTTCGTTTCAAGAAGAGTGTCCTAGCGCCGTGCCACCTGACGCATCCTGGTGATGTCCGAAATCGAGGAAAGCTGCAACGATCTGTTTTGTGGGCGTGCCACCACTCTACTCGCCGGTTCTTGGTTGGAAGTCGTCGCCTGTGCTGGAGCAGCCAACGTTTAGAAACGAACGCACAATTCCAAATAATAAAAATACTTTTGATATCGTAAATTCACTTTTATTTTATTTACTTGAAAAAAAGGACGATTCTCCTACCGACACCACCTCCAAGGACCTTGCTCTATGATGTTACTTAGATACTGTTTGCCCCGATCGTGGTCCTGCATCACTTCCGCCGGGGACTATGTACATTAATTGACTGCCTCCTCGAGATCGCGATACATCACCTTTTAAACGGCACCAAATCGAGATTTGTATCTTGAAACGAACGTTTCAGATGGAAAATCTCGATTTTCGATACATTTCGTGTAATGCTCAATGTTTGTTTTAGATAAGAATTCAGTTTTCTGAATTCTCATGAAACTAACTGCATATGAGGATTTGCACTTGAATTTGGGTTTTGTTTGTTTGTGGTAAATTTGAACATCTGGTTCGATTTACCATGGGTTTGGTTTATTTAATTTACGAGAGATTTTACCAGACTGAAATGTATTTCTGCATTTTGAATTTAGATTATGCCGTGGGGCAAATGCAAAGCAAATATTTGATTCGTTTGTTGCGTATTTTGGATTTAGTTCAGGTTTTTTAGGATTTTGATTAGTTTTAAGGTTTTGGTGTAGGATTACCGGGATTAGGATGTATGAATGGGGGAAAAAGGTGGTAGGGCTTTTTAGAGCACCACACCAAGACCGGATCCCGGTTGTAGTGCCGATGATGATGGTTGCAGTTTGCCACGATTAATTAAACCATTTTCTGTTTTCTCTGTTTCTATTTTTGGTATCGAGATGAATAGATACACCAATCTGGTTCTTACAAGACATTGTTCAATCAAACAAACCTAGTCGCCTTCTAATTGAACAGAATTTTATTATATCTCACGAACTATCGCCAAGACGCAAACAATAAATATCTGATGTGATTGGTTATCCAAATATACAAACTGATGCTAGAAGATCGCTGGAGCCAGGTTCCGTCCATACCCGGTCAATACTAGGGGACTCCTTACAATCCAGCTACTATGCTTGCAGCGTCCTCAACGCCGGTCTTAATTTTACGCAAGAACAATACTGCTTCACGTCCGTCAATCAAACGGTGGTCGTAGGTTAGGGCGACATACATCATAGGACGGATCTCGACCTGGTTACAAAGAACAAAACAAAATTTAATACTTGTTCGCGGCTCTCAAATTCGAGTGACAGGGTTTCGATGTATCCTACCTTTCCATTAATGGCAACAGGTCGATCGAATATTCCGTGCATACCTAATATGGAACTTTGGGGTGGATTTATAATTGGTGTACCCATTAAAGATCCAAAAACTCCACCGTTACTAATGGTGAATGTTCCGCCGTCCATATCCTCAACAGCGATCGCTCCTTTCCTAGCTTTCGCGCTTATAGCAGCTAAGGCGATTTCTATATCAGCGTAATTCATCGACTCAACATTGCGGATGACCGGTACCACAAGACCTTTAGGTGTTGCAACGGCAACAGATATGTCGACATAATCACGGTAGACAATGTCCTAACGAAGGAGAGAAAGAAATATAAGAAAACCAGAAAGTGAGAATAGTCAGACGATGAATGATGTGGATGAAATCAAGAGTGGCGTAAAACGATATAAAACAGATAAATGAAGACTCATTGGCTCATAGATAAGGAAATAGAGGACAGAGAACGGAAGGTATAGAACGAAAAGAAGGACGAGAAAAAAAGAAAGGGAAAACAAAATATAGAATAGAAGACGATGGGTGGAATGGAACGCAATGGATGAAGGGAAAGAAAATGAAAAATAAAGAAAGATGACCAAAAGGGGATGAAGGAAAAACCGAAGACCGCTAAGGATAAATAAAAGCCAACGGCCAGTAAAAGGGGAAAACCAACGAAGAGAGGGGGGAAATAAAGAACGACGACTGAAAGGGGATTAAGGAAAAACCGAAGATATCTAAGGATAATTAAAATCCAACGGCCAATAAAAAGGGAAAGGCAACGAAAAGAGGGAGCGAAACAAAAACAGTGGAGAGGAAGAAAATACAAAACGGAGGGCTATGGGGAGATTAATATATCTAAAAATAGAAGCAAATAAATATTTAGTATATACAGAAGAAATTGAGATCCAAGAAGAAGACAAACAAAGACAGATATAGACTGGATGAACGAGAGATAGGAGGGAAGAGAGGCTAATATATAGAGGGAAGCTAAGGACAAATGGGAGATATAGAAAGGATGAATGAGAGATAGAAGGGAAGAAAGGCAAATATATAGAGGGAAGCTAAGAACAAATGGGAAGAACGAGGGAAACATGTAGCATAAAACAATAAAAGAGATGATAAAACAAACAAAGGACAAAATAAAATGAAATAAGAAAGTAAACAGAATACGAAAGGTAGAAGTAATAAGAGAGAACGGAGGCGATGGAAGACTAGCAAAGAAAGGATAACAGCAATTAAATGAAACAGGAGAGAAAGAGGTATAGTAGAACAGGACAAACTTAAGAGGAAGAAAAGCTTTTTGACTTGAGCGATAAAGAACTTGAGAAATGTGAGCTAAGGAAAATATTTATTCGCTGTCGCTTCGAGGCGGCGTAACGAGATCAATAAAAGTACGAAAAAAAAAAAAATTTTAAGCGCAAAGTAACACAAAACCAGAAAGGAAAATGTTGCTCTGAGGAACAATGAACTCCTTGAATTCGGGATCGTAGGAGGCACGGGAAAAAACAATGATTGGAAAGTAACAGAATAGAGACCAAACGAGATGGGCAGACGAGAGAGTTTTATTCGGGCAACAAAAACGTTAAGAACCACGGAGGGGCGAGCAACAAAAAAAGGACGATTAGGGGGGGTTAATTTGAACATAGGATGAAATGTGATTAAAGAACATATTTATAGCTTTTTATAGTCGACAAAACGCGAAGGTAAAAAAGTACAGACACTTAATGAGCATAAAGCAATAAAAAAGGACGATTAGGCGCGGGGGGGGGGGGGGGGGGGGGGAGCAACAACTAACTTAGAAAATAAAATGGAAGCATATTTTTGTAGCTAGGATAACGAGCTTAGGAAAAAGAAGTGAAAAATATTTTTGTAGCTAGGATAACAGAAATGAGAGGAAAAAATTGCAAATAAGTAATTGGCACAAGATAACAAACAAAGAAGAAAATGTGGAGGAAACTTGATCTCACCAACAACAGCTTAAAAAATATGCACGGACAGGAATATTATTACAGCTCTTTGTATAGTGGGTATAATGGCAATACAACAAAAGAAGTACAATGATGTACCAAAGGTAAAAATGTGACGATGAAAGAGAAGAAATAATCATGTGGGAAGATATAGAACTTGGACCTTTTCGCAGAAAGCTTAGATTCGAAGTAGGTTACAAAGCAATTTTTTATTATAAATTGACACGCAAAGGGGGTGGGAGGTCGACAATAAAATAGAGGAAAATGTTGCGTCAAGGGGAAAAAGTATGTATATGGCATATCAAACGCGCATACATTAGCTGTTTAGTACTTCCTCGAATTTATCTGTAGCAAAAGTAAAAAGATTCATGACGATTGTAATTCGTGTCTAAGAGGCAAGAGAGTGAAAAAAAGTAGGGGTAGTTCAATAATTGTAACCTACATCTCCATATTGGGGAAAGACAAGCAAAGCCAAAGATGTGACGTGACGTTCAAATGTTACTAGTCGTCTGTACATAAAAAAACCTGCATGTCTAATGTTTACTTCTAGAAATTTACATGGCAATGCGAAATATCAAAATGGAAAACACCATTATTAGAATCTCCCGGAAACTAAAGTCCGTATTTGTAGCTTAAAACTATGAACAGTAAATAAAAGAAAAAACTGATGATTGGAGGAAGAGGCGTTCTAAGGAGCATTAGGGATAATAAAATATTTAAAATCGGTATATCGAAAAATGGGAAAATCAAACGAAAAGAGGTGATTAGAAGGCGTTATAGGAAGTTTTAGGAAATGGCTCATAGGAGATACTAGAAGAAACATCACATGAAATGTTAAAATCTCCTTCTCAGCCCCTTGAAACTTACTCCTTCCGAGATGACAGCATTGATAACAGGTTGGTCTTGTAATGCATACGCCGAAGCTTTGGCAAACATAGACATAAAGCCCAATTTGATTCCGTACTTCTTCGAGAAAGTCTCCCCATGTTTCTTCCGGAAATTCATTGCGTAGCTAGATGATAAAGAAGAGTAAAAGATGTCCAGATTTGATAAACCCCAACCATGAATGGATTAAAAATGAGATCATTTAAAGTACCTCATGTCGATTTCATTGAATGTCGTTAGCATAGCATTTGTATTTTGTGCATCTTTTAACCGTCTCGCGATGATTAAACGCATTCGATTCATTTTAACACGTTGCTCAGTTCGTGTGCCAGTTATTTGCCTTGAATAGTCCGTTGGTGGCACCTAATATGCAAAAGTTAGAAATCAAATTTCAATGTGCATCATTGAACTTGTTAGTGAATATTTACTTTAACAGAAGTCGTAGATGGTGTGATAGTAGGAGGTGGCAGCGGAGGCCCAGGCGCCGCCCTAGGAGCGGCTGGTCTACTTTGCGGTGCTGCTGGTCGTGGTGGTAGTGGAGGAGGAGGTGGACGAGCGGCAGCAGGGGCAGCAGGGGCTGGGGCAGCTCGTTGGGGTGGTGGCGACGATGGTGGTGATGGTGGTGCTTGAGTTTTTGGTGCTGAACTAGCCGGAGCTGGTCCGCCCGCAGCTTTTTTCAGTCTAAACAAATCTTGACCAGCCTTAACAGTTTGCCCGTCTTTGACCAAGATCTCTTCGATTACACCACCAAATGGTGCCGGAACAGGCATAGCGGTCTTATCTGTCTCAATTTCCATGACAACCTGGTCGGCGGCGACATAATCACCCACTTTCACTGTGAACCTTAACAGAAAAATAGAACACACAAAAAATGAACGAACATTCGACAGGGCGCTATGCGCCATGGCATAATTTACTTCGCATCGCCTTCCGAGACAGAGTCAGCAAATGGAGGAACTTTAATCGTTTCCGTCTGCAAAACGGCGCTAGTCAATCGGAATTCACGCCTCGAATTCCATTGGTTTGCCCCTAATTGCCTGTGGATATGAATTGCATATTATCTTAACGAGTTACCCTCGAATGTGAAAGTACTACAATAATTTAAAACACACCTCCCTTGCGTTAGCACACTTGAATCCGGCACTCCACACTCGTGAATACTCCGTGAAAAACTATAAAAAATATATTTTCGACTTCGTACCTGCAATAAATATACAATTTCCTTACTATCCAATTCAATTATGTCACCATAAGTTTTCATAACTTCAAAATTATTTGATTTTTTCGTTAAGTTCAATTACATAACTCAATGGAGAAGGTAAATAGTCCCACCGACACAATTTACCTTGACACTAAATACTCACGTCGTATTTGGATGGATGCCTGACACCCTTGTGCACATGTCGAAAAGCACGCAGCAGACTTACACCCAACATAATTTTCGCTTTGCAATATTTTTCGAATTAATTATCATTAACTGCAATCTCCATAAATAATTTCAAAAATGTTGGTCGAGTTCCGAACGGCACAACGCACACTGATCACGGGATTCACTCAGCTGTCATCGATTTTGACAACTACTCTTAGTCGCGATGCGTTTGTGTGAGTGCGATGTGGTGTGGTGTGGCCTGTGTGCTTCGACGTACTCTGAAATTTCTTCTGCTTCTTTTATTGTCTCTCTCACTCTATCCCAACGGGTTCAGGCATTGAAGAAATTCAGTTCGGTTTTATTGAACGTTTTTCCACATAAATTTTGATTTCGTTTTTTCACAACACAATGAAAGGAAGACACAGAACAATTTTTAATTACGAATAACAAATAACCCCAAGACCAACACGTGGATTTTTATTTTCAATAGACCGAGCCGCTTTTGTTGTTCCTTAGAAAAATTAATCGAAGTCAATACGAAAAAAGTGGAAATTTTTCAATGTCTACTTCGATGTAGAAATATGTATCCGGTTAAGAATCGTTTATTTTTAAAAATCACGGCTTATTGGTCACACCGTTTGAATCCTGCTAGTAAGGAATCCGAGAGTTGGAGCAGCACTTCTCACATTCGATTGTGGATAGTACGGAGACGTGACTTCGAAAACTGAACTGAACCCGAGGTGGTAACGAAATACACTCTGATGGAAAATTCGATATTACAATCCCGACACTTGTGATTCTCCCCACGCAGCCTCAGTTGGTATTTTCCGCCCCTGGCAATGCTGTCTGGAGGTGAACTTTTTGTCTTGCTCGTTGGCGCTATTGCAGCGATTTGGTGACAGGCGGAGGTGACGTCATTCACCACAGGGTGGATGCAGTTTCAAGAAAGTTTGAGGAGTATGTGGATGATGACGCAGACGCATGATTTTATCCAGATTCAAATTGTGGAGTTCAACTGTAGAAACAAGCAAGTTCCTTGAATGGCTAAGCACTATGGCTGTCTCTCTTAGTCTCTTGTTTTACTACAGTGGTGTCCTGGATGAGACCCTGCTTGATACACATATTCTGATCCGTATATCCCGGTGTATTCCACATAACGTAAAATATTGATTTTCTTTTTTCACGGCTTTTTCTCACGAGAATAAGTTAGACGGAAATATTTTTTAGACATGATATTTTTAGTTCACTCCAGAATACTTTTTGCGATATAAGCCGATCAATGACGTACGCTATTACATCTATTAGTTGCGTGCCCATGCTTTTGTTGGGTATAACATCCATGTTTGTTGTTTATCCACGGCGTTGCTTGGTTGTCCATAATTTACTTATTTGACCATAACATTGTGGCAATTCCACGAATCTACAATAAATAATTACTTCTACATAGCAAAATGTTCACAAGTCTCTGTGCCAATTCCAAATCATCTCTCGAATTAACGGGCGAATTGGGAGTTAACACCAACAGCGGTCGTTTGTCGATTACTGCTATTGTCAAGTCCTTTTTTTTTTTTTTTGGTTTCGGTAGGAAGGTGGAAATCTTCAAAAGATACCTCTAGACCGATCCAGAGGCATGCCGGGTTTTTACCGAATAAAACCACCTCCATGCAGGCTCATATTCCCGTTGATCCGCGCGGAACTTTCTTTAAGATATTCCATCGCGGGACGGGACGGAGTTTACCTGTTACTCCGCTCGTCGCGTCGCAACTGCTGCATGATTTCACAGAGAATACCATTTGTTACAGACCATGCCTGTTTTGAACTAAGCATGTATTCTATTACTCCTCCCGGAGTAACTGTCCGTCTCATATGTCTCTCCAAAATCGTTCGTGCGGTCTCGAATCTCACGCACTCTGTGAGTACGTGTTCCGCATTTTCTATTTTGCCTTCACAATACAAGCAGTATGGGTGATTCCCATGATTATACTTGTGCAAGTATTGCCGAAAGCATCCATGTCCTGATATTAGCTGAATCAGGTGGTAATTCACCTCGCCATGTTTTCTTTTCACCCATGTTTCTATATCAGGTATCATGATGTGGGTCCATCTTCCTTTCGTGGAAGAATCCCACCATCGTTGCCATTCTCTTAGGCTTGAGAGCTCTATTGGTGACCGCACTCTCCGACGATTCTCTTGAGAGACCCTATGCAATGCGGCGTTTTCTTTAGCTGCAATGTCAGGTGGCGTCCTCCCGGCCAGAATATTTATAGCTTCTTCGGATAGCGTTCGGAATGCACAACATACTCTTAGTGACACCAGTCTATGGGCGGAGTTCTCTCCCCTCATGTACGACTTATACTGCGCTGCTCCTGCCCATACGAGGGTTGCCCCTTACGTTTCGGGATTTGGCAACCCTAGTGTTGCAATCCGGCAATTGACAGCTCTGTCGTAAAGTTGGACATTTTTGAGGTTATACGCACTCAGAACGTTTTGACATACGAACGCTATTTGTGTTGTTTACAGTAACTTAAAAGATTCATCTCGGCCCAAAAATGGAATTAAATAGTCAACATTTTCGTGCGATTATTTTTTACAACTTTCAGCGTGGATTAACTCAGCAACAGTGCATGGATGAACTTAATTCAATTTTTGGCGATGAAGCTCCATCAAGGACCAGTGTTTATCGATGGTATGGTGAATTCAATCGTGGTCGTAGTTCACTCCAAGATGAATTTCGTGAAGGTCGTCCAAAATCAGTTGTTGTTCCGAAAACCATTGATGCTGTGCGCGAACTGATATTGGAAGATCGTCATGTGACCTATCGTGAGATTGAGACAACCTTAGGCGTTAGTGGGACCAGCATACATTCAATATTGCATAAACATTTGACTGTCAAAAAAATTTGTTCGCGTTGGATCCCACACAATTTGTCAATCGCCCAAAAAAAGGCTCGTGTCAATTGGTGCAAAGAAATGCTCAAAAAATACGGTCGCGGTGCTTCGAAACACGCCTATGACATCGTGACAGGTGATAAATCGTGGTTTACGCCTATGAGCCCGAAAGTAAACAGCAGTCGACTGTCTGGGTGTTTCAAGATGAGCCAAATCCAACAAAAGTTGTTCGCGCACGAAGCACTTCCAAGCAAATAGTCGCCTGTTTTTTTGGAAAAACTGGACATGTCGCAACCGTACCACTAGAACAACGCAGAACAGTCAATTCTGAGTGGTACAAAACCATTTGTTTGCCAACCGCCGAAGACGGATAACTCTTCACCACGACAATGCGAGCTCTCACACATAGGCTGCGACAACTGCATTTTTGAGCACCCAAAACATCGATTTGATGGGTCATCCGCCGTATAGTCCTGACTTGGCACCGAATGACTTCTTTTTATTCCCGTACGTAAAAAACAAACTGAGAGGTCAACGTTTTTCGACACCTGAAGAAGCGGTTGCTGCATTCAGAATGCATGTGTTGGAGATACCTCAATCAGAGTGGCAAAAGTGTTTCGACAATTGGTTCAAACGCATGCAAAAGTGTATAGATCTTCATGGGGAATATTTTGAAAAACAATAAAGTGATTTTCGATGATCAATATTTGTTTTTGTTCTCTAATCCCGATATATAAAAGGCAACCCTCGTATGTGAGCTGCATATATTATAGTGGAGGTGTTGACACTGGTTATAAGTTTCCTTATGTGGGGCCGGGGTCCTCCAACATTGGGTAGCAGTCTCGCTAAAGCTTTGCTTACTCTTGCCGTTTTTCCACTCGTTTTCCTCAGGTGTTCCTTGAAGCTCAACCTGTTGTCGAGTATAACACCAAGATATTTAATATAAGAACTGGATCTGATTATTTGTCCTTCTATTTCCAAATCAAGGTGTTCAACTTTCTTACGGCTGCTTATTAGAACTGCCCCGGTCTTATGTTCAGCTAGTTTCAGTCCGGCTATATCTAGCCAGCATTGAATGCTCTGGATTGCTTGGGAGCAAATATTCTCCAGGTCATCTAGATGTTTAGCTACGGCCACTATTGCCAAATCATCTGCGTACCCAATGATTCTAACCCCCTCCGGTACATTGACCATGAGCACACCATCATACATTATATTCCACAACAGCGGACTTAATACAGATCCCTGAGGTACAGTGGTCCCTCATCTGTATCATACAGCAGTCTTCTATCTGAGAGATAGTTTGCTAGTATACGTACCAAGTAGGGTGAGACTTGTAGATCGCCCAACGCTTCTAGAATCCGATTCCAATTCACCGAGTTAAACGCATTTTTAACATCTAGCGTCACCAGCGCGCAATATTTCTTTGTACCCCATAGCCATCATGCTCCAGCTATCGCATTGTGAGCGATGTCGCACACCACAGATAGTGCCTTACCGCTTGATCTTCCTTTCCGGAAACCATACTGCAATTCAGAGAGCCCCGATGTGCCTTCAGTGAATTGTTCCAGGCGAGTGGCAATTGCTCGCTCAAGCAGTTTTCCTGTCGTGTCCAATATGCACAACGGACGATAAGACGACGGCGCCTCTGGATTCTTGACTCCTTTTGGAATAAGCACAAGCCGCGGTTTTTTCCTCGTTTGGGAAATTGTCCTGTTTGAAGGCAGGTTGTGAAGAGACTGCTGAAGACTTCCGGGTTTTTTGTTAAAGCACTCTTCACTACAGCGTTAGGGATACCATCCAGTCCCGGGGTCTTAGTTTTTTTTTGATAACCGTTGCAGCCAAGAGTACCTCTTCGGTGGTCACGGGAGGCATCTCTCCTTCAGTGATCCTCCACTCCTCTTGCACTATCAATACCTCATCACACTGTGGGAAGAGAACATCAACGATTCTGGCCATGTCAGTTTTCCTTTTTTGCATTTGACTACTGTTGTTCTGTAGTCTTTTCATGACTATCCTGTAGGCGCTGCCCCATGGGTTGTTATTTAATTCATCCCTTAGGAAGCAGAACGCGTCATATTTACTTTTGCGGATCACATGTCTCAACTCTTTCCGTTTGTTGACGAATTCCGTATGCAACTGTGGGTATGTGTTACGGTTTCTTGCTCTTTGTTGCAAGCGTCTTAACCTGTTGCACTCCGATCGCACATGGGCGATTTCTGAGTTCCACCAATAGACTGGTTTGATAGCCCCTGCTGGTTGTCTTTGTCGTAGCATAGAAGCATCACATGCGGTAGTTAGCCACTTCATGACTTTTCCAGCCTGCCTGTTCGCGCCAAACTGTGCGATTTGGTCTTCCAGTATATAATCGAGCAGTTCCGCATCGAGGTCCTTCTCTTTCCACCCATTTTTTGGGCTCTCTTCGCCATTTTGCCAGTGATGAATCCCCTGCGCGGTAATATTTCGTACATCACGGCTTGGTGGTCACTGTGGGTGTAGGTGTCCGAAACACGCCACTCCATACTTCTTGCCAACATGGAGCTGGCAAATGCGATGTCGATTTTGGACCGGTCTCTCTCGTTTGTGAAGGTGTCATCGATAACATCATTAACCAACACCACATCTAGGACTGCGAAGGCTTCAAGTAGTGCCTGGCCTCTACTGTTGGTCGTTGTGCTCCCCATTCTACTGCCCAAGCGTTGAAATCTTCAGCAACTATAAGAGGGCTCTTATCTCTAGCTTCTTGTGTTATTCTGTCTAAAAAGCATTTGAAATATACTATTTCCCACCTTGGCGGAACGTAACAACAGTAGAAATGAATTCCTCTGATCTTAGCACAGGCAATTCCTTCCAGCCGCTGGACACTTCTACATTCCATGGGGGAATTTCCAGTTGCCCAGATGGCCGCTGTTCCGCTGCTGTCTTCCTCACATGTAATAGTACTAGTGGCAGACATCCTGTACTGTTCATTGATGAGTACCACATCGCGTTTTTAAATGCTCGGCATCTGAACTCCCTGTTGAGTGGTGGTTACCGCCTTCGCATCCTGATTCGCAGAACATGCATTTGGGTTGAGCTTTACAACCCATTCCTTTGTGGCCTTTTTCTCCGCATTTCAAACAGTTTTCCGAACGATCTTCTTCGGATTTGCAGGATTTCGCCACATGACCGTATTGCCAAATCTGAAACATCCTGTGGGCGCGATGTATTCTCGAAGTCTCACCCATCCAACCCGTAGGAAACTTGTAGCCAACAACATGCTAGCCTTTTCTCTTGCTGTTTGAGTCATGTGCTGTTAACACGCATTTGATCTATAATTAAGTTAAAATTTCACAAGTCGACCAAGTAGCACAAGTGCCCCCCCCCCCGAAATATCCATTTTTAGATTACGACCGTACATCGGTTATATTTCTCTTGGTTCCCCAACAAAGTAGTGGTTTTTTTTTTTAAATTACACTTCTTTCGGGAGAGGCGAACCTATAGCGTCGAGTGGGCGCCATTATTATATTCCCATTAACCCTAACATCATGAAATGCCTAACTCTACATACGTTTTATGATTCTAGCTTCCGGGAATTTGTTTGAACAAATTCCCATATCTTTTTTTTTATATATATTAGACTTCTCTCGGGAGAGGCGAACCTATAGCGCTGAGTGGGCGCCCCGATATCTCACCAAATAACTGTTGCAGTTCTTTTTGAACAGTTGCAGGTTGTAATGCTCCGGGAACACTCACGTGGGAAGGGAGTTACACAGTTTCCCCGCTCTGTACCGGAACGTGTTCTGGTGCAGGGATGTTCGCGCCGTCGGGAAATGAACCACATAGGGGTGCGATCCGTCGGATTGTCTTGCGGGGCGCATATAAGCCGAATTGCGTGGAACAGTACCACGAATCTCCGAAGAACAGTAGTCGTGATAATATCTGTAAAACAGACAGAGGTCGGCTACGCGCCTTCGATGTAATAGAGACTGTAGTGACGACGTCAGCGCCGAGTCCCCGTTCAGGCGGATCGCTCGTCTGTGTATGCTCTCAAGTAGGTCGAGACTATGTTTAGGAGCCGAGCTCCAAATATGAGAGCAATATTCGAGCGCAGGTCTAATTTGGGATTTATACAGGAGAAGAAGTTGAGCCGGAGTAAAATATTTCTTGGCTCTAAAAATATAGCTCAGTTTTCCTGAGGCTGACCTGGCGATGCTCGTCACGTGTTTATGCCACGAAACATTCCCACAGACCGTGATTCCGAACAATTTCAAGCTTTCCCCAGCTGTGGAACCGATGATCCACTTTTCTTTGTGTCTTCGCTGCATTGAAATTGACGAGGTTGGCCTTTCCCCACTGCAGGACCCTATCTGGATCCTGATTCAGAGAGTCAATCTGTCTACATCTCAACTGGTGCGACATAGAGGCACCACTCGGCCGAACACTCTAATAGGAGGAAACAAGCGTACTATTGTGCGGGTTCTTTAAGCCATTTCCCAAGAACCATCCATTCCCGTTCACCTGTCTCCCACTTCCCAAGCAAGTCTGTGGCGGTTCCGCCAAACCCCACGGTTCACCTTCCTGAAAAAACCACAAATAACTGCTACCCAGCCTGCATAAGCTTTCGCTAATGCAATCGCATTAGCATCTTAAATGCCCCACGCATTAAAACAATCAAATTTATATAACCTAAAAGTCCCTGGAAAAGAAAACTTACCTATTTCCATTTCCATTTTTAAACATTTTTTTATTTTCTTTCTATATTCTTAGTTTCTAAATTAAAGGCTAGACAAAAAATGCTTAAATTCTAGCTTAAATAGCTTATATAATAACTTTCTGGTCCTTCGCAGACGCTCTAAGCTAAACATTACTTAATATTTGTATAATTTGCCTTTCGGCGACAGAACTTTGTGGCAATACTTATAATTATTTGAAAGACAAAGAAAAATTTGAAAAACTTTGTCAATTTTTTTTGTTTTTTTTTTTTTTCTTAAATTTTAATTTACCTACTTTTTTTTTTTTTTTTTTTTTTTTCTTATGTAAAATCACTTAGCTTAACTTAACTTAAATCTTATACTACCCTAATTCTAGAAAAGCTAAGTCTATGTAAGCTAGCTGATGATAGTGTGATTCTATACCGACTTTGGTATCCAGGTCTTTATATGCCATTCAACCACCAGAACTGTGGCGATTCCGCCAGATCCCACGGCTCGCCTTCCTGAAAAAACCCCCATAACCATAACCCGGGTCTGCACCAGCTTTCGCTAATGCAATTCGCATTAGCATCTTAGATGCTTCACGCATCAAACAGACCCAATTATTATAACCCTAAAATCCCTATAAAGAAAACTTACCTTCATGCATCCCTTCGCATACAATTTTTCATAAGATTTCTTTGTTTTCCTATTTGGTATTCTGAACCAATTCGGCACCAGACAAATTCCTGTAAACAAAATAATTCGGATTGCAATCAATGTAACCGTCGTGACAGGGACCATAAATATGGCGCCGTCTATTTTCCCAGCCGCGTCATATACCATACATACACATTGCCTGGCAACCTTTTTTGTTTGTCTTACCAACAAACAACCCAAGCAGCTGCATATAATAGACGCTGAAACCAAATTCTCCAGCATTTTCTAATGCAAATATGAACCCGGTTTCTATTGCAGCCAGAGATGCCATAAACATCCATATTGCTTTTAGCACCTTTTTCTCCTAACGTCGAAAATAGCGACGAGGCATCGTATAAACATGACCCTCATTAAAGAGCGAACCATTTGGTCGCCTTTTCTTTTGTCCTTGCCTGTTTCGCTGTTCCACTGCACGTGTGAATAGCATTGATCTCAACGATCCCACACATACCACCATGACCTGTATTACAAGATCTGGTTTCCTATACCACCAAGAGAGACTTTACGTTTCCCTGGTGGTAGGTAAAAAACGATATCCTTATTGGAGAGGATATCGTTTGAGTCTCATTCCATCACCAGACCAAGTCGGTCGGGTCTCCACTACGCTACCTCTGCGCTCGGTACGCGTAAATACGATGGGCCACCCTTTTACCATCGAGGGGTGCGTCGGAGTTCGCACCCCCGTGAGTCGTGTGTGTTTTATTTTTCAACTCTAGGAAGTTTTAGTTTATTTTTTTCCACGTAAATTTATCCGTGAATCTATGAAATAACGTAAATTTATTGATCCCAAATTGTTTATTATCGAAAACATATAAATTTCAAAAGAATCGGTATGCAATAGTCTCATTGATAAAACAATATCATTAAGTTCATACGAAAGTGTTCAATAGTTTTTGTGAAAACGTATAAATCATACAAAAATGTAAAAGACAAACAATAAACAATTTATAAATTTCATTAACTGTTTGATTTTCAAAATTTAAAAGTAAATTAAATTCAAAACTAGACACATTTCATTGTTAAAGCGCGTTTCCTGTACCTGCTGCGATATTCGGCCAAACTTAATTAGTGAATGATGGAGGAAGAAGGGAACCGTGTGCCCGTGTCCGGCACAATACTTCTCCTCCCCACATTGGTGACCCGCGACGGTTTTTTTTTATTAATATAAAAAAACTTGAACACGCGATCTCTGACAAAAGTTGACTCGAGTAGTGAATACGCACGTACCCCGTTGAACAGTGACTATTCGGTGCTGCGACTGTGTCAGTGACAATCGGTGAGCAATTGTGGCGGCAATTGCCAAAAATCAATGAATGGGCAAACATCGCCCCAACATCAGCACCAGTTTCCATCACCGGATCATCACTAGCAACACAAGAGGAAGAACAACCCATAATTTGTGATCAAGTAGATCTGTAGGATGCTTACGGATCTTACGTAAATTGTGTGTATTTAAGTTATTTACATTTATGTGAATTATTTTCTTCTGTTTTTATTATTTAAGCTCATTTGTTTTGGATTAATTTAAAGTTTTACAAGTTCTTATGCACACATTATATAATATAAAGTATACAGGTTTGAACAATATGAAATATTATAAACTCTTACGAAAGTATTTTATACGTAAGGGTAATAAGTTTTTCATTGTAAAAATATATTAACTTTTTCTCAGCCTCAATATTTGGAAAGTTAACATAAAACAAAATTTTAAAAAATCAGTAAGAAATTTCACTAACTGTTTATAATTGGCTACTACAATATTTTGTTAAAAGAAAATTAAAATATATAATATATAGAAAATAAAGTAAAAATACATTAAAACACAAAAACAGACGCGCCAATCAAAAAGTTCAGTGCGTTTTTAAAAGTCAAAACATTCGAATAATTTAATATCGATAATATTTTCGTTGTTTCATAATGATAAATACACCCTTATAGATATGAATTTTCGAAACACTTTCAAAAATTACTTTTAAGCTCACTTATTGTGTATTTACTGAGAAAAACAAAGTGTATTAACACACATGAAAAGAACTATATATTAAAGTAACCTAAAAAAAAAGGAAAAATAATTTAGCTCTTTTAACATAACCACAATTCAGGAATACCCTAGAGCTTCAGATATTCTGTCACATTGTGCTAAAATTAGTTAAACAAGTTCCAGAAAGTCAATATAATTTTAAAAAAAGTAAATATAAACATAAAGCAACATTGTTTAAATTAAAAATAATTCACTAGAGGCAACAAGATAACATATATTTTTATATTTTCCTTTAGTTTCATCCCCATTTTCAAAAAAGGCGACAGATCTGACTGTGAAAACTACAGAGGAATATCATTGCTCCCAACCGCATACAAAATATTAACAATTCGAAACACTTTCAAAAATTACTTTTAAGCTCACTTATTGTGTATTTACTGAGAAAAACAAAGTGTATTAACACACATGAAAAGAACTATATATTAAAGTAACCTAAAAAAAAAGGAAAAATAATTTAGCTCTTTTAACATAACCACAATTCAGGAATACCCTAGAGCTTCAGATATTCTGTCACATTGTGCTAAAATTAGTTAAACAAGTTCCAGAAAGTCAATATAATTTTAAAAAAAGTAAATATAAACATAAAGCAACATTGTTTAAATTAAAAATAATTCACTAGAGGCAACAAGATAACATATATTTTTATATTTTCCTTTAGTTTCATCCCCATTTTCAAAAAAGGCGACAGATCTGACTGTGAAAACTACAGAGGAATATCATTGCTCCCAACCGCATACAAAATATTAACAAATGTCATTCTGGCGAGAATCACACCTTACGCAGAAGAGATACTGGGAGACTACCAATGTGGATTCCGTAGGAACCGGTCAACAAGCGACCAGATGTTCACAATAAGACAACTGCTGGAAAAGAAGTGGGAATACGGAGAGACGGTTCACCAACTGTTCGTTGACTTCAAAAAAGCCTACGACTCAGTCGCAAGGCAGAGACTCTACCATATCCTAGTTGAGCTGGGAGTCCCAAAAAAATATGCCGCCCTCATTCAAATTTGCATGAACGAAAACAAAGGGCGAGTTAGAATAGAAAACCACCTCTCAGAACCATTTGAAATCCGGGACGGACTAAAGCAGGGAGATGGTCTATCACCGTGTCTCTTTAACCTTGTGCTCGAGTATGTCATCAGAAAGGTACAAGACGACAACATGGCCGGATCATCCCTGAACGGGGTCACACAAGTGCTCGCATATGCGGATGACATCGCCGTTCTGGGCGATAATCTAGAGACTGTTAGTAAAAACTGTGAAATCATCATGCAAGCGGCAGAAGAGGTGGGCCTAGAAATAAATGAAGACAAAACAAAATACATGATTACGGCGAGAGCAGGTGGGTCTCAGAGAACACATATAAACGTCAGAGGTAAGATCTTTGAAAAAGTTAAAGAATTTAAATATCTGGGAACGATACTGACGGCCAGTAACGAAATGTCGAAGGAAATTAACAAGAGACTGCATTCCGGCAACGCGAGTTGGCATGCAGTCAGTAAACTGCTGAAATCCAGACTGCTATCACGTAACATAAAGCTCCGGGTCTATAGAACCATAATCATGCCAATTGTTCTATATGGATGCGAAACATGGGCTCTCACAAAGCGGGAAGAAAACAAATTCCGTCTATTCGAGAATAAAGTTTTGAGAGGCATCTTTGGAGGTAAATATGACGAGGAGGCAGGACAATGGAGGAGACTCCATAACCACGAATTGGAAGAACTATATCGCAAACCTACAATAGTGAGAGTAATCAAGTCGCGAAGATTAAGATGGGCCGGACACGTGGCGCGAATGGGGAACGATAGGACCGTGCATAGAATTCTTGACGGTAGACCAACGGGAAAGAGACCGGTAGGACGGCCGCGACGGAGATGGGAGGACAATGTTAGGTTTGACCTTGAGGAGATCGGATCGAATGGTGAAGCGTGGAAGGAGAGTGCCCAGGACAGGGAAGGATGGCGAAGCCGAGTCGGTGAGGTCATGAACTTCCGGGTTCCTACAGGCCAATAAATAATAAATATAATAATAAATAATAAAAAATTTTCCTTTAGTTTTGCTGTTCTCCCCAAATTTCTGTTTTTTTTCTGTCGCTCAATTTGATATTTTACATATTAAACAGATACACTTATCGTGATGCAACAAAATTTACTTAACCTCAGTTGTTGTCCATTTCCTGCCTTTATAGTTTTTAAGCGTGCTTATATATTGTCAGTCAAAACAAACAATTAAAACAAACTAAAATACGAAACACCGGTATCATAAGTATTCACAGATATACTGTAAACCTTACCGAATATAAAAACGGTTGCTGCAAAATTTTATACATTTTTAAAACAAAATAATAATCATTGTAAGCCCCATCTGGGTACATACCACAGCACAACCGTTTCAATAACATTCGCAACTCTTTTCAACTCTGCACAATTTCACACGACTCGCTCAACTCCATTTGACATCTTTTGACTCCGCGCTCACACATTCGACTATTCGACTCCATTTCACTTTTTTTCGACTTTGCTCGACTTTTTTCCGTCGTCTCTCGACTCCATTCATTCCTTCGACAACACTCACCCACGCGACTTCACCCGACTTCGCTCACCCCTATTTAACCCTTTTAAACACTACTCGACTCCGCTTACTACTTCTCTTGATCCTCTTTCGACTACATTTAATTTCTTTTTCTACTTCACGTCGCCAACATTCAACTCTCTCGACTCCATTAATCCCTCCACCACCGGCTCCTCATCACACCCTTCGGACTCTTCGAGTTCAAAGTGATGACCTTTGGCCTTCTTTAAATACTGGCAAAACTCGCCTCTATCCACCCTTTTAAGACCCCTTTTTTCAAATATTGGCGCACACTCTCGCCACTGCTCAACACCCATTTTTTGCAAACCGGCCCCTTAGCTAGCAACAGCTACTACGCGTAGCATATAATCAATAGGACGCCCGGTTTTGTCTCGCGTGAAACACCTCACCCTTTTCTGTCTCTTTTCTGAAGGTTGGCGCTCACGCTCACCAACCATAGCCTTCACGCAACCCCAAGCAACCCTTCTCGACTCTGCGTGACCTCTAACAACTTTTTCTGCCTCTGTCCAATATTGACGTCCATGCACGCCAAAGACAGTTATCACGCGACACCGTTCATCAATGCTCGACCTTCTACCCGATTTCAGCAAGCCAGCTTCCCTCGTTACCACAGCTACTACGCGTAGCATCTATCAGGGCACCTGGTTTTGCCCCTTTATTTAAATTTCAGGACATTCGTCCTTAGATCTCCTACGTCTCCCAAATGTCTCAGCAACACCGGCCCACAAATCAAACCGATACCATCGGGCTGAGACAACATACCTGTTTCCCCAATCCTTTAGCCACCATGGCTCCCCTTTAGCGGCAACTAAAGGCTATACACGCCCCTCTACGCCGCCTCAAATACCTAGGTGCATAATACTTCGGAGAGTGCAGCAGTTACTCTAGGCCGCCTTGTGGTTAGACACAACCAACCATACCCCAGGAGCCCCGTAATCTAAGTCGCCCAACTTAAACGAGCGCGATTGGCCGGCCCTCCCAACAAAGCGCCACTTGGTCGAGGTTGCGGTCGCCGTTTATCAAGCTCCGGGGTCGACACCGGAGCCGATATATCGGACCTCCCTCGATCGGTAAGCCGCGCAACTGGAGCGCCCGCCCCCTTTTTACCAGTCACAGCGGCAAACAATTTGCCATACAAACGTATGGACAAAAGACACCCGCTCTGGACTTGGTCCCTTTCCATTCCGCACACGGCAACCCGTCACTGCGGATGGGAATTACCCTGGGATAAGTTCCCCTCCTTCTCGCACACACTATTTCGTCACTGCGGGTGTGAGCGGATTTCCGATAGGTTCCGACCTATTCGGGCGATAAGCCTGTTGGTCCACGAGACCCATAACAGGCCGATGGACCACGCCGCACACATTTGCCCTTGATGGCATCAAGCGGTAACAACTGTGTCCATCTTATCGATAAAGGCCCAAACAATAACCAGGAACTGGTCACAACGACAGTCCCGTAACATTACCACAGCGCATTCCGAAGCAACCTCCCTATCATCACAGCACCCACCATCGAGCATTCCCTCGCCCCTACCTTTTTTTCGTGACTGCGTCACTGGGAGGGGAGTACTGTGGCGATTCCGCCAGATCCCACGGCTCGCCTTCCTGAAAAAAACCCCATAACCATAACCCGGGTCTGCACCAGCTTTCGCTAATGCAATTCGCATTAGCATCTTAGATGCTTCACGCATCAAACAGACCCAATTATTATAACCCTAAAATCCCTATAAAGAAAACTTACCTTCATGCATCCCTTCGCATACAATTTTTCATAAGATTTCTTTGTTTTCCTATTTGGTATTCTGAACCAATTCGGCACCAGACAAATTCCTGTAAACAAAATAATTCGGATTGCAATCAATGTAACCGTCATGACAGGGACCATAAATATCGCGCCGTCTATTTTCCCAGCCGCGTCATATACCATACATACACATTGCCTGGCAACCTTTTTTGTTTGTCTTACCAACAAACAACCCAAGCAGCTGCATATAATTAGCGCAATAGACGCTGAAACCAAATTCTCCAGCATTTTCTAATGCAAATATGAACCCGGTTTCTATTGCAGCCAGAGATGCCATAAACATCCATATTGCTTTTAGCACCTTTTTCTCCTAACGTCGAAAATAGCGACGAGGCATCGTATAAACATGACCCTCATTAAAGAGCGAACCATTTGGTCGCCTTTTCTTTTGTCCTTGCCTGTTTCGCTGTTCCACTGCACGTGTGAATAGCATTGATCTCAACGATCCCACACATACCACCATGACCTGTATTACAAGATCTGGTTTCCTATACCACCAAGAGAGACTTTACGTTTCCCTGGTGGTAGGTAAAAAACGATATCCTTATTGGTGAGGATATCGTTTGAGTCGAATTCCATCCTTCGACCGGACCAGGTCGTGTCTCCTATCGCTTCCCTGGTGCGCACAGGGAAGCGATAATCAGCGATAATCGTGTGAGTCGAGAGTCGCGTGCGCGTAACCACAAAATGTATTCGGTGTTTCACTTTTCAAATATTATTTAAACAACACCATTAAAGTTATATCAAATCGTTTTTTTTTGTGTATTTGTGTCACCGTCAACGAACAGTGTAACATTAAAATAAAATAAAAGAAAATGTAGTTACCACAGTGCGTTAGTTTCTTGTTGTTGTTCGTCGGTATTTTTGGCGTTCGGTTGGTTGGTTGCGAACAAACGTGGCGGCGTTTCGTTCCTTTGCTTCGGCGGAATTGTTTAGTGCTCGTCGGTGGAACAATACATGATGGAGGAGGAAGTAGAACGGAGTACCCATGCAGGTACATTACTTCCTCCCCACAGAACTGTTGACGCTGTCTAATACTATCGTCCCGGTCTCTGTGGGAGATAGCCCTACTGAAGCGCAGGAGCTCTTCTTCGGTGCGCGTTACTTCCCGGTCGTAGCACAATCGCCCGTCTACGGATGATCTACTTACATAATAGATCAGCGGAATTCCGGATCTATCCTGTATAAGCCCTTTCATGTCCAAATCAAGGAACGCCTCTGGTGGAACAAAACCGTTGCGACGCACGTTCTCATAGTACAGGGTATTTGGATAATAAGCCCCGAAAATTAGGTCATTGGACGAGCATATTGCTCTCACAATATGTCCTCTGATTAATTTAATCATAAAATTATCCACCCTATTTATGCAGGCTTCATTATATAAAGTCTCATTTGAGTAGTACTTTTTGTATTCCGATTCCGGTGTTCGATATAATCTGAGACAGGTTCTCAGACACTTCCTTTCGAACACCCGAATCTTTTCCATCAAATTTGGACCAATGTTAAACCATACTGGACAGCCATATATGAGCATTGGCCTGATTAGCGTCATGTAGCATATGACTTTTACCCTGCTGTCAAGTTGGCTACTGTGAAATAGCCTCCTTGTCATAGCAAACGTTTTTCTAGCCTTGATCAGAGCAGCCTCTACATGTCTGTTGAAATACAGATATTGGTCTAGCCAGATGCCCAGGTATTTAACTAAACTCTTGGTTTCCAGTTTATCTCCATGCGGTCCCACGATAACTAGCTTTCGCCAGTTTTTCCTTGTGTCGTTCGTGGCTTTATATAATGGGGTTCTAAATAGGATGGCTTCACATTTCTGGAAGTTGATCTTAAGTTTCCAGTTGTCGCAATAGCGTTGCACGTTGTTGAAGTCTCGCTGTATTAAACTATTTATGATCTCAACTTTCGGAGCTGTTCTGTAAATTATGAGATCGTCTGCGTACGCAATAGCCTGCGGGAGTGCATCTAATAAGTCGCTAATGTAAATGTTAAAAAGAATCGGAGAGAGTACCGCACCCTGTTGCAAGCCATTCTTGATATTATACGTTTTATTAGAGGTCACATTACCACTTTTGACCACGAACCTCCTGTCCTTTGACATATCGTAAAGTACATATAGTAAAGGCTTATGTATGCCATGTCTGACCAGTTTGTAATACAACCCTTCGATCCAGACGGTATCAAAGGCTTTTTCCAAGTCGATCAGACAGGCACCTGTGCATTGGTTCCTACATTTATTCCATTGTATGTCGGAGACCAGTTTAGCTGCGGCATGTGTGGTTTCATGACCCGCCCTAAAGCCAAACTGGTTGTTTGGAATATTTACTTGGTGGCCACACCCTTAAGAGAAAAATTTTCTCTCTCTCTTCCGTCCCTTAACCCTAACCGAGGATGGAATTCAAACCAGAGTTCTATCCTCGAGGAGTCGTCTTCCATCCCGTGACCACGCTGGTCACATGCGATCTCCCGCTCACCGGTGCACACGGTGACGCGACTATAGTCGAGTGTGCTTTGTCGCTTAAAGTTAAAAAAAATATTAAGTTAATATTAATAATAATTTCAAAGTGAAATAAAATAAAAAAACAGTTGCTTCAACAGAATAACCGTGTGTTTAATTACCAGGCAGCGGTTCCCGGGTGTTGTTAAGGTGTTTGCTTACTTCTCGTGGACGGAGTTCGAAGACGTTTTCCCTTACCCCCGGTTGTGGACAAACGTGGCGGCGTTTCGTTCATTTATTTGGTGATTAACTTTTGACGGAATTATCTTAGTGAATGATGGGGATGCGAAGAGGATCAGCGCCGTACGTCGGTGCACAGAGCTTCGCCTCCCACAAGTCTTTCTACTTACCGCAAAGGGGCAGCGTAAGCTCCCCTGCAGCATCTCCCGCCTGAAAGCAACATGACATGCATATTATCGAATGGTTCTGGTTCATTCTACATTCAATACCCCCCTATCGGCTCAGCTTGTCAGCAATTATAATCGACAAACACACGCTGGTCAGCGTATCTGTTGACACGGCTGTAGCCGATATTCTTTCTACAGTTCACAATTGTATAGCGCGCCTAAACCCTTAGGTTCGCGACAGTTGCGACAATTCCCGGTTATCGGCTCTCAACCGATCATGGAATTTGGACATGGATATGATCATTGTTTAGGCAATCTTACCCATGCCATACTCTATGATGACCCACCAGCAAATCAAAGCAAACACACAGTACCTCACTGCGTTTGTTTTGTTTACTAACCGCTGGTCCATGGTTACCCCGGGTGAGACGTTTGCTTGCACATCTGCAGGTCAAATCCCTCACCACCATACCCATGCAGCAGCACATTAACCTAACCATATAGCCACCGTCGCTGAGGTTATCCGTTGACTTAAAGTCCATGAATAATATCCCTCCTTGTGCTCCAGAGCCATACGGCTAAAGCAAACATAACCCAAATCTCCGGTTGAACTAGCATCACCAGTATGTATCGCCTACAACGGCATTTCCCTTGAACTCATAGATAAATGCCATGACGATCCCATGCAACATCGGCAGACTATGAACGTTGTATATCTCGTCATTTGACCCTTGAAATAGCATTTTTGTTTACTTTGAAGCAAAAACCAATTTCGTTCTCGGACGTGGATCATCGATGATTTATGACCACATTGCCTGCAGCCCCTGATGCTCGTACATTTGTTTGATTTGATGTCGGCCGACCGTTGTATGTATTGCAGGCAAAAGGGGCATTGTACGCGTCCCTATGCAGCATTTGGGAAATCTTCCCTTTGAACCCTTTCCTCGACCACCATTGGCCGCTGCCAAGTTGATCCGGTTCGCCCCTCCTACAACGATGTGAGCCACCACCATTGAATCTGACGGATGCGGATTGTATCGAGGAGTCAAATTTCATCATCCGGAGAGTGCACATGTGCCACGGAGTCGCATTCTAACCGCCGAAGGAGGTCCTCGTGCTGAGATCGTTGCTTGTCGGAAATTAATCGAATAACCATTCGTAAACATTGTCGAGTCGTGTAAGAAATCCGCGCCCTTATCTTAATTTGACGCACGAGAATTAAAGAAAACCGAATCCTACTTGGTTAGTGAACACGTGAACATTAATTATAAAATAAACAATTGTGAATATGGAAAGTTGCTAAACAATATAATACTTCGTTGGAGGTTAGTTACAGTGTATTAAACTACCCGTTGTACTTTGTGCGCCTGAGTGCTAATGCTTTGTGAATTGCAGTAAAGGCACAATATTGTTTTAATTGTAATGGATTTTTGCAGAAATAAAAACTTTTACATCAAAACTACTCCGGTGTGTTTTCTTTGGAGAGCTATTTTGTTCGCTGTTGTGCTCTATTCCTTCCGGTAAGAACAATTTCCAGTGTACTATTGGTGGTGTTTCTGCTGAACCAGCGTCCGTGTTGACGCACCATAGTAGAAACTATCCACACTATCATCCCCAAAACTGAACGCCTTGTTATCCGTTGCCTCCAACAAATCATTTATGTGAAGCAAAAATAAGGTTGGAGACAAAATTGAACCTTGGGGCACCCCGGAATTAACAGGACACAGATCCGAACACTCGGCGCCCACAACAACCCGGATCGATCGACTTTCGAGGAAGCAAAGCTGCTGGGAAAGTCTGTGGGGGTTTAAAGTCGATGTGCCGGCCGGGGCACTGATTCACTGAAACCCCCAACTCGTTCACTGAAACTCCACCAATTGTTCCACTGAATTTGGTAAAATAAAACTCCGGTTATACTGTTTGAATTGTTTTCTTTTATTGTTAATTAATGGTATTTTTTTAGTTTTTTACTTTAACACTTTTTGGTTAATAAAAGCAAATTGTTTTCTAGGCATATTTTGTAACTTTTGTTTTAACAAATGGTTTTAGTATAAAAATTGTTTAAACTTCTTAATGAATCAGTTGTGAATGACGAAAATATTAATTCTATCCGGAAGACCAACAATAGGATGAATTATCTGCCGTTCTGTTCTTTGATAAAATGTTTGTTACTCTGTTTGAATTTGGCATTAAAATAAACTGTAAGCTACACAGGCAAGTCACTTCGAAATAATTAAATTGTTTCTCCAAACGTGGTGCTTTGTTAATTTACTTGCTCTGGACACGTAAACGAAAGTTTAGATTTGGTACTAAAGATAGAAATTAAACTCCGCAGAGGACGTAACTCGACTTTGACACGGCACTGCTATTTCTCGACTTTAGCATTAGAGTGTGCGCACACCTCGGGGGATGAAATCTGACTGAATGTTCTATCCAACGATTAACCAATCTAGATAGCGCTCTCATCTGCATTCTTTCATTTCCCCGCCCATCCGGGTGAATAAACTCTTGTGAGTTAATTCAATAGTCAATGGACCTAGGGAGAATGGAAGAATCGAAAAGGAGAGCGCGACGATCTCGGGGGTGGTTTTGCTTTCGCGTGCAATGAAAGCGAAATCAACCGGTGACCGCATGACCCAGTTTCGATATTGGATTGATCTTAGAGTGCAATGCACTCTGAGGGGGGGGGGGGGGGGGGTTTATTGATCCCCAGCGAATAGCCGTGTCTGGGGGAGGTCAAAGAACGCTGCGATGGCTTGGGATAATATCTTGTGAGAGAAAAAGAACTAAAGGTGGTCTATATTACCCAAGCGGTTTCGCGATGATGCAACAGCATTGTTTGCCCAGACTTTGCTGTTGCTAACTAAACATGAAATTGTGATTTCTCTCGGGAGAGAAGTGCGACCCGATATGCCACCAAATAACTGTTGCAGTTCTTTTTGAACAGTTGCAGGTTGTAACGCTCAGGGTACACTTGTGTGGGAAGGGAGTTCCACAGCTTCGCCGCTCTGTAACGGAACGAGTTCTGATGCAGGGATGTTCGCACTGTTGCGATCCGTCGGATTGTCTTGTGGAGCGAATTGCGTGGAACAATACCACGAATCTTCGAAGACAGAGATCGGTTACGTGCCTTCAATGTGATAGCGGCCCAACACTCGCCGTCCACGACAACCCGGATCGATCGATTCTCGATGAAGCTCTTCGCCCAGTCGCAAAGGTGCTAGCAAAGTCCATGTTAACGAAGTTTGCTCAACAATGCCACGTTCCAGGCGCGGTCAAAAGCCTTGGAGATATCCAATGCGACCGCCCCTGACTCAGCATGCCGCTCAATCGCAGGTACCCAAATATCGGTTATTAGTATCAAAAGGTATCCCGTGGACCGCCTGCCACGGAATCCGTATTGACGATCATTTAGAAGTCCGTTGCACTCTAAGTACTTAACGAACTTAGTATTGATGACATTTTCCATCACCTTAGATAACATAGACAGTAATGCTATAAGATGGTAATTTTGTGGGAGACACTTTTTTCCTGTCTTTGGGATTGACTGAACTCGTGATTTTCCAGCAGCAGGAATGGTCCTCCATGCATAAGATAAGCGGAAGAGTTCTTAAGGACTATTGGTGGTATTCCGTCCGGGCCGGTTGCCTTCCTACAGTCCAGTTCACGTAGAATGCATTGAATAGTTCGCGGGCGAAATCTCACATCCCACATGAAAGACCGTGCCAGCGCGATCACAGGCGGCTCCAAAAGGTCGGGATCGGACACATTTCTTTATTTGAATCTTTAAACAATCACCGACGTCATGCTTTGCCGTTGGATTGGATTCAATAGCATAAACATATGCAAACAAAAGAATCCGATTCTCCCAGTCGGCAGAGAGACGATATACGATCTCTATTGTATAAATCCTTTTAGCATCTAATGAGTGTAGTTAAGTTAATGTACACTGAATACAAGAAATAACGTGCGGTTACTTCTAATAATACTGTTGAAAACACATAAGTAACTCCTGTGCTCGTATCCCGATTGCATTTATAAGACGCCAAAGATCCAATCGAACTCCAAAAAACGTTAGCCAGATTCAAAAACGATCTGACAGTTCGCTCGATGATGCAATATCAGCTGGTTGCTGACAGGTGTGTCATGGGTGGTAGTTGGGGAGTGTGTGGCTGGTTTCTGCTAGTGCGTCAACACGGACGCTGATCCAACAGAAACACCACCAATATTACTCTGGAAATTGTTCTTACCGGAAGGAATAGAGCACAACAGCGAACACAATAGCTCTCCAAAGAAAACACACTGGTGTAATTTTAATGTTAATGTTTTTTATTTCTTCAATATTCTGTACAACTTAAAAAAAATATTGTTCCTTTACTGCAATTTAAAAATAAGTAGCACTTAGATGCATGAAGTATAACGAGTAGTTTTATACACTGGTTACGAACCTCCAACAAAGTATTATATTGTTTATCAAACTTTCTGCATTCACGATCGTTTATTTTATAATTATTGTTCACATGTACACTAACAAAGTAGGATTCGGTTTTTTTAATTCTCGTTCTTTGGATTATTATAATGTCGCGGATTTTCTACTCGACTCGACTACGTTTAAAGGAAACACAATTGCGAGCCGTATTGTGTTGTCGCGACTAGGGATGACAGTTGACTTTTTCGTGTGTGCCAGCAGCGGTGGTTAAGGTCTGACCCTTGGTCGTGTGTGTACACGGCGAGGGGTGATTGTTGAACTCCGCACGCAACGTCCCCGGTACGTGGGCGTGGTTCGGTGGTTACGATCTGACTCCCTGAACCATGGGGACGAATCATATCGCCCGTCGCACTGGGGTGGATTCCCCTCCGCTATGGTGGAAAACAAATCCGATATTTCAGTCTAGTGGCGGCCAATGAGAAATCAGTTAGTTTTGATTGGAAGTACTTACATGTGATCGTGTAGATCTGGTTGGGTGTCCATACACTGGAAGTGCGGACAATGATAATGCATCGGCGGTTAGATGTGAGGGAAAGCGATCGATCCTGCAGCTGTTCAAATAAATGAACAAGCAACAGAGGCTGCAGGCATTGCTATCGTAAACGATAGAGGGTATTGCCGGATGCAGAAATAGATTTCTGTGTATTGTATCGGATTTTCCAATAGGGACTTGACAACTTTTTTTTTCAAATAAAACGCAAACCATTTGAGATATTTCAAAAACTTTATTATCGGCTTGAAGTGCGATCAAAACTCGACTTCGTTCATATGGCCACCGCGGGCACGTTTGCAGCGGTCGATTCGTTGGACCCAATTTTCGATGACTCGGGCACACATTTCGGTCGAAACGGCCGCTATTTCGCGTTCAATGTTGGCTCTGAGCTCTTCCAACGTCGCCGGCTTGTTGGCATAGACCAATGACTTGACGTAGCCCCAAAGAAAATAGTCTAGAGGGGTTTAATCGCACGAACGAGGCGGCCAACCGACTGGCCCATTTCTTGAGATAACACGCTCATCAAACTTACACTTCAATAAATCGATTGTATCGTGTGCTGTGTGGCTTGTGGCACCGTCCTGTTGGAACCACATGTCGTCCAAGTCCATATCTTCCAATTCGGGCCAAAAATAATCGGTAATAATGGCGCGATAACGATGGCCATTCACAGTGACGTGACGATCGTTATCGTCGACGAAAAAAGATGGCACAATGACGCCGCCGGCATGGAAACCGGACCAAACAGTTATTTTTTGTGGATGAAGTGGTGATTCATGCAGCACATGTGGATTTTCACCCGACCAATAATGCATGTTTTGCTTATTGACGAACCCATTGAGCCAAAAATGAGCTCGTCACTGAAGATGATTTTGCGATGAAATTCATCATTTGGCGCATCTTTTCCAGAGCCTAATCGGAGAACGTACGTCGCTTCAAATGGTCCATCGGCTTCAATTCTTGAGTCAGCTTGATCTTGTATGGATGTAAACCAAGATCCTTACGCAAAATTCACCATAAAGTGGTATGGGCGATGTCCAATTCTTGAGAACGCCGTGGAATTGACTGATTTGGATCGTTTGCTACGGGCGCCTGAACGGCAGCGATATTTCGACACTTCGACCAACCCGTTGTCTCATTGGCACGGCAACATTACACACGAATATGTAGACTCAAATTTTTTCACTAAACTTGTTATTGCCTGTCTACTAGGGGCAGAATTACCACCGAAAATTCGAGTTAATGCTCTTAAAGTTGCGGTCGTCGACTCCAAATTTCGGTAGTAAATTTTTATAATTTGCAGACGTTGTTCGTTCGTGTACTTAATCATGATTAAATGTTTACTGAATAAATTGACAATGACAGTTCGATGATTAATGAAATGGTATGTTCACAAATTAAATTCAAAGTTGTCAAGTCCCTATTGGAAAACCCGATATATACAGAAACGCTATTTTGAAGGGCAAGCGCTAAGATGCGCATTTGCTTGCATTAGGTAATGAAACAAGGGAACATTGGCTGTTTACACGATCTGGTGAAAGCCATGCCATTGTAAGTGTGTGTCCAACAAGCGTGGAGTACACCTTCCACTAACACCGGGTTATTGTTGTGTTGTGGGCTGGCGTCAGGAACAATGCAGTCTCCTGACGTGATGAATGTCGATGGGGAATATCCAAAATTGTGTGTCCAACAAGCGTGGAGCACACCTTCCACTAACACCGGGTTATTGTTGTGTTGTGGGCTGGCGTCAGGAACAATGCGGTCTCCTGACGTGATGAATGTCGATGGGGAATATCCAAAATTGTGTGTCCAACAAGCGTGGAGCACACCTTCCACTAACAGATGGATCCCTGGTGCGATAAACTGATTTCTCAGTTTGTTAACGGATCGTATGTTCCAAACTGTGCTTGTCCACCAGCACACGGTCTCTGTTCTACAATAGGCTAAAAACCAAATGTGTGAAATGGGAAAAAGAGTACCTTTAATTGTCTGCCGCACTCACAGAAAGAATCTTCCAAATCGAAATAATGCCTCGATGGTCGCTTTATTGATTTTAGGATTTACTTTTATTTCCCACGAGTACATAGATTTTTATGGATCAGTTTGACTATACATCCGATTGCTTAGGTTAGTTAACGAAGAAGAAATATAAAAAGTAAAAATGGTTGTCAAATGACAACCAACAGAATTCATAAATGTCAGCTGATTGCTGACATTGTTAAAGGTGATGCCACATATTGTTCGGGTGGTGCCACAGATTTAATTATTGCGAATTCGCCGGTTGTTTCAAATGCGAATCCGCAGCAGTAAGCAATAGAAGATATTGCCGAAGACAGGATTGGATTTTCCTGTGATGTTAAGTCAACAGAAAATTTGTCCGCGACGGCAAGGGCTAGGATTGGAAATTGTTTGATTTAGAAAAACGGGTCGTGGGACACGGCCGTTGATATGATTGTTTGGACAAGAACTATGGTCGTGACCAACTCGATGATCGGTTATCGGTTTAGGTGATCGATCATGGGAAATATGGCTTGCAGATGTGCAAGCGTACAACTTACCCAGATTGGCTTGGGACCAACGGATGGTAGGGGAAAATAAACGCAGTGAGATTACTGTGTGTTTGATTAACATGGTTGCCGACCAGAGGAACCGATCAGTTCCTAAATGGTTCGTGAAAAATGAACCGAAATGGTTTGAATAATATGATTTGTTTGATGCCATGGCAAGATGATGATCTTGCCGTGGGTTTATATTTCAGGTTAAAGATGTTAGAAGGTAGCTCAACGCTGCTCGATTGCCGGTAAGCTAATAATCGGTAATGTATTGTAGGTTGGAAAAGGGGAGCTGAGTTAGGACGATGGGTGGTTCTTCGGGCGAGCCTTAAAGAACCCCCACAAGTGTAGTACACGATAAACGTACCAGATTCTCCCCGATGTATTTGATTGCGAATCCGCAACACCATGCCATGAGATGATTAAGCAAAACACCGACTCATCAAACCCCGCGCGCGTGTACGCGGCTATATCTCTTCTCTAGCGCTGTTGATTGTTTAAATTCTCTTTTGATGCTGTATTATTCACTATGGTTGTATATGTGTAACCTGTTTGCACAATTTCTTTACTAATTCTCCCTCAATACCTCGTTAAATATGCCTACATAAGACAGTTCGATAATAGCAAATGTAATAAGTTTCTTTCCAATAACTTTTCACCGAAACGGATCTGTACAGTAAATTCGATGAACGAGTTACTTACTACCTATGATATCCTGTGTCAGGATTGTAATACGCAATCTGAGGCATAGAAATGTTTAAATTATCACATGGTTCACGTTGTGCCACCTTCGGTGGACCATCGAGCATAGATGTAATCTCCACTTTATATTCCCGACTAAGCTTCACCTGTCACATCAACATCACAACCCCAGACACGTAGATCCAACCCAGCAGTTGGTTAATCAAAATTTATAGCGAACAAAATTGGAAAATGAAAATGCACACGCCAACAGAATTATTTGAGTCTAATGTGCCGCCTAATAGCAGTTGAATGATACGAAAGGACGTAAGCCCCGTTAACGGAGAATGTCGCATAAGAATCACGTCAATTTGCAGACACTGGATTTGTGATGATGACAACTTTTCTCTTTGGGAAATTACCACGAATGGACCTTAGAAGCCGCCGAGTTCCGCAGGCAGTGCCAGCAATATTAATACCTCATGGAGCATTAAGGCGGACGTGTATTTATAACTGACAGAGTTTAATGATAAACAACGCCTTCCATTAATGTAAATTGTTGGATCATAAGTCTCCCTAAAGTTTTAATAAGAACCCAGCTCATATTTCTACATTATTTAAATTATAGTTAATAGAAGAAGACACGGCAATTTATTGCGTGCATTTTGGGACACCTTTTATTCTTATGAGTCAAATTATTATGAAAGTATTCCATTTAAGTCTTCCCTAAACGCCATCTTGTTTTGTTTCTGTCATTTCAGGTTATAGCTATGTGGGGTGTGATGCGATTCTACAATCTCGTACGCATCGGTATCTCATGGAAGGGCCCTGAGGTAATAGAACTATGATATAAAGCCAGTGACGCTGAGCGCTTTCATCCAAGGTATACATCCTCCTCCTCCTCCTCCTCCCAGGCGAAAATAACATCATCATCAACGCCAACCGGTTGCTTTCTCTTTGACTATGACGATAACGATGATTATGATATATACGGCGTCGAAAGCGATAACGAAAATACCGATACCGAGGAGGGTGACAATGACGATGACAGTAGCGAAAATGATGACAGCGATTGTAATATGCTAGACCAAGGAACAGGAGGAAGCCCTCTGCCGACAACAAAGAAATATCGACAACAAAATAGATGTACCAGCTCACAGAATGCTGGAGTTAATCATAGCAATAACGTCCGGACGGCTTTTATTAAACGACACAAATATAAAATCGTGCACCAGAAAACCCGATTGGATGTTATTGATGAGCTGGAGAAAAGTATCGGCAGCGGCAGCGACGAGAACGATTCGCTTTTGGTGGCTTATGACAGCAACTCGATGGCATCAATCTGACACATGGAACTTTATAGATGTATCCTCTATGCCTTGGTTATGGGGCTGCTTTTAAGCGTCGAGATATACGCGCAGATTGTCGTGTTGATGTAAAATGTTGCACGGATGTCTTCCCTCAAGTTGGCCGAGATTAGATTTATACCGCCTTAAGTTCAGGGCTGTTGCTTTCAACCTGCAGTGGTTTTTATTTGTAAATAAATTTTGTAAATAGCAACGATTCGCACAATATGTAAATAGAATCGTGCAATAGGGTAAATAGATTCGTAGGAGTTAAGATAAAAGGACACTTTCTCGATGCTTTCTAAATGTTGTAACTCTCTTTGTAAGATATGTAGACTCACAAATATATATATTTCCTGTTACTGGCTTCGAATGCTACTATGTCTTAGAGCTCAAAATGTAAGTTAATCCATTAATGTGTGTATTTTATGTAACTTAAAATCAAATAAAGAAAACTGTTGGACAAATGTATTTCGTTTTGTGGTAAGCACTTAAAGCAGCACTTCCCTAGGGGCGATACACTACAAGGCTGATTAAAACGCAGCGATGGAAAGGTTCAGTTGATGGTTGGACATATTGACTATCTGGCGAATGACACTGCCAGGCATTCTGTACTCGTTGGTGAGTACCACGTCGGCACCACATTCCTTAATCGTTTGGGAAATGAGATCTTGTGCGGCTCCACAATGGTTTAGATTAATTTGCATGTACCAAATCCTGTCAATTTTTATGCAGAGATTGGCCATCGTGTTTGTTGTGGATCCGCCCTAAGCTATGTGCGCTATGCGATTGCAGCGCCCGATCGGGCGTTACGAGTAAAGGGCAAATGAATTCACGCCTTAATGCGCTCACTCTACATCTGACTGTTACATCAGACCAAGTGCGCTATTTGCTTCAACATGACGTAACACTTGAATTGTTTTTATACTAATCATTATTAAGTTCCCTTTTAATAAATGATATCTTTCGTACGAGGAGTCGTCCGTTCATTTCATTTGCTGCTACAACAGGTTATGGGCCCAGGAGCAGAACATCGTCTGGACAATCGAAATTGGAAATCAAAAAGACGAGAAGACAACGTGGAAAACACACGCGGAAATATAACCTCACCGCAAACAAAATGGACGGTCAAGCTACGAACATAATGCGCATACAAATGCTAACCAGAGAAAATTATGACACCTGGAGACTAAGAATGTGGGCACGCATAAAAAAAAACAAAACGTGAGCTCACGCAAGCGTTCAAATACCGAAACCGGAAGCAGCCGAAAATTTGCAAGCTTGGAAAGACGAGGACGAAAAGGCGAAAGCCGACTTGTATCTCGCTGTTGGCGACGCCGAACTCAGGTAAATCAGATACTGCGAAACAGCCCGAGAAATTTGGTTGAAACTGGAAGCAGTTTTCGAATCTAAAGGACCAGCGAAAAAGGCATCATTGTGGAAACGGCTAATGAATCATCGACTCAACGAAGGCGGAGATGTACAACGACACGTCGACGAATTCTCCGATATGGTCGACAAAATGTCAGAATTATCCGTACAAGTCAGCATTGATTTACAATCGATCACGCTTTTACACAGCCTGCCGGAGAGGTACGATAATTTTAGATGCGCCATCGAGTCGAGAGACGAGTTACCTTCGCCGGAACAACTAAAAATTAAAATCCTCGACGAAAACGCGACGAGAAGACAACGCAGCCAAGCCGAAGACCAAGCAATGTTCGCGAGAAAAGTAACGCCGGATTGGAAAAAGACTACGAACAAAGCGTCGAACAGGTCCGTCGATAAATCGGATGATCAACGTACCGGCGGACCATTCAAATACAAATGCCATAGATGTCGCCAAATCGGTCACAAGGCCATAAATTGTCCGGAGAGGGCCGAACGAAATGCGAAACATCCCGAAAACAAAGAAAAAGCCGCCATCGGCGAAGACATTTCCTTCCTAACCTCCCACAAAGACGCAGATTCTTGCTTTGCAGGGAACGTTCAGAAAAACGATACGTGGTGTGTCGATAGTGGATGCACATCACACCTATGCCACGACAAGGGCGTATTCGAACAAATCGCAAGTGCTGGAAATTTAAAGATTAATCTGGCAAATCATGGCTCCACCGACGTAAAAGTGAAAGGAACCGTAAAAATCGCGGCATCTGACGGAGACACGACTCGGATCATACGTCTGGAAAACGCACTGCACGTACCTGACCTGCGTAACAATCTCGTCTCGGTCGCGAACATTACGGACGCCGGAAACAGCGTGACGTTCACGCGCGAAGGAGCTACAATCAAAAGCAACCACGGATCTACGATCGCAGTAGCAGATCGGAAAGGAGATCTCTACTTTCTCCGCGAATCCGGAAAAGAATCGATCTGCGCCATGTCGGCGGGAACGCGCAAGCCTTCAATAACCGTTTGGCACAAGAGATTCGGCCACCTTAACTGGCGCGATCTCTTGGAGATGAGCAAAAGGGGGATAGTGTCCGGACTCGACCTAGAAGACGACGGAACCACAAATACGTGCGAGATTTGTTCGGAAGCGAAGATTACCGCGCTACCCCTCGGAGAGAAATCGCATCGAAGCGGAAAATTATGGGATATCGTCCATGCCGACGTATGCGGACCGATGAGAGACGAATCAAGGGGAAAAGCTAGGTACTTCCTCACGCTAACCGACGACTACTCTCGTTGGACAGAAGTAAGGTTTCTGCAAAAGAAAGGTCTTGAAGTTTTTCAAAGAATTCAAGGCTCTCGTCGAAAATAAAACAGAACGAAGAATTAAATGTATGCAATCCGACAACGGACGAGAGTTCTGTAACGAAGAATTCGACAGATTCTTGAAGGGAGAGGGAATTGCGCGAAAACTCACGACGCCATACACTCCCCAGTTAAATGGAGTAGCGGAAAGGAAAATCCGCACGCTCTTGGAAATGGCGCGTTGCATGTTGACGCAATCGAAGCTCTCAACCTCGTTTTGGGCAGAAGCGATCGCCACGGCAAACTTCGTAAGAAATCGATGCATTACGAAGACGCTAGGGGATAAAACCCCTTACGAATTATGGCACGGAAAACGCCCGAACGTGAAGAACATGCGAACTTTCGGAGACACAGCATATATGTTGGGTAAAACTCCCGGAAAAGGGAAGCTGGAACCGCGAGGTATGAAATGCGTTTTCGTCGGATACGACGAATCGACTCAAGGCTATCGAGTATGGGTATCAAACAAACGAAGGGTAACCACGACACGAGACATCAAATTCACTGTTACCGATACAAGAACGGAAATGCATGACGAATCGTCATCGTCTTCGTCAAATCTGAATCGAGATTCAAATCACAATCCCGAGGGAGTATCACTGCCGAATTTCTTTGAACCTCACCTAGGTGGGGACCACGGCGAGGAATTGAGAAATGAATCGCTGGAACACGATGACCCGACGGGAGAAAGGGACGAGATCACCGAAGCGATCAGAAGAGCCCCGGGTAGACCTAGAAAGATTCTCACCGGACGACCCGGTCGTCCGCGAAAATCGTATCGAACCACACAAGAAGACGAGGATCCTCGCGGATCGAGGATGAGATCGACCGAACTCTCGACGACGAGAAGTCGTGCATCTGGAGGCAAATTTAGTCAGTCTTCATTCGGAGGTCCCGTATCGGCAAGCATTGAACGGACCGGACAAAGAAGAATAGTTGGAAGTCAAATGCTTAATCAAGGTGGCTGATCGTGAATCGAGCCAAGAATCGCAACGTGGTGGCAACGTCGAGAGAAGGAAGGCACGACTCGTGGCGAGGGACTCGCGCAGCGAGCCGGGATCGATTTTCACGACACCTACGCTCCGGTCGTTCGCCTGGGATCCATGCGTATGCTACTTGCACTGGCAGCCAAGCACGACCTCAAGGTGCATCAGATAGACATCACGACCGCATACCAGAAGGGTACGATCGAAGAGGAAACGTACATGGAATTACCCGATTTACTCGCAGGATGTTTGAAGAAAATCGTCGCGACACAAGACAAATCCGATATCGAGAGCCGCGCCAAGGAAATGCTGAAAGAGCTTCAGAGTGGCGAAAAGGTTTGTCATTTGAAAAGGGCTTTATACGGCCTTAAACAGGTCGGTCGGCAATGACATAAGAAACTGAATGGGAAACTCGAAGAATTAAATATGACACCGACGAGCGGGGATCCGTGCGTTTATCGCCTCAAACGAGGGGGAGAACCGTTGATAATACTGGTCTACGTTGACGACATTCTGATATTCTACTGAGACCAGAAGGAGCTTGATTTCGTCCGAAAAGGTTTGTCGCAGGAATTCGAGGCGAGAGATCTGGGAACAGCTCGCTATTGTTTGGGGATCAAAATCGCCAGGAGCAGAAATCAGATTAAAAAATTACGTTCGGGAACTATTCTCTCGATTTCGGATGGAGGACTGTAACACCGTTAATACTCCCGTTGAATCGGGTTCGAGGCTCGAAAAGGACGTTGAAGAAGAAGGATCACCAGGAGGAAATCGGCCCCACCGCGAGCTTGTCGGAGCTCTGAATTACTTGGCGATTGCCACAAGACCGGACATTTCGCATATTGTCAGTTGTCTCAGTCAATTCAACACTTGTCACGGCGAGGCACACTGGAAGGCGGCGAAACGCGTCCTGAGATATCTGAAGGGACCGCCGACTTCGGAATCACGTACACGAAGAGCACGAAAACCTTGGAAAGTTTTGTTGACGCCGATTGGGCCGGTGCCCGGTAGATCGAAGGTCGTATACCGGATACGTCTTTAACCTGAGCGGTGCCGCCATCAGCTGGGAGTCGAGGAAACAGCGGACCGTCGCGCTTTTGTCCACTGAGGCGGAATACATGTCATTCACTGAAGCCGCGAGAGTAGCCCTATACATACAGCGATTCTTGTCGGAGCTCAAGTTGTCCGAGTGTGAAAGAGTTCTGGTGATCAACGACAACCGAGGGGCGCAACTACTGACCCAGAATCGCACGTTTCACGCGAGATCGAAACACATCGACATCAGGCATCATTTCGTCAGAGTCTTAAGTTGACAAAGAAAAACATCGGAAGTGTCTGGATTTGATCGGCGTTGGGGGTTCTTCAGAGGATCGACCTAGCACTACAATCGAGGGGGAGTGTTGTGGATCGCCCTAAGCTGCGTGCTCTATGCGATTACAGCGCCGGATCGGACGTTACGAGTAAATGGCAAATGAATTCACGCCTCAATGCGCTCACTCTACATCTGACAGTTACATCAGACCGAGTGCGCCTTTTGCTTCAACATGACGTAACACTTGAATTGTTTTTATACTAATCATTGTTAAGTTCCTTTTTAATAAACAATATCTTTCGTACGAGTAGTCGCCCGTTCATTTCATTTCCTGCTACAACAGTGTTTTTAAATGCTCGGTATTTGTTAGTCCCTGTTGAGTGTTCGTTACTGCCTTCCCACTGTAGTGCTCCAAAAAGCCCTACCACTTTTTTCCCTCATTCCTAATCCAAAATCCCAGCAATAATACGCTAAAACGTATAAACCCATCAAAACCCACAATAACCCAAACATGATCCAAAATTCGCAATAAACGAATCGAACATTCGTTTATTGCCTAACATTTGCCCCCACGGCATTATTAACCCCAAAATCCAAATAAAAATTAAAAGTTACAATAAACGAATCTAATATTCGTTTATTGTTCTACATTTGCTCCACAGCATCACCCAAATCCAAAATTCACAGGTCGTTATCTCTATCCCAAAATTTTCCATTCAGGAAAACAAACAAAAAACTCAAAAGCAGATACATTCACACATCTGCGCGATAGTTTCATAAGAATTCAAGAAATTGAATTCCTATCTAAAGTAAATACAACATCTCGCTCGAAATATCCAAAAAATCGAGATTGTTGCACGAAAATGTGTATCTTTGGGATACAATTTTCGATTCGTTGTCCTTTATAAAGGAATAGTATAGTGATCTCCGGGCCGCAGTCTAAATTCACAGTCCCTGGAGGAAGTAGCCCAGGAAAATCCTGAATAATACAATAAAATCATATTCAAAAAGGAAACTAAACGACTTTTCATTTCCACGGATATCTAAATATCAACTGGCCCCCACGCAAGACCAAGTGAAGACATCAGGACGAAGGCCGAATCAAAGGACGTTGCTCTTCCCTTTGAACTCAGAGGAAGCACGGCAACGACCCCTTTTGTAGGACAAATTTTCAGGAGCGGTCAAATTTTGAGAGATCACCTTGTGCTTTCAAGGACCAGGAGACACGCTTCCTGAAAATAAAAACCCCTACAAGAAACACAACACCACCCTTATTCGCAGAACATGACGATCGGCGTTTTTTTTTTTTTTGTCAACTTAAGTACTGCACAAATTCCTACACACTTTCTCTTTTCGTTTACTCATGACAGCAATGGCACTGTCAGCGCTGTCGTCTGGCATGTGCATGTGTGATTGTGTTTTTCTTGTGTGCGTCATCTTGGCGATGCGTTCCAAATATTCCTTTCTACAGTGCGAAACACACTATCATACGTCAGCCTTATTGTATATTTTGATCATTCCTTTTAGTTGTTTTCTAGTCCAAGTGTTTTGGTCGAAACTTGTCCTTCTCTTCCTTCTTACTAAAGGGCCTTAGTTGTTTTGACGTATGAGTGTATTCGGGTCTTCCTTATTACTTGTATCTTTCCTGTAAGCCATTTTGATCTTTACTTAGACCCGCTAGACATTCCTAATGTTTTCGATCCGTAAAATGGCACTAGGAGAGTAGGTCAATAAGTTCTTAGAAAATGCAGGAGATGGCACTCGTAGCATCGCTAATGGTATGTTTTTAGTAAGCATCATTCCTCACTAGGTACCTGTCAAATACAATATATAAATACGTTGTAGGTATCTGAGAAATTGGGTATAAAAAAAAATCTGCGAGATGGGTGCCGCATTTATTCTCAACTGAGAACAAACACAACCGCTTGGCCTCTTCTAAGCGGAGCACATGCGTCGCGACCCAGATGAGTTTTTGTGCAGATTAGTAACTGTAGATCAGTGGTTCTTAACCTTTTTAGCTACCGGCACCCCTAAAATTTTCAAACAATATTCTCGCACCCCTTACTAGAAATTATTGAGTTATATAAATTAAAAAACAAACATTATGCAAAACATATTTTTTATTAATTTTATGTGCGTAACAAATTTTTTATAAATTTTAATTGTTAGCTGAAATAATCAATTATAAATTATCAAAGTTTTTATTAATGGCTTTTTTGTTGTTGCTTTTCCTCAATTATTTTTGAAAACCGGGGGATCTTTTTTGAAATAGCTACACGCATATCATTACTAACACTAAGTCTATTTCTAGCTTTTGTTTTTATATGCACAAGTGACGAAAATCCCATCTCACACAAATATGTTGTGGCAAATGGAACAAGATGCTGAAGCGCTATTTTAGCTAATCGTGGATATGACATTACTTGAGCACACCAGAAATTTTCCAAATTCTCTGCTTCAAATTCCATTTGATTATGTCCATTTGTCCGTAGTTCAACAAGGTCATCTTTCAATAAATTACTGTCATCCATTGAGTCCAGATTATAAATAAATGGATCTAATATCCATTTTTCTGATATATCTATATCTCCAGCAGCAAAATATCCCTCAAAAGATTCGCTCAACTTTTGCAAATGATCTTTAATTTCGGTGGTAATATTGTTTCTTTCATCATCTGAAACAAGAACTTCTTCAAGCAAAGGAAAGTTAGCATAATTTATCTTGTCAACACGGTTAATCCAAATTGAAAGTTTTCGACTAAACGCAGTCAACTTCTCTTTCGCTGTTATAGTGTTCACTCCAAATCCTTGGATTGAAATATTTAATTCATTAAGGTGCGTGAATATGTCTGCCAAATACGCTAGCTGAATTATAGCATCTCTATTGCTGAATTCATCAGCTAAACTACTGCCTTGATTATTAAGAAACTGCATTATTTCACTTCGCAATTCGTACACACGATTTAGCATACGTCCACGCGATAGCCATCTTACTTCTGTGTGAAATAAAAGGACAGTATGCTCGGCACCAAGTTCTTCGCATAAAGCACGGAAGAGACGATGATTTAAAGCTCGACCTCTGATAAAATTTACAACTTTGACTGAAGTGATTAATGTTTTCTTTAATTTTTCAGGCAATGTCTTTGTAGCTAGCGCATGTCTATGTAAAATACAATGGGTAATTGTAACGTGAGGCACTTCCTTTTTTACATACGCTACAAATCCAGAATTTTTGCCTAACATGGAAGGAGCTCCATCAGTACAAATTGATCCTATTTTGTTCATCGGTATCTCATATTGTAATAAAAAGTCTTTGACTTTATTAAATATATCAATTCCTTTTGTAGTCAATTCTAATGGTTCACAAAACAAAAATTCTTCAACAATTTCTTTTTCTTTTACATATCGTACAAACACCATCAGCTGAGAACAATTTTCAACATCTGTAGATTCATCCAATTGAATACCCACTGGGACATTACTAGCTTTAATATCTTCAATTACTTGTTGTAAGATGTCTTTACTTATATCAGAAATTCTAGTACGGATTACGTCATTTGACAAAGGAATTTGTTGAAGCTTTTGTTGTGCTTCAGTACCCAACACTATTTTTGCCATTTCTAATGCACAAGGCTTTACAAGTTCTTCAGCTATTGTATGTGGTTTCTTCTTCTTGGCACAGATATATGCAACTTGATAAGACGCTTGCAACAGCGGCTTTTCGTGTGATATAAATCCAAAAGTTGTGATAGTTCCACTTTTATCAAATCGAACTCGTTTAGATTTCAAACTTTCAAAATCATAGCCAGCATCTACACCACCATGCTGTTTGGTAAAATGCTCATTTAGTTTCGACGGCTTGAGATTGGCGTTTGAAAATTTATTGCAGCACAGAATACATTGTGGTCGCTGCGTTCCATCCTTCTCCGTTGTAAATGTAAAACCATAACGAACATAATCGTCATTCCAACATCGTTTCTTTGACATGGCGCCTTTTGAATTTGACTTTAATGTACCAAATTATATTCTAATAATTAGAATATAAATATTCAACTAAACTTGTAAAATTAACTTGTATTAATTATTTTATTATTAATATTTAACTTTTAATATTCAACACGAAAATTCAAACTTGTAATAGTCGACACTAAAATTCAATTATTTTTAAATTTTTATTCAATGTAATGTGCGCATCAACAGTATTTATATTTCTAAGAATAATCGCAACAATCAACTGAAATTTCGAGGAAATATAAAAATTAGTATAGAAACTAGAAACGCATTTGAATTTTTGTAATTGTAGAAAAAATACAAAAATTAATTTGTCTCGATGGTTTATAATTTACAAACATATTTAAAAAATGTTTAGGGAATAAAAAATTTACTAACCAAAATGAATTTTTAAGATTAGTTTTTTATTTTGCTAGCTACACGTGAATTTGTAAAATTACAATTTCGCACCCCAAAATATTCAAGCTCGCACCCCTAAGGGGTGCGTGCACCACCGGTTAAGAACCACTGCTGTAGATGAAACATGGATACACCACTACACTCTTAAGATGAAAGAACAGTCAAAACAGTGTATTGTTAAAGGCGAACGGGCTCCAAAGAACCCAAAGACGATGAAATCAGTTGGATGGGTTATGTCTACTGTGTTTTGGGATGCAAGTGGCATTATCTTCATTGACTATTTGGAAAAGGGGCAGCCGATAATTGAAGAATATTATACGTCGTTATTAGGTCAGCTAAATGAAAAAATGAAAGAAAATCGTCTTCAATTGAAGAAAAAAAAGTCTTCTTCCTTCAGAAGAATACACGATTGTATACGTGTGCATTTTCAATGACTAAAATGGAGGAATTCAAGGTTGAATTGATATACCATCCACCGTATTCACCAGATCTCACCCTGAGTGACTTATTTTTATTTTCAAATTAAAAAAAAAAAAAAACGGCTCAGCGAACAACTGTTTTCATCAAATGAGGAGGACATCGCACCCGCAAATGGTTATTTTGAGAAACTACCACAATCATACTTTTCTGAAGGTTTAAAAAAGTTGGAGGGACGCCTGTCAACGTGTATTGAATAAGAAGGAGATTATGTTGACAAATAAAAAAAAATTACGCGAAAAAAATCGTGTTTTTTATGTTTTTTCTAAAGACTTATTGACCTGCCCTCGTATTTCCAAGAAACAACCACGGAGTTAACAACTTTCCTTCTCAGTAGAGGCTGTGATTCTGTACGTGTATTTACCAAACACGTATACACGGAATCCGTGTAATGAGTATACGTCAAGTTAAAGTCCATGTTCTTAATATAGGTGCAGTTATTCTCTTTATTATCCGTATACATGGATTTTAAGTAGACGGATTCTAAGTGCACGGATTTTTATGATTCGTTTCACTATTGGCTGTATTTTTTTAATTTTTTTTTTAAGTGGGGAGTAGGGTGTTAAATTGGTGACCCCGGTGTGATCGGTACGACATGACACACACCCCCCATACGCGAACAGAACTTTACTACTACGATCAAATGACTTCTTCACCAAGCACTGGCCCGCTCGCCAGCTCTGGTGCTCTCTCGCTCCCTCGCTCGCTCAGTCATTCGCATTTATAGAGCTGATTATAACAAAGTTACTGGAAAGGGAGTGGTATATATGGATACAAACACGATTAATAGTGAAGAACAACACCATCGAAAAATCAAAGCGCATCTATTAAAGCCGTATACCATAGCAATAACAGCAAACACGTGCGGCAGTGGCCTGATGCGTTGCGCTTTAGTTCCGTTTTTTAATGATCCTAATCGTTATAACGTTGTTTCGAGTCACACGCTCTTCACTGTCATCATAAGCGCTATAACTGGTTTAACGATGGGACCCATTGAAGTACTGCCATCTACATGATGAACTTTTGTAGATTTTCTAGTTTATCAGTCAGCTGATAATTAGAACAGAAGGTGTTAGGTTATCACCATGGGGTTGCTTCGCTTGGTAAACGACCAATCTTCCGGTAGATAAGAATCACCAAACGACATGGCATTTGTCCTTCAGTTGCAAAAAAAAGGCTTAAGAATTTAAACAAGATCAACTTGGTATGTCTAAAACAGCAATAATACAATCAGAATTGGAACTCGACATATTCATTCCTAGATCGGCTATATATAAATAGGTGTTCAGTATCTAACGTCTTGGCTGATCGAACAATCACCAGCGCATTTATAGCACAAAAGCTAGAAATTGGAGAGAATCAATGGGCATTCGGTGGAGTTCTGACCTCCAATGAGACAGCACGTACGCTTCTGCCTTGTGATCCGTACGATCGGATCAGTTGTGCAATCCATTTTGGGAATCTTAAATAAACACAAGATACGCAATTGCACTATAGGTTCCCGCGACAAGGCTTAGTGTTGGATCGTAAAGAAATAAACGGAGATCCACACATGCGTCTTAGTGCTGTTGAAAGCGCGAATGATGTGCAGTGCGGGAAAACCCTCTACCCTGTCCATTCCTTGTGTCTGTTTTCCTCCCTTTCACACCTCTGATTGCATCCCTCAGGCTTCGATACTCTCGACAGATGTATAATCTTTGAATAATTGTTGGTGGCTGAGTGGCATAATGTTCGCCATGGAAGGGATGTGACCTGGATTTCGCCACGGATCTTGGGGAGCACTTACTACAAGGGCATAACACATATAGTGGTTGCTTACGCTTATCTATCGCTGGTCCCGATTTGCATCCTTTCCCGAGGCTGTATTGGTTTTCTGTGTAGGGCCATTTCAATGGAACGGAAATTTCGGGTCAATCTTTGTAACATTCGCGACCTGAGATGCAATTTCTCCTCTATCCCTTCCCACATTTCTAACCAGAAACCAGCAATCCTTACGCTTACCGAAACCCAGGTAATAACTAGTACAGATATTTCGGATTTCAATCTGCTTGTATATAATTTAGTATCTCTGTTCATTCCACATCCCGGACTAGCCACTTACATGCGAAATGATAGTGCTGATAAGCATCTGCGGCAATATGGATGATAAACGGTAATGTTTTTATACATTAATTGAATAATGTTACAACCTAACTATACTATCAATATTTTTCAATATCTGGCCAATAAGGCGGGGGTTTAAGGGTTTGCCAGCCCATTTCTTCCAATGTATCCCTTGTCAGGGAAACATGAGGAAGGATGACATCTCGAATGGGCATACTTTGTATTTTGTTTCGATGTGCGGCTTTTTCCATAGCTGATACCCACTTCTGATGAGATTTCTCCAACAGTTAAGCGACGATCACTTTTATTAAGTTCTTGAACGGCACGAATGTTGTAATCTGTACGGCTTGTCCCTGGGCGTCGATGATGACTTTCTTTTTCGATACGTTCTCGCCCACTTTTAGATTCTCTGGCCCATATATACACACGATGCTGAGACAGTCTTCTTTAACTTCTTCATTCGTTAAACATTTTATAATAAATCGTTGCGCAACAGATGTGTGTAGCTCTTGTTCACTCATGGCTGTACTGACTACAAAGTCGAGCCCGACCGCTAGCCAAGCCGGTTCCCCTAATCTTCATAAACCAAAAAATAGCCACGCAAAAGATTATCTCGGTCGCAACTTGTTGCTAAACAAAAAAGTAAAGTTAGTTATATTAGATTCTCGTAGCTGTCCCCGAAGATAAGATCTTAGCTATAGCATGAGCCAACTTGCAGATATCATTCTTGTTTTCTTTGTCGATTTACAAAAGTCTATGAGATTCCATATTAAAGAATAGATTCGAAAGACTAGACCTACAGAATTCAACCTACGCTGATCGATATGATGTATGAAATCTGATCGATAAAACTCGATTTGTGAAAGCCGATTTGCAAAGTCTGTCTTACACGATTCGATTCACACGATTCTATCTATGGGACTGTGCACCCGCGACTCCATCCGTTAGACTTGATTATGAAGGCTAGATCCGCATAATTTCCTCTACATTACTTCATCATCGAGAGTAGATCTGTGGGGATGAATGGTCTGTGCGTCAGCATGGACGCTGATTCTACCATCCACCCACTACTCCCTCTAAGTGTACCACAGTACCTCCGAACGAAACGCACAAACACGATCACCAAGCAAAGGAAGTGAAACGCACTGATGAAAAGTAAATGTTCTTTTGATGTGTTTATTTATTTAAAACGGTTGGTAACAGAACAAGCGACAAAAGATTCTCATATTTCCTTCGGACTTATATTTAATATTACTTAAAAAAACGATTACCCACACGACTCCGGGTATTTTTACGCGTCTCCGCAGCCGGCGGAGAGCGGGAGGGGCATAACCGTTGTGGGCAGCGGATGGAAAACGACTAAACGATATTCAATCGTTGTTGAAAGAAGTTCAGCCAAATGAAACCGGCTCTCTTAAATTAAGGTTGGATTTCCTGTTCCGAGAGAGGCGTAAAGTCTCTCTTTGGGGTAACCAAACAGATCTCATTTAGAAGATCACCACAGTACACATGTATGTGTGTACAGTGGTTCTTTTATGGATCAAAGCCATGGGAAAGACTCTAAACAAAGAAAGGGATAATGTGCATTCATGGGATGCGAGTCTGGTAAAGCAAATAAAACCGAAACTCGTCGGATGCTAATTGGGTCTTTGTTTGAGATGTGCGTCGCGGCTAAATAAATAGACACAACGCATCGAAGAAATGGTGTTAATGGATTTTGGCTAGATTACCGGGAAATGGTGTTTATGGCATCACTGGTAAGGGTAAGTATTGATTTCCTATTTGCATTTGCTTATGCTGTAGGATTTAATTGGTGCTAAGAAATGGGTGTATTTGTTTTGGTCCCTTGGGTGTAGGTCGCCAGCCAATGTGTTTGTTTGGTAATTTATGATACACATGATGAAGCTGGGATAAGCCAACTCAAGGGTAAGGTTTCCTGATTAGGGCGGTTGTATTATACATGAACCGATGAATTTTCTTTCAGGAAATCTATGATAATCTTGGAGAGAACTCTTATAGGGGATTTTGAATGCAAAGTTATGCATGCAGGTAAGAATTCTCTTTTCCAGGGGCTTTTTCGATTCCAAATTTGTTCTCTTTAATGCGTGAAGCATTTAAGATGCTAATGCTATTGCATTAGCGAAAGCTTATGCAGACTGGGTGAGAGGTATGGGGGTTAGGAAAGCGCGTCGTAGGGTTTGGCGGAACCGCCACAGATCTACAAGACTCAACCTATAAGAGTCGATCTAGAATACTCGATCTGCAAAAACAGGTCCACCAAGACTTCCTTGGAAATTTCGGACCTCAAGCTTGGCTTGCGGCACTCGACTCAGAGAAAGTGGCACATTTTGATCTTGGTTTAGATTGGATAAGGATTTCCAGCACAACGAGAAACGTTACGTTCAAGAGTCATGTAGCTCATTTTTCTGTATTTGTCTATCTGCCTAAAAATTGCGTTTTATGTGACCCAGTATGTCTGCCTTTATTACCGGCTTACGTGGGCAAATATTTTGGGAGAAATATGTTTTACGTTTGCGAATTTCATAGGTAGCTTCGTAGGATGTGCTTCTAATATTCAAAACACATCTAAAAAGAAGAAAACGTGACAGCTGATAGTTTAGGTTATTAAAAGTGGAGTTCTATACCAAAGAACACTGCACTTGCTATTATTATTATTTATTGGCCTGTAAGAACCCGGAAGTTCATGACCTCACCGACTCGGCTTCGCCATCGTTCCCTGTCCTGGGCACTCTCCTTCCACGCTTGACTATTCGATCCGATCTCCTCAAGGTCAAACCTAACATTGTCCTCCCATCTCCGTCGCGGCCGTCCTACCGGTCTCTTTCCCGTTGGTCTACCGTCAAGAATTCTATGCACGGTCCTATCGTTCCCTATTCGCGCCACGTATCCGGCCCATCTTAATCTTCTTAATCTTCGCGACTTGATTACTCTCACTATTGTAGGTTTGCGATATAGCTCTTCCAATTCGTGGTTATGGAGTCTCCTCCATTGTCCTGCCTCCTCGTCATATTTACCTCCAAAGGTGCCCCTCAAAACTTTATTCTCGAATACGCGGAATTTGTTCTCTTCCCGTTTTGTGAGAGCCCATGTTTCGCATCCATATAGAACAATCGGCACGATTATGGTTCTATTGACACGGATCTTTATGTTACGTGATAGCAGTCTAGATTTCAGCAGTTTACTGACTGCATGCCAACTCGCGTTGCCGGAATACAGTCTCTTGTTAATTTCCTTCGACATTTCATTACTGGCCGTCAGTATCGTTCCCAGATATTTAAATTCTTCAACTTTTTCAAATATCTTACCTCTGACGTTTATATGTGTTATCTGAGGTCCACCTGCTCTCGCCGTAATCATGTATTTTGTTTTGTCTTCATTTATATCTAGGCCCACCTCTTCTGCCGCTGGCATGATGATTTCACAGTTTTTACTAACAGTCTCTAGATTATCGCCCAGAACGGCGATGTCATCCGCATATGCGAGCACTTGTGTGACCCCGTTCAGGGATGATCCGGCCATGTTGTCGTCTTGTATCTTTCTGATGACATACTCGAGCACAAGGTTAAAGAGACATGGTGATAGACCATCTCCCTGCTTTAGTCCGTCCCGGATCTCAAATGGTTCTGAGAGGTGGTTTTCTATTCTGACTCGCCGTTTGTTTTCGTTCATGCAAATTTGAATGAGGGCGGCATATTTTTTTGGGGCTCCCAGCTCAACTAGAATATGGTAGAGTCTCTGCCTTGCGACTGAGTCGTAGGCTTTTTTGAAGTCGACGAACAGTTGGTGAACCGTCTCTCCGTATTCCCACTTCTTTTCCAGCAGTTGTCTTACTGTGAACATTTGGTCGCTTGTTGACCGGTTCCTACGGAATCCACATTGGTAGTCTCCCAGTATCTCTTCTGCGTACGGTGTGATTCTCGCCAGAATGACATTTGTTAATATTTTGTATGTGGTTGGGAGCAATGATATTCCTCTGTAGTTTTCGCAGTCAGATCTGTCGCCTTTTTTTGAAAATGGGGATGACTATTGAGGTTTTCCATTCTTCCGGAGTGACTTCCTTATCCCATATTGTTTGGATGAGCTGGTGGATCTTTCGAGCGGTTGCCTCTCCTCCATGCTTCACGAGCTCTGCCGGTATGCAGTCGACTCCGGGAGCCTTGTTGTTTTTCAATCGCTTTATTGCGTCTACAACTTCGTTGAGAGACGGCTCTGGGATTTGAGGCTCGGCTGTATGTACGCTTGGTGCATTTATCTGTGGTTGATGGGTGCGTACATTGAGCAGATTTTCAAAGTACTACTTCCATCTTGTCACGACATTGTTTGTTTCTGTGACCAGACAGCCGTTTGCGTCTCGAATTATGTTGGCTCTTCTTCGGTAGCCATTTCTAATTGAATTTATGCCGACATACATACCTCTGATGTCCTTTGCCCTAGAATTTTCTAGGATTTTTTCGATCCGAGTCTTCTCCCATTCGCGTTTTTTGCGTTTGAAGAGCCTCATTGTCTCTCTCCGAATTGTCGCGTATCTTTCTGCGTTGACTTCATCATATCTTTCTAAGTGGATCACTCTGAGGCGTTTACGTTCTTCGATCTTCGCCCTGCACTCATCGTCAAACCAAGGTTTGGACTTAATTGTTTTCTTAAATCCTAATACCTTTTGGGCTGTTAGTTTGATTGTGTCTCTGATCGATGTCCATTTAGTGTTCACACTATTAGCTTCCTCTTCCTCACTGCTCACATTCTCTAGAATGCTAAATCTATTCGTTGGTTCGTCTTGATATTCAGCCCTTTTGCGTAGGTCTTTCAGTTTATCAGTGTCGATCTTTTTGCTTGTCTCCCGTGACTGCCCATGTGGGATTGCTGCGAGGAGACTCCTGATTTTGCCAATCACTAGAAGATGATCGGAGTCGCAATCTGCTCCTCTATATGATCTTACGTCAAGGATATTCGAAAAAAAAATTTCACATCTTTTACTTGGGGCGTAATCTTCTTGCTTATGATGAAGCCGGTTCCGAGGTTATGTGTATCGGTACCTCCACACACCAGTGTAAATCCTTTGGTTTCGATTACTTGATGTGGGAGTCGGACTTCCTGAAACGCGACGATGTCCATTTTATATTGTTTCGTGTTTTCTACGACCGTCTGTATCGCGCCTGGTTTATATAACGTTCGAACATTCCACGTGCCGACGCGTATATCCCGCTCTTTACGTTTTTCCCTACGTTTTCTTTTTGCCGAGTCGGTGTTTTGCTGATGATTTGTTCCCTTATGGTAGTGTTGGCTCATCACACCTACGCCTACCGGGTTTTTTGTGAGATTGTTTTTTGTGTATTGATCATTCATTTCATTGGATCACTCTGGAGTTTCAAATGGTCCGCCATATCAGAGCCCCTCTTTGATATGGTAAGGTCTGCTTACTGCTCTGATTCGACCCTGTGTCAGAGAGGCGCCGTTATAATACAGGCGGTATACCCCTGGCTGCAAACCATCCAATGGGCACGGTGACGCGTAACACCCTGGATTAGGGGCGGTAGATCTTTGTGTGTTACTCCTCGCTAGCCTGTCTGGCATGGGTGGCCCTACTGGAAGCGTATGCTTCCGTCAGCATAGTCTGAGCGATTCATCGTAGTTTAAGCCCCCGCGGGGGACACTGCACTTGCTGCATGAGTAATTTCCTCCTCGTTTATTTTGCCATTTTTCTTGTTAGATTTGATTGTTCACATCATCCAATTGAACGACGTCTTGGAGAGTTCTTCCAGGCTTTTATAAACAATGTCTGTTAGGTGTTTTCGAGTCGACCAACTACTGGAAAGTACTTCTATAGCGATTGTGACGATAGTGAAGAATGTGTGATTTGAACCATAGCGTCGATAGACGCTCCGACTATTTTACATGTCTTACTCTTAATTATTTGTACAACTTAAAAACCTGTGATCTTGTAGTGCTCTAAAAAGCCCTACCACCTTTTTCCCCCATTCATACGTCCTAATCCCAACAATATTACACTAAAACCTAAAATCTAATCAAAACCATAAAAAACCTAAACTAAATCCAAAATTCGCAATAGACGAATCAAACATCCGTTTATCGCTTAGCATTTGCCCACACGGCATAATTTAATCTAAAATCCTAATTAAAACCAAAATTCGCAATAAACGAATCAAATATTCGTTTATCGTTTTGCATTTGCCCCACGGCATAATCTAAATGCAAAATCCAGAGATACATTATCTCGATCCGGTAAAATCCCTCATAAATTAAACAAACAAAAACCCAAATTCCTTTACATATCCACATATGCACAATAGTTTCATAAGAATTCAGAAAACTGAATTCTTATCTTAAACAAACATTGAACATCTCACTCAGTGTATCAAAATCGGGATTTTGGTATGAAATTGTGATTCTTCGAGATACAAATCTCGATTTGTTTCCCTTTATAAAGGAACAGTAAAATGATATCGGAGCAGTAGTAAAGTGATATCTGGGAGCAGTAGTATCCTAGTATCTGAGAGCAGTCATTCACAATTTCAATTCAATTCACATTGTATCTGCATCTGTATCTGAGAGCAGTCATTCACAGTGTCAATTCAATTCACATTGTATCTGCATCTGTATCTGAGAGCAGTATCCGAATATTCCTTTGAGGCATTGCCCCCAGGAGAAGTCATTAAATAAAATTATAATTAAACCAAAAGCATTTTTCTCATTATTTTGGACTTGTGCGTCGTCACAAAACGTTGGCTGTTTTGAACCAGAGACGATTTCTGTCCATAGAAAAGGAACCGGTGAGGAGAGTGGTGGCAAGCCCACAAAAATTTAACCCTTACAGCGTCCACGGGCATCAATAGGAGGCAACAGGTTCCACGGCACAGGGACGCTATTCTCGAAGCGACGTCTCAAGAACGATCGGTAGCTGCTCTTCCCTCAAGGTTTGAGGAAGCACGGCGGCAACCACAATGGGTCCCCTCAGGAGATGTCTCAAAGAGATCCCTCATCCTTTTCAGGACAAGGAGACACGCTACCTGGGAGCGCGTCCAGTAGTAACAACGACTACTACAATCTTAAAAAATACATAGCCGTAACACTCTTGACACATTTCGGAGCATTATAATAAGAAATTAATTTTTTTTTCGCAGAATATGATGCAAATTCTTTGTTTCAATGACTTGACCATTTTAAAAAATCACTGAAAAGAATCGTCTTCAAAAACAAAAGACGCCGTAATTTGTAACCTAAAAAAATAAATACCATGAGAGTTCTGTCAGCTGTCAATAGCTTCGACATTAGTCAAAACCACCTATAAATATTGTAGCGACCTTAGGGTTTGCTGGATTAATTATTTTTAATAAATAAGAGCCGTTAAATCGATTTTGAATTAATGTAACACTTTATTAGTCCAATAACAACCGTTACTTTTACCGTACACTTAACGATTTCTTGACTCATCGCTTCCCTTACTTCTTACTTCTTACTTCTTACTTCTTACTTCTTACTTCTTACTTCTTACTTCTTACTTCTTACTTCTTACTTCTTACTTCTTACTTCTTACTTCTTACTTCTTACTTCTTACTTCTTACTTCTTACTTCTTACTTCTTACTTCTTACTTCTTACTTCTTACTTCTTACTTCTTACTTCTTACTTCTTACTTCTTACTTCTTACTTCTTACTTCTTCTTACTTCTTACTTCTTACTTCTTACTTTTTACTTCTTACTTCTTACTTACCTTCCCGATCTGCGTGCGGCGTATTTATACCGTTTTTCCTCCTTCTGATTCGGTGTTTCGTTTCCGTCCGTTCCATAGCCTCGAATTTTCTATTGCTCATAGTCTCCAGTTTTCCAGTACTTTCTAGAATATTGTAGTCATCATCATCATCGGCACTACAACCTGGAACCGGTCTTGGCCTTATTTAGCAAGTCCTGAGGCTTGTTAAATTTTCCATAATGATTTGTTTTTTCCGGGCAAGGTTTCCCGACGGGGAAACGAACGCCGGTCTCCCGCGTGCCAGGCGGGTATACTAACCAGTATACTATTGAGGAGCTAGAATATTCTAGTACTGATTGTCATATGCGTCACAATGTATACATCGATATTCATAACTGGCTTTTTTGAAATACAATCTTACTACATTTTGTCCACAGTTGTATATCTGAACTTAAAAAGCCTTGTAAATGGCATACGACATACGATATCCATCTCATTAAAATTCTACGTATTGACTACCGGCATTTATGGAATTTGATTGAACACCACCTCCACTTTACACCACATCAATTCTATATCTTGGGTAAATACCCGTATTTTTCTGTACAACCGGTAATTTCGAAGAGAACAATGGTTAATAACCCTCCGTGATCATGAATAATTCATTGAAGTCAATAGAAAAACTTCCGCAACGACAACATTATGGTGTACCTTTTTGGTTACACTTACTTTTATTGCTTATAAGATGTAAGCTCCTCAAAGTCTTCTCCAATTGTGTAAGCTGTTCACAGCATTTAATCCCCCAATAAAAGTCCTCATAATGGCTACTTAAAATGACGCTTCGGATCGCTTGTACTCGTACTTGCCCAAGAGGCTACTTTCAAAAACTCTCCTCCAATTGCTGATTCATGACTTCAGCTGTGTACTTTGGTTCTTTCTGTTGCTCAGTGAAATGCTCTTTAAACGAAGTCACCGCGCCACGGCAAGCTCTGGATATACTTTGCCTTGGTCAGCTATGCTTGTATGTCCAGGATATCTAGCGATTTGTATGCACCTCGTACGTATCGTTGAGATTGGGGGGGTTTTAAAACATCTCTCACAATACTCTTTGTACACAAACCACACATTTATCCAATGAAGTGGTCCTTAGTCTGCGAATCCAAAAGAAAGGGATTAGACTTAATGCGTGTGTGTGTGGAAGATTCTTTAGGTAAAAGTTTTGCGCAGGAAATTGTTGAAAGCATCCATTTGAGAATTCCCAGATCGATTGAACGTAATAGAACGATTTGTATTCGAAGAAGATGCTTTTCACCTTATTTCCGCATCTAAATGTTTTGTGGGTTTTGTACTTGTGTTCAGTGTCCTTGTGGGGGTTTTTGTGTTATTCGACACTCGTTATAAGGAATACGATGTCGGTGGACACAAGCACTAAATATCTATTCTGCAGAGTTGCAACAATGGACGAATGTACACCTGGGAGTATCCCACTTTTCTTCAGCCGATTGCACAAATCGGATCTTCTTCTAAGTTGTTTGTTTATGCAATAAAAGGATTGGATGTCCTTGCCTTTTGTTTGTGAATTGCCAGAAAAGGAGAAAGAAAATACTTCGACAGTTAGGAATTTAATATTTTATGGATTTCGCCGACCATTGGGTTCTTTCGTTGGGACGCTTCTAGTTAACTGGGGCACAAATGGTTTTATATGTAAATGGCATTGTAAGTGATCCCTTGGGATTTCAAGGGCAATATTTGAACTGCCTTTCTCTGGAATCCAATGATTTCAGACAACAAAAAAGGCGATCAGGAAAATTAAATTAGTTGATTGGAAAACCCATTCTCGGCTGTCTGAGATGGAAATAAGAGGTTAGTTCTAGTAGAATGTTTTCAGTTTTCTTTCGATTTTATACTTTCATTTTTTATAATATTTTTTAGAATTCGGTTGAACGAGGTTTTGAAATAATCCCTAAATGGGTTTTTGTTATTGGAAACGAGATGTAAATCGGCATTATATGAGATTTCCTAAAAGTTCAGCGACGCTGTACTATTTCAACAAACAGAAAACCACTTTTGTTACATTTGCGCCCTGCAATTATTGTCCTTTTTTATATATGTCCAGTAACTGACAATTGAATCGAAAAATCGAAACACTGTCAGGGGATTTTTTTTAATACGGGTTATTAATTTTCCAACCCCCACAAGTTTGATTGATCATTAGCAAAAAATAATGGATTTCTTTTTCAAACTAAAATTTATTATTATCCGCCCATTATTTCTTTCTTTCCGTGTTTACATGTACGAGTATTTATTCTTAAAAGTGGATTGTATGAATCTTCATCGCATTTTAATAGTTTTATAAATAAAACCACCCATTTAAAGAATTGCGAATGCCTCTCTGTTCGCTAACAACAAAGTTGATTACTCAAAAATAGTTTTCCAAACTCTTTCACCAGTGTCAGAAAAGGGACTCATGGCTCTTCCTTGTACTACGTAAATAGTTGTTTTTATCATGACTAATCGATGGTCACTGGTCCTGTTTAAGTATTCCTCCTGATGCAACATATCTGGAAGAGGTGGTGTCCGAACACCAATCGTATAACCCTGCTAAGTGGCATCGTAAATGGAGGTAAATAATTCTGCTCTTTGTAGTTCCTAGCATTCTTTCCAAATGTATCACAAAAGTAGCCAACAAAAGCTCTTTTGATTAATTAAGGATCTTTTTCAAGTGTTATCCTCTGGCATAAATTATGCCAAAACACCTACAAGTTTCTGTTGTAATTGATGACCAAACAGCATCGGACGAGAAATTCTCTGTTTAGGGAAGACGTGCAAGTTTCATTAACCTAACCCATCTTGGTCACTATTAATCTCCCCGACTATATTGATGATGTATTCTGTCGTTATCTTCTTAGGTTGTTGGGAGATGGCGTAATTATATTCCGCCTTTTTTGGCACCCATGTTTGATATATACAATATCCATTTGCATTAGAAATGATCTACATGAGGAGTGCTATTTATTTACGAAAGAAGGACCTTGGATCCTTGATTAAAGCGGAACAAACATTATTAGAATAACTATCCAAACGTGGCTTTGCCACCCCCAATGCATTTTAGAACAGCTACCATCTTTAGGAGATCTTTAAATTGAGAGTGTACCAGTGCGTTGAAGGATTTCTCGAGTGAGTTTTCTTTCCTTTTTAAGAACTGTCCATTGTGTTGGATTGTCTGCAACAAATTATTGTTCTATCGCTTTGTAGAAAAGAATTTTTGATAATTAAAAAGACATGCAGATGGCTCAGCAAGTCCTTTGGTATATTAAGAACAGATATTATTATAGCAGATCTTCGGTAAGGTAATTTGACGATACTGAACCATCTAATGGATGTGCAGATATTTTAAATCCCTCGTCGGGCCTTGTGTTGTAATTAACACGTCATAAGTGTTTTAGGGCTTAAATGAGCTAAAATATCATACAGCTAACATACAGGGCAAAGTCTCTGCTTTCAGCCCGGCGAAGGCCAGAACTATCCTTGTCCCTGTTCAATCCAAGTTGACATGCAGTCTCCGCGTGACACTATAGCGTTTGGGATTGATAGTGAATAACGTGTGATTCGAATTGACGCTATGACAGTTAGAATCACCAAAAATTGAACCAAAGCGCAACCCATCAGGCTACTGGCCGTGTTTAGAATTCGATTTTTAAACTCAAGTATATTCCACTGATGGGAATTATTATGTTATCGCTATGGTATACGGCTCTGATGGATTTTCTTATTTGATTTTCGTTCGGTGTTCTTCACTATTTTGCTTGTGTATTGTGTGTGTATTTGTTAGAGACGCTACAACAGCCCTGGATAGCTACTTTGGCATCCGCCAAATAGTGAACCAATGCATGCAGCGACATCCTGAGAAAGGTTGACGCAAGGCTAATAACCTTTCCCGGAGGGGCGGGCAAATTATTATGGTCAATTTTACAAGTCTCGGATAAGGACCAGTAGGTGGAGAGACTTCCCAAATAAGGCCAAGACCGGGTCCCGGTTGTAGTCCCAATGACCCCTTTGCATTCCACTGTTTTGACTGCTATTTTTTTCGGACGTATTATGGTGTATCCAAGTTTCATCGACAGTAATTAATCGGTGCCAAAACACGGATTTATTGCGCCTAAACTGCGCCAACAGAGCGTTGAAAATGTTCACTTAAACAGGTTTTTGGTATAACTTGAGCACCCAACGCGCGGACAGGTTTCTCATGCCTAAATCTTGATTTAATATGTGATAAACACGTTCTTTGGACATTTTCATAGCCTCTGCTATCTCTCTCACTTTAATTCGGCGATCGTCTAGCACCATTTGGTGAACTTTAGCGATGTTATCGTCAGTTGTTGCAGTTTTTCGACGTCCCGAACGTCCATCGTATCCCAAGTAATCACGGCCACGTTTAAATTCACCTGGCGCAAGACTAATGACCTTGCCCGAAAAAAAAAACAAACCATTATGAAAAATTTAACAAGCCCCAGGACTTGCTAAATAAGGCCAAGACTGGCTCCCGGTTGTAGTGCCGATTATGATGATGATGAAATGATGGTGCAGAGTCCACATACGCAGAGTCCAACTCATCTTTGATTTGCGCGGGCGTATTTCCTTTCTAAAACAAAAATTTAATAACAGCTCGATACTCAATGTTGTCCATTGTTACAAAAACACTCGCATCGACTATGAAATACTGGCGTTCGCATTGGCATATGAATCGTTAGCGTTTGGAATGATAGTGAAGAACCTGTGATTCGAACTGACGCTAAGACAACAAGAGGCCAATAGCTTGGGAAACTTGTATGGGCAGACTTTACGGGGCGAAAGTCGCCTTGTGGAATGTGCAGCCCCAGCATCGTAACTGTATCCCAACTCCAACGGGATAACCAAAGTTTGGTTATAACCACGATTGTTAATGCAAGGACAACAACACTGACAATCGACACTGGAGCAACGAGATCCATAATTCGGCCGGGTGTCGTGGGCAAAATAGCCCTTAATAAAAATAGAAGATACGCTTTGAAGACTGCCACAGGAGAATGTTCTACAGTCTATGGAGAAATGGAGAGCATAATAGTGCTGGGCAATATTTCCATCTCCCACCCATTTTCGGTTGCCGATATTACAGATGAGACTCCTCGATAGTATAGTGGTTAGTATACCCGCCTGTTACGCGGGTGACCGGGGTTCGATTCCCCATCGGGGAGACTCTGGCGCAAGATTAATGACCTTTCCCGGAAAAAACAAATCATTATGGAAAATTTAACAAGCCTCAGGACTTGCTAAATAAGGCCAAGACCGGGTCCCGGTTGTAGTGCCGATGATGATGATGATGATGATATTACGGATGAATGCATTCTTGGAATGGATTTCATGAAGGAGCATCAAGTTGTTCTAGATATCGGGCAAAGAACACTGCGAATTTGTAACTTGGAGGTTGCTATTACACTGCAGGACGAATAATTGCGAAGGTTGAAATGTTATGTGAGTGAGGAGGATGAGATCCCAGCTCGTTCAGACTCGGTAATTTGGACCAGTCTCGAGAGTGATCCCGGTGACAATCGATTTTACATCACCGAAGCTGTACAAAAGCAGCGTAATGGGAACATCCTTGTTGGGGAAGCCCTTATCGACACGAAGAAGCACATCATACCTTTCAGAGTACTAAATGCGTCCGAGGAGCCGGTCGCAATAAGAAAAGGAAGGGTAATCGCAGAATGTGCACCCGTGTCAATGACAAGCTCAATTCAGACAAGGGGAGAGGACCATTCAATTCAACAGCCCTCTGGTGCATCCTCTATGGTTAATAGATTGATGTCCCAGAAAATCGGATTAACAGACAGAGAAATGGCAAGCGTTAAATCACTCCTGAACGATTAATGGAATTTGTGTTCTACGGGGACTAACATGGAACCCGTGTCTTGTCTGTGTCTACAAAGATGAAAGGGATAATTTATAATTACACGCGTTACGTAAAATACAAGACGAACGGTGAAACTGTGGTCTGCCCATTTCTATTTTATAGGAACTATAATAACCATTGGTGAAACTCAGATAATGTCTTCCATTTCTCTAAATGTGTGAGTACTCGCCGGTTCATGTTACTATGTAAACATAGAGAATAGTTCTTCAGCAAAACTAAAGTGTTTCTCTGGGTTTTCACTATTCGCGCATCCAGGACCGAAGTGCAGAGATTCACTGTCCTCTCCCTCCTTTGTACGTACTACAGACTTTTTTTTTACACGTCTCTCGGTAGAGGCGAACCTTCAACGCCCAGTGGGCGCCCCGAGATGCCACCACATAACTGTTGCAGCTTCTTTTGAACAGTGGCAGGTTGTAACGCTCCGGGAACATTCGCATAGGAAGGTTCCACAGCTTCCCGCTCGGCAACGGAACGAGTTCTGATGCAGGGATGATCGCGCCGTCGGGAGATGAACCGCAAACTGGTGCGATCCCTCGGATTGTTTTGTGGAGCGCATATAAGCCGAATTGCGTGGAATAATACCACGAATCTCCGAAGAACAGTACCCGTGATAATATCTGTAAAACAGACAGAGGTCGGCTACGCTCCTTCGATGTGATAGCGGCTGAAGTCCCGACGTCAGTGCCGTGTCCCAGATCTGTATGCTCTCAAGTAGGTCGAGGGTATGTTTTGAAGCCAAGCTCCAAGAGATTCGAGACCACACGAACGATTTTGGAGAGACATATGAGACGAACAGTTACTCCGGGAGGAATAATAGAATACATGCTTAGTTCAAAACAGGCACGGTCCGTAACAAATCGTATTCTCTGTGAAATGATGCAGCAGTTGCGACGCGAAGAGGAGAGTAACAGGTAAACTCCGCCCCGCCCCACGATGGAATATTTAAAAGAAAGTTCCGCGGGGATCAAGGAGAATATGAACCTGGCGGGAGGTGATTTCAGTCGGAAAATTCCGGCATGCCTCTGGATCGGTCCAGAGGTATCTTTTGAAGGTTTCCACCTTCCTACCGAAACCACAAAAAAAAACCGTCCACAACAACCCAGATCGATCGATTTTCGAGAAAGCTCTTCGACCAGTCACAAAGCTGTTGGGAAAGTCCATATGAACGAAGTTTGGTCAGCAATGGCCCGTGCCAGATGCGATCAAAAGCCTTGGACATATCCAATGCGACCGCCTTTGACTCACCATACCGCTCAATCGCAGATGTCCATATATCGGTTATAAGAGTCAAAGGTCTCTCGTGGACCGCCTGCACGGAATCCGTATTTTTTTTTATTTTTTTTTATTAGACTTCTCTCGGGAGAGGCGAACCTATAGCGTCGAGTGGGCGCTCCGAGATGCCATCAAATAACTGTTGCAGTTCTTTTTGAACAGTTGCAGGTTGTAACGCTCCGGGATACTCGCGTGGGAAGGGAGTTCCACAGTTTCCCCGCTCTGTAACGGAACGAGTTCTGATACAGGGATGTTCGCGCTGTCGGGAGATGAACCACAAACGGGTGCGATCCGTCGGATTGTCTTGTGGAGCGCATATAGACCGAATTGCGTGGAACAATGCCAAGAATCTCCGAAGAACAGCACCCGTGATAATATCTGTAAAACAGACAGAGGTCAGCCACGCGCCTTCGATGTGATAGCGACTGTAGTCCCGACGTCAGCGCCGAGTCCCCGATCAGCCGGATCGCTCGTCTTTGTACGCTCTCAAGTAGGTCGAGGGTATGTTTAGGAGCCGAGCTCCAAACATGAGAGCAATATTCGAGCGCGGGTCTAATTTGAGATTTATATAGGAGAAGAAGTTGGGCCGGAGTAAAGTATTTCTTGGCTCTGAAAGATAACTCAGTTTTCCTGAGGCTGATCTGGCGATACCCGATACGTGTTTATGCCATGATACATTCCCACAGACCGTGACGCCGAGCAATCTCAAACTTTCCCCAGCCTCGAGGGCCCGGCCACTCATCATCAGCTGTGGAACCGATGATCCAGTTTTCTTTGTGAATGTTGTATACTGGGTCTTTGTTGCGTTGAAGTCGACAAGATTGGCCTTTCCCCACTGCAGGACTTTATCCAGATCCTGATTCAGAGAGTCAATCTGTCTACATCTCAGCTGGTGTGACGTAGATGCACCAATCGGCCGATCACTCGAAAAGGAGGAAACAAGCGTACCATTATCCGCAAAACTGAACACTTTGTTATCCGTTGTCTCCAACAAATCATTTATGTGAAGCAAGAACAAGGTTGGAGCCAAAATAGAACCCTGGGGCACCCCCGAATTAACAGGATACAGATCCGAACACTCGCCGTCCACAACAACCCGGATCGATCGATTCTCGAGGAAGCTCCTCGTCCAGTCGGAAAGCTGTTGGGAAAGTCCATATGAACGAAGTTTGCTCAGCAATGTCCCGTGCCAGACGCGGTCAAAAGCCTTGGAGATATCCGATGCGACCGCCCTTGACTCACCATGCCGTTCAATCGCAGATGTCCATATATCGGTTATAAGTGTCAAAAGGTCTCCCGTGGACCGCCTGCCACGGAATCCGTATTGACGATCATTCAGAAGTCCGTTGCACTCCAAATACTTAACCAACTCTATGTTGATGACTTTTTCCATTACCTTAGATAAAATAGACAGTAATGCTATCGGACGGTAATTTTGTGGGAGACACTTTTTTCCCGTCTTTGGGATTGGCTGAACTCGAGCGATTTTCCAGCAGGCAGGAAAGGTCCTCCGTGCATAAGATAAGCGGAGGAGTCTGCCAAGAACCGGCGATAGTTCTGGAACACAGTTCTTAAGGACTATTGCTGGTATTCCGTCCGGACCGGTTGCCTTCCGAATAGTCCAGTTCATGTAGATTGCGTTGAACAGTATGCGGGCGAAACCTCACATCCCACATTGAAGACCGTAACGGCGCGGTCACAGGTGGGTCAAAAAGACCGGGATCGAGGTTTGAATTCGCGGAAAATAAATTCGCGAACACATTAGCTTTATCTTTTGAATTTGTGACTAACGTCCCGCTGTCTGTCGCCAATGGAGGGAAAGAGGAGGAAGCGAAGTTACTGATGACAGCCTTTGCCATTGACCAGAAGGAGCGCGAACCAGTCGGGTACTGAAGAAATTTATTGCTCACTCTGCCGTTGTGATCTTTCTTCGCGGTATCAATCGCCTGGTTGTACTGGTTTCTGATTCTAGCAAAATTCGTTTTGTTAACATCAGTGGGATCGGAGCGCCATTGCTTAAAAGATGTATTTTGTGCCGCTGTAATCTGCCCGCATTTTTTATAAAACCACGGTTTATCAGATGAACTTCGTTTGATGGAATGTGGAATGTAGATCTTTATCCTGAGCAAAATAATCTCTGTGACCGACTCCTCGCAAGCGTTAACATCTGAGTCTCCGAAGCACACCTCCGACCTTGAAAGGATGCGAAGAAATCTCCCCCTTACTTCCATACATGACGAAGCTGCCTAGTCCGGTTATTCGCTTGAAATGCAAGTGCTTGCGCGACAGATACCAAGCAGTGATCTGAGTTTTCCAGTGGCGCAGAAACTTCTACGGAATAAATACTCGGTTCGGATGTCAAAAACAGATCCAGGGTGTTCGCCTAATCGCTTCGGGCATCCGGCACTCGCGTTGGTTCCTCCACGAGTTGAGTCAAGTTGTGGCTAATAGCGAACATCTCCGCCGGCCTCCCAGCCTGGTCGGTTCTGTTAGAATGTACCAACCAGTCGGAATTGTGCACATTAAAATCGCCAAGGACAACAATTTCTGAATCTGGGTGCTTGATCTGTATCCAGTCGATGCTATGTGAAAGATGTTCGAAAAATGTCGCAGGTCGATCGTCATTCGAGGAGCGGTAAAGACAACAAAGAAATTTAACAGAACTCCTCACCACGGCCCTCAACCATATGATGTCCATGTTATTGGGTTCTAACTCCTCCATCCTCTGGTAACCTAGATCGGAGCGTGCGAAGACGCAGACTCCACCCTTAACACCGAATCTCGAATGTAAGTCGTATCCTAAGCAACGAAGATATGTCGAATCAATTGACGGATCGACCTGGGTCTCAGTTAGGGCAAGGATATCAGGTTTCGTTGTTTGCAAATATTGGTGGACGGCGTTTACATTGGTATTGGTTAAACCGATTCCTTTGATGTTACAAAATGCTGTTACCAGTCGAGCGTGGACAGAGCCTCGAGAGCGAGCCCGATTATGCGATGACGAACCTGTTAAAGTTCGGTTATTTATCATAATATCTGCATGATGTTCCTTCTGACATAGCCCCACCCGGAGATCTGAATGGGAAACCGCTTTACCTCCGGAATTCTTTATATCAGAAGGTACCATCATGACTTATCTCGGTGTCAGTCCGGGCCATCAGCCACACATCCGAAACACCGTCGAAGATTTCTCTCGACGATATCGCGAAATGTACGGCGTGACGGGGTGGTATCTCACCTTCGTACCGACTACTACATACCTGCCAATCTTTTCTCGAACCGGTCCATCAGCCAAGCTCCGAAATATGGCCAGGGGTTTCTCCCGACCATTTCACGCAGCCTATAGATTGATGGGGTGGTATTTCACCGGGCGACAGGGCGTTGGGATCCCACCTATCACTCGACCTTTAGGCTGATAGTAAAGTATCACAAAACTAGGGCGCGAATTATAAAAACAAATACACCTAACGGGGAATGATGTGGCCAACTAACATATGAGGAGAACACCAGAAAGTCCCGAAATAAACCAATTGTCCACCGACGAAATAATGCTCATAAATTCGTGTAGTCGTCTGCATCAAATCTGCAATTTAAATGCAATGCCAAAGGAAAACCATAAACACGAAATGGAATAATAAACGATGCCACAATATTCATAAACAAAGATATAAACAAAAAAAATAAATGAAGGTCCCTAGACAATGTCAGAGAAAGTAAAACAAAGAACTGAATGTGAGAGAATAGTTCGCCTCAAGCAAACTGAACGATATGGTGGGATTATGCTTCAAATGAATTTATTTTCGAACGAGCAGTGTAAGGACATAATTAAATAGAAGACATTTGGAACTGCAGACGCCCCAAGGACGTTTCTTTCTAGCATTGTTGATGGTGCGGTGTGAATCCTTGGGGGATTACGTATCTGCTCCAATGTAAAAATTGCGTTCATGCAATTTCTCTTCTCCGTGAAGGACTAAGGCCCTTCATCTCAATTTCGAGGATATATGTCCGAAAACTAAACGGCCTTTAGAAGTCAAAGTAAACTAGGGTGGGTTGAAGATCCCAAGGGGTTAGGTAGAGTAGCAAAAATGGAAATACGAGTACATTAACGTCCGAGTGGATGGAAGCCAACATTTGGAAAATAAGTGCGAAATTTGAATAAAAGAAAATATTATTTATACACACACTCGGTAGTCAGTCAGTTTTACTTCGTTTATATAATTCATAATTCGATGATACGAAGAGTTATATACTGATGGGAATTCGATATCGTCTACCCATTTGTGAAATCCCGCTAGAACATGTAATATTTAGGTCGATGGTAGGCTTGCTCCAACTCTGTGGTGGAGTATACAGTTTTTTGTCGGCCGCATAAAATGTTTGTTATATTTGGACTTAAAATAATTTCTCCAGTTTTCATCAACAATTAGACATTGACTTTGAAAATCGTTCTAATTCTGGCTCGAGTTAGTATAAGTGCTAAGGATTGATAGTTCCTTGGCTTCCACGATGCAAAAATAGTATTTGTATTTGCATTGAGGCTTTTCTTCAATGACAACAAGCAGCACTGACCTTTCGAGATATTGAGTTTCTCTCGGCTAAAATTTGTTTAGCTCAAAATTCAATGACTATAACATACCATCTATCTATTTATTGCTCAGAGGAACCCGAAGGTTCATGACTCCACTAACGACTCCGGACCCTGTTCTGTACACTTTCCTTCGACGCTTTGCCATCTGATTCGATTTCCTCAAGACCCCGCCCGGCATAATGATAATGGGATTCAAGGAGATTAAGTCGGAATGTTTCTATGAGAAACTCAAAGTATTGTTATCAGTGGTTGTGAGTAAGGAATTTTTGTTTTGTATAAAAAATTGAATGTGTAAGGTAAGGAAGCCCTGCGAGCACTAGCAATCATTTGATGGGAAGCAGTTTTGACGCCGGTCGGAAAGGCCAGGCAGATAGTTTCTTACCCATTGAATCAATGAATCGTCAACTCCCTAGGAATGCAATTTCGACAACAGAGTTGCGTGTCAAAATCCGTCGAATGCATTTGAGACATCCAGTCTGACAACCTTATTTTCAACAAATAGAGTTGTCGGGGTGAAGCCGTGCGCCGGCAGGGGTGCGAGTTCTACTTCTATCCCCAACATCACTATAAATTCCACCGTAAATAGTTCCGGATACAACAATGAGCAACGTTGCAAAAGGTTCACCAAGAATGGAGCTCCAAAGCACGGAGCGAACACCACACAGCAATAAAACAGGACGATATTGTCTTTGGATATATTTAACACTGTTTAAAATACATGAACTATTTCGAACACTGATGGTACGGCCTTGGTTTTGATTATAAATAATACTACTAGCCACGACTCGGGGTACAACACGAACACGGCTCCGATATATATATGCGCGTCTCTGCAGTGACGGAGGGCGGGAGCGGCATGACCGTGGCGGTCAGCGGGTGATAAAGGACTCAACGATATTTAATCGTTTTGGGGTGAGTTTTCCCAAGAAAGAAAGTATTTATCCCGTGGTGAAAACAAGGAAGAAAAACTTGGCAATGTATGTGTATGTGTGAGTGAAGATCACATTGGTTTTTTTCATACACAAGGCCATGGGAATGAACCTGAAACAAGGAAAGGGAAAATGTGCATTGCAGTTGAATAAATAAACCGCTAGTCATCCGTGAAATGGCGCCAAAAGCAAATTGGATGTTCATGGCATCTCTGGCTGCAGTAGAAACCGGGTTCGTGTTTGCATTAGAAAATGCTAAAAAATTTGATTTCGTTGATAACGCCTAAGATGCGGTGATTGTTTGTCGATTGTACAAACGAATCGCGGGTCGGTTTATTGCAGCTGTAAAAACAAGCTGTCCGACATAGGATTTTAACACAGACAAAGGGTGCAGACTGGCTTGGGATTCATGATGCCATATGCACTTTAAAGAATTATTTCAAGGAATTTTAGATAATACGTTGTATGCATTAAAAGTCCTTGTAAAAGGAAATGTTTAAGGTATGCTGGGTGGAGATTGCGGTGCAGGTGTGGGAAAGTTGAAATTTGCCCGGGGTTCTTGAAAAGGTAGAAAGCAATTCTTACAGAGAATTTGTATGCGAAGGGATGCATGAAAGTAAGTTTTCTTTTCCAGGGACTTTTTAGATTAAGGATTTGATCTCATTAATGCGTGAAGCATTTAAGGTGTTAATGTGGTTGCATTAGCGAACTTAAGGAAGTTGGGTAGCAGTTATGGGGGTTTTTCAAGTAAGTGGACCGTAGGGTTTGGCGGAACCACCACAATGTAACTGCACTTTTTGGTACAAGGCGTCATCAGACTCTCTCTTGACCGGTTAGTATTATGATTTGTTGGCAGTTGTGAAGGCGGTCACGTGATTCTAGATATTTCCAGAGTGGAGGATTAATCAATGTGTCCATATCATTTGACAGAAAGAAGTAAATGCTATGCGTTTATAGGGAGAAATCTTCAAAAGGCACATCTTAAACGATTAAGAGGTATACCGGATTTTCATCGACTGTACCCACCCCTCGTCAGGATGTATTACCGCTGTTCTGCCGCAGAACCTCCTATTTAGATATTCCAACGCGAGCAAAACGGAGTGTATTTTTACGTCATTCGTTACGTTGTTTTCTTTTAACGCATTTATTTGCAAAAGAAAAAGAAGTACATATAAGTTTTTTACAATATTAGACTAAATGCTAAGCCGATTTTAACATATCACATTTTGATGGAATTTACTGGCTCTGTAACTCTAAGTTATTCTAATTGCATTTATTTTGTTCTCTACACAAATATGTTACCTTTCAGTGTACAGTATTTTTATTTTTTATTGTTTTTAGTTTAAACAAAATTTACAAATTATATCAGAGCAAAAAAGGAAAATTTGAAACTGGTTACATTATTATGATTATAAGGTTTTTGACAGTTTTTCTTGTTTATACATATATATATATTATATATATATATATACACATATATATATATATAAATATATATATATATATATAAACAACTTTTTTTTGTTTTAATTTTGTATACTTTTTTTAGATGTTTTTTTTACCATATATATGTATATGTATATGTATAGGATACATCCGGAATTCCGCTGATCTAACATGTAAGTAGATCATCCGTAGACGGGCGATTGTGCTGCGACCGGGAAGTAACGCGCACCGAAGAAGAGCTTTTGCGCTTCAGTAGGGCTATCTCCCACAGAGACCGGGACGAAAGTATAGGACAGCGTCAACAGTTCTGGTGGTTGAATGGCATATAAAGACCTGGATACCAATGTGGTATCCAGGTCTTTATATACCATTATCATCAGCCAGCTTACATGGGCTTAGCTTTTCTAGAATTAGGGTAGTATAAGATTTAAGTTAAGTTAACTTAAGTGCTTTTAAATAAAAAAAATTAAAAAAAAATAAAAAAAAAATGAAAAAGAAAAAAGAAAAAAAAAACAAAAAAAAATCGACACAAAGTTTTTCAAACTTTTCTTTGTCTTTCAAATAATTATAAGTACTGCCACAAAGTTCTGTCGCCGAAAGGCAAATGATACAATTGTTAAGTAATGTTTAGTTTAGAGCGTCTGCGAAGGACGAGTAAGTTATAATATAAGATAATTAAGTGTTGTATTCCAGAATACTACCCTTATTAGCTTTAACACTAATCTCATGTCCTTTCTAACACAACCTTTAAAACTACATCCTCACATATTTTACATTCTCATTTAATACAATTCATAAATAAACAGACACAATATTCTATATCCAGTCACTTACAGCACATTTAAAAACATGCCTCTTTTCATAACAAGCACATTTTTCATTTAAAAACATAGCCACTTTGATTTTCGTTCAAAGTTTATTCAAAATTTTAAGTCACAGAGACTTCTGGATTGTTTTGTTCATTTTATACGACACAGTTAGTTGGAACAAAATGTTCTATAAAAACAGGAAAATTTATATTGTAAAAGTAGTTCAAGTTAGAGCTCAGCTTGAGATAGCTGAGTTCAATAAAATATAAAAATAAATAAAACCTATAATTAATTTAATAACTAAGAACTATAAATGTTTCAAATAAGAAAAGATATTATAACCCCCACGCTCTTCCCTCGAAAGACCAAGCACGGCGCTGGAGACGTAACATAAGCTAGAATTTAAGCATTTTTTGTCTAGCATATAAATTAGAAAATAAGAATATAAAACGAAATAAAAAATGTCGTAAAAATGAAAATGAAAAAAAAAAAAATATATATATATATATATATATATTTATATTTTGTCATGTCTATTTCATTTATCTCGCTCGCTAATTGCTGTGCTAAAACGTAAGCGGTCCACGTGGTGGGATATGTTGATATCATGCAGTACTCTTTCATTCCTAGCTCCACGCAAAGCATGTTATATGATATTGGATTCCATAACTGTTTGGTATGTCTTTTTAGTCTAATAGAAGAAATCCTTCGGGGGGAATAAGCCCGCTTTGGAGAGTATTCTACAGGTATGCATCGTTTGGATAAAAAGCACCCGAGATCAAATTGTTCTTATTGGTCGTTGCTCTTGTAATGTGGAAGCGTATACTTTTAATTATGAAGTTATCTATCCCGTTTAAGCATGCCCTGTTATACAGATCTTTATTAGGATAATATTTTGTATACTGTGATTCTGGCGTTCAATACATTCGGAGACAGGAACGCAGACATTATCTTTCAAATACACGAAGTTTTTTAGGAAGGGGCTATGTTAAACCATACCAGGCAACCGTACACAATTATAGGTCGTATGATTGACGTGTCTGATATAATTTTAACTTTCGAGTCAAGAAGACTATTGTAGAATAATTGGCTCGTTTTAGCCCTAGAGAGAGATTACTCTGTGTTTATCAAAATTTAGAAACTGGTCGAGCCAGAAGCCCAGATATCTTACTATCTCTCTCACTGCCAAAGGCAAATCCTTTGTTTCAGTAATGGAAAACATTTGCTTTTTTTGTGTCCTAAATAGAACAATTTCAATTTTTTGGAAGTTAAAATTTAACTTCCACTTATTACAGTAATTTTTGATTCTGTTGAGATCATCTTGTAAAAATCTTATCTCAATTTTTCTACCCGTTCTGTACACAATTATGTCATCAACATACGTAATACTATTACTACTATTCCTATTCATTGGCCTGTAGGAACCCGGAAGTTCATGTCCTCACCGACTCGACTCCGCCATCGTTACCTGTCCTGTGCACTCTCCTTCCACGCTTGAATAGCTGATCCGATCTCCTCAAGGTCAAACCTAACATTGTCCTCCCATCTCCGTCGCGGCCGTCCTGTCGGTCTGTTTCCCGTTGGTTTACCGTCAAGAATTATATGCACGGTCCTATCGTTGCCCATTCGCGCCACATGTCCGGCCCATCTTAATCTTCGCGACCTGATTACTCTCACTATTGTAGGTTTACAGTATAGCTCTTCCAATTCGTGGTTGTGGAGTTTCCCCCATTGTCCTGCCTCCTCGTCATATTTGCCGCCAAAGATATTCCTTAAAACTTTATTCCCGAATACGCGGAGTTTGTTTTCTTCCCGTTTTGTGAGAGCCCGTATAGAGTAATCGACATGATTATGGTTCCATAGACACGGAGCTTTATATTACGTGATAGCAGTTTTAATTTCAGCAGTTTACTGACTGCATACCTACTAGCGTTGCCGGAATGCAGTCGTTTGTTAATTTCCTTCGACACATCGTTACTGGCCATCAGTATCGTTCCCAGACATTTAAATTCTTTAACTTTTTCAAAAATCTTGCCTCTGACATTTATATGTGTTCTCTGAGGTCCGCCTGGTTTCACCGTAATCATTTTTTTTTTTTGGCTTCATTTATTTCTAGGTCCACCTCTTTTGTCGCTTGCATGAGGATTTCATAGTTTTTACTTACGATTTCTAGATTATCGCCCAGAACGGCGATATCATCCGCATATATGAGCACTTGTGTGACCCCGTTCGGGGATGATCCTGTCACGTTGTCGTCTTGTACCTTTCTCATGACATATAGACATGCTGAGAGGCTATCCCCCTGTTTTAGTCCGTCCCGAATTTCAGATGGTTCTGAGAGGTGGTTTTCTATTCTAAGTCGCCCTTTGTTTTCGTTCGTGCAAATTTGAATGAGGGCGGCATATTTGTTCGGGATTCCCAGCTCAACTACAATATGGTAGAGTTGTGGCGTCTCTAACAGACACACACAATACGCAATCAAATAGTGAAGAACACCGAACGAAAATCGAATAAGAAATTACATCAGAGCCGTATACCATAGCGATAACAAAAATAATTCACATCAGTGGAATATACTTGAGTTTGAAAATCGAATTCTAAAATCGGCCAGTAGCCTGATGTGTTACGTTTCGGTTCAATTTTTTGTGATTCTAACTGTAATAGCGTCAGTTCGAATCACACGTTCTTCACTATCAATCCCAAAACGCTATAGAGTCTTTACCTTCCGACTGAGTCGTAGGCTTTTTTGAAGTCAACGAACAGTTGGCGAACCGTCTCTCCGTATTCCCACTTCTTTCCCAGTAGTTACCTGATTGTGAACATATGGTCGCTCGTTGACCGGTTCCTACGGAATCCGCATTAGTAGTCTTCCAGTATTCCGTTTGCGTACGATGTCATTCTCGCCAGTATGACATTTGTTAGTATTTTTTATGTGATTGGGAGCAATGATATTCCTCTGTAGTTTTCTCAGTCAGATCTGTCGCCTTTTTTGAAAATGAGGACGACTGTTGAGGTTTTCTATTCTTCCGGAGTGACTTCCTTATCCCATATTGTTTTGATGAGTTGGTGTATCTGTGGGGGTGGAAGAAGTATTGTGCCAACGTATGGCACAGGATTCACATAGTCCCCAACGATGTTGCTGCGCGAAAATGATCGTTCGCCCGAAAGAAATGGAAAACACTTTTAATTTGTTGTTTTTTTATGTCCTTTATTTTAACACTCCTTTTCTGCGTCCAGCCATAACTTGGTGAATAAAATTTCTTACTAGAAGCGTTTACAGATTAAAAGGTATACAATTGAAGCACACAGACGCACTCGCGTGCGGACACGGCGGTGGTGGAACAAAACGATTCGTGGCGGTGTAACCATCCAAGATGATAGGTTAGTAAAGACTGATCCCAATTAGGGATGAAATTGGATTTTTAATTTTTCGCACATGACAAACAAAAGAGAACATACTTCTGCTCTCTCATTGCCACGTTTTTCGATGTGTGGTAGGTTACATCGGTAAACTGATGATCGAAGAGAGCGGAAGAATGAGAGAACAGAAACTCGATGTATGATTACTTGGGGTAGATTTGGTTGTATGTGCATGCATCAATGTAGTTCTGAGCGGAACCCATTGACCTAATTCGGTAATATGGTGAGTTCAGAGTACATTGATCTGTACGAAGACAGAACTGTGAAAGAGAGTCAAATTAAGCTGATGGCATTCACCTGCAAAAAGAGAGCATTGATCCCCAGCGAATGAAGTGTCTGGAGAAAAGCCGAAGTGACGCCAAATTGGCTAGGGTAATTTATCATGAAAAGTAATTAGTTATTTTGATAAATTCCCCAGCGGTTTCGCTATGATGCGACGGCGTCGTTTGCTTCGACTTGTTGTTGCTACCCGACATGATATGATTTCCGATGGAAATCTCATGGGCTAGCAAAAATGGAGTTGCTTTATGGCAAAAGATAGCTGAATTCAATTCTACATTATCTGCATAAAATAATGAATTCAGCTATGCTCTCTTCTAAAGGTAAAATAGCCGAACGGTGGGATTAGGGATAATGTGACGATTTTGTTCTTCGATCACAAGCTTTTGCTTATCTGTTTTGCGCTTAAGGGATTGAAATTTGGGGCATCCTCTAAAATTAGCAACATGCCCTGAGTTTTTGTATAGCACACAGGCTAGTTTGGTTTTATCTGACAACTTTTCTTTCCCAGGTGGACATTCCACAGTATTATGAATGTTTAGTCAGCAGCAACATGCCCAAATCGTTGACAACACATGCATTGTAATACACGTTTGGGTTTATGGATTTTTTCCCAATTCACCATTTCATAGTTGAGATGTGTTGCGGATTCACTTGATGCAACCAGCGAATTCGTAAGTGAACACAATCATCGCAACCAAATAACAAATGTCAGCAACTAGCTAGACATATTCAATGTATGTTGTCAAGGAAACGACAACTAAACAAACTCTTCTTCGTAAAACATTTAGTCAACACAGTTCATTCCTTTGGTTATCTATTTAAATCACATACATCGGTACAATAACCAATAACGAAACTGTGGTATCTCTAACAGATACACACAATTCACAAGCAAAAATAGTGAAGAACACCGAACGAAAAATCGAATAAGAAAATACATCAGAACCGTATACCTTAGCGATAACATCACATCAGTGGAGTATAGTCGAGTTTAAAAATCAAATTCCAAAAACGGTCAGTAGCCTGATGGGTAACGCTTAGGTAAAATTTTTTCGTGATTCAAGCTGTCATAGCGTCAGTTCGAATCATACGATCTTCTTCACTATTATTTCAAACGCTATAAAACCAACACGTTTCATTGAGGAAATCTGGAAGAGACTTATTTCTGCAGGAATTCAAGGTATTCGGTTCCCTTTCTTCATCTTAATAGCAATTAGTTTCAGGCATCAGTGTTGCTGACGCCATTGCTGTGGCAAAGCATTTGCCCGTGTTGGTGGACAGCTACTCGACGTCGGGAATCATCAACCCGGCCTACAACATTCTTTATTGTTCGTGGAGGTTGCGTTCGACGCTTGATCGACCGCAAACATTTTGTAACGCTTCCCCGAGGACATTCCTCGGTCGACAGAACTTCAGAGATCTTCTCCGACTTGTGATTGCTTTTTTTTTGAAAATGAGGCGGAGAATGGCTTTACAGAAATGAATTTTAAACTGTCAGTTTCGACAGACTTAAGTTCTTGGGGTGAAAATTCCGGATCTACTCCTTTGAGTAACATGGAAATTGTTTTCTCCGATTTAGGTGTGTACGTAAAGTACTTCTGCTCTTTCTAAAACTGATTTGAATTTATTATACTCCTCAATGCTGTCACATGCTATGCTATATTTTTTCAAAACCAATTCTTTTAATTTTAAAATTAACATAGGCCAACTTACCTAATTGTATTATATCTTTAGCTTCAGTGAAGCTGACGACGATTGGTGATACCCTCACTTTCTTTGTGGTTTGCTCCTGTTGCTGTTGTGATTGCCGGTTCTGTTGGGACTGCTGCTGTTGGTGTTTATTTTGATTTGGCTTTGTTGGTTCCTCAGGTTGCAGGTTTGTTTTCTCTTTTTCCGACTCTCTGGTTTCATCTAAGTGTGTTTTTTTTATTTTTATTTTTTTTCCTTTTTCATCGTGGTGGTGTATCTGTCGATATTTTCTGTTTTATGTGCCGTATTTATTTCCTACCCCGAGTGGTCAACATCACTATTCTCTGCGATGTCAACTTCACACGCATCTCTTTCCTTTCCTGGTGAATTGTCGGTTAGACGTGGTTTTGCTGAATGAGTTTTCACTTGACACAGATTTGTATCAACAATTCTTCTATTATAATTTTTTTTTAGATTTATTTTTATTGTTTCTAAATTTTTGATTATCTCGGCAGTGATTCACGGAAGTGCACGCACACACGTCCGCAGAAACACTTATTATATTTCTTTACTACTGAATTAACTATTACACACAGTAGTTCATTTGCGTGTTTATAGAACTTCGACACTTTAATGTTAAGTCCTCTGTGAGGAGGACACACACGCGCGCACGCACGCGTACGCGAACTATACTTTTAACATTTTTTTTTTTGACGGGCGACGACCGTATTCATTCAACGACTTTTCAGGTACTGGTTCGCTACATTGTATCGCATGCATTATGCCGCACAGTATGTTATTCGTTAGTGATATTCTTTTCGGCTTAACAAGTAGTTTGTTCAGCTATCTGTCGGAGAAACTGTTCACATTATATGTCATTCCAATGTCATTCGTGTGATCTTTGCCCCCCTACGAATGATTGACTACGGTTAAAAGCACCCATGTTCTGATTCAGCTTGCTTGTTCAGCTCGCCCTGATTGTTCTTCACCAAAGTTTCTATTGCGTTTGGGATAGTAGATTAATTTAAGGGGTTCACGGAAAAGTTAACGAATTTAACGTATAAAAAGCTTAACAAGAATATTCTTCTAAGACAGATGTCTCCTTTATTAACGGAGGTGTTCTCATCTCGAGACCCAAAAATGTTTTTCCTGAATTTGTTTTCTCAAAGACCTAAGCAAATATCAATGTCGAACTTTTTATAAAATTATTTTCGTAAAAACGGTTTTGTTGACTTATTCTACACACTATATATTAGCTATAAAAACATTCGAATCTCGATGAGAACTGTGCGGGTTCTCTATACGACATGGAGAACCAACCCACAATTCCAACCACAATTCCATACCTCATTTCGACCGCTTCCAGCGCGTCATTTCTACTCATTCCCCTTATAAGCTATTCCCCTGTAAAACATGTTAAACGGACGTATAGCTAAACTCATTATCCTATGCAGATAATGCATAATTGAGTTTAGCTACATTTTTGCCATACGGCAACCCCATTTCGCTAACCCACGAGATTTCCACAGGAAATCGTATCATGTCGGTTAGCAACGGCATAGTCTGATCAAACGGCGGTTGCTTAATCTTGCGACCGCTGGGGAAATTATTAAAGCATTTAAGTTAGTTCACATGATCAGATTTCCCTAGCCAAGTCAGCGTCATTTACACTTTCTCCAGACACTTCATTCGCTGGGGACCAATGCTCTCTTCTCGCAGGTGAATAACATCTGCTTAATTTTCCCCTCCTTCACAGTTCTGTCTTCGTACAGATCAATGTACTCTGAGTTCACCATATTACCGAATTAGGTTGTAGCGGTTCCGCCAAACCCTACAGTCTTCTTACCTGAAAAAGCCCCCATAACTACTACCCAACTTCCTTAAGTTCGCTAATGCAATAGTATTAGTACCTGTAAATGCTTCACGCGTTATATAAGAAAACTTACGTTCTCATGCATCCCTTCGCATACAATTTTCCGTAAGATTTCTTTCTTTGTTTATCTGGTATTCTAAACCAATTCCTGGTACCGAATTCAAATAAACAAATTCCTGTAAACAAAATGATTCGGATTGCATTCAATGTAACCGTCATGACAGGGACCATAAATATTGCGCCGTCTATTTTCCCAGCCGCGTCATGTACCTTTTCATACACATTGCCTGGCAACCTTTTTTGTTTGTCTTATCAATAAACAACCTAAGCAGCTGCATATAATTAGCGCAATAGACGCTGAAACCAAATTCTCCAGCATTTCCTACTGCAACCAGAGATGCCATAAACATCCAATTTGCTTTTAGCACCTTTTTTCTCCCAACGTCGATAATAGCGACGAGGCATCGCGTAAACAATGACCCGCATTACCAACGGCGCATTTGGTCATTTTCTTCCTTTTGTCTTTGCCGCTTGCCTGTTTCGTTGTTCCGCTGCTGTCAAGCACGTGTGAATAGCATCGATCTGAACGATCACCACACATACTAGCATGACCTTTATCACAAGATCTGGTTTCCTATACCACCAAGAGAGACTTTACGTTTCTCTGGTGTGAGGTAAAAACGATATCCTTATTTGAGAGGATATCGGTGGAGTGCTATTCCAACCACAGAACGGATCGGTCGAGCCGTTCATCATCCCTTGTAGAGTGTGCTCGTCATGCACACCCTAGCGAGTTTTTTTTGTTTCCGATACCAGTCGTGCGAGTTATACAGTTCCGCGAATTTTCAATCCTTAAAGTTAAACATACCGTAAAACGAACAATTAATAACCAAAATGTATACGTGTCAGTGGAGTGTCAGATGTGAAACAATCTAATTAAACAAACAATTCGCAACGAATCACTTCACCAGTGAAGACAAAAAATCATCCTAATTTATCAACTGTTCTTAAATGTAATTTCAGTTTAAGTACTTGTTACTAACAATAATTTCCTCATCAACCCGCTCCTTACAAATTATAAACTCTCCACGTGAAAATGAAATACATTAGCAATAAGTGTTTCCTTTTACTTGCTTCTTGTGGACGGTGTGTTGCAGAGTTAGTTTTGTTTTGTTTTTCTTGAACAAATTTCTTCTTTCGGAGTTTGCGGCGAAACGCCTAAGTTGTGAGGCCGAAGTACAACCCTGCACCCATGCCGGCACCAACGACTTCGTACCCCCACAAGGTCAATGGGTTTCGCTCAGAACTACATTGATTCATGCACATACAACCAAATCCACCCCAAGATAATCATACATCGTGTTTCTGTTCTCTCACTCTCCCGCTTTCTTCGATCATCAATTTACCGATATAATCTACCACACATCGACGAACGTGGCAATGGGAGAGCAGAAGTATGTTCTCTTTTGGTTGTCAAGTGCAAAAATTAAATTACCCAACTTCATCCCTTTTCGAATCAGTCTTTACTCAAACATCATCGTGAATGGTCACACCGCCACGAAGTATCTTTCCAACACCGCGGTGTCCGCACGTGAGTGCGTCCGTGATCTTCAATTGTATTCTTTCAATCAGTAAACACTTCTAGCAAGAAATTTTATTCATTAAATTATGACTGGACGCAGAAAAGGAGTGTTAGAATGAATTAAAACTAGTTCGATTTTAAATTACATCAATTCCAATTCCATTCCGTCAGCAAGTTTTTTATTGTCGGATTTTCGTTAAGTGCACCGCTGTTAAAATACCAAATGAAAGTACTTAGGGTTTGTTAATCATTACAAATAAAGTGAAACTCCTTTTTAATGTTGTGTACCAGTGTTTGATCTCAAGTTATTCGACATTTATTAAAAATCATAAGAACCCATAGCAGCCAAACACAAATAACTAATGGAACAAATGATGAAATCGTTGAACGATAAAAACTCGTTCAAAACGACCTCGAGACCTAAGAAGAGCCAACCAGCCAAGTGACCACGGCTCCACCAGGATATTCGTAAAACAACATCGTTGGGGAAGAAGTGAATCCGTGCCCCTGTCCTGGCACACCTACTTCTACCCCCCACAGAACCTTCCATCAATCCACCCTTAATTCTAAATACAAATTGGTCATACCCTTTTTACTTATAGTCTAAAAATGCAGCAATATCGGTTCGGTTGGCTCCACAATTCGATGCGTTCGTGAGCTGATAGACCATTAACTAAAACTCTTTTGAATGCGTCATGACATCATTCTGTGTGGGCATGTGCGCATCTCAGCCTAATTTTGGCGAATTTAGTCATTTGAAAAAAATTACAAGGAGTTTGCCCACTTGCCAGATGTCATTGCACCGCCTAAAGATGCCCTCTTAATTAAGACGCATCGTCTTGGTCCCCACTCCGAACTACGAGGGCTGAGAAGTTTCCGACCTCAACATGAAGAAAGCGGCACTCTTCAATGAAAGCTAGTGAATATAGTTGTGCATCTTTTGGTAGATATTCACCAAAATTTCAGCCATTTCGGGTGGGTAGTTTTTATTCGACAGTCGTTTGAGTGAGTTGATGTTTTTTTTTTTTTTTTGAGCCGATTCCCCCTTTGCAGTCTACTGTTTTGATTGTATTTTTGTTTCGGGCGTATAATGGTATATCTAAGTTTCATCGACGGTAATTAATCGGCGCCAAACCTCGGATTTGGCGCAAGACTAATGACCTTGCCCGGAAAAAACAAATCATTATGGAAAATTTAACAAGCCTCAGGACTTGCTAAATAAGGCCAAGACCGGTCCCGGTTGTAGTGCTAATGATGATGATAAAACCTTGGATTTATTACGCCTAAACTGTGCCAACAGAGCGCATTGGAAATGTTCACTCGAGCACGTTTTTGGTCCAACGTGAGCAAACGCGGCACCCAACGCGTGACAGTTTTTTCGTGCCTAAATCTTGATTTAATATGTGACAAACACGTTCTTTGGACATTTTTATAGCCTCTGCTATCTCTCTCACCTTAATTCGGCGGTCGTCAAGGACCATTTGGTGAACTTTAGCGATGTTATCGTCAGTTGTTGCAGTTTTTGGACGTCCCGAACGTTAATCACCTCGTTTAATTTAGCTGCCCAACATTTCACGGTGGTAAATGATGGTGCAGAGTCCCCCTGCACAGAGTCAAGCTCATCCTTGATTTGCGTAGGCGTATTGGCCTTCAAAAACAAAAATTTAAGGGGGTATTCTGGTCTAGACGCACGAATTTAACGCAATTTTTGAAGTGCTGTAAAAAAAAGCAATCAATATTTTTACTATTCATTTTTTTATAGGATGTTTATTAATATTTCAAGAATACAGTAAGAAAATTGAAAGTAAAAAATTCAAAATTCAAAAAGTTAGCAGCTGATGACGTGGGGGATTGAAAAAAGTTGGCACACGACCATACCCACGATTCAACCCTCCTAGCAATCTAAAAAAAAAATGATTATTAATTTGCAGAAATACCTTTATCGTTGGAACTAAAAAACGTTGAAAAAAAATTTAACAAAATGGCGCCAGCTTGAAAAAAAAAATTATTTTTGTACCACTTTTTTTTAGTTTTCGAAATCTTTAAATATAGTTAACATTGAAATTTGGAAATGAAGATAGTTCATGCAATAGAGAAGCCTATAGAGAAGACATATACTAATTTTGAAGTAAATCGGTTTAGTAGAACTTGAAAAATCGTGGGTATTGTTTTAAAAAAGACAGTTTCGAGAAAAACGCGTTTAAAGTTTCACGTAAAGTTTCTCGCGGTCTAAGTGATGAAATTATATTTTAGGCTTACGTTTATTCAATCTGCCATTCCTGCTGCATACATTGGACCTTCCTCGACTTCGAAATAAGCATCTTTCGCGCTTCTCTCATCCAACCGAGCAGTTCTGGCCTCCTTTGATGCGTTAGACGCTCGTATCTCTGAGCGGTCAATCCGGGCGTTGTCTCGATTCCCAGCGAATAAATAAGCTTCTGGACCAATTTTGACTCGCATAAGCATCATTATTTTTAAAAGAGGAATGTAGCTTTCATTGAATATGCAAACAGCAATAAACGTAACAATTTCAATGACGTGAGTTCCGGAATGAATATGTTTCGGCGCGAAAGTTCAAATCAAAGAGTTTAGAGACTAATCACTTCTAGACTAATCATCATTTGATTTGCTCAATTTTGCTGCCGATACACTCGTAAAACTGGTGTCTTCCTCTACTGTGAATCTATTACCGTGAAATCGCCTTTTTTTTACTTCGATCCGGACCCGTAATCCTTTTCGCTGAAGATTTTCGATCCATTTCACTTGAAATCACTTGAAATATTTTTATTTTACTCACAGCAAATGCGTTCACTTGGATTGAAGGTTAGAATTCAACTGTTCGCAACTGGATGTAAGCTCACACTAAATATAAAAGATAATTTAAAAATACATAAAGGTTGTGGGGAGGAAGTAAGGCACCGGCATGGGTGCGAGTTCTACTTCGTCCCACTAACACTCCACTATACTTGGCACCAAAAAAAAAACACAAACGAATGATCGCCGAGGGAAGCAGCATACATCAATCACAGGTGAGAATGAAACACTGGGAGTCACGTTATAAGGTTCCTTTTATTAAACAACTGTATACATTTTAAATGTTTTTTGTTGTTGGTTGCTTTTAAGTTAATTAGGGTATTAAGTTATAGCCAAAAATATTTAAAGTTGTGTTTTAATTTTATGTAAGACACGTTAATATTAAATTTATATGCACTCAATACCGATTCGCGGAGACTACGACACAAACGATTATTTTTTTATTATCGCTTCCCTGTGCGCACCAGGGTAGCGATGGAGCCGCGACCCGCTCGGGTCGAAGGATGGAATTTTGACTCAACGATAATTATTTCATGCAGAGATCACTCGCTAATCTTGATCATTGGTGGTATGTGTGAGTGAAGATCACATTGGTTTATTTTTCATAAACAAGGTCATAGGAATAAACCTGAAACTCAAGGACTTGGCATAATGGGCATCCAAGACATGTGTGTTTGTTGAAACAAACGAATCGGATCTCGTCGGATGCTAATGGCTCTGTATTTGTTTATGTATCTAGTTCGTAAGGGACAAGATTCGGCGAATCAAAGGACAAGGGAAATATGACCTAATGCATAGTTCGGTAATGAGGGTCGGCTAGATTAATAGCAGCCGCTCATTAAATAAAAAATGTAATTCGGATACCTAAACGATATGAATTGTCTATGGTATGCATTGCAGCTGGTACGATAGCCGCAATGCCGATGCACATGGTGCTAATAGGTTTAAGACGCGAGATGCGTATCTGCTTTGGTTTGCACGTTGTGCGAGTCAGAGAATTTTATTGCTGGAAGAAAAACGTCGCCAGCTAAATGTGTACATAAGGAAGTTTATCGTATACATGAATGAAGCTGGGAATAGGCGACGCAATGCTAATTATCCCTGGCTGGAATGGTTACATGATATGTGAACCGAGGGTTTTTCTTTTCAGGAAATTTATGATGAGGAAATTAAGAACTCTTACAGGGGATTTGTAAGCGAAGGAATGCTTGAAAAGGTAAGAATTCTTTTGCGGGTACTTTTGGGTTATAATAATTGGATCTGTTTGATGCGTGAAGCATTTAAGATGCTAATGCGAATTGCATTAGCGAAAGCTGGTGCAGACCGGGTTGTGGTTATGGGGGTTTTTTCAGGAAGGCGAGCCGTGGGTTCTGGCGGAACCGCCACAAGGTTACCTTCGGTTATTGTATTGTGACGCATATGACAATCTGTACTAGAATATTCTAGAGAGTCCGAAACAGAGTACTAGAATATTCTATAAAGTAATGGAAAACTGAAGACTAGGAACAGTAGAACATTCAAGGCAATGCAACGGACGGAAACGAAACGCTGAAACAGTATAAATACGCCGCACACAGAGCATAGTGATGAGTATGAAGTAGGAAGTGAAACAAGCGATTGCTAAGGACTAAGAAGTAGAACGTGAAACAAGCGATAAGTCTCGAGCGAGAAGTAAGCAGTAAAATACGCGATAATTAAGAAAGTGTTTACAAAGAAAACGTTAAGTGTACGGTAAAAAGTAATAATTGTTATTACGGATTAATAAAATGTCACAATCGATTTAACGGCTCTTATTTATTTTAAAATAATTAATCCAGCTAACCCTAAGCTCGCTACAGTATTTTAATGTATATATATATAAAGGTTTTACGAGAAAATAGGGTCGCAGGTTGACAGAAAGTCCCTAATGTCTTTTGTTCGATTCGTTCCGGCCGAGCCGGTTTACACGGCGCGTCAGCAAAACAGCCATACCTCCGAAAATAATTTGAATTTTCTGAAATCCTCTTGAAGAGATATTCTTATAGAGTTAAGCTTTGAAAATATGAAAAAAAAATGATTTTTTCAAATTTCTAGACCAGAATACCCCTTTAATGACAGCTCGATACTCAATTTTGTCCATTTTCACAAAACCACTCACATCGACTCACTCAAATGACTGTCAAATGGCTGACATTTTGGTGAGTAACTGTCAAAAGATGCACAACTATGTTCACTAGCTTTTATTGACGAGTGCTGCTATCTTCACGTTGAGGTCGGAAACTTTTCATCCCACCCATGTAGTTGAGTACATACTGACGTTTTCGAACTTCTTTTTGCACAGTACAGATGCTCCCCTCACAATTCCTAAAAGAGACTGTTTTATATCAGTCGAAGACTCCTCCCCTTTACAAAACATTAATAAAATGCAACATCTTCAAAAATATTGAAGATGAAAGCAAATTGTATTAAAGATGACAGGTCTTGTTTAATAATATGACTGTCATGCTTTGGTAAAATCTCATGACTAATTCAATACATGTCTTGCCGAGCGAGCGAAGTCTTCAAAGACATCTATTACACGAATACTTGATACATTATCTGTTTTCAACGTTTTTTTTTCTATTTTATGTACGTAAGCATCAGAATAGCTGTGCGTCAATGGAACTTCGTCATTGGTACATCTTGAAAAAAATGTTCACGATATAAATAAGTGAAGCATCGCAGTCATAAGATTTCCGTCGCTGGAGTCGCTTTAATGATGATTAAAAGACGTTTAAATCCCTTTTAATTATTCGTTAAATTCCATTACCAATCAAAAAGTCTCTTTCTCAAGATCCTTGCCGCTTGTCTTGGGCTTTGACATTTTCTACATTTCATCTTTAATTAGTTTACAAGGGTCGTGCACAGAGCTGCTGTTTCTTTGTGACCTCGCATTACAAAGGACACCAATCTTCATCAGTAAAAACTGTAATTACATCAATTTCACCAATTAGTTTTGGGCCCTTTTCCAACCCTAAATGGCGAATCTGTTTTATCTCCTCATTTTATGATACTATTGTGGCGGTGAGTGGAAGTAGATGGACAAGCCCCCCAATTATAGTCGAGGTGATAAAGCCAGTATATAGTGCGGTGAATCTCGAATATCCCAGGAAAGGTCGACCGAAATACGTCTGATGTCATCAGTTGATTCCAGTTAAAGCATGCAGCAGAACACTTTCGCTAAAGAAATGAGGATGCCTGTACAAGCATCATTGTGTAGCAGGATCAATGAATTAACATTACTCCCTAGGTCGTAACCACCTGGAACACGGCTAAGCGGTCCTTTTTGTGGTGAATGGGTCTTTAAGTAGGAATAATAATATAAGTATAATACAATGGAATAGTGAAACTCAAACGACCTTTTGACAGTTTTATTGGCTTTTCTTGTTGACCTGTGTTTAATAAAAGTTCCCGAGCTATTGGTTACGACTAACCATTAGAGACGTGCTCAACAAGTATAATACTTTTGTGGTGTATTATGCATAAATCCACGTTAATACAAACGGATGCTTATGGGTTATGCTTACGGGACCGCAGATATTAGCGTCGTGTTTTGGATAAAATATGAATACACAAAGAAGTAGATTTAAATGAAAAATTGGGGATTGTTTATTTTTATTTTTATAGCAGGTGAAAGGCAATTCCAGGTGATATTTGAGAAGTAATTAAAAATAAAATGTATACTAATTTTATTTTTATTTACTTGAAGATTTACTCTTTAAGACATCAATGATTATTTTTGCTTGTTTGAATGTTTGCTCAATAGAAAACAAATAAAGAAATTACCAAATAACAGGATTTAAAGCATTGGACAGTCAATTAAAGCACTAAAACAAACTAAAAGAAAATTATATATCAACAAACTTTTAAATGAGTAATTAATAAATCGAACTTTGAAAAAAACGTATAAGGAGGTCAAAGCAAAAATTAGCATTATAGCTAAACGTTCTACCGCGAATACAAAGAACACAACAAGTAAAAAAATAAAAAAAAGTATTTGCAATTTACATACAAATTAAACATCAATTTTTATGTAGTTGTTTTACTTCACTAAGAGTGTGAGCTAAAGATACTCCTGCTTCAGAGGCTAAGGCACACACATTCTGCCAAAGAAGTACCGGGAATTGAACATTTAAAAACCCCGCTTAAAGAGATTGTCACAATGCCTTTTGTCACTACGTTAGCTCTATCCTAAGGTGAAGTTTGAGCGCGAGCTGTCATTCAGTTTGTTTGCAGTGAAACAAACTTCATATGCAATTTTCTTAGACCAAGTTTTTCATTTGATATTCGACGAATTGTTACGTTCGGTATGTTAAGCCCCAATTCAATGATTCCCCCCGAAGATTTCTTGGAAACTTTGACGAAATCACGCACTTTATGGATGTTTCCTTCGGTAATAACATCAAATGGGCGGCCGGTACGTTCATCGTCATACACATTAGGGATGTTATGGATATGGAATTTCGGATCCGGATATGGATACGAATATATGAACAATATTGTGACGCATATGACAATCAGTACTAGAATATTCTAGAGAGTCCGAAACAGAGTACTAGAATATTCTATAAAGTAATGGAAAACTGAAGACTAGGAACAGTAGAACATTCAAGGCAATGGAACGGACGGAAACGAAACGCTGAAACAGTATAAATACGTCGCACACAGAGCATAGTGAGGAGTATGAAGTAGGAAGTGAAACAAGCGATTGCTGACGAGTAAGAAGTAGAACGTGAAACAAGCGATAAGTCTCGAGCGAGAAGTAAGCAGTAAAATACGCGATAATTACGGAAGCGATAATAAAGAAAACGTTAAGTGTACGGTAAAAAGTAACGATTGTTATTAACGAACTAATAAAATGTCAGATTAATTCAGAATCGATTTAACGGCTCTTATTTATTTTAACATAATTAATCCAGCGAACTCTAAGCTCGCTACAATTGGTGTCAGAAGTGGGATTAATTATTGTTTAAGTGAATAAGTGTGTGAAAGTGTGTTGTGGCGATGCCAGATCGACATTTGGAGGATCTTCGCGTTCCTGAGTTGAAGAAGGAACTTGAGGACCGGAATCTGGATAGCAGAGGACAGAAGCAAATTCTTCGACAACGTCTGCAAGCAGCTATGGAGGAAGAGGGTATTGATGTCAACACATATGTTTTTACGATTGGTCCAGACTGTCCGTTTGGAGAAGAAACAGCGAGTCAAGATGGTTGCAATGTAACGGAGAAGAGTTCGCCACTGTTAGACATTTCGGAGATGTTCCGGATGATGATGACAAAATTCGACGCACAAGCTGCAGATGTTAAGGCAAAGTTTGATGTCCAAAATTCAAAATTCGACGCCCAAAATTCAAAATTCGACGCCGTAAATTCAAAATTGGACGCGCAAGCTGCAGATGTCAATGCAAAATTGGATGCCCAAAGGCAGTGTATGAAAGAATTCTGGGACTCGGAAGCGGAAGAAGCTGAGGATGAGGAGGAATTGGAGCCACATGAAATGAAGAAACTCAGGAAGAGCAAAGCTATGGCCGACAGCAGTGAGGAAGAGGAAGAAGATGACGATGATGTGTTACGTGAAGAACTGAAGGATTTCATCGATGATAACCCGATTGAAGAGGACGGCAGTGATGATGAAGACACTGATGCTTCAGGCCGTTCCCTGAAACGGAGTTACAATGATGATGACGAGTCGGGCGACCGACTGGATAACGACGACTGTGACCTTATTGAAGAGAATCTTGGTTTGAAAGTCGAAGGCAGAAAGCGTTCCAAGCGTCTGCGTCGTACACAGGACGAAGAAAGTGATGGAGAGGAAGACGATGACTGTGACCTTATTGAAGAGAATCTTGGTTTGAAAGTCGAAGGCAGAAAGCGTTCCAAGTGTCTGCGTCGTACACAAGATAAGGAAAGTGAGGGAGAGGAACAGCACGTCGATGAAGGTTCAGCACGTGTGGCTATAGATGAACAGCTATTCGACGACGAAGACGATGTTGAACGCCACTCTGAACGTAGTCACAGGGAAACTGAGGCGGCAAAACATTTCAATGATGAATTGGAAAGGGGTCACTTTACTGATTTGGACAATGCAATCCGTAAAACAGATATTCCTGAGCGAATGCAATTGCGCGAAGTTCCGGTTACGCCTGTTCCAGAGGGACCCAATGAACTACAAGATGAAGCTGAATGGATTTACAAACAGGCGTTTTGTAAATCAACTGTTTCCGACCAAGAGAGATCAACGGATGTTGGAGGTCGAGACCGCTATTGTAAGCCACCACATACGGGGGGCAAGATCAAGCAAGCCCTAGATTGTCGGCGTAATCAACAGCTAGAGGTGCCGTTCATTGCGTTCTACGGAGAAGAACACGTGAAACCAGGATTAACGTGCGACGATCTATGGAAAGTCTATTACTACGACGCACGTTGGTGTTTACTGTCAGCTCCAAAGAACAAACTGCTCCAGTTATTTGAAAAGATGCGGAACTACCAGTTGGATACGGTTATGAAATCGACAGATGCTCCAATACCAGATGATATGCGTGTAATTAAAGATGAAGATCTAGACCGCTTACGCGATGTGCAAACTCCAGAAGAGCTTAAGGGTCTGCACATGCATTTTCTCTTATACTATTCGCATGAAATCCCTAAAATGCAAGAGGAATTCCGTCGTCAGGAAAAGGAAGAATGGCGGCAGGCTAGAGCTGACGCGAAAAGGAGAGCAGCAGAAAATTTGGAAGAAGGTCAAGAACTTCCACCGCCGAACGCCAGGATGAAAGTGGTGCATCGCGACCGACTGGCGGCTTTTGTTGGCCCGGGAGACCAGTGAACTTAGTTCGGGACGAACTAATCTAGGCGGAGGGTAGTGTGACGCATATGACAATCCGTACTAGAATATTCTAGAGAGTCCGAAACAGAGTACTAGAATATTCTATAAAGTAATGGAAAACTGGAGACTAGGAACAGTAGAACATTCAAGGCAATGGAACGGACGGAAACGAAACGCTGAAACAGTATAAATACGTCGCACACAGAGCATAGTGAGGAGTATGAAGTAGGAAGTGAAACAAGCGATTGCTGACGAGTAAGAAGTAGAACGTGAAACAAGCGATAAGTCGCGAGCGAGAAGTAAGCAGTAAAATACGCGATAATTACGGAAGCGATAATAAAGAAAACGTTAAGTGTACGGTAAAAAGTAACGATTGTTATTAACGAACTAATAAAATGTCAGATTAATTCAGAATCGATTTAACGGCTCTTATTTATTTTAACATAATTAATCCAGCGAACCCTAAGCTCGCTACAATATTATTCCGGTTTCAGATACGGTTGCGGATATGTAATTATTCCGGATTATCCGTTAGATCCGGATAGTTTCAGTTGCGGATATTAGATTTTGAAGAAAATATAAAAGTAAAATGCAAATAGGTAAAGATTTGACTTTATTTCCAGGTTCTCATTTGGTACTCAATCAGTCATATAAGAGATTATTAATAGCTACTCATTTTTAAGTGTTATCTTAATTATTTGTGAAAAACAGAATCACAATAAATAAAAAACTTTTTTTTTCTATTATTAGGTGCGCAACTAAGTTTTCGCTGTTTTTTATGAAAATGCAACTTTATTGTGAAAAAATGTATATATTATTCAATATTTCTATAAGAATAAATATGGGTTGAAAATATACGACAATATCCAGCAAAGCCTACTATGGTCTATCAAGGCTCTTTAAATCCCGAAATTTATCCAGAACATCCAAGCCGCTACTATACAAGACCATGGTCTTACCAGTACCCATGTATAAATCTGAGACCTGGGTGCTCAATAAAAGGCACTCTGAATTCCTACAGGTGTTCGAGAGGGAGGTCTTAAGGAGAATTGTTGGCCCTGTATGTGAGGAAGGACGATTCCGGAGACGCTACATGAGTTGTACGCAATCTACCTTGAAGCTAATGTTGTAAGAAAAATTAAGCTCGGTAAACTTCGCTGGGCGGGACACCTAGCGCGCAGAGGTACCTGCCCGAAAAGTCCTTTGTGGCAGGACGTATGGAAGGAGACAGCGCGGCAGACCTTATCGGCGATGGAGGGATGGCGTAGACCAGTTCGCCCAGAGCCTGGGAGTGCCAAACTGGATGACATCGGCTCGAAGTCGGGACCGGTGGAGAGATTTGTTAAATAAGACCAAGACCGGATCCCGGTTGTAGCGCCAATGATGATGATGAAAATATACGAGAGTAGGTCAATAAGTCCTTAGAAACGCCTATGATGTCGCTCGTACGATCGCTAATGGTCTGGTTTTAGTAAGCATCATTCCTCACTAGGTATCTGTCAATTTTCAATTTGTTTCAATTTTCAATTTGGCATGATAAATTGGGTGTGAAAAAAATATCTGCGAGATAGGTGCCGCATTTATTCTCAGCTGAGAACTTTTGGAGCGCATGTGTCGCAACCCAGATGAGTTTCTGCGCAGATTAGTAACTGTAGACGAAACATGCACCACACTCCCGAGACGAAAGAACAATCAAAACAGTAGATCGTTAAAGGCGTTAAACTCCAAAGAAGTCAAAAACGCCGATATCAGCTGGAAAGCTTATGGGTACTGCGTTTTGGGATGCAAGAGGTATTATCTTCATCGACTATTTGGAAAAGGAACAGATGATAACTGGACAGTATTGTGCGTCATCATTAGGTTAGCTAAATGAGAATGTAAATGAAAATCATCCTCATTTTCTAAAGACTTATTGACCTGCCCCCGTACCTTAAGTAATACTTCTTTAACAAGAACACAAACATTGTTTTTATAGGTAAATCAACCACAACAATGCAACCTATCAATCAGTCTGGCTAAGCGTGTTAAAGAGTAAGAACTAAATTAATAATTGCAATGTACATATTTAATGTAAAGTATAACATAAAAATACAGCCTTCTTCTTAATAAATTATTGTAAATAACGAAGCTGTTGGGTTATTATTTTTCGAAATATTTATTTTAGGTTACCCGGACTCGGGGAGACGGTGTCTTTCTCTTCCGCTGGTCTTCAATGGCAGGATTGGTCCTTCCGCTTTAGTGTGTTGCGTGCCTTTGGTATCTTCGATGGCTCGCATCCTTCGCCTGGATTCCTTGGTAGTAAGTGACTTGGGACAGCCGTCTTGTAAGGCAGTGGCACTAAGTGCCTTGACCGCGGGTGTGGGGTGGACCCGCAGTTATTACCGGTGACGGGGGTAACCAGCAATTAGTACCGGTGGTGAGTGTGACCAGGGGATAGTATTAAATTAAAGACTTGTAATTAAATTAACTTGGTTTATTTAACTTTTATTCCACAATACTTGGTCGTACCTCGGATCCTCTGGATTTCGACTCATGACCAGGGGTTCGGCCTCTGGAACCTTACTGATCGCGAAATAAAAATGTGCCGCCCTTTTTATACTCTGGGTCATCGGGATTTGTCAAATTTTATTTAAAGATTCCAAGAAGCACAAACAAGATTTGTGTGCTTCAATTAGAGTAGGATTCCGGGAAGTTGTTAGGAATTTATTTGAATAAATTCCCGGAAGGAGAAATCATGAAATGCATTTAAAGTTAAGCATTTCATGATGTAAGGATTATTAGGAATTGAATCAATTTACGACAAATTTACTTTGGTTTAATTTTGTCGTGCATCTGATTCAATTGGGGAACATGATTTGGATTTTGGGTAAGGGTAAGATAATTAGGAATTGAATCAATGTGCGACAAATTAACTTTTGGTTAAACTTGTCGCTCAATGATTCACTATGGGAATAAGGTTAAGATTATAGGAAATATTGGGGATTTAGATGGGAGTAGTGATTTAGGATCACTACAAAGCCATTACAAAGTATTTACTTAACTTTCACTTAATTATAGTTTTACTAGTCAAAACTGAGCAAAGATAAATTATATTTAACAAAAAGCAATTTTGCAATTTTATCACCAGAGAGTCGATTTATCAAAGGGTCGTGAATTAACCCAGCAGCACTGAAAAGTTGCTCCCTCGGTATAGTTCGAGTAGGTGGAGAGATGTACTCTCTTACTACATTACTAAAGTTATAGTATTTGATATGCATTTTTCACCATAAAATTGGATCTTCAATGAGTGTTAACCTTATCTCTTTATTGTATTCATTTAGTAATGTTTTGTTACAATGAATTGATTGTACTCTTCATCACCACAATCTAAATTCGGTTTTCCTTCGTCGCTAACGCTTAACATTATAAGATTTTTGTGTGAATGGTTGCTGAAGCTTGTTGTTGGCCGCTCATCCCATGATCTCCTAGGTGAGGAAGGACGTTCATCTGTTTTTGAACACCCGAGTATCCTTAGAATCTCAGACTGTACTTGTTCCTTTATAATTTCACTGAAAACCTTGAGCTTGTACTGTGGATGTAGAAAGATAGTTAATGTATAAATTGTTTGTATTATTTCGAATGTCCTGAAATCTGACATCGATATCCTGGATCGTTTTTGCAAATATTAATTTAAAGTTCTCAGAAGTGTCTCCTTTCTTATCTAACTGAAACATTAAGCGTTAGTAACGAGGGAGAAATGAATATTAAAGAATAAGTGAGAAGTCTATAATGTTTCTAAAATAAAACCAATCTTTTAATTTCCGCCGACGAAGTCGTAGCTCAAGAATAATTTCAAAGTGTCACGTGTTTATTCTAGTGATATTTACAATTTATTTGAAATACATTAGGTTGATTTTATATATCTGTATTAAAATTGTGTCTTGTGTTTAATAATGAAATAGTGGCAAGACTTATTTTTCATGCAAAAGAATCACACGTGGCAATATTCCAAAATAAAATAGAATCCAGAGAAGCTGTATGTAGTACTGTGAAGTAGTTTTTGAATCTTTGAAATTTTTTTAAACTACCTTTATTGCGGCACTTTCTACTCTGGTACACATTCAGGCTACCAAGTCATGAAGAGCATCATTCCTCTCCTAAAAATAATATTAATATTGTAAGTAGAAGATTTGTTACATGCGAAAACTACTGTGGCTCACCTCAAGTAGCAAAAGGGGGCCGTCGACACATTACGACATTACGATACGATATTTTTAGAGGACAGCATTTCCTTAAGGAGAGGTTCTCATCTAGAGAGCTAAAAATTATGTGTTTTTCTTGAATTTTTTTCTCAAAGACGGAAGTAAATATCAAAGTCAAACTTTTCATTAAATTATTTTCGCAAAAACGGTGTCGTTGACATATTCTACACACTATAAGCTATGAAAAATGAAAAAAAAAATCGTGTTTTGTAAACATATTGATGAGAACCTCCCCCTTTAAGCCAGGCTTTAATCTAAATACAAAATGATCATACCTTTTACTTATAGTCTAAAAATGCAGCAATATCGGTTCGGTTGGCTCGTCGATTTTGTACTCATCCTTATTAAATATTTAGGTATACATACAATTTATTTTAGTGAAAAATATTAAAAATTGTCAATTGAATAGATGGCGCAGTGTGGCGATTCGAAAAAAGGTACCCAATTGGTCTTCAAGCTAGCGCTGTCTGCAATCGCCTGTAATCATACAAGAACAGTTTTTTTTGAAATGGTATAATATTTTCCGGAGTTTAAACCTATTTTCAAGAAAAAGTATCAAAAATAAGCAAAGTTATTAACATGCAAACCTTAAATACCGATTTTTGCTTTTTTTTGCTCTATAACGTTGAATTGAAAGAAAAAATTATGAAAAAATCGTCTACATTTGTATTCAAACGCGAATACTTTAAAATAAAAAAAGCCGATCCGTCAAGTAGGTTTTGAGATATCATGGAGACCAGTGTGAAAAACATGGTTTCGCGTTTAAAGTTTCAAAATGTTTTAACAGTGTGGGGTTAAAAAGTTTCCGACCTGACCTACAGATGGCAGCAGCAGGTCTAATTAATAGGTTTTGGGGACTTATTCTACACACTATGAGCTATCAAAAAATGCAGAAAATCGTTTTTTTTTAACTTCATGATGAGACCAACCCCCCCATACTCATTTATTTATTTAGATTAGTACGGGTTATAATAGTGTAGACGGGGAGTGTGCGTGGTGTTAAAGGTTTTTTTTTTTTTAACAATTAAAATGTCCAAATTATTATATTTATTTGTGATTATTACGAAACTTACCCCGGATTGGACTTGGTGGGTTGTCGTGATCGGCAGCTTCAATTTCCTGTTGCGATGATCTGCGACTATGATGGTGCGAAAGAGGATCCAAATAAAACTCCGCACTTTTAGTTCAATAACAATAACCCCCCCCCCCCCCCCTTACATAAATGGAGTTTCATTCTTGGAAGAGGAATGAAACTCCTTTTCGACAGCATGTCGGTGTGCGCGTGGCGGTTGTCTTTACATTTTCTTTCTATTTCTATCTAGCCTATTTTTATCGAATTTTTTATTTTTTGTTTTATCTACAAGTACTTAAATATATTATTTACAATATTATTGTTTAATATAGCATGCAAATAATTTTATTTTTAGTTTATAGTTTTAACTACATTACAATGTTTTAGATTTCATACTGTTTTTATATATAATATATTTGTTAATAATGTTTAAATACATTATTTACAACAAACGTACTATAATTTTAATAAGTTTAATTTTGTTTGTAATATTTTAATACTATATTTATTTCAATAATATATAACTATATTATTTACAATCTTAGTAAATTTTTAATTTAATAATTTTTTTTGTTTATAGAGGTTTTTATTCCCCAAACATATGTGCTTCATATGTTTTTCTTCCTATCACCCTGCTGATTTTTCAAATCTAATTAACAATATTGATACGTTTTTTAAAAAAAATTTTGATGCTCAACTGGTTACTAAGCTTGGTCTAGTATCAGTCCTGGTTTCCTACAGATACATAGTACTTACCTATAGTCAGTCTTCATCATTCGTAAAATGGTTTTAGCCGGTTAGCATGTACCACCACGTTTTTCTTGCCCATTTTCAGGACCACGTTTACTAGGCCCTGTATTGCCACTACATTGTAGGGATCCTGTGGCGTTTCTACTAACGCCACTACTACCTTTTCAACCTACCTCAAAATCTTTCCTCCTAAAGCTCCATTAATTTCGTCATTTTTGCGTATGCAAGCGCAATAACTTCCCCAAGCATTCTCCCGCCGATTGCATTACTTTTCGATTATGCAAATCGCATTCATCAAGCATCTGCCCATCAAGGACATTCACGCAATTAACGCGGTATATCCATTTTCCCTAGAAGAAATTCGGTACGCCAGTAGCGCATACGTCAAGGCATCTCAGCATTGTTCTAAAAGGAAAACATTTCGGTTGCTATACTAGATAACCGAAGTGGATTATGAAAACAATCAGCAGAACCCCCGTCTGCCTGCATTTACTGTCCCACGCGTGCGCAACAGATTTTCATGTTGCCCCAGTACTCATGGCGGCTTTTATGCAATCTTCAAAGCACCGGCGCAATTCGCGCCTAGCTGCCAAAGGCCGAATTCAATGCCAGTGTAAATACACACTGGAATTCGACCCGTGACTCCATAGGAATGCAATACGCAATTAACATGGTTGTAAACACAACCATCATTGTGTAATTATCCCAAATGCATCCAAATCCCAAAGATGCTTTTTAATGAATTTTTATTCCCACGGTTCGACCACCCATGAGCTCGCTAAACGAGGCAACAAGGTGATCCGCGCGCAAAGTTAGTTGAGTCGATGAGATAGTTGTATAGGAGTCGTTTGTCCACTGAGTCGAGGAGAGGAGCATTCCTAAGTTTAAAATCACGGCCAAGTTTGTTACCGAGTTGACCGAATGTCCTTATTAAGTGTTAAGTAAGAAACCTCATACTGAAGGTCCTTGTTATGTGTTAATGAAAAAAACCTCATACTGAATGTCATTGTTATGTGTTAATGTAAGAAACTTGATACCGAATGTCCTGGCGCGCGAAATTAACCTTTGTCAGCAGTCAATAAATTGTTAAGTGTTCATGTAAAAAAAACCATAATCAAGAGTAACAAACAATTGTTAAGTGTTCATGTAAAAAAAAAACCACATCAAGAGTAACAAACAATACAAGTCACTATACAATATCAACATTTCCGCGAGTTTTATTTTCTTTGTTGGAACAGTGGCAGTAACCAGTTGGACAGCTGAATGTTACCGTCAGCATCGTGGGTGCGTCGTAAAGTCAACAGGATAGGAAGCTTATTTAACCTTGCCAATGCCGGCACATAATGTTGGACGTTGTTTGATGTTAGACGGTACCTCCGGGGTAAAACCAAAGAGACAATCCATCGGCGTAAGTTTGGTACCTTCGTGTACGTTGGTGTTGTACACGAATGTTGCCGTCGTCAGGTATTGATCCAATGATTGGGAATTTCCATCCACAATAAATTTACTATTTAGTATCCACCAAACTTACCCTCATCTAACTTGATTGTTGATAGCGCTTCTTTGGTTCTTTAGGACACACAATCTTAATTTTTACTTTCTCTCTCAAATATTTTCAATACACAATCTTTACTATTTATAAAACACAATCTTTAATATAATTTTCTCTTTCAAATATTTTCAATACCCAATAGCTTTATTACGCACGAACCACACGCGGTAACTCCCGAATTCATCAAAACGTTAATTTTACTAGTTCAGGACACGACAACCACTCGCGTTCACTGCTCGCTTAACAACGAAGGAAGCAATCTCGTGTCTTTCGCCAGATATCCTTTTTCGTTCCGTTTCCACGATAGTTATTTCTAGGAAGCGGTGGACTTGGCTAATAGGGGGCGACTATGGTTAATAGAAGGCAATTGACTGTTGTAATGTGAGTGGGGCTTTAAATGGGGTTTACTTTTATTTAAATTATTGACTATTGTATTTGGGGATATTCTATTGTAAAAGGAAATTCGTGATTTGGAGGGATGGGAAGGATATATGTGAAGACACGAGATGTTAATAATTCAAAGGGGGAGGGATAAATAATTGAACTTTAATTATATAACAGTGGTCAGGACGGGAAACAGGGGAGATGAAGTTTGAGAGCAGTAAAGGTATAATTGAAATCGAAGGATGTAGGGTAGGAGTTTGCCCACCGCAGCATTCGCGAAATGGGTTCATTAGAGCCGTAAGAAGTGTGGTGGGTGGGCAGATAAAAGAGGCAGGAGTTTCGCAGGTTACCGGGGTTTGTGTGAAGTGCAATGATGGATAGCAAGCAATTGGGCAGTTGATTGTGCCTGAAAGGAGACGGTGGATGAAAAGGATATCGGTATGAGTTCTGTGCTCCTCGAGTGTGTTGAGGTTATTCAGAAGGAGCTGGCTTGTGTATGTGGGGAGAATCCGAGGATTCACCCAGTTCAGTACGCGGAGGGCAAAACGCAGAAAACGACGTTGCACGCTTTCGATTCTGCGGATATGGGACGAGTAGTATGGAGAGCAGACCGGACTGGCGTATTCAAGAAGGGGGCGGACGGAGGCTATGTAGAGAGAACGGGGACGTAAGTATTAGAGAATTCTTTATACCAGGGTTTCACAAACCCAAGGGCAGAGCTGGCCTTAAGAATAATATCATCAATATGTGGGATGAAGCTAAGCTCCCTGTCAAAAAAGATCCCGATGCACAGATGATATCTGCTGGTTTAGCAGGAATTAGGAACGTGGGGGGCGGGGGGGCGTTTGCGGGTGAAGGTGATGGAGTGACATTTGACAACGTTGAGAACAGGGTAGTTGTTACGGCACCAAGTTGAGAAGCTGTCGAGGTACGTTTGGAGAAGTGAGGAGTCGAGAGGAGAGATGATCGTTTTGTAGAGTTTGGCGTCGTCCGCATAGAGGGAGATAGATTAGTATTTAATAATGGAGTCAACGTCATTGATGGTAAGGATAAATAGGAGGGGACCTAGATGACTGCCTTGCGGAACCCCTGACGTGGGAAGAAAAGGATTGGAAAGGGAGGATCTGAATTTGACACGGTAGGGTCAATCTTTCATATAAGAAGATAACCACTTGATCAATAGGGGTCCGAAACCTAGGGAGGAAAGCTTAAAAAGGATGAGATTATGGGAGATTTGCTGAAATTTGTGGTGATTACATCGACTTCGTTGTCATTCTCTAAGGCATGGGTGGTATGAGGTGAGAACTCGGCCTGATTGGTTGTGGTCGACTTACCCGAAAGGAAACCATGCTGGTTGGGTGAGATGGTGGATTTACAATGGAAAGATAACGCGTTGTAAATAATCCCTTCGAAAAGTTTAGGGTTTTGGGACAGTTTGGCGATGGGGCGGTAGTTGCTTATATCGTTTTTAGGTTCCTTTTTATGCAATGGGGGGACAATTCTGGCAAGTTTTTGAAGTAAGACGGATTGGGCTTGAATGAGAGGTAACACGCATGAATATAAAACTCACGCTGCATTTCGATGAAGCACTCTACGGTAACTAAAACTCCCACGAACTGAAACGTCTAATTAGATCTCTAGTGTCCCCACATTCTTGCAATCTTTTCAAAACATACAAAACAAATCGCGAACACAGTTAAAGCCACCTTATAACTTTGATAAGAGAAAGATAGAAGGGCACGTACTGCCACCTTGATGACTGAGATCATACTCTGTAACCTGTCAAAGATTTGCAAGTTCTGAAGTGTATTATATTATATAACTGCTACTGCATTACTTACGAAAAACAAGTCTTACAGGTAATTTTTTTTTATATTGTACTTCTCCCACGAACGGCGAACCTATAGCGCTGAACCACTGAACGAGTTCATTCGCCAAGCTCTGAAAAGTCTTCAAGGGTTTCTCCATGCCATTTCACGATGGTGTTTCATTGAGCGGCGGGCTTTGTGACCCAACCTACCATTTAGTAATTGTACCGTACTGCACAATAGCTAGAGCCGTCTGTTGAACCTACGTTTACGCAATCAAACAAAGCCACAACCTCCTTACTAACTAAGCCATTGAGGCGGCAATGAAGTCAGGTTAATGTGAAAACGGCGACTTCATCAGTAAGATGACGACGGATCGCACCCGTTTGTGGTTCATCTCCCGACGCGACGGCGCGAACATCCCTGCATCAGAACTCGTTCCGTTACAGAGCGGGGAAGCTGTGGTACTCTCTTCCCGCGCAAGTGTTCCCGGAGCGTTACAACCTGCAGCTGTTCAAAAAGAACTGCAACAGTAATTTGATGGCATCTCGGAGCGCCCACTTGGCGCTATAGGTTCGCCTCTCCCAAGAGAAGTGAGAAGTCTAATAATAAAAAAAAAAAAGGCTTTGCTGCTTGGAATCTTGGTAAACATTGTTCACGTTCGTATAAGTGAAACCGAAACTTATGAACCGTCACAAGTTCGACATTGGTAGAGGTTTGTGACCCCGATTCGAAGGAGACCAACCATTCACTGTTACATTTCAAATCAACTGGTAAATCACACGCTAATCCTCTTGAGATATTTTTCCTAGAGATCTGATTGGGAACTCCTTATATCGGATGGTTCTAACATTTTCTCTTCAAGTTCCGAAACTTAGTCAAAGATTTCTCTCCCATAGCATACCATAGTCATTTCACCCGGGGCTGAAGCTGGCACCCAACTTATCAAATGTTTAAACTTTTTCGATCGTTTCAACAGGTAAGCAATGAAGAATGGCCAAGGGCTTCCCCCACCAGTTTCTCGAAGCCTAGAGTGTGGTGTGATTGCATCTCTTTGGTCGTCAGGACGTTGTGACACAAACACATCGTATATTGTTAACCTTTCGAAATAAATTCACTACATTTTAACAACACGTCTTCTACGCTAAAAATAACTAAGTAAGGAGCCGTACATTACACAGGTGACCCCCTAATCTATAGTCAAGCGCCTTTTTAAAACTTTTGTTTTATTTCTGTATTTTATTCGAAGCTTCTGTTAGTCCACTTAAGGAGACTTGTTTCGTCTACACAAAATAAAAGGCAACATTCTTTAAATAAATAATAAAGGACGTCGCAATACCAAAACGTCGCCCATATCCTCTAAGATTACCAGCGTATATTAGCCACTTACAAATGTCCTTGATTATAAATCTGCTCTTTATTAAGGTTCAATTTATCACCATCACTGAACTCAAAGAGTCTCAAACAATTGGATCATGATAGATATTTTTTGATCCTGAATCAGCATTGAAAGCAATTCACATCCATCTACAACGCGCACAAAGAAGGACACAAAGTAAAGTGACGAAAAGTGCCAAATAAGTTCAGCATCGTTTCGAAAACAACAGACGTCATACGCAAGACCTTCCTTAGTCCTATTTGCCTGTCAAAGGACAACTTTACCACACAAAGCACAGAACCGTTTTAAAAGATGATGATGCATGAGCAAGCAGAAATTGCCGGTTGAATAAGCACACTGACTAATATCTAGTATGAATTGCAATTGATTGCCATTACCCGGAGGACGCCATGCAATCCTTTATACGTTATCGAGTGTTAATCAATGTCAGTCGGATACTTCTCAATAAAACGAGTGACATTGGCAAATTGAGAATATTAAGATGGTGGTATCCTTCGCCAAGAGCCCCGACAAATAGCAAAACTGTTGATGCAGAAGTGGATTCTGTTAGTTGGTACATTCTTTCAGAGGCAAGGCTCCAGCTCTATTTGAGTGACGTATATACATCTTATACATGTAACGTTGGCCTGTATCCAGTGACATTATCCTTGGGAATTGTTATCTAATGGGTAATGTGATCGATGGAGTTTTAATGGACGAAGGCTCTAACATGGCATCCTTATGGTAAAGTTGTGTTGGCATTTCTGACACTTTGGATGTAGACTACACCACAAGGGAAAAGGTCTCCTTGGGGCAACAAGATGATATTTGTAGAAGAAACCAATTAATCTTTGGGTACCATCACGACGTTCTGATTATCCTTCCTTGTGACTTCAACAGTAATCGACTGATAACCACCATCTGCTGTTGAGTGATACCACAGTCTCTTTAGACTTTTATGTATCCAAAACTCTAGATATATTGCGATTGCACAGAATAGAATACGATTCCTTTTATGTAAGAAGATTTTTGGTGATATAATGATAAAGTTACTGAATTTCATGGCCGAATGGTCTATTAAAAAATCGTGTTTCTATCTTCTCAGTCTATCTATATAATATACTTCCGTAGGCATAAATTTCGTTTTTCCCAACCGATGGTCAGAGTTGCGGTGTAGGGGTCATGCAGTGCGATTTTTTGTTGCTTGTAGTTGAAAACGAAACCCATACTATTACAAAATCTCATGAGATTAGTTCATCGGTCCTTAACTTACCAAGAACCTAACAGGAATAGAAGATACGACTTCAAAAATAAACAATAAGTTTACTGCCCAACCGTCACTTTACAACACACTTGTCAGTTGAACCTAAGTAATCTCAACTGCATTTAACAACAGATCAGGTAAAAATCTATCAGCTGAACCAGTGAAATGCCCGGGATTGATAGAAGCTAAAAGAGCAACGCAATGGACGGCGATTTAAAAAAGAGTGTTAATGCCACTAGAACTAATTGTCTAAAGATAAAGCATTTTCATATTCAAACAAAGCAAAAGATATACAGAAATAAAATGGGAAAAAGAAAGATGGCCGGAAAAAGGAAGAGGATGAGGAGAAGAAAGAAACGAGCCTAGAGAACAAGACAATAACGAACAATTATATGATGACTGCATACACGTACATGGAAATATAATTTCGTCACACGAAGATGAGGAAAGAATGAGGGGAGGGAGGAAAACCTGATAGCGAAAATGAGCGGAAGTTAAGAAGAACGATTAGGAAAAACCTTTAGTTAAGTCGCTTGCATCTGTAAACGAAAATGACCAGCTAATGATATGTGGGGAAAATATCTCTTAAACAAAAGAAGAAAACAGAAGTAGAGGATGAAAATGACAAAGAAGATAGAATAGATTATCTAATTAAACGACGACTATATTAAACTCGATAAAGAAGGCGATGCCAGCTTGTAATTAAAGATACTAACTGGTGATTGTACTGAAGAAAAACTCAACGATAAAGACACTTTCCCGCGATTAAGAAGATGTGGGTTATTAAACGTGGATGACAACAACATTGCCATGAAAAACCCGACTGCGTTGTTTGTGTTGTGCTGGGAATTGGAGCGTGTTTTGATTAAATTAAAACTCTCAGCGTTTGTTTTTTTCTGTTACTTTTATTAGGTGTAAAGCAAACGTAATTCAAATCCGTAAGGGGTTATAACTATCGAGATCCCAAAATGATATCCAAAAGGAATTTAATGTGCTAAATGTTATTCCTATTTTTTTAAAGCTGATTTCCGCAACAACTTTAAAGGCTCCGAAACGTTCGAAGAAGTTGTGGGGTATAGAAGTATTGTTGCAGGCATGGACACTCCATTCACTTCTTCCTCATCGAAGTCACTACAAGTTCATCGGTTCCGCCATTAACCGATCACAAGGATTAAGTCCAAAACACAGAACAAACGCAGCGCAGCGAATAAAACACATCGATGGAAGTCACCAAAAAAATAAAACGCACTGAGCACAGGTTTGTTATAATTAATGTTGTTTATTTCACAATGGACTTAATATTAATGTTAAACTGATTTTTATGAATTTTAAACAAGGTGAAACACTTCTTTCACGACCCGACTTCTGTATATACACGCTTCTCCGCCGCGCGACGGGGTGCGGAAGATAGCGCGACCAGCGTGGTCGGCGGATGTAATTAGACTCAATGATTCAACCCTCGTTTGGGGTGAGTTTGTGGTGTGGTGGTAGATATCCTCTACATTTGTATATGCAGCGAAATTCATTTGTGGGAAACGGATTCTATATTTGCATTGTTTATGCTTTGAATACAATCCGGCGGTTATGCGCGAAGTCGATGCTTGTTTGGAGACTCAAACAAAGGAGCAATTCTGGGTAAAGTGCTTGCAGCTGTATCGATAGTTGCAAGTCATTGCAAGGCAGATTAGATGGTTATACAATGACGGTTTGTATATACCATCTGTGTCAATGGTACATGGTATCTATGGCGACGCAAGTGTCGAACCTTAGTGTGAAAATCTACACTAATTGGAAATTCGATTTTTGGTCACTTATGCAGAGACGCATTGATACATGGTTGAATGCCCTTGTAGGAAAAATTCTTTGCAGGCATTTCCAGGTATTGCATTGAAACCATTAATTATCCTTGGGAAGGAAACGTTTTTGCTTCGGGGAGATTGCGGTGCAGGTGTGGGAAGGTTGGAATTTGCCTGGCAACCGAGGGTACTGAATAGGTTTTGTTTTATGCTCCTGTATAATGGAAAGAATTCTTGTAGGGAATTTGTATGCGAAGAAATGCATGAAAGGTAAGAATTCATTTATAGGGACTTTTAGGTTATATATATTTGATCTATTTGATGCGTGAAGCATGTAAGGTGCTAATGCGATTGCATTGGCGAAACTTATAAGGTTGGGTCAAAGTTATGGGGGTTCTTCAGGTAAGTAACAGTGGGATTTGGCGGAACCGCTGTAATGAAACTTTTCTTACACCACCCACTTTGCACACCACACACACTTTAAATAAAACACTCATTTGTTTCTCTTAACACTTCTAGTCTTTATTCCTAATTATCGTTTCTTTATTCCCATCTATGGGCACAACTTAAACTTATTAATATTGTTCCGGACACTATTTCAAATTAATTCCTATTTGTCGGCACAACTTCAATTTATTCCACGCACCACTTGTACTTATTCATTTTTGTTTCGGACATACTTTTAAAATTAACTCCACGCACCACTTTCAGACCAACTCGGTCAAATCTCAAAAACCAACTCTTTTAAGATCTGTTAACGCACTCTCGATGTTCATTCTGGACGAAGTCTTACAACCAAACCTCGAAAACCAACTCTCCTCTCCGTTCTCGACTAGACTCACACCCTAACTTCATTCTCGTCTCATTCTTTTCGTTAGCATCGAAATCTGGTTTTCTTCGGCAGATAAAAGGATATCTCATTTTCCTGGTCTGATTCTTTTTTCGGTAAAGAAAAATCAATAGTGCTTTCTATTGCGCCTATTGTTTTCTTTAACCGAATGGGCAAAGATTTTTTCCGTGGGAAACCGATTGAAAGAAAGATCAATAGCGCCCAGGGAACGTGCATTTTGTTTTATTGCCTGTTGTTTGTTTTAACTTAGTTTTGTTAAAACGGAAACTGGCGCTGGTTGTTTTAATGGTTTTAGGTAACCGTTTTTCTAAGGGATCATAAAATTGCTGGCGCGCATTTTTATGATTCTCAGTGGTTTTGTTTGAAAGACGGAATCTGGCCTGGCTCTTAGGGGTTCTTGTGGTGAACGCTTGGTTCAATGATTATATTTCCAAGTTTTTTATGTGAGCAAATTGAACGTTTAGTTCAATTTGCTTGGGGTTTAATTGATTAGCGCAAATTGAACGTTTAGTTCGATTTGCTTGCTATCCATTTATGCGGGACCATTTGTTGTATGGGCTAATGTTTTTGTTTGGATAGTGTCACATCCTTTAAGTGGATGTTTTGGCGTGTATCGCCGTTAGTGGTGGAGACTGGCTCCAAAGGGGTAAGTTTTATGGGATGGGTGGTTGTGGCCGTAACACCGCCACAAAGTCACTTCGCCTTTCCCAGCATTTGGAGTATCATAATCGGGTCGATAATTTTTATTCAACACAAGTGAGTCGTATTTTCATAAAATACGTATCATTATCATCATTGGGATCCGATCTTAGCCTTATTTAACAAATCTCTCCACCGGTCCCGATTTCGAACCGATGTCATCCAGTTTGGCACTCCCAGACTCTGGGCGAACTGGTCTATGCCATCACTACATCGCAGACAAGGTCTGCCGCGTTGTCTCCTTCCATACATCCTGCCACAAAGGACATTCCGGGCAGGTTCCTCTTCGCTCATTCGAACTAGGTGTCCCGCCCACCGGAGTCTACCGAGCTTGTTTTTTCTTACAACATTAGCTTCAAGGTAAATTGCGTACAACTCATGGCCATCACATACAACAATTATTTTTAAGACCTTTCTCTCGAACGCGGCTAAGAGTTCAGAGTGCCTTTTATTGAGCACCCAGGTCTCGGATCCATACATGAGTACTAGTAAGACCATGGTCTTATACAGTAGTAGCTTGGATGTTCTGGATAAATTTCGGGATTTTAAGAGCCTTGATAGACCATAGTAGGCTTTGTTGGATTTAATCAGCCGTTCGTGTATTTCTTCTTTCACATTGTTATCGGCTGATACAATTGACCCAAGGTAGTTACAGAATTGCACTTCTTCAAATTCGTGCTCCACTACCCCGATAGTTTGACCAACGTTAGGTCTTCTCTTCGCAGAAGTTGCCACCATGTACTTAGTCTTCCCCTCATTAATGTGCAGTCCCAATTTTTGGGCCGCCTGCTCTATCTGGGTGAAGAAGTCCTGTACAGCCGAATCGGATCTACCAATGATGTCGATGTCATCTGCGTAGGCAACTATCTGGTTACACTTGGTGATAATAGTCCCTCTAGTTGTGATGCCAGAGTCACGTATTGCTTTCTCCAACGCCAGGTTGAAGAGGAGGCCGGCCAGACCGTCCTCTTGTCGGAGTCCATTATAGATGTTTATTGGTTTGGACAACAATCCCGCTACTTTTACTTGACTAGTTACGTTGGTCATGGTCAACCTACAAAGTCGTATCAATTTGTTTGGAATGCCGAACCCTCTCATGGCATTATATACTTCTACCCTGGCTATGGTGTCGTAGGCGGCCTTAAAGTCTATAAATAGATGATATAATGGAATCTTAAATTACAGACATTTTTCCATCGCCTGCCTAAGGGTGAATATCTGATCAATCGCTGATTTGCCTGCGATGAAGCCACACTAATATTGACCAAGAGTTTGTGGCTATCCGATCTTGTAGGATAGTGGAGAGTATCTTATAGGCGGTACTCAGCAATGTTATACCGCTATTGTTGCGGCACAGTGTGATATCTACCTTCTTATGCATGGGACAAATTATATCACGACGTCAATCTTCCGGCGTCTCCTCTTGATCCCATACGTGCACCACGATCAGCTCAGTTGGTATGCCATCAGCTCCGGGGGCTTCATTGGATTTAAGCTTTTAATGTTTCCTCAATGCTTGGTGATGGCAGAATTTGGTCTTGATCTTGCATTGGTGGAACCTCCAATTCTTCTGTGAGCTGACCATTTAGCAATTCATTGAAGTGCACTTCCTATCGCTCCAGAATGCCTTCAGGATCGGTGATCAGATTACCTTCTTTATTCTTGCAGTAAGTGCGGCGTGGTGTGCACATACTGCGGATTATTTGGTAGAACTTCTGCGCCTGGTGCGGACTTCGCTCTCTACTTTTCTGTATTTGACAGACAAGGTTTTTTTCCCAGGCACTTTTCTATTGTCTGTGAAGCCTTTTTCTCCTCTTCGTATTTCTCCTCGCGTACCCACGTATCGACGTTCAGTCACTAGTTTGTACTCATTATCAAACCAGTCGCTCCGATCTCTACCAGTACTGCCTAAGATGGAGTTGGCAGTACTAATAACAGTATTCTTAAGACGTGTCCATTTCTCTTCTTCGTCCGGCATTCTGGCCCCAGGACTTACTCTCCCTCCGCCAAACTTTTCCAGGGCGAGTCTTAGCGCATGACCAAAGGTGTTACTGGTATTCTCATTGCGTAAGGCAGCCGTGTTTATTCGAACCTGATCCGCGGAAGCAATACGTCTCCGTAAGGCAATCCGCGCTCGGAAAGCTGTACCAACAAGATAGTGATCCGAGTCGACGTTGGCACCTCGGTACATTCGTGCCGTCATCAGGCTCGAGGAGTGACGGCAATCTATCAACACGTAGTCCATTTGGTTGAGAGTGGCTTCACCAGGTGATACCCAGGTGGCTTTGTGGATGTTTTTACGTGGAAACCTGGTACTCACAACGACCACGTTTTTTGATGCTGCCGGTTCTATGACTCGTAGTCCATTGTCATTAGTGTTCTCATCCAAACTATAGGAACCTGCGTAGTGCCTGAAAACAGGCTCCCGACCTATTTTCGCATTCAGAACACCAAAAAGGATTTTCATATCGTATCTTTGGCAGGCATTGAGGGCCCGTTCGACGTTCTCGTAGAATTCTTCTTTTTCGTTGTCGGGGAACTCCTCTGTAGGTCCGTGAAGTTTATGAGGCTTATGTTCTTAAACTTGCCTCGCAGGCGAAGAGTGCATAGCCTTCGTTTATTGCATTAAAGCCGATGATGGCAGGCTTCAGTTTTTGGCTGACTAGAAAGCCTATCCCGAGCACATGGTGTTTTGCATGACAGCTATAATAAATATCATACTCGTTTCTGTGAATAACACCAGTCGCCGCCCATCTTCTTTCTTGTAATGCTGTTATGTCAGCCTTATATTCGGACAGGGCATCGGCTAGCTGCTGTGCACCTCGAACTCTGTATAATGAGCTGACGTTCCATGAGAAAATTTTTGAATCGTTTAGCCATTTTCATTTCCGTGGTCGTCGTCGTGTACCCGGACCATATCCGAGGCTTGTTAAATTTGCCATAATAAATCGTTTTTACGGGCACAGTTATTAGCCTTGCGCCATATAAAATACATATAGATGGAGTTATAGAACTTTTACTTTAGAGGGAGATAGCATGAGACGCTAAATGACAGTTAGACTACAGCTGACTACAGCTAAACGTACAGTACGTGTTTTGCGTGAACGCCACGTGCTAGCCTCATATTTACGTTGTTAAAATTATTAATATTGCACGAAATAAAATAAAAATGAGTAAAAAAGTGTATCACGGCAAAAAAGGGAAGAGAAAATACGGAAGGAAATATAGTCCACTCTTTACCACAAACTTTCAACGGATAACAAACCTCAGATTGAAAACTGCACCGCATGTATTGATTCTTGGTACTCCTGGCAAAAGGCAAACGTATTTTTTTTTTAAACTAACGCGCACACAAAAGGGAGCACCCTTAAATGTCAGAGCACAGTGTGAGCGGAAGGAGAGAAAGTGGATAAGGAAAGGAGGTATCGATGTACATTCATCTTAAATGCCTGGACATTATAATGACGAGAAAACACATGACCATTCCATATTCGTGTGGTTCGGATAAAGAATGACCCTCTATATTGATTTGTGCGCCTGAAGTTGACTTTGAACGTGAATTGATACGCATTCTCAGATTGACTGGTGTCGGGGAAAATATCTGAGGAAGCGGAACACATTCAGCAAGTTCAGTTGAGCAACGACCGTGATAAGTTGGGCCTACGTTCTAACGATGGAATTAATCGACTTACAGCTGGGTCCACAATAACTTTCACTACTTGTTTCTGCATCCTATCGAGCAGGTGTACGGCAGGGTCTTTTGGATGCACCTGACCAAATATGGGATTGTAACTCCATTTTGGGACGAATATACTATATTGTAAATAGTAGCCAGGTTGGATGGAGTGAAATATTTTTTGCATCTCTTAAGGAATCCCATGCATTTGGCCGCACTTTTCGCAGCTTCAAACATGTGGTAATTCCAATTAAGAGTCGAATTAAATCGAGTGCCGAGGATTGATAGTTCCTTGACTTCGTCGATGGAAGTGCCGTTCATCGACAGCATATTGACTTTGGGGTCACCTTTGTCGACAGGAGACAGCACTGAGTTTTTAAGGCATTGAACTCTGCTCGGTTAGATAATCCCCACTGATATATCTTGTTGAGGTCGGAATTCAATGTATCAAGCATAACCTGCTGATTGGAAATTACGTTCGAAGAGTTTGGTTGGGAATGTTCGTATGAGTATCAGAAACACAATGTGCCATCATCAGCAAACGAGTGAATTGAGTTGTGGGTAATGGGCAAGAAATCGTTTACAATATAACGATGAGGAAGAGAGTAGGTGAGAGTATAGAACCTTGGGCAACACCTGCATTAATTTGATGGGAGGCAGATGTGACACCATCGAGAAGCACTTGGATTGAACGGGCAGAAAGATAGTCTCTTATCCATCGGATCAGGGAATGGTCCAGTCCATATGAATGTAATTTTAATAAACGGGCTGGATGCCAAACTCTGTTGACGACTTTTGAAATATCCAATGCAACAAACTTGCTTTCACCGAGGTAGTGGACGGAATGGCCCCACTTTTCCACTTTTCGGTAATATACCATCAGATCTCGTGTGGATGGTGGCTATGAAAGCCATATTAGCGGTGATTGAGGAAGTCATTTGATTCCAGATATTTAGAAAGTTGACGATTGATTTATGGCTTGTGAGACAAGAATTTATTCTTCTTAGTAGCTGGTGGTGTTACGGCCACAACCACCCATCCCATAAAACCTACGTCTTTGGAGCTACGCTCCATCATTAATCGCGCATACGGTAAATATCGCGATTTAAATTCAATATCAAACAAATTGTACTGCACGTTCAATTTGCCCATATTGAATTTAAGTTTAATCCAAGACGTGAAAGAACGAACCATATGTTAAACACGCAGAATAGCCTGGATCCAAATCTGTGGACCAGATGACCAACTTTCAAGTAAAGTTGTTGAGAATCATAAATTGCACGTCTGCAATTTTATGATCTTTCAAAGGTTTGTTTACTGAAACCATTTCCCACAAGGAACATCCTTGCCCATTCGCCTAGAAGAAATAAACAGGTACCATAAAACGAACTCCTTGGGCTCCTCGATAGTATAGTGGTTAGTATACCCGCCTGTCACCCGGGAGACCGGGGTTCGATTCCCCGTCGGGGAGCCCCTGGCGCAAGACTAATGACCTTGCCCAGAAAAAATAAATCATTATGGAAAATTTAACAAGCCTCAGGACTTGCTAAATAAGGCCAAGACCGGTTCCCGGTTGTAGTGCCGATGATGATGATAAAACGAACAGCACATTCACCTAGGCGCTATTGATCTTTTCCCTTGTACCGATTTCCACGGAAGAAATTCTGCCGCATGCGGTTAAAGAAAACAACAGGCACAATAAAACGGACTACACCGTCACCCAAGCAGCTATCACAAAAAAAAAGGGAATCAAAAATGTGCATTAACACGATGAACTATTGATTTTCCTTTTGTCTTCAGTTAAAACAAACAATTCGCACCATAAAACGAAACATGTACGTTTATCGCCGACCGACACAAAGGATCGTAAATGCTCGTCGGTAAGATCCTTTCTTGATTGTTCTTTTGTGTTTCTTCTTTCGATCCCAAATTTGGGAAAGACAAAGAAAGGAAAATCCTTTTATCTGCAGGATTAGAAAAGTTTTCGTCCGATTAAAAAACGAAAATTGAGAGAGTTGGTTTTGGAGTTTCGACGGGAACGGTCCGTTGAGAGTGGGTGAAAGTTACGAAAAGTGTCTTAAGTTGAGTCGGTGAGAAAAAAGAAGTGCATCTAGTTGAGACAGTTAGAAATAAATAAAGTGGCTCTAACTTTAAGTAATAATGTAAAGTGCATTTAGAACATTAGTCCAGACAAGTTAAGCGAACGGTGACATAAAGTTTAGTTAACATTAATTTTAAACCGTGTTTTATTTAAAGTAAAGGTGTGTCAAGTGTGTGTGGTAAAAGTTTTATACAACAGTGGTTGCTAGATTTGATTTCAGAATCGTCACATTGAGTATTTGCTATATTTGCTTGGTGACGATTCTGGGATCGTTATATTAGACAACCGCTATTGCCGCTGCTGTGTGTGTAGGATGACAGTTTTTGGAAATCGTTTAGGAAAATGGCATGATGGATGGGATATGTATATTATATGGGAAAGTGGGATGATGGGTGGGGTAGGTATATTGGGGGATGGAATATTGGGTGTGTGATGTCTGCTATGCGGATAAGATGACGATTTTTGGAAATCGTTTAGATTAACGGGATGATGATGGGATATGTATATTGTATGGGAAAACGAGAAAATGGATGGGATATGTATATTGGGAGATGGGAGGATGGTAGGGCTGTGGCGGGGAATGATGATAGTATTGTCGTCTTACGACACAGGAGCTTTCTCACCCACCAACGATTTCCTCACAAAAATTGTCACCAAACCATGTTCCGAGAGAAACTTCCGGTCAAACTTTATATATATCCGATTGTTCTGCAATTTTGCTTATTAGATTAAGGTTTAGAAATATTCTGTATCTCGTTTTTTTAACACTATGTTAGTGGATTCTAGTCCAATAAATGACACAACACTGTTATTCTTTAGTTCTTCTGGCGCACACCCATTTAATTCGAATCTAACCGATTACGAGCCACTGGCAGCGATCACTTTTTGTTAATATTAAGAAAACATCTCAAGTGTTTAAGGGATAATTTGGCGTATGAACCGACAGCAATAAACTACACTTCGGACACGCGTGTTCCCTTTAATGGAGAGAAAGACTTGGTTCTCAGTACAAGTACTCGCGACGAAGGATGCAATCTGACTCCATGATGCAACTCACATCCATCAGATTCAATGGCCGCGAATTGCATCGATAGGGGAGGATTCTATATGTGTCCGTATAGGACAAGTATGTTGCCTTTCGATGGAAACGATGATCGGTGGACACATGATTAAACAGGCGTACGATCGTCGGGGGCTGCGGCGATGTACCCATACATCGTTGATGATGTATGGTAGGGATCGAAATAGAGTTTTGTTTCAAAGTAAACAAAAACGCTACTTCACAGATCAAATGATGGCACAAATGATGTAAATGATGTGCCTATGATACAAAGGGGTCGTCATGGTATTTGCCTAAGATTCCTTGGAAACACCGATGTAGGCAATATCCAATCTAGCCGTATGGCTCCGGTGCACAAGGGGGTACATTATTTTGTTGTCATAAGTCAGCAGAAATCTCGTCGACGGCGGCAAAGGGTCAGGCTGGATGGCTATATGTTTGAATTAATATGGGGGTAAGTAACGAACGCAGTGAGATACTGTATGTTTACTTTAGATTTCAGGCGGGTCATCATAGGCATGGCGTGGGTAACATTGCCTAAACAATGATCTTATCCATGCCCAAATTCATGATCGGTTGATAGCCGATAACGGGGAATTGTCGCGGACCTAAGGGTATAGGCGCGATATACATGTGAACTGTGGAAAGAATATGGGCTACAGCTATGTCAACAATACGCTGGCCCGTGTTTGTTTATCGTAATTGAAGATAGGCTGAGCCTATAGGAGATGAACTGGTTCATGGAATATGAACCAGGGAAATTCAGAATGTGTGGCCGCCGTCGGGTAGGTTTTCCTTTCAGGTATGATGCTGCAGGGGAGCTTACGCTGCCCCTAATTGGGTACTATGGGTTTCCATGGAAAGAAGAAGGTGGTTAATTTAAGAGGATGGGCGGCTCTTTGGGAATATATTAAAGAACCGCCACAGGGATTCGGGAGCACTACATTGGTTCCAATGCCTCCATCCTCTGGCAGTCAGAGCACCTGTGGCGACTCTAACAGACACACACACACACTTCACAAGCAAAATAGTGAAGAGCACCGAACGAAAAATCGAATAAGAAAATACATCAGAGCCGTATACCAAGCGATAACATAACAATTCACATCAGTGGTGTATAGTCGAATTTAAAAATCAAATTCAAAAATCGGCCAGTAGCCTGATGGGTAACGCTTAGATACAAATGTTTGGTGATTCAAACTGTCATAGCGTCAGTTCGAATCACACGTTCTTCTTCACTATTATTTCAAACGCCATACACCCTTTAAACGGAATCTCGAATGCAAGTCGTATCCTGAGCAACGAAGATATCTCGAATCAGGTGATGGGTCGACCTGGGTCTCAGTTAGGACAAGGATATCAGGTTTCGCTGTTTGCAAATATTGGTGGACGACGTTTACATTTGTATTGGTGAAACCGATGCTCCTGATGTTACAAAATGCCGTTACCAGTCGAGCGTCGATAGAGCATCGAGATCGAGTCGGAATATGCGATGACGGATTTCTTAAATCATAATATTTGCATGATGTTCATCCTGACATAAACCAACTGACCGAACAGTTATAGGTATACATTGTCTCGAGGTTTTCAAATTTCAGCTCGAAATCAAATCTGTATTGAGCCATGCGCCGTATTCAACCGATTTGGGTCCGTGGGATTTCTTTTTATTCGCAAAATCCGCCAATACAGCTACGAGGTGATCACTACAGGAAATGAGCTAGAACACTCATTTGAAGCACTGTTGAATCGTTATACCTGGTGTATTGAAACTGGAGGAAATATTTTGAATAAGAAAATCGAAAAATATTCGAATATCTTGTTTCAATAATGTTTTTTAAGAGACTTATTTGTCGTTCTGGGTATATTCAAATAACGCCTAGTTACTGCCAGTTTCGGCAATTTTTCTAAACGCAAAGAAAGTAGTAAAATAATACATTATTTATTGTTAGTGAATAATGCAACTAATGCAAAGAAAGTTAACTAAAACGAATCTAGTAACAGAGGTTATTCCGGTCTGTAACTCAAAATTATAATTTATAGATAAGAAAATAAATCAAAAATTCATTTTACCATTTGTAAAAAAATAAATAAAAAACACGTTTTATATTTTATATAATTTTAAATTATAATTTATATATATATATATATATATATATATATATATATATATATATATATATATATATATATATATATATATATTATAAAATATAATTTATATATAAGAAAATTATTCAAAAATTCATTTTACCTTTTGTAAAAAAATAAATAAAAAAAAACGTTTTATATTTTTATATACAAATAAACAAAAAAAATGTAGAAATTGCAGAGTGAAATGTCCTAATAATTTGCTATGATAAACTGTTGCATAGTACAATTATATCCTTTCGTTGTTTTTATATATAGGAAAATAATTTGTTTCGTAAAATCTTCTGTTTTCATTGCTACGGTCTCGATAGCAATTTATCCTTCAGTTTGCAGTGTTTTGATTATCAATCGACTGCGAAATTGTCTCCGAATTACAATTTCATCGAATGCACACTCCAATCATCAAATCATAGAAATTGCCGGACAATTTCCGAACTCGTAAACATCACTCGCGGCGGGGCGGATAATGCTTGTGGTCCCATATATTTTTCATATATTCGTTGGTGTACGCTGTGTGTTTTATTTGCCTTCCTACCTCACAGGTGCTGTTTTAGTAATCATGCCAAAGGACGAAATTGGAAGCAATTTCGCTCCATTTTATGGTCTGGGGGGAGCCCTACCCGCACACACGCACTGTGTAGTCCACATATAAAAGGCAGGACGCAGAGCAATTGGCAAGAGTTCGCAATGGGATTTGTCCTTTGGGTTTTGATTATTTGTATCGCTGATACGAAATTGACGACATCGACAAATCAAGGTCACCTGGACCAGCCGACCACATGGGCCTTTCCATTTTACGCAGAATATTTTGGGCATTACGGTATCACAAATGTCATTATTATGATTTGCGAGGGAGCTCCATATCATTCGACACCATTGGTTAGATATTTCACCAAGTTGAACTTCTACGTGAGAGTAGTGACCGATGGAGACACAAACTTGGGAGATGTCTTAAAACCTTCAACATACAAAACAGGAATTTTACTCAGTCTAGACGACTCTTGTGCCCAAACCGTTCTAGAAGCAGCATATCAAAGTAATTTATTCAAGGTCAACCACTTTTGGTTGCTTCTGACCGAACACAAGATAATACCTGACATATTTATCCCACCTGACGGAGAAGTTAGAGTGATGTTTGTTAGCGAAAAGCTTAGCCTCTTCGACATCTATAAAATTCACCCAAAAATGCCTTTGAAAATTTCCAGAATTGGAGAGAATATATCAACGGTAAAGCAATTATCAGAGAGACTTCAGCGGTTTGGGTCTGCAATCTCTCAACGTGAGAATCTTGAAGGTCAAAAATTCAATACTGGTTTAGTTATTGCGTTTCCCGATGTCTTCACATATATGGCTGATCTAGGGATGCGCCACATGGATACCATAGCTCGAGTACATTTTCCTTTAACCAAAGCCCTTGGATTGAAATTGAACATGACGTAAGATCCTCATAGAGCCTTAAAACTTACATTAATTTTTTTACAATTTTTTCAGATTCAACACCTACCAGCTGGATAACTTTGGGTGGATGAATCCAGATGGTACGTTCAGTGGATTGGTAGGACGTTTCGAACGTTCAGAGGTTGATTTTGCCCAGACCGCCCTCTTTATGCGTCTTGAACGTATGCGATCTGTCGACTTTGTTGCAGAAACCTACCGGTTCCGGGCAGGGTTTATGTTTCGCCAACCCCCGCTGTCTGCTGTGGCTAACATTTTCGCGTTACCATTCAATAAGGATGTTTGGATTTCAGTTCTGGTGTTTGTAATTCTAACCGCCCTCGTTATGTTAATTGAACTAATTTTCTCGAAATCCCTGTTTAACGTTGATCTCACGGAAAGCATAGTTTTCGCGTGGGGAGCATTGTGTCAGCAGGGTTTTCACATTAACGTGTCTACCCGATCGGCAAGAATACTGGTGTTCACGACGTTTGTTACAAGCTTATTCCTGTTTACCTCGTTTTCGGCGAATATCGTTGCTCTTCTGCAGAGTCCGAGTGAAGCTATTAAGACTTTGAGGGATTTGTCACAATCCCCTTTGGAAATTGGCATCCAAGACACGGTGTATAATCACATTTTCTTTAATGTAAGTGACTCTACCAAATAGTAAGTCGCTCTACGTAAACACTCTATATTTCTAGGAATCTACAGATAAGGTGACCCGTTTGATATATTTGAAGAAAATTCAGCCAAAGGGTGACATGATTTTCCTAAAGCCTGGTGAAGGAATCAGCAAAATGCGAAACGGGCTCTTTGCCTTTCAAGTGGAACTGCATACAGCTTATCAAATCATAAGCGACACCTTTTCTGAAATGGAAAAATGTGGACTTACGGACCTTGAACCTTTTAAGTTGCCAGTCCTTGGGATTCCGGTTCGAAAAGGATTTCCCTATAAAGAGCTTTTCCGAAGACAGTAAGTTTTGAGTTGAAGAAAATGGAAGGTTTAAAATGGATTCTTTTAGGCTGCGCTGGTTACGAGAAGTGGGAGTAATGAACCGCGAACAGCTGAAGTGGCTACCTCAGAGGCCAAAGTGTGAAAGTGGCGCTGGCGGATTTATTTCCATTGGTCTTACAGAGTGTCGGTACCCGTTTGCCATTATGGGCTATGGATTGGGTTTTTCTGCATTGGTGTTGCTCGCGGAATATGTGGCAAAATATGTTTCCTCAAAAGCCTCACGAAAGCGTTTGAACATTTTAAGACGTTAGTTAAAGATACTGTGACGAATTTAAGAACATTAAGCACGCCATCTAGTGCGAGATAGACGACATAGAGAAACAAGCAAACTGACAGCGGAATAATAAGTGTCAGACAAGAGTAAAGAAGAAGAACTAACAGCGCAACATGAGGGTCGATGTTGAGGAATAAGTGTAATTAACACGTGTAAAATAATAAGTATTAATTACATTACAAATAAATCCATTAAACCAAGGACAACGAACTTTTGGAATTTGATTTGAATTATTTCGCAATCCAGAGATCGGACCTAGGAACCCACTAGACGTGAAATTAGAGATCCGTAACAATACATATCACTTTATATACGTAGTCCGAGTTTCTTTCGGTTTTGGGTCAACGAAAAGTAAAGAAGACAAATGTGAGCTGGGTTATGAATTGGTGTTTAGCAATATAAAACATAGTTTACTTTCACACTACAAACTGTTGATGTTCGCCCTCAATATTACGTATCTGTATCTGATTCATAAATAAAAAATATCAGCAATAATTTCCCAAATTATTTTCAACGTTAAACCCACAAATTAATCATTGTTCATTGTTTTATTATTATTATGTTTTTTTATTTTTTTTATTAGACTTCTCTCGGGAGAGGCGAACCTATAGCGGCGAGTGGGCGCCCCGAGATGTCATCAAATAACTGTTGCAGTTCTTTTTGAACAGTTGCAGGTTGTAACGCTCCGGGAACACTCGCGTGGGAAGGCAGTTCCACAGCTTACGTGCTCTGTAACGGAACGAGTTCTGATACAGGGTTCTTCGCGCCATCGGGAGATGAACCACAAATGGGTGCGACCCGTCGGATTGTCTTGTGGAGCGCATATAAACCGAATTGCATGGAACAATGCCAAGAATCTCCGAAGAACAGTACCCGTGATAATATCTGTAAAACAGACAGAGGTAGGCTACGCGCCTTCGATGTGATAGTGACTGTAATCCCGACGTCAGCGCCGTCCCCGATCAGGCGGATTGCTCGTCTCTGTACGCTCTCAAGTAGGCCGAGGGTATGTTTAGGAGCCGAGCTCCAAACATGAGAGCAATATTCGAGGGCGGGTCTAATTTGGAATTTATATAGGAGAAGAAGTTGGGCCGGAGTACAATATTTCTTAGCTTTAAAAAGATAGCTCAGTTTTCCTGAGGCTGATCTGGCGATAACCGATACGTGTTTATGCCATGATGCATTCCCACAGACCGTGACGCCGAGCAATCTCAAACTTTCCCCAGCCTCGAGGGCCCGGCCATTCATCCTCAGCTGTGGAACCGATGATCCAGTTTTCTTTGTGAATGTTGTATACTGGGTCTTTGTTGCGTTGAAGTCGACAAGATTGGCCTTTTCCCACTGCAGGACTTTATCCAGATCCTGATTCAGAGAGTCAATCTGTCTACATCTCAGCTGGTGTGACGTAGATGCACCAATCGGCCGATCACTCGAAAAGGAGGAAACAAGCGTACCATCATCCGCAAAACTGAACACTTTGTTATCCGTTGTCTCCAACAAAACATTTATGTGAAGCAAGAACAAGGTTGGAGCCAAAATATAACCTTGGGGCACCCCCGAATTAACAGGATACAGATCCGAACACTCGCCGTCCACAACAACCCGGATCGATCGATTCTCGAGGAAGCTCCTCGTCCAGTCGCAAAGCTGTTGGGAAAGTCCATATGAACGAAGTTTGCTCAGCAATGCCCCGTGCCAGACGCGGTCAAAAGCCTTGGAGATATCCAATGCGACCGTCCTTGACTCACCATGCCGCTCAATCGGAGATGTCCATATATCGGTTATAAGTATCAAAAGGTCTCCTGTGGACCGCCTGCCACGGAATCCATATTGACGATCATTCAGAAGACTGCTGCACTCCAAATACTTAACCAACTCCGTATTGATGACTTTTTCCATTACCTTAGATAAAATAGACAGTAATGCTATCGGACGGTAATTTTGTGGGAGACACTTTTTTCCCGTCTTTGGGATTGACTGAACTCGAGCGATTTTCCAGCGGGCAGGAAAGGTCCTCCGTGCATAAGATAAGCGGAAGAGTCTGCCAAGAACCGGCGATAGTTCGGGAGCACAGTTCTTAAAGACTATTGCTGGTATATATTCCAAACGGCCGGGATCGAAGCTTGAATTCGCGGAAAATAAATTCGCGAACACATTAGCTTTATCCTTTGAATTCGTGACTAACGTCCCGCTGTCCGTCGCCAAGGAGGGAAAGGGGAGGATGCGAAGTTACCGCTGACAGCTTTTGCCATTGACCAGAAAGAGTGCGAACCAGTTGGGCACCGAAGCATTTTTTTGATCACTCTGGCGTTGTGAGCTTTCTTCGTGGTATCAATGGCGTGGTTGCACGCGTTTCTGATTCTAACAAAATTAGTTCTGTTAACATCGGTGGAATTGGAGCGCCATTGCTTAAAAGCTCTATTTTTTGCCGCTGTAATCTGCTCGCATTTTTTGTCAAACTACGGTTTATCAGAGGAACTCCATTTGATGGAATGTGGAATATACATTTCCATCCCCAGAAGAATAGTCTCTGATACCGACTCCGCGCAAGCGTTAACATCGGTGTCTCCGAAGCACACCTCCGACCATGGAAAGGATGCGAAGAAATCTCGCAAATCGTCCCAGTTAGCAGCCCCATACTTCCATACATGACGAAGCTGCATAGGCCGATTATTCGCTTGAAATGCAAGTGCTTGCGCGACAGATACCAAGCAGTGATCTGAGTTTCCTAGTGGCGCAGAAACCTCTACGGTATAAATACTCGGTTCGGATGTCAAAAACAGATCCAGGGTGTTCGCATAATCGCCTCGGGCATCCGGCACTTGCGTTGGCTCCCCCACGAGTTGAGTCAAGTTGTGGCTTACAGCAAACATCTCCGCCAGCCTCCCAGCCTCGTCTGTTCTGTTAGAATGTAACAACCAGTCGGAATTGTGCACATTAAAATCGCCAAGGACAACAATTTCAGAAGCTGGGTATATTATAAGTTATAATTCAATACGAAAATTTGAAGTGTTTCAAAAGAAAGAAAGGAATTGCCGCTTTCTATAATATTTCATTGGCTAGAGGTGCCATTAGTAACTTCATGGTATTAAAAGAAACAGCACGGCCAGAGTAGAAAACATAGAAAGAAAGCGGTGACTGTTGTCTTATTTCTTGAGCGGGAAGTCGTGGATAAAAAAAGGGGAAAATAGCTCCGAAGATTTGTGGCAGTTCTAATTTACATCGGCTTTAAAATTCATGGTGTTATATAATAATTTTGCGCCACCACACAATTTCAGAACTCTCTTCCTGAACGGAAATACTCGTAGTTCTCGACATTTTTATATTATTATTATTTATTACGATGTAATTCATTACACAATAACTTAATTCTAAATAGAGCCAGCTGCTAGGGCTTTCGGCTAATACCGAGTTACTTTAAATTTTGTTGTGAAGGGCTGCTTCTGCTGGTTAGGGCGGCTGTCAGAGTTTCCTGACTCCTTTTTGTTCCCTTTGTTAGTAGAACTACTTGGGGGCCTTAGTTTTCCGTATCACTACACTGTGTCAGTAATTCGTATGTGTAGTTGATATTCTGTTCTGATGGTTTTGCCAGAATGTTGCTGAAGGGGTCGTTTCCAAATAGTTGGTTTGCGATGGTTTGGACTTTTGGGCAGTCGAATATGATGTGATGTGGAGTAAGTGGGGCTTGGTTGTTGCAGTTGCTGCATTGTGGGGGGCTGGTTTTTGTAAGGATGTGTTGGTGTGTGATTTTGGTGTGTCCTAGCCGGAGTCGTAGGAAGCATTTTATTTTTCTGTTTGAAACTGTTGTTGGGTAAGTCACGGGTTTGGTGTCCTGTTTAATAGTGCTGTACAGGTGGGTGTGTGGTACCATTCTTCATCCTCCACGTTCTTAAGGGCATTTTTTACCTGTCTTCTTATGTCCGTTTTGTTAGGATAATAGAAGGAAACGAGAGGCGACTTTCTCCCTAGTTTTGCGGCCGCATCGGCTGCTTCATTTCCACTAATGCTACAGTGCCCGGGGGTCCAAAGTAACTTTATTTTATTAGCTTTCTTAATAATGTTATCTTGGATTTGACGAATGACAGCATTTGTGGAGTTTACGTTGGTTATTGCTTGTAGAGTTGAAAGGCTATCAGTACAGATAATCGTTGGGATTTTCTGGACCATTTTTGTTGCTTCCAGAATTGCCATTGCTTCCGCTGATAGGATGGAACAAGAGATGGGAAGTGATCCCATTCTGATTACTTTTTTGCGTTTGTTGACTATAGCAAATGACATATTTGATTCGTTTTTGGAACCATCTGTGAAAAACAGGTTCCAGTTTGGATGTTTGTCGATGGTATTGTGGGGGTGGCAGGTAGGCGCCAGCACGGACGCGGTTTCACTGCGCCCCCAACACGTCACTGCGTAAGTAAAACCGACAACGTTCACCAACGGGAAAGGGAGTGAAGAAATAAAACGCACTGGCTTGTTGATGTTTTCCTTCTTTATTTCGTCTTCAGCAAGCACCTGAACAATCACATGGGTTACCCATTAACGGTGTTAACTCTTTACACGCATATTCATGCACCCACGTACAAACGTCCTAGATACGTCCAACTACGACTATCCGGAGTACTGATAGCGTGAAGTTCTTACACTGTAAATTATATACATATAGTTAATAATATAATCCTTTACATGCGTATCCTTTGTACACATATATAAACGTCCTAGATACATCCGATAACTATCCGAAATACTGTTTGTATGAAGTTTTTGCGCGATGCAATAACTATCTGAACATTAGGTGGCCGAAATTAACGTCACGTACCGACAACGGACTACTGAAATACACCACGTCAGCGCCGGCTTAGTGGACCAGATGGAAAAATTCGAAACTGTGGCGATCGGATGTCGACTCCGTGTGTGCCCCGGGTGGCGGTTGAAGCTCGAAACACTGGCGGACGATAAGAGGAGGATGCGCACTTGATGGCGGTTGGACAACGACTGACTCATGGAATTGAAAATCCATTGCGTTGTGGTAGTGGCATCGTAAACTCATTGTCTCTTCCTAAGAATCTAGTGGAAGAGTTGCTACGCCTATGCATATGAGTTTAGTTCCAGCGAATCCTTGCCGTATAAGCTAAGTTGGATTCGTTGGTTGTGTATACCAGGAAATTGAAATTGCTTGGGTGCAAGAAAGGGGTGTCGTTTAGATAGAAATGTTAACCGAGATAATTTCGGGGGAAACGAGCGCGGTTTAGTTGGTTGGTAAGGTTCCGTTGGGGATTGAATATACGCTTTGTTAAGCCATATGAACTTCGGAGAAATGTGTGCGGCTTGGTATACTTGCTAATGTTCCGTTGAGGATTTGAATATACGCTTTGTTAAGGCATATGAACTTCGGAGAAATGTGTGCGGCTTGGTATACTTGCTAATGTTCCGTTGAGGATTTGATTTTTGCATGTTTGCAGGAAGGGTTGTGTGTTGGTTCTCCGTGTGATGTAGAGAACCCCCACAGTATCCTTGAAAAGTTTTTGTAAGATTATCTGATTTGTTGAATGTTTTGAATAATGGGACAGGTCATCTAAGATTGTATATCTCGGAATTAACCATGGTGGGTGCTGTGTGCGGTGGGGTTTTGAAATAGTTATAGGGATATGTAAGTCCTTGGCTATATTGATGGCTCTTTCCAGTCCTGAGCGGTGTCTCGACCTTCGTTTTTTTTTTATAAATTATTCGGATGTCCTGCACTATGGGGGTTGCTATAGACATTGTAAATTTGTAAGCGAGTGAAGCTGATATATATTTTAGTCTGTTTTCTATAGATAGGAGACCGCATTCGACGAGGATGTTTTTAATTGGTGTAGTACGGAATGTTCTTGTAGCGTTCTACGAACGCACAATTCCACCCAGGTAGGGTTCCTACCCTTCAAGGAACATACCTACCCGAAAACGTTACACGCACCCACATACGCGTGCCACTAAGTCCGCTAGGGCCTGAAACATTTGGCCAACGTTGAGCCCGACACGAAAAAGCAAGGAACTGAACGTCCCAAAGCTTTCAATGTCAAGCTCAACATGTTGATTTAGCATACCTGAAACAAATACAAGAGAAATTCCAAAAGATCGAAATGCATCGCATCCCAGCTCTGTGCAATCGGAAATCCTGAACATCTACACGATGTTACAAGGAATCGCTATCGTCGATAAATTACCCGACCAGCGGCTGCACGTGCGGCTAGCTGCCATAAAGACCACCTAAATCCGTCAAGCAAACAAAGGCAAGGACAACCTAGTTCAATAAAGCATATCGCCTATCCGCTACCAAATTGCAGGCAACCGTAATTATCTCGACGAGATAATTCGGAAATGTATGAGGCTAAAAACCTACAAAGGATCTATTCCGATCCCAGGGTCCCTTTCGAATTTCACACCCATTAGAAAGGTCTAATGGGTTGTTAGTTTTAACCGAAAGAAGTTAAACAAAACCATGGACCGTACGTCCATTCAAATTGCACGATATCCGTCGGCCTGCGCGCCAGATGTGCTATGCAAATAGAGGCGGCACACAATCGACAACCGTCGATATGAATTTCGATCACTACGATGGTGATAATGATGTTTAAGGATGTATGCAAGGAATGACTTCTCCTTTCAGGAATATAAGAAATTTCCCCTGGGATGAATTAGCATGCTGCTAACAGAGATATTGACGATTCTGTTAGTGGGCAAAATGGGAAATTGTCTCTGGAGAAGATACAGATACGACCGGTATCCAGATACTTGCGGGTAGTGCAGAAGCTAGTCTAATTTTGATAGTCAAAGCGACCAGGGGTCTACATTGAACGGTGGAGAAGAAGTGTCTATTGTGAGGTAGGACAAGAAAAGAAATGTCGAGGAGGAAGTCAGCCTGCGGTTTCACCAACTTTTAAATATTATCGTGGAACTATCCGTTTTGTGCAACAACTATTTAAGTGTTTCGAATTAAATTGTTTAATGTGTCTAAAGATTCTCATGTAACTCGATTTTGTAAGCGTTCCACCGCGCTGTCAACAGTCAAGTATAAAAAATAAAAATAAAAGTTCAAACAAAACAACCCTCTCTGAGTTTGTATTTTGTACTGTATGCGCTCCGTGGGTGTTTTCTTTTATCTGTGGTAAACAGTGTTCAGCGGAATACTTGGACAACTACAAAATCCGCTAAACTCTGGTACTTGCTCGAGCCGCGGCGTGATAGGGAGATTTTATTGTTTGCAGGGTCGTTTTGCTACATTTTCCGTATATCATTAGTCCGTAGTCGATTTTAGATAGGATGATGGCTTTAGTTATGTTAATAAGGGTGTTAGTATGTGCAGATCCATTCTTATATGCTAAGTATTTTACAATATTTAATCTTGAAGCTGGGCTTTTCTTAAGTGCTAAACAATGTTCTTTAAAATTGTATTTCCTGTCAAAGAGGATACCAAGGATTTTCATGGATTGTAATGTAGGGATTGTGTGATTCTGAAAGGGAAGTGTGATGTTTTTGCTGCAGCTGGTTTTTCTACAAATGTGTAACATTTTAGTCTTTTCGAGGGAAATCTTTGCGCCTGAGGTTTTACACCAATTAGTGATGTCGTGTAGTATTTCTGTACAGGTAGATTGTACTTCGTTGAGATCGTTTAGGTTTGTTAGAATAACTAGGTCGTCAGCGTAGAGGCAGTGTTTTATGTTTTTATATTTTACGAGAATGTCGTTTATTCCGCCAAAGGCTATAGCGAATAAAAGAGCTGATAGTGGAGAACCCTGTGGGATACCGTTTTTTATGTTGTATATTCGTGAAAATGCACCACCTGTTTTGACTCTAAACTTCCTGTTGGAAAGAAAGGACTTGATTATGTAGAACATATTATTACCAACTCTCTTGCGCTAATTTATTCAAAATCACATGAGGACCGATCCGGTCGAATGCTTTTTCAAAATCTATGTAGAGAATTGTGGTATGCTTTTTGCTTGATAGAGAGGATGTGATGAAGTTGTCGATATGGAGTAGTGCATCAATAGTTCCACGTCCTTTCTTGAAGCCAACTTGTTCAATGCTTATTAGATTGTTTTTCTCCATGAACCAGTTGAGTCGTCTAGCTACAATTTTTTCAAATATTTTTCCTAGACATGGGAGTAACGATATTGGGCGATATCCTTTTGCCGAGGTCGGTTCGCCCATGGGTTTTGGTATGGGTACAATTGTGGCTATTTTCCACACTTGTGGAATTACACCTGTTTGGAGTATGTTATTGAAGAGATGGAGTATTCGGTGTGTCAGGAGTGGTGGACTGTTTTTTAACATTATGTAATCGACTCGATCATATCCTGATGTTTTACCTGTGGCGCCGTGTAGACTTGACTCTAATTCAATTTTATTGATTGGGAGATCTATTAATTTACAGGATGGGCTTGTGTGAGGGGACGGGCTAATTGTGTCTCTTTTGGCAGAGAGAAATGACGGATGAAAGTTTAAGTCTTCTGCGTAGTTTGACCAAGTTCTGCCGAGATGGTCTGCAATTTGAGGGGAGATGTGAGAGTGCCTGAGTCGGTGCTCATACATTTTATTGAGAGGAGGCGATACTGCCCAGTGAGCGTTTTTATATCCGCCCAGATTTTTCTGGGAGTAGAGTTCGGATTTAACTTTTCGGTAAATTTTTGGAAGGCTTTTCTTTATTCTTCCTTGGCATTTTTACGAAAAAGAGCATTTAACTTTTTGTAATTGATTAGGTTAAAATCAGAGGGGAATCTTTTGAAAATTCTCGCGGCTTCTTGTTTTTTCTTCCTTAGGTTGGCCAATACTGGATTCCACCAGGGAACTACTGCCTTATGGAGTTTTCGACTTGTTTGTGGTATCGAGGCATTTGCTCCTATTCGGATTGCTTTAGTGATTATGGCTGTTTCTTGATTAATATTTTGACTCTGTACATCTTGACTTAGTGCCTGGGTAGTTATATTTTGAATTTTACTCCAATTAGCAAGTTCGGCTTGGAATTTAGGAAGACGTTTTGAGGGTTTGAGACACATGCTAGTGTCAATGTTTATTATTATTGGAAAGTGGTCGCTCCCGTGCAGGTTGGGTAAAGTATTCCAAGTGCTAATTGGGGCCAATTGAGGTGAGGCTGGTGATAAGTCTACATGTGTGAAGGATTTGTAAGTGGAAAAATGTGTGTGGCTACCGTTATTGAGTAGTGCTAGATTTGCGGTCAGTATGTATTTCTCTACGGTTTTTCCCCTTTTATTAGTGGACGAAGATCCCCAGATGGGACTCCACGCTATAAAATCTCCGAGGAGAAGTATCGGTGTTTGGATGCTATCTGTGATAGTGGTAAGATCGTGTGTGGTTATTGGTTGGGATGTGGGGGTGTATGCTGATATTATCGCGAGGTTTCTGCCGATATTTATTTCTACTGCTACGACCGCAATTGCAGAGTGTACTACTATAAGTTTATGCGGGATTGATCTATGTATAAGTATACCTGTACCATGTTTAGAAGCAACATTTTCCGTAAGGTTGTGAAAAAATGCCGCGTATTCTTTGGGTCATGTGGCCCGAGAGTCATGGCGGATGTGCGTTTCTTGTAGAGCTATGATGGATGGCTTCAGATCTTTGATGAGTATTTGGAGCTCATGCATATTGTTTTTGAGTCCGTTCAGATTCCACTGTAGTATTGTGAGTTTATGGGCATGAATGCTATTGTATATATTAAACCTGCTGCTGTTGGGGATTTTGTTGTTGCAAGAGTTCAGTCTCCGTGTTTCGAGTGTTGATCCATTCAAGCCGAAGCCCTGTCTGCTTCGGCCCGAGTTGAGATTTTCTCGAGACACAGAGACTGTGAGTGTTAGGGTTATATGTGGTTATTGTGAGGAATTGGGGAGTTTAATAATTCTTGAATAGTAGGTTCATTTATTTTTATGTTAGTGATTTTGTTAATAGGTATAGGTTCGTTGTTGGGCTCCTCGATAGTATAGTGGTTAGTACACCCGCCTGTCACCCGGGAGACCGGGGTTCGATTCCCCATCGGGGAGCCCCTGGCGCAAGACTAATGACCTTGCCAAGAAAAAATAAATCATTATGGAAAATTTAACAAGCCTCAGGACTTGCTAAATAAGGCCAAGACCGGTTCCCGGTTGTAGTGCCGATGATGATGATGATAGGTTCGTTGTTACGGTTAGTTGTTGTGGGTTTTATGATTAGAGATGATTGGTTTTGTATGACTTTACGGTATTCTATATACGGGCAGTTTGAAATGGATGAAGTGCTTGTCGATGTTGGTTGGAGTGTAGTTTTTGTTGGGTTTTGTTTTGTAGTTTATTTTATTGGTGATGTTATATGTGTGGCTGTTGTTTTGAGGAGTGCAGCATAGGATTCCTTTGGTTTGTTTGATGGCGTGGGATTTCGTTCCCTATATACCCGTTTCGGTTGGGGTAGAGACATTTTATTTCTTGTCTGTATTTCAAGAATGGCCTGGTTTTCTATATATTGGGGGCATGATGGTGATGAAGCGGGGTGAGGGCCTTGACAGTTGGCACAGTGGGTTCGGACGCATTCTAAGTCGGGGTGTGGAGGAAGGTTGCAGTTGTTGCACACTGGGTTTCGCTTGCACCATTTGGCTGTATGTACGAGTAGTTGGCATTGGCGGTGGGGCATTGGTCTTGGAAAAAAAAAAAATTTGTGGCTACCGTTATTGAGTAGTGCTAGATTTGCGGTCAGTATGTATTTCTCTACGGTTTTTCCCCTTTTATTAGTGGACGAAGATCCCCAGATGGGGCTCCACGCGATAAAATCTCTGAGGAGAAGTATCGGTGTTTGGATGCTATCTGTGATAGTGGTAAGATCGTAGCGCGGCGCATTGGTCTTGGCATACGAGTATACTCGTATACTTTGGCTTTGTGCCATTTGATTTCTATGTTACTCGGTGGATTGAAGCGGTCAAATGAAAACAACATTAGTCCGGAAGCCCTGATTTCGCCATTTTCCGGTTTTTTAAATGTATGGACACTTACCACTCCTTGAGGTTTCATTTTTTGGACGATGTCTTCTTCCGGAACATTAATTAGGTATGGTGCGTAAACAATACCGTTCGAGAGGTTTAATTTCGGATGCAACTTTATTGTTACCGGACATAGTTGATCGAACAGTTTGGTATTTATAAAACGTAGAGCTGTCTGTTCATCCTTCGCTAGTAAAAGAATTGAACCGTCTCTTAGCATGGACACTTTTTCATATTGTGTACTAATTGAGTCGATAGCTCTTTTTAATACGAATACGTTCACTCCGGTCAGAGGTTTTGTCGCGTCATTAGGAACAATTTGTATGAATTTTGGGTTTTTTTCACTTGTCTTTGTTGGTAATTCCGGGAAGTTCGTTTCAATAGGACTAAATGCCTGCCGTTTTTTTTTTTTTATTGACGGGGACGTCACTCAAGGACGTTTCCTGCAGCATACCGAATTTGTGGCCGGTGTGCTGCTTTGGCCCTAAGGCCATTTTTTATTTATTTTTCTTTTACTTTTGCTTTACTTTGGAACCGGTTAATTCAAAATTCACTAACAAAAACAATTCACAGTACCGTACATGCACAGTACCGTAATAAAATATTCACATGCGGTTTTGTATTCACAATTCTTTCACTGCACAATACGGTTACAATTTGCCTCCTTACTGTTCGAGAGTTCGTCTGGCAATGTAGTTCTCGACAATTTACGACATCCGCAAGTAAACTGTGAAAGTGTTTGAAAACAACAACAAATCATACATAATTCTTCCCAAATTCGATGGCTTCGGTTTTGGTTGTTGTTCCCTGGGTAAGTGAGTCGAGTGATTTCGGCCACTTAAGAGAGATGGTAGTTATTTGCCGGCTGTGTAGAATTAAGTGGAATGTAGTTGTCATTTGAATCATTGTAAAATTTAAAGTATACGAAAATTGATATTTCACTCTATAAACATTCTACAACATTTTGTGCTTTTAAATTTGTATTCAATGGTAATCACCTGCAACCGTTATAAATAAAAAAAGAGCACCAGAACTTTTAGAAGGAGCAGTCGTAAATGGAGCTTTCAAGGAGATCTCCTCTAAAATATTACACTTTTTTTCACATTTGTCTGTGCGACTCTTCTGTTATGAGATCCAAAAGTCCGCTTATACTTAAAAGAAAAAGACTCTGTATAGATGGTTGGGATCTTGTGTTCCGGTCGCCACTAAGATTCTTCTACACAGAGGGAAGAGCAATGACCGATGTTCTTGGCGGTAAATCGTTGCTTTTCTTTACAGTGATGGAACACATACTGTATTCTGGTGTCCAACTACTAGGCACCACACTCATAATTGACTAAAAACCCGGGATAATTTAGTGACTCCACTCCTACGAATGCCAAATCTGGAAATTGCCCTTTTGTAATATTAAATTTTTATTTATTTAATTTCAATATGTAGTTTATTGGCGCCCACAAGCATCGGGCGCTTATCGAGAAACTTACCAACGAAATAATAAAAAAAAAGTGGCGGGGGACCGATTTAGACGACAAAGACAAATGGGTCCTTTTCATATCTATGACTTCTAGCCACCTTGCGACAACCAGAATCACCCACATCCGTGGGTATTGGACTGGGTCTAGAAATATCTGAAAAAGAAAAAAGGGAGGAGATATCTAAGGGTAGGGTGTACAGGATTAGTTTGTATGGTCTCTAACCACTTGAAAGGAGGAATGGTGGAAATGAAATATTGTTGGGAGTGACCATCGAATACAGAAGGCATCGGGTATTTATATAAAATCCAGTAAAATACATAAAAATTCCAAGAAGACCCGCCAGATTTGTCGTGTGCTTCGATTTGAATAAGGTCGTGGGAATTGTATGATTTGATTGAACTAATTCTCGGAAGATATTATCATGAAGATACGATATAAGATATAATGCAATTGGTTTGATATAGGAATTCAATCAATCTGTGACAAATGAACATTCGGTTCAATTTATCGCGCATTTGAATCAATTGGAGATATTGATTTACATACTAATAATTGAATTATGGATATGAGGATATTAATGATGTAGATATATAAATCCTTCAAGAAAAGAAAATTAATATATCAAGAATTTTTATAAATTATTAGATGTATGTATATTGTTCGGGGGTCCGATTCTCGAGGCGAGGCTGCGTCCACGAAGAACCAACTGATGAGGTAACGACAGCGCATCCAAGAGAGAATCGAGTGGAGTGCGACGCTTACGCCAGCAACGTCTAGTAAGGAATGTGTGATGACGCCAAGTGAGTGGGTGACTAGCCAAAATAGAGATGATGACGCCAAGCGAGCAGGTGAAGAGCCAAAGTAAAGATGCTGACGTCAAGCGAGCGGGTGAAGATCCAAAGTAGAGATGATGACACCAAGCGAGTGGGTGAATACCCAAACTAGAAATGATGACGGCAAACGAGCAGGTGAGTAGCCATGCTAGCGTCGATGACGCCAAGTGAGCGGGTAAGTAACCAAGGTAGAGATGATGACGCCAAGCGAAGGGGTTAGTAGCCAATGCAGAGATGCTGACGCCAAGGGAGCGGATGAAGAGCCAAAATAGAGAGGGTGACACCAAGAGAGCCGATGAATACCCAAAATAGAGATGCTGACGCCAAGTGAGCAGGTGAGCTGATGAGGCCAAGCGAGTGGGTAAGTAAGCTAGAGACGATGACACCAAGTGAGCAGGTAAGTAGCCAATGTAGAGATGCTGACGCAAAGCGATGTTTATTGGTTTGGACAGCAATCCCGCTAGTTTTACTTGACTAGTTACGTTGGTCATGGTCAACCTACAAAGTTGTATCAATTTGTTTTTTTTTATGTAGTTCTACGCTGGCTATGCTGTCGTAGGCGGCCTTAAAGTCTATAAATATAAGATATATGGAATCTTAAATTCCTGACATTTTTCCATCGCCTGCCTAAGGGTGAATATCTGATCAATCGCTGATTTGCCTGGGATGAAGCCACACTGATATTGACCAATGATGACTTTAGCATAAGAGGCTATCCGATCTTGTAGAATAGAGGAGAGTATCTTATAAGCGGCACTCAGCAATGTTATACCTCTATAGTTGCTGCACAGTGTGATATCTCCCTTCTTATGTATGGGGCATTTTATTCCACGGCGCCAATCTTCCGGCATCTCCTCTTGGTCTCCCATACGTGCACCATGATCTCATGAATTGCGTGATGTAACTCTGTCCCTCCTTATTTGATCAGCTCAGCTGGTATGCCATCAGCTCCGGGGGCTTTATTTGATTTGAGCTGTCTTATAGCTTTTAATGTTTCCTCAATGCTTGGTGGCGGCAGCTTTTGGTCTTGATCTTGCATTGGTGGAGTCTCCAATTCTCCTGTGAGCTGACCATTTAGCAATTCCCATCGCTCCAGTTTCCCGTATTTCGAGGGTTTGTGTTCAGAGGAAATACGGTAAAGAGGAAGGCGCAGTTGACCGAGCCGGAGAGGACCCAATGAATGAATATTATGTCAGCCACGACCCCGCGTTCCTCAACGGTTCTGAGTTTTATTAATTTGAGACAGTTAAAAACGGAGAAAGGATTAAGGGGTTTTCCCATCCTAGTCCTCGGAGAGCGAACCCAAGGAAGCAACGTTGAATAGTTTCAATTCGACAAATATGAATTTTGTGATAAGGAGACCATACCTGGCTAGCATATTCAAGCAGTGGACGGACGAGGGTAGGGTAAAGGGATCGAGTAACGTAAGGGTCGGGGAATTCCTTAGACAATCGTTTCACGAATCCGAGACCAGAATTGGATTTCCGGATCGTCTCATCAATGTGAGGCTGGAAGTTAAGCTCCCTGTCGCAAAGGATCCCAAGATTTCGAATAGATTGGACAATGGTCACGGGTTGGTTACGAAGGGTATAGGAACGTGGGGATGAGTGAATACGCTTACGGGAAAAGGTTATTGATTGGCATTTGGCGATGTTAAGTACAAAGCAATTTTTGTCACAAGTCGAGAAGCTGTCAACGTCAGATTGCAGCAGTGCAGAATCAAATGGTGACTCGATGATCATGGACCTGAGCCGAACGGAATAAAGTCGATCCTTTAGATAGGAAGAAATCCATTTCAGCAATCTAGGTTCGATCCCGAGGGCGGATAATTTAAAGAGGATTATATTATGGGAGATTTTGCCGAATGCTTTACTTAGATCGATCGAATATAAATAAAAGATTTGCAACGAAAATTAAGATAGTCGGATAGAATGTTTCCGAGAATCTTGGGTAAGTAGGACAGTTTGGCGATGGGGTGGTAGTTCGCGACATCGTTTTTTGGGACCCTTCTTGTGGAAGGGGGTGATGAAGGAGGTTCTCCAAATGGGGCGGTATATGCCTTGAGAGAGTGAAAGATTAAAGATCAGGGAGTGGGAAGCTTAGTCATTGCTGTTTTTATGACTAAGGTTTAGTCATTTACAACCCCCTGATTCTAGCTGGCCAGACTCTGGTTCCGCTCCTGAATCTTCATCCTTGTAAAGGACCTTCGTCGAGGGAGACCACCTTGAGAGTCTGACAAAAAGGTTTTTAAGGCCAGGCCTAATTCTGCAGGTGCATTCCCAGCGCCGACTGCAGAGGCAAACCTCAGTGCTGGAGGTTGAATCATGAATTTGGAGATGCGAAAGCACACTAAAATGTCGGGTGATGGTTGGTTTTGCCGCCGGTACGGGGCAACCCCCGATCTACCAACCCCTGGACCAGGGCAAATAGGCGAGTCCAAAAATGAAAGTTTAAGAAAACGTATGTGTCGGGTCCGCCGTGGTTTGCTGATGGGTTGGACCTTGGGGCCGTAATAGATGGAAAACTTTGTTGCTTGTTTTGTCCTTGTTTATGTGGAATGCTTGTCTGTGTTCCCCCTTTTTCATTAACACATAAGTATTATTTATTTTTTAATAACACTAAAATATAAGTAGTATGAAAATTAACTAACATTAACACTTAGGTATGTAGTTAATTTATTTTTATTTTTTTTTGTTTTTGTTTGTCATATTACCCTTTGTAGTAATAGCAGAAACACCGCGGCCATAGTGTGTAGTGTCCTGATTGTGTGAGTGTTGTGCCCTGCGTCGCGTTGTTTTGTTGATTGTGACGGCGACGCCAGGGCGGCTTTCCGCCGTCCACTCTCCGGCGTGACATTCCTCTCCCAAGAAAGACACGCATTCTTGTGGGGGGGGGGGGGGGGGTGTTACGTGCGGCTTCCGCCATCCCCATCGTTTGCTTTGTTTTAAATATAATATAATAGTAGATGGTAAGGTGGTGAAAAAACACACGATCCACATGTTGAATGTACGAACATACGTTTGTTCGATTGTGGATCGTGTGGAAGCTGGATACCTTTTCGGGGTGGATGGAGATAGAGAGAGAGAAAGGGTTTAGTGTGCTTAGCTGAGCAAAAAACAGCAAGTTTTTGGTTCCGTTGTGGAATAAAAAAAGGAAAGAAGAGATGATGAGTGACGGTTGCGGTAAAGAGTCTTACACTTTTTTTTTCGGCATCTGGCCTGATTTTTGTAAAAGTAGTGGAACTTGATGTAGTAATAAACTTATCATGTACTTAAAATTCGTACACACACAACGTCGTCTTATTTTTCGTAATTTTGGTTAAGTGAATGTAACAATAATTACTGGCTCTGTGGAAATGCTTAACTCGAAAATTGGGAAACAGTGACCATTTTCCGTATTTATACATGCACCTATATATTTATATATGTAACTCAATCAACGAAGCCGAAGATCTGTAGATCAATTTGCCAACTCAGTTTTACACCGGACCATAGAGAGGATTCATGTCGGAAGCGAATGTGGAGACATCCCCAGAGGAGTGTTTTTGATTCGTGGAGAGAAGGTAGTGCTTCTAGGCGAAACTGACCTAGAAAAGGAGTCCAAGCTGCCGCCAAAAAAAGTCTCTGTAGACGACATACTGGATGACCAACGCAGAGAGCAGGAATAACGACAGGTAACCAAATTTAATATATCAACATTTCTGTGGCGGAATACGTCACAGTCTCCAAGCAATGTCAATCAATCTTTATATAAAAAGCTTTTCCAATAAAGCTGAATTTGACAAAAGAACGCAACTTTCTACGTGTCCGCATATTAAAAATGAATATAAATACCTTGTTGCTACTGTTGTGGTCTTTCTGTTGCTGTTTATGTTTCTATTGGTGCTGTTGAGCTAAATTACCCATGGCTATCAACACTTGGTTATCAGTTACTGACGATATCACATTTGCATCCTTTTTCACTTAGACTGTTTGTAGTGTATCTGATGATTGCACTCTAATTATTCATTTATTTATTTCTTTATTTATTTATTTATTTAATCATTTACATAATTTTATTTATAAAATAAAAACAAACAAAAAATATGAAAAAAAGCTTTTCTCGTTGCTGAGTTGTACCTTTGTTACATCTGTTGTGTATGTATCGAATATTGTCCTCAAAAGGAATTAATTAAAGAAAACAAAAAAGGAAAAAATTGTACAATTTAAGTGCTCGTGAAGGGCATTAAATCTTTTAAATAAATCTGTTTAAAAAAAAAAAACGGTTGGAGGATTTAGGAATTGATTTTTCTTTTGAAATACAATAAATCAGAAACAAATACGTCCGGCAGAATAGCAAAGACATTATTTCGACGTCTCCTTCATGTAAATTAAAAGCCTTCGAGGTTTTTACGTATTCCAGTCAATCGAATCCTTGAACGCCCTGCTTTTGAACTTTTTTAAGCCCAAGGCTAAAGATTTATGAGCCTAATGCGCTTTTTTGTATACTTCTTTCCTCGTTCTCCTCGTGAAGGCCTAACCAAAAATTAATCTTCAGTAAGTTGGAAATAGAATATTCTACCATTAGATTGTTTCCTACGAAACCTATTGATGTATTACCATAATCTCTTTCTGCCTCCACATTTATTAAGAAAATTTCAATTTATTTGAACATCGGAAAGTAAAAAGAAAAAAGAAGAAAAACCCGAATGGAATCACAAAAATAATGATTGTAAGCTTTTTCAAAAGATAAATCTGATTCAATTATTAGAACAGTTCTGCACATTCACACAGATTATAGAGCACGGAACTCTTCAGATTGACTGCCTTTCAAACAGCCTTTCACATGTTCCATTTGATTCTGATTTGGCACCCTTAATCGATGGCCCCCCAATCAATGGGCTTACATCAATGTTCCATTAACAGCAGCAGGCGTGCCAGTCCTCCGTATTTTCGTTTTAACTCTACCCCGCAAAATATTCAATTACGGTGGAGTCCTTTTTCAACAGAAATAATGCCGATCATAATATTTCGATTTATCATTTCCCATTGTGGCTTTCCTTGCGTCAGTCATTCGTTACAAATTCAGAACAAGGATGGGTGCACCAGTGTTCTGATTATGGCGTAGGTTATGTATCATGATGGCATCCTTAAAGTTTAAAAGGATGTGTATTACACAACTTTGCTGAGTGGAACATGTACAACAACTGCTGTATTCTGAACATATCCTGCAATTCAATGTATGTGCTCTTGTTTATGGATACCCTGCGGCATATTAAATTCCAACCGCAGCTCGTTAGTGGGGACACTATTGAATGTGGGTTCCATATGCTGCCATAAAGTCCTTTTTATGCAGAGAACCGTTTCATAAGGAGTTGTTAGCGAACATGTTATAGAACTTTATTGAATTTCAGTTACCGATCGAAATAACTTATATGTTTTATGAGCTTATTTAAGCCCTTGGTAAGGGGGGTTTTACAAATTTGTGTTCAGAAAGTAATCCGCTTTATTTTAAAGATCTCAAATGCAGATATTAGCTCATTTAAATTCTTTCGTTCGTTTCTAATAATAACAAAGTTAAAAAATCATAATAAAATTGTGTATGGCCAACTCAACTACACATATTTTGAATTCTAACCGTTTTCGCTTTTCTAAAGGACCATTACAAAAAAAAAAACGCAAAAAACTCAAATTTTCAAGAATTTCATTTTTTCAGTTCCTTTATTAGATAAACTTTGTTTAAAATATTTTAACATTCGTCGAGAGTAGAATACGGTCGAACTGAATTACAAGTCCCAGTCCAAATAAGAGTAGAACGAAAAGGCAACTTCACATTAAATAGGGACTGAGCTGAAATTCTAGTCTAAATATAGTCAGAGTGTCCCGCATCTCTGGTGTAAATTTAAAAAGAAATCGAAAAACGGTCTAAACCGAAAGTGTATGTGACTATTCAATTAGTGTGGAATTTACAACAAATATGAATGATTAATAAGTTATTCTAAAAGACAACACAAATGATTTAATATTTACCTCGTGTTATAAATATTTTTACAATTTAAGAATTTTTCCAATAAGCACGATCAAGGAAAAATGTCGCTAACTATCATTCGCCTTTAGTGTGGTGTGATTTTAAATTCCATTTACTCTAAAATAAAAAATTTTATTTATTTTTAAGGACATGCCGTCCTTATTAGGAACACCCAACATACCGTCCCTATTCCAAAGCCAATTATTTGTATGTATAGTAAGTATAATATATTATAATAAATGCAATATTCAAACAAATAGTCGAAAACTTTATCGTCTCCATAGAATCAACCTCAAGGTTGGGGGCTTTATTACTTTCAATGGAGTAACTTTCTACATGCTTGGTGGCGGTGTGGGGGTTCTCTATATCACATGGAGAACCAACCCACAATTCCTACCTAATTTTGACCGCTAACAGCGCGTCAGCTTAACCCAACTCCCCATTGAAAACTTGCAAGGAATACATTTCCCAATCTGCAATAGCATACATTCCCAAACCTGCAATAGAATACACTTTCAAAACCTGCAACAGAATTCATTTCTAAAACCGCATAAAATACACTTTTAACCGGCTCCCATTCTACTTAAACCATTTTTCTCGCTTGCAACCAAGCAGCATTTAATTTTACCAGAAAACATTCTGGCTCACTTCCTACTTAAACCATTTTTCTCGCTTGCAACCAAGCAGCATTTAGTTTTACCAAAAAACCATTTCAGTTCCCATTCTACCTAAACTATCTAAAATCACATCAATTCTCCGCACTGGCAAGTTACCAGTATGATGCGTTGCCTTTCCACGGAACAACCATCGCAACGGTCAAGACCCATGTCCCTTTGTCTAACCGACAACCCGCAACCATACTTACGCTTACCGATTCTTACGTATACACAGCAAACAGAAGAATCTAATTCAGCCCATACGGCAGAAATTCTCTGAAACAAAATTTCCTACGTAGGCATAGCACCCCTTCTTCGTGTTCCTAGTAAGTGGAAGTGAGTTTACTTAGCTATGGCTCCACTGCCACGACACCGTGAATGGATTCTTGCCATCATGCAAGTCAGTCGCTTTACAACCACCACCCGGTCGACACGCACCAAGTCGTTTCACACCCCTCGTTGGGTACGGTCACACACAGTCGAGTGTTATCCACCGCCGAGCGTTAACGAGCCGGAGTCAATAATCGGTTTGTATCCCAGTGCCCGAGAAGTGGTAATATCAAAACGAATATCAATTAAGAAAGACCAGTTTTATTTCGTAAATCCCATTTGTGTAAAGAAAAGTTACCTCTTAAATCCGGTCACATCCATTTGTGTAAAGAAGAAGGTAATAACAATATTAGAACGAATTTCAACTAAAAAGGACAAGTTTGATTTCTTAAACCCCGTCGCACCCATGTGTGCAAAGAGAACTATAATAATAATGTTAGGACGAGTATCAATTAAAAACAAAACAAGTTTTATTTCTTAAGCCCGGTTACATGGGCAACCGAATAAACCCAAGTAACTTACATACCAGTGTCTCCCGTACATTTGTAAAACTAAAACCTAAGACATAGAAAAGGGAAGAGTTAATTAGAAACAGGCCTTTGGAACAATCAAATTTAAACAATAAAATCCTAACGATAAATTGTGTTTTATTTTGTAAAAGAACAGCGGGATATTTAGTGAACCCACCCCCGTGCTGGCATCATACCCAAACCCCCACAGCAGCAGTTAAGGCTCTGAATTCACTAATTGCGGCATTATAGTCCTTAATTAGCTCAACAATCCCTCAAAGTACTCATATATATTGCGTTTTATTTCACTATTTTTTATACATCTTTCTCGTCTAAAGAGGTTTAGCAACCACCTCATTATTCTAGTTCCCACATCAAATTCTTTTTTCTCTGAAAATAAGATTAATTTTTTAATCACATGTCGCTCAGTGCCACATTCAGCCACCACCAACAGGTATCACCTTCATTGCTGTTTCCAATTGTTACTCTTACAACGATAGAGTTATAAAAAAGCTCCTTGAGTGTCCAACTGGTTCCCGTCCCTTCTGGTCAATGGCAAGGTCTGTCAGCAATAACTTCGCATCCTCCCCTTTTCCTGCGTTAGTGACGGGCAGTGGAACATTAGTAACAAATTCAAAAGATAACTCTAATGTGTTCTTTATTTTCCACGGTGTTTTGAAACCACCTGTGAAAATCGCTCGAGTTCAGCGAATCCCAAAGGGCGTGAAAAATGTTTTCCACAAAATTACCGGCCTATAGCATTGTTGTCTATGTTATGTAAGATAATGGAAAAGGTGATCAATGCCGAGTTATTTCAGTATTTGGAATGCAACGAACTTCTGAGTGATCATCAACACAGATTCCGTAGCAAGTGCTCCACAAAAGACTTTAGACCCTTATAACCGATATATGGGCATCTGCGTTTGAGGGGCATGGTGAATCACGGGCGGACGCAATTGATATCTCCAAGGATTTTGATCGCGTCTGGCATGGGGCATTGCTGAGCAAACTTCGTTCATACGGACTTTCCCAGCAGCTTTGTCACTGGACGAAGACCCGTGGCGGTTCCGCCAAACCCCACAGTACACTTACCGAAAAATCCCCATTACCTCACCCCAAGACGCATAAATTTTCGCCAATGCAATCGCATTAGGCACTTGAAAATGCTTCACGCATTATATAGATCAAATCTATAATCTTAAAATCACTGTAAAGAAAACTTACCTTTTCACACATCTCTTCGCATACAATTTTCCGTAAGATTTCTTTCTTTGCTTATCTGGTATTCTAAACCAATTCGGTACCAGACAAATTCCTGTAAACAAAATGATTCGGATTGCATTCAATGTAACCATCATGACAGGGACCATAAATATTGCGCCGTCTATTTTCCCAGCCGCGTCATGTGTACAACAAATACCGTTCATACACATTGCTGGCGACCTTTTTTCTCATCAATAAACAACCCAAGCAGCTGCATATAATTAGAGCAATAGACGCTGAAACCAAATTCTCCAGCATTTCCTAATGCAAACATGAACCCGGTTTCTAGTGCAGCCAGAGCTGCCATAAACATCCAATTTGCTTTTAGCACCTTTTTTCTCCCAACGTCGATAATAGCGACAACGCATCGCGTAAACTATGACCCGCATTACCAACGGCACAATTGGTCATTTCTCCCTTTTGTCTTTACCGCCTGTCTGCTTCGTTTACTCATTGCCCTCGAGCACGTGTAAACCACACAGATCTGAACGATCGCACACATACCACCAAGAGAGACTTTACGTTTCTCTGGTGGTAGGTAAAAACGATATCCTTATTGGAGTGGACACCATAATCTCACCCCAGGAAGCGAATCATCGCTGCATGAGATGATTATCGCTGAGCCCTTTACCATCCTACGACCCGAGCAGGTCGTGGCTCCTATCGCTACCCTGGTGCGCAGAGGGAAGCGATAATCAATTATAATCGCTTGAGTCGTTGTCTCCGCGAGTCAATATTAAGTTTTCTTAATTAAATACACAATATTCTATTATAGTTTTTACTCGCAACCATTGAAACATTCTTTCAACACAAGCTATTCATTTAATTGTGATCCCGAACCAGCGTGTAATCTAAAGTAAACCGTTTAACCAAAAGTGAATAAAATTAAATAATTAAAAGTGAATAAAATAAACAATAAAAATCAGTGTGTTTTCTTTAACTTGATCCTCGTGGACGTCGTGTTGTGAGATCCTGTTTCGTTTTTCTTTCGTGATGGACAATTCCCGCCGAAGGTTTAGTGAAGAATGATGGGGAAGAAGTGAACCGTGTGTCCACGTCCGGCATAATACTTCTCCTCCCCACAGATCTTCGTCGAAAATCGATCGATCCGGCTTGTTGTAGACGGCGCGTCTTCAGGTTTTATTTGGTCACAAGGTTCTATTGTTTTTGCTTCACATAAATGATTTGTTTGAGTCAATGGATAATCGAGTGTTCAGTTTTGTGGATGATAGTACGCTTGTTTCCTCTTTTTCGAGTGATCGGCCGATTAGTGTATCAACGACGCACCAGCTGAGTTGTAGCCAGATCGAATCTCCGAGAGGAATATCATTGCTCCCAAACACATACAAAATACTAACAGATGTCATACTAGCGAGAATCACACCGTACGCAGAAGAAATACTGGGAGACTACCAGTGCGGATTCCGTAAGAACCGGTCAAAAGCGACTAAATGTTCACAATACGGCAACTGCTGGAAAAGAAGTGGGAATACGGAGAGACGCTTCACCAACTGTTCGTTGACTTCAAAAAGTCCTACGACTCAGTCGCAAGCCAAACACTTTACCATATTGTAGTTGAGCTGGGTATCGCGGAAAAATATGCCGCCCTCATTAAAATTTGCATGAACGAAAATAAAGGGCGAGTCAGAATAGAAAACCAACTCTCAGAACCATTTGAAATCCAGGACGGACTAAAACAGGAGGATGGCCTCTCACCATGTCTTTTTATCCTTGTGCTGGAGTATGTCATCAGAAAGGTACAACACGACAACATGACCGGTTCATCCCTGAACGGGGTCACACAAGTGCTCGCATATGCGGATGACATCACTGTTCTGGGCGATCATCAAGCGGCAGAAGAGGTGGGTCTAGAAATAAATGAAGACAAAACAAAATTCATGATTACGGCGAGAGCAGGTGAACCTCAGGGAACACATATAAACATCAGAGGCAAGATATTCGAAAAAGTTAAAGAATTTAAATATCTGGGAACGATAGTGACGGCCAATAACGAAATGTCGAAGGAAATTAACAAAAGACTGCACTCCGGCAACGGTAGTTGCCACACAGTCAGTCATAATCATCTTCGGCACTACAGCCGGGATCCGGTCTTGGCCTTATTTAACAAGACTGAGGCTTGTTAAATTTTCTATAATAATTTGTTTTTTCGGGCAAGGTTATTAGTCAGTAAACTGCTGAAATACAAACTGCTGTGACGGAATATAAAGCTCCGCGTCTATAGGACCATAATCATGCCGATTGTTCTATACGGATGCGAAACATGGGCTCTCACAAAATGGGAATATTCGAGAATTAAGTTTTAAGGAGTATTTTTGGAGGTAAATATGCCGAGGAGGCAGGACAATGGAAAAAACTCCACAGCCACAAATGGGAAGAGCTATACCGCAAACCTATAATAGTGAGTGTAATCAGGTCGCAAAAATTAAGATGGGCTGGACGTGTGGCGCGAATGGGCAACGATAGGACCGTGCGTAGAATTCTTGACGGTAAACCAACGGAAAAGAGACCGACAGGACGGCCGCGACGGAGATGAGAGGACAATGTTAGGTTGGACCTTGGGGAGGTCGGATCGGTTGGTCAAGCGCGGAAGGAGTACGCGGGGCAGAGAACAATGGCGGAGTCGAGTCGGTGAGGTCATGAACTTTCGGGTGCCTACAGGCCAATAAATAGTAATAGTATTGTGTGCAATTTTATTTGCAACAAGGGCTAATTTTAGCCTGAATACGTTCTAATTTTATTCTGAGTTGTAATCAGTCATGATTCTTTTCTTTAAAAAAATCGGACTAAGATGCCAACTTTCTTCAGAATAAGTTGAGACTAAATGTATTACTCCGGTTTGGAGCAGTCAGACTCAGTTGCAATCCTAGCCTCAAAGTAGTTAGACTAAGCTTCGATTCTGGTCTGAATAAGATCGGACAAAATTTCGAATCCAATTTGATTAAGAATGGACTGAGATTCAACTCCACCCTAAATAAGGCCGGATTAAGTTATAATTTTAGTTTAAATAAAGTCGGATTAAGTTGAAATTCTAGTTTGAGTAAGGTTGGACTAAGATGCAGCTTGGTCCAGAACAAAGTTGAACTGAATCGCGATTCCAGCTTGGAGTACCCAAATTCAATAATAACTACTGTTATAACTGACTTGCAATTTTGATGTCAATAAAGTCAGACTGAGTTGAAACTCTAGACTAACTAAGGTCGGACTGAAATTCTAGATTAGCTCTAACTGAATTCGGTTCATGTCGAATGAAGTTGAAATAAATTGCGATTCTAGTTTGAAGACTGACTGACTGCATTTAAAATCGAAATAAAATCAAAACGAGCTAAAATTTTAGGCTGAATAAGATCGGGTTGAGTTTCAAAAGAAGATGGAAACTAATTCAACTTAATTACAACTCTAATCTCAATATATTTGTACTAAAGTTCGATTATACTTTGAAGAAGGTCGGATTGAATAGCAATTTAGGTCTTAATAAGGTCAGGCTGTATCGCAATTGTAATCTGAATAAAGATGGACACGGTTGTAATTCTAGTTGCGTAAGGTCGAGCCGTGTTTGCAATTCTGTTGTTGATAAGATCGGACTCAGATGCAATTCTAGATCAAGGGTAGTCTGTGTTGGAATTAAAATCTCAGTAAGGTCGGACTAAGTTGCAATTGAAGGGCATAGGGGAAAAACATGCAATGCCAGATTTTTATCTGTTTTGAATCGACAATACCATTGTTTAGTACAAATGCGGTAGAACGAAACGCCAAAACACACATTGCAGTAACATAACAGAGTCATGGAGTAATCTTCATAGAAAAATATTGATACAGTGCAATAACAAATAATGTCATAGTCTTAATTAGGCAAATTCTCAATTCATTGTCTTTGTGTCCCTGTGCCCTTCAATTCTATTCTGGATGAGGTCGAACTAACATGTAGCTTTATTTCTAATAAGGTCAGACTGAATTGTTATTCTATTCTGAACAAAGTCAGATTGAGCTCTAATTCTGATGTGACTAACGTCGGATTGAATTGCAGTTGTAGTCGAAATAAAATTGAACAAAAGTTTGGCCATTTACATGCATGAAAAAAGGCACATGATCAACTGTCAAGAGATTGGGTTTTTAAATTTTTCGCACGCCACCATGTGGCTTTTAGATTTATAAAAGTAACTGCTGTGATAGTTGTGATTCAGATGATAGTTTGCATTAAATTTATATAATTAACTAAAACAAAGAACGTTCTATTTATTATCCTGGTGTAATTCGTTTTAATACAACCCATCAACCAAATGTCAAAGTGATCATCACTGCATACGGAGGGACAAGTAAGTTCATCAAATACATCCATTCAGCGCGGGAACCTTCAAGCCGGAAGATTGTGAAAAGAAGTTGTGGGGAGGTGATGTATTATGCCAGACATGGGCACACGGTTCACTTCACTCCCCATCACTAATCGATTTGGCGAAAGAAAACAACAACAAGGAACGACGATCCGTAGCGAACACCGCAGTAAAATGCTCGCCAAGAGTAAAAGTCACACACCGAAGAAATTAATTGAAACGCACTGGTGAACTTATTAATGATAATATTTCTTTATTAAGTGAGTTTACAATAAAAAAAAATATACACTATTAATGTCTCCGCTAATGTAGACATCGCACTTTATCGTACTATCAAGTCTACCAGCACTTTACAACGACTCATAGACAACCCACCGTACCGGCGCCGGTACGGTGGATGGCCGGCGACCCGACCGCCACGGAGATTGAATTACGACTCAATCGACATCCTCTCCGATAAGGATATCGTTTTTACCTAACACCAGAGACACGTAAAGTCTCTTTTGGTGGTATAGGAAACCAGATCTTGTGATAAAGGTCATGGTGGTATGTGTGGGTTCGATCAGATCGATGCTATTCACACGTGCCTGACAGCAGCGGAACAACGAAACAGGCCGGCGGCAAAGACAAAAGGGAAAAATGACCAAATGCGCCGTTGGTAATGCGGGTCATTGTTTACACGATGCCTCGTCGCTATTTTCGACGTTGGGAGAAAAAGGTGCTAAAAGCAAATTAGATGTTTATGGCATCTCTGGCTGCAGTAGAAACCGGGTTCATATTTGCATTAGGAAATGCTGGAGAATTTGGTTTCAGCATCTATTGCGCTAATTATATGCAGCTGCTTGAGTTGTTTATTGATAAACAAAAAAGGTTGCCGGCAATGTGTATGAAAAGGTACATGACGCGGCTGGAAAAATAGACGGCGCAATATTTATGGTCCCTGTCATGAAGGTTACAAATTTATGTAAATCTAATTATTTGTTTACCGGAATTCATCTAAGGAAATTTGACTGGCGACGTAGATGCCGAAATTGATTGGAAATTCCTGGTAGGCTAATAAAGAAATCTTAAGGAGCAATGGTATGCGAAGAGAATGCATGAAGGTAAGTTTTCTTTACAGGGACTTAAAGATCATAGATTTGATCTCTTAAATGCGTGCAGCGTTTTTAGGTGCCGAAGGCGAATGCATTGGCGAGGAATTGAGCGTCTTGGGTGATGATTATGGGGGTTTTTCAGGAAGGTAAACCGTGGGATTTGGCGGAACCGCCACAAAGTAATTAACCGAAATACAGCCAGGTTGCATTGAAGAATCTGGGCGCGGCGGATTTCTACCAAAAAGGTATTGCTGTTCCTTTCCATTCTAAACCCATTTGGTTTCAGGCAACGTTGACCCGGACACCATTGCGTCAACCTATCTACACCGTGCTCCAAACTTTAGATTCCCCGACGACATTCCTCTATTGGCGGAAGCTCAACGATCTCGACCGACGACATTCCTCGCTCGGCAACGAGATATCGCACAAGTATGATATTTAAATGTGATTACTAGTTTATTTATTCTTTATTTTATTTATATTTTTGTTTAGACAAGTTGCGAAATTAATTTTAAAAGACATTTCGTTTACCTTTGGTAAAAATATGGAACTATGTTCATGAGTATGTTGCTTTGTTATGTAGAGTTGACACTCAGTCATCTCGACGCCAGTTTCATAATTCCCTTTCCCATAGAAAATTTTCTATAACTTCACAATAGCATTTTCCACAACAGACTGTCAATATCACGAAACTTCTTCACAATTCCCAATGAGAAATATTTAATGTGGCAATTCTACGACACTAACCTTTACGTTGTGCAGCTGCACTTTACAATTTTTCCAGACCATAAGATGCATCTAAAGAGCCATACACCGACGCTTCACGCAAATTAACCACGATGGTGATTGTAAAGCACAACAGCTCTATTAATAACTTGTTCAAGGATTTCAAGCAACAGATGCAGTTGGTCGTTGTCTGTGGTTTAAAGTTGAACTTTACAACAGCTCATATTTCTAGAACACCATACTTGCAGAACATCCATCAACCTTGGTAAGACCATGAAAATGAGAAGTTATTGATTATCGAATTAAGTGTAAACCTTTTGTATGGCAAGCAGGTGGAACAGAAAGTTAGTCGAGTGTAACTGACATCGAATTAGACTATGACTGCAACAGAGTCCTTGGATGCACCGAGGCAAAATTGCTTAGCTCCGAAAAGGATTATCGTAGTTTCTTCAGGACAAGGGTAGATGGATGAGATAGGACGAAGCAGACCATGATAACGACACAAATTTACGATAATCTAAAATGGAAATCACTCAACAGTTTTAGACAAACGGCTCGTTTCACCTTTGCACATACTCAATTATATCTGCTTGAAGTAATAATTAGATTACTTCAAGTTGTTAAACGCCCAAGAGATGTCAAAGCATAAAAGAAACTCAGGAAAAAGAATCAATTAATTGTTAAAATACATCTCGCCTCTCAAGATGTGTTATCCGTAGGCATGTCCATGAATCCTATCCAAGCTTCCTGATAATGATGTCGCTCCTGTTCTTTTATGCGTGGAAGGGAAACAATTTAGAAAGTCGGGTTCTGAAAGAAATACCGTAAAAAACCCGAAAAGAGCTCACTGCCTTTGGAACGATACCTTTGTCTAATTTAGCCCTTAAACAGGATTTCCTTCCCTTTTACGTGCCATTTGATGCTGATAATAAATGAGGATCTTGATTTTATTGCAGAATGCTTAAGGGAAATGGATTTTTGGTTAAGTGCGAAGTGAAACAGGATTTTAGGTGGATTGCATTTGATTTTATTATGTCTCCTCTCTAATCGAGAACATGATTGAACAATGACAAAGATGGGTCGTTATGCTGAAGTTTGACATTGCGAGGATTAAGCTTTAAAAGATGAGTTGATTTTATTTTTTACAAAGTTCTGAGGAGACGTTAAGAAAAAGATAATAAAATTGTTTTTAACAAATGGAACTTCGAACTTTTGATGTGAGATGATTGTCTTTGTAATAGAACTCTGTAGACTTGAACTGGAAATACTGTATTCGCCAGGCTGTTCTAGTCTGTTAATATATCTTAGTGTCATTTGAGTATTGATTTCATCTATTGAACCATCATCTACGCTGAGTCGTCCTCAGGTTAACGATTGCCAGTAGTGCCTGCCAAGATGGGCCCTATCTGCCTCTATATCCATCTATCTATTCCTCTATCTCACGGCCAACACTTTACCGCACTCATTTTCACACACTAGTCTGCAGCTTATCCTTCCGTTTTTTTTTTTTTTTTTTAACATACTGTGTTTATTTGACCAATAATCAATGTTTACATTAAGTACTAACTTATACTAACTAACTTATAATTCTAGTGATACAATTGTTTACATGCATACATTACACATTTTTCAAACGTAACTGAATATGTGAATAACTATTTGAGTATTATAGGTTTTAATATTAACAGTTTTCCTGGAAAAGGTCAGAAAACCAGGATTTTTATTTTTTTAATTTAATCTAATCTAATACTTAACTTAACTCTAACTTATTCTAGCTTAACCTAATTTATATTATAAAAAGTTAAATATGTAATGTGAGTTGGGGAATAGGTAGGTTGGCGTGGGATATGGTCAGTTAGTGGTCTCGGGTGCGGTAACACTTTCCGGTTGTTCGTTAAAACGCAGAATGTTGGAGAATGGTTGTATGTTACAGTATGTGAACTGATTGGGCGCTAGCTCGGTGTTATGGTACACTACCTCGTTGGAGTCATTAACCAATCTTCCAGAGGTGAAGAGACTTCTGGTGTGGGTTTTATCAGGATTTAGGCGAATTTTCCATTTATTGAAGTATGTTGATAGATTTGGGAGGAAGTTATCAATGCGGTTTCTTGCTTCTTTTACAAACTTGCTGCTGGAGTAGACTATGGTGTCATCAGCGTAATTCAACATTACGGTAATGAGTAATTGAGGCTGCGGTGTATCTGAAGTATAGAGGAGGTATAATAGTGGTCCAAGAATTGAACCCTGCGGAACCCCTGCGGAATTCCTGCGGTTATATTATACAATTGGGAGAGAGAAGAAGTTATTTTGACCATGAATTTCCTACCAGAGAGGTAGGAAGCGAGAAGTTTGGTGGTGTGGCTGTTTAATTCAAATATGTAGTGCAGCTTGTAAAGCAGTCCTTGGATCCAAACACAATCGAATGCTTTAGATATATCGAGGGGGATACAGACCGTCGGGCTTTGGGTTTGAAGATTAGTTGTGACATCGTGCGTTAGTTTTAACAGAGCATGACAGGTGGAGTGTTGTGAGCGAAAGCCAAACTGGGAATTTGGGATAATAGCGTTGTCATTAGCAAATGAAAGGAGATTTCGATATATCTTGCATTCCAGTATCTTGTTTAATGTGTTTAATAACGATATCGGACGATAGTTGCTGGGGTTGTTGGAAGGACTGAACTTATTGATAGGGACTATAAGCGTGGTTTTCCAGTTATCTGGGAAATGTGATGCGTTAATTATGTGCTTGAGAAGAACGATAATAGGGACTAGATTTGGCGAAAGGTGCAGGTAGAGACTGTTGGATTATCTCAGTGATGTGCCCTTCCCTGTCCAATCACTTATACTATTGTTCTATCCGTCTTTGTTTAGTTCCCCATTCCCCAGTTTTTAAATTACTTTAAAGTTAATCGCCCACCCCCAGCCCTCATGCCACAATTTTTGAATTAGTTCGAAAGCCTATTTATATGTTTATATATACCGAATTAAAATGAGGGTTCTGGCTACACTTCATTCATTCACCTATATACCTATCTATCTAGCTATCTACTTATCTTTCTTTATCTCCCACTCTTTCTTTCTTGATTTTCTATCAGTCGACCACGCTATTTAAAAACGATTTGACTAAAACTTAGGCATCTTTGAGCAACAAACGATTCGCCCATCGGTAGTATAATCCTTATTTAGGTGGAGTGGTTATTAAGTTTTCTTAAGGGGGGAACCTCATGTAAATAGCCTGTTTTTCAGGAATTTTTTTTTTTGAAAAATGTAATGCGTAGATTAATTTGCAATTTAAGGCACTTACGTTACAATTTTTAAAGAAAATATTTTTTAAGACTAATCGTTAACAATAAAACGGTGCAATGAGGCCAAATATCTATAGAATTTCTATACCAAACTTCATAAAGATCGAATGATAAGTTTTTGAGCTACGTTGCACGGCGTGCGAAATTTTACGCTTCGAGAAAAACGCGTTTAAAGTTTGAGCAATAGAAAAATCGTGGAAAAATTCGTAATTCGTACTGACTTACCGCTGTTTTGTGCTAATCTGCGATTCCAGGGCCATAGAGTAGACCTTCCTCTTCTTGAAATTGTTCTAATTGAGCCGGTTTTTCCTGTTGTCGAAAAGTACGAGCCTCTTTGGTGGCATCGCCCAATTAGACTGTTTACTTTCTTTTGAAAATAAAGTACAAGGAGGTCTCGGATAACTTTCTAACTTTTTGTCTCGTATTATTGAATATATTTCCTATCAATTTAGGTAAAAACAAAAAATGGCTAAAAAATTTCATTTTACATGAGGTTCACCCCTTAAGAAATCACATAAGGTCTCGTTCTTACATCTCATAAATGTAATCCGAACCATACTATAATGCAAATGTAGATATTGTTTGTTACAACTGTAGTGCGCCAAAAAGCCCTACCATTTTCCTCCCACATATACACAAATCCCACCTATAACATAATCCATTTCATATCCCCAACACAACATTGGATTCAATGCCAAACCCAATCGAACTAAACGTTCAAATTCTCTAACATTAAATTCAATCAATTTACTCAATTTCATCCAATTCAATTCAATTTCCTAAAATCAAACAGCATAATGCATATCTTCTTATGTATGCCATACGCAATTAACACCTCTAAATTTCCTACAAGATCTAAAAACCCAAAAAGTGCACGTGTCAAAACAAATTCTTGCAATCATAAACATCCTAATGCATATCTTCACATGCCAGATGTTTTATGACTTGCAAATGCACCAATTTAAAAACTAACACCCAATTTCCACGGATCTTGTGTTACCCATCTGAAGTACACTCAAACTCTTGTTGTTATAAGCCAGGTGGGTAACACAAACAAAAACCCCAAGAAAGGATCAAGCGATAAGTGGCGATGCGTCTGGATCTTCGAAAGAAGACAAAGATATGAGGGTTAGAATTTTGAAGTGAGAAGGTGAACACCTTAGAGAAGTCACTTGAGAGCAGTCGTGGTTAAGAATTCAGTGGAGAAGGACGATTCAAACGAGCATTAAAACATTATTTAGTGTGTAACAATCGACTCGAAGGTTTTCTTGTTGGGATGGTTTTCGCGCATTTATGTAACAATAATAAAAAGTAATTCGAACGAGAATTGAAACATTATCTAGTGTGTAACAATTAATTATACTATAACTATAATTACTTATGGAACCTGTGAGAAAATTAAATGTAAAAGCAAAATTTAATAAAAACCAAGTTCTATGAAAAATTAACTGCCTTTACTTTCGACGACTTAACTTGCCTTCGAGTAGCAACACTGGTCGCAATGGTCATCTGTCGTACCGTCTTCCCCGAGCGTATTCAGCGAACGCGTTGGGGATATTAGTGAACCCGTGCCCGTGCCGGCACATCAGCTAAATCTACCCCCACAGGACCAACAATCATCAGGCATCCATACAGGATTCCATCGTTCGTTTCTCTTCCTCGGTAATACGAGAAGCACGGAAACGAACCGTTGTAGCACACAACAGTAATACAACAACCAAGTGGTGTAGAATAATGAAAGAAATCTTAGTGTATAGACGATTTTTAGCTCAAAAGTTCTGTTTTAGATCTTCCGAAATTTACGAAACTTTTATTGAAGAAATGCAGGAAACCAGAAACCTTTTGACATAAATACCAGGTTCCACAACATGCAATAATTTTACAATACAACCTGGCAATCCAAAACCCCTGTGGTGCACGTTGCAACTAGTGATGAGGGTGCTCCTTGTAATGCTTGAAAATAACTCTCCACAGTCTCCGCTCGACGTATTATCTTGTGTGACATACCTCTGAGCTGGATATCGATTATGTTTAGTTGTGACACAAGAAATACAGAGGCGAATTCAACAGAACAGCACAACAGCACTGCTTTTGATCAGTAATAACAGAAAAAGTACGGGAGAGAAGAGGACCGTTAATAAAGGGAAGATCGAAGACAAAGGAAGAAGATCAAGTACAAGGAACTAAAGGAATAATAACGAACTTCAAGAAAAAAGACGATTAATTCAGTTCATGGTGGAAAAGATATTATCGTAACCAGTAGAAATGAAACGGAGCTAATCTGCAAGAAGTGGAAGGCGACATAACTTGAGGCAAGTTGATGACATATCATATGGATTCATTTTATATCATCGCAGCAATATTCCAGCCAACCAACCTACAGATGAATTAAACCCTCTCATCACAGCAGTGTTCCTGCCAGCCAACCGAACTTCGTGCAAAGTACAACCCAAACGCAGCAGTAGGACCAATTATAATCAGTGAATATAGACAACCAATAAAGTAATCTGAATTATACAACGAATATTAACTCCGCTATTAATTTACTACTTCGGAAATTTGTTTCCAACAGAATATATAGTACACAAATAGTACGCGACAACACAGTGAGAAAAACCAAGACTGAAACATCGATTGAGATACTCCCTACAATCCTTCCCATATCCTTTTGAAACAATTTTGATTTGGAACTTCAATCTAAAACTCTATCTTATATATTCAGCTCAGCAAACAGAATTATAAATAAGTTAAAGCCATTCTTTCAAAAACAGTTTATTACGTAGTAACTCCCCCACCGCATTTATGCCAATGTAGCGATCCTAAATCGCTACCCCTATCCAAATCCCCAAAAACATCAAATCATAACCCAAATCCCAAATTTTCTATTGCCTCATATTCAAATTCCATATTGAGTCACATGTACAACGAATTTAACCAAAAGTTAATTCATCATACATTGACTCAATTCCCAAAACCTCGACATCATGAAATGCTAAATTCAAAACGCATTTCATGATTCCCCTTCCCAGAATCTATCCAACAAAATCGTCAAACAATTCTCAGAACAAAATTCCAATCGAAGCACGCCAAGTCTTGCGTGTGCTTCTTGGAATTTTGACATTAACATAGTTGACAAAAGTCAACTACAAAAACTATAAAAGGGCAGTGCTTTTCAATTTCGGGATCAGTAGAAGTACAGAGGCCGAACCGCTGGCCGATTGTCAATCATAAAAATCACCCTTGTACTTTTATAAAATAGAGAAGAATAAAATCCCCTGAAATGGTTTTAACTCCATCTTTTCACTTTTCACTTTTCACTATCGACACTCCGGGCTCTTCTCCCGCCGTTTTGGGAAAGCACGGCCCGGAGTATAACACCAGTGAGAAATTAAATTCAAGTCAACTTTTATTAAGTAGATAATACATTTACAGTTTAAGATTTTACAACTAATATTTTAGAGTTCTAGGACAGCAATTCCTTTACAACTATGATATTAAATGTATATAATGAAACTAGCACAATTTCAATGAATAATAAATAATAAATGATTAAGGGAAAACTACGAAAACAAATCATTATTCGAATCTTAAGACTAATATTGCACAGGTTTCCGGTTATTTTATGTAATAATGACCAAACATGTGGAAGGCTTCACGATTTTGCGTATCATTCTTGCGCAGGGGCCATGGTAATCTTCTCTGTATCGTTCCAATTTTAGTATATGTTCTGCCGAAGCAAGAACCCAACGAGAAATAATTAAACACATACATTACAAACAATTTACATTTTCCAATTAAAACATTCATTAATTTTTTCAAATTAAACTTAAATACAAAACTATGCACATTTTGATTTATACATATAATACATATAACATAAATTACATTACATTCCTTTACAAATTGCGACAACATTTATTTTCTACATAAAATAAACACATTCATTTATACAATTTACAATTCCACATACTTAAACACATAATGCACAAACCATTAAATTACATTTAACATTAGAAATATAAAACATAGAACTGGTGCATGAAAACTCCCAGTTATTTCACCAGCGATGATGTCTCCGATAAAATCGAGGTCGATCATCGTCGTTGATTGGGTCATACCATAACGGTTACATGGTATGACCCAGTTTTTCTCGTTGAGTTAGCGGGGAATAATAAACAAAGGAATGAAACGAAACCATCGGAAATGCCTCATATAGACGACTTCTTAGACAAGCTCGGTTACTCACGCTATTTTCCCAAACTCGATTTAGCCAACGGCTACCACCAAGTCTTAGTAGATCAAAAAGATCGACATAAGATAGCGCTCAGCCCTAATTACGGGCATTATGAGTTCAGATGTATGCCTTTCGGTCTAAAGGGAGCACTGGCTACGTTCCAGAGACTCATGAACCATGTCCTAACTAGGTTGCAAGGTATCCAATGTTTTGTTCATCTAGCCGACGTTATCATATATGTATAAAAAACCATAATGGCAAACTCCGGAGAGTATTCGACCGATTGAGATACCACAACCTAAAATTGCAACCGGAAAAATGCAAGTTCGTACAAAAAACAAAGTATACCGGACATATTTGTTTTAAGAAAGGGGCAATGCCAAATCCCGACACAGCTGCTAGTCTCAGGGATTCCCCCATTACCAAAACGGTAAAGAAGTCCAATCATTTCTAGGCCTGGCGAACTACTATCAGAAATTTGTTCCAAATTTTTCGAGGATTGTGCTTAACAAACTTGTTAAGGAAGGACGTTAAATTCACCTATTTACTATTTATTGGCCTGAAGGAAGCCGAAAGTTCATGACCTTGTGGCGGTTCCTTTGAACGCCACTGCTTACCTTCCCATGAACCATCTGGGTGACTGCTCTCTGGAGCATCAAAAGACATAAAAGCATGTACTCACCTTTACATAGCTGTACTATAAGACCTGAAACGCTGTAAATTCACAATATTCGCTAATGCAATTTCCATCAGCACCCAACAGACATGTTCCTTATAAGCAATTGGGTTGCATCACCAACATGAACCGAACCAATTCAATACATATGTCTCGGATCGAATTCCATTAGCAATAGTAAGTAACTTCTACAAGAAAGAGCAATTTGGTTGCAACATCAAGCAACCAACATTGCCCGAACCATATCAAGGAGATAGACGCGTCGGCCACACACGTGTAGGAGATGTTTCATATTTTCTTTTTGTATACATGCCCACATTGGTCGTTCATCCTACCGACAAATACATTAAGGCATACGGCTAACCGCCCAAGGAATTCGAGTTCTCATAAATGGAAAATTACCATCGGGAATTCAACTACGTGGAAATGCCGACAGGATGTGCACGATCAGCATAAATGCTTTACGCAGTCGCTGATCGTGTAAGCAACTAAATCTCATTGTCGAGATAATGGCACCAGCTGCAACCATGCCAGCTAATGTTCCCCTTGTGGATTTGGTCGATCCACGGTCCGCATGCTTGTGGACACACACACGCCATGAGCTGTAGAGACGATCATCGTGTGTGTGTTTCATCCCTTTTTGCTGGACCAATCCGAGGAGGATTATCCCTAGTCGGGCACTGAGGCAATGTACAAATTTGCTGTGCTGTGATCTTCGATGCTGAAATAAACAATCGCGATATGGTTTCCGTGAAGGCGAATCGTGCCTCCACGTAAAATAATTTCCTACCGCCTGAGCCTAACTACTGATAGAGATCGTCGGGATTGAGTGTACGGATACAGTTGAGAGAGTTGGCATTATACAGTGTATTAACCATAAAAGTATTTCGTTTATGTTCAAATTAAGCGCACCGCTACTGTGCAACCTTAATACTTATTTTAACTATTTTTTACTTAATGGACCCTAATGTGATTGTACAGTGTATTAACAGTGAAAGTATTTCGTTTATATTCAAATTAAGTGTACCGCTACTGTGCAACCTTAATACTCAATTAAACTTATTGTAACATAACGTACCCGATAATAATTATACAGCGTAGCTGAACAGTGAACTAATAGTACATTTATTAAACGGAGCTTAATTTTTTAGTTGGTTGAACCTGAAGTTGTAGTTTATGAGAAACGAAAATAAAACTAAGAATAAGATGGAGAGTCGTTGTTTTCTTTCGTCATGTTAAGAGGATGTTCTGAGAGCTACACCACCTCCTTGTTCTGTGTCGTGACCTGTGTCTTTGGGTTAACAAATTCAGTGAACCGGTGCCTTAATGGTACATGACTGGGCGGCCGATTTACTAAGCTCTTGGGGACAAAATAAGCACCCCATAACCTCACCGACTCGACTCCGCCATTGTTCCCTGTCCCGTGCGCTCTCCTTCCACGTTCGACCATCCGATCCGGTCTCCTCGAGGTCCAACCTAACATTGTCCTCCCATCTCCGTCGCGGCCGTCCTGCCGATCTCTTTCCCGTTGGCTTACCGTCAATAGTTCTATGCACGGTCCTATCGTTGTGACCCCGTTCAGAGATGTCCGGCCATGTTGTCGTCTTGTACCTTTCTGATGACATACTCGAGGACAAGGTTAAAAAGACATGGTGAGAGACCATAGCCCTGTTTTAGTCCGTCCCGAATTTTAAATGGTTCTGAGAGGTGGTTTTCTATTCTAACTCGCCCTTTGTTTTCGTTAATGCAGATTTGAATTAGGGTGGCATATTTTTTCGAGATTCCCAGCTCAACTACAATATAGTAGTCTCTGCCTTGCGACTGAGTCGTATGCTTTTTTGAAGTGAACAAACAGTTGGTGAACCGTCTCTCCGTATTCCCACTTCTTTTCGAGTAGTTGCCTTATTGTGAACATTTGGTCGCTTGTTGACCGGTTTCTACGGAATCCGCATTGGTAGTCTCCCAATATGTCTTCTGCGTACGGTGTGATTATCTGCAGTATGACATTTGTTAGTATTTTGTATGTGGTTGGGAGCAATGTAATTTTAGCAGTCAGATGTGTCACCTTTTTTGAAAATGGGGACTACTATTGACCTTTTCCATTCATCCGGAATGATTTCCTTATCCCATATTGTTTTAATCAGCTGGAGGATCTTTCGAGCGGCTGCCTCTCCTCCATGCTTCACAAGCTCTGCCGGTATGCAGTCGACTCCGGGAGCCTTGTTGTTTTTCAATCGGTTTATTGCGTCTACAACTTCGTCGAAAGAGGGCTCTGGGATCTGAGGCTCGGCTGTATGTACGTCTGGTGCATCTATTTGTGGTTGATGGGTGCGTACATTGAACAGGTTTTCAAAGTACTGCTTCCATCTTGTCACGATATTGTTTGTTTTCAACAGACAGCCGTTTTTGTCTCGAATTATTTTGCATCTCCCTCGGTAGCCATTTCTAATTGAATTTATGCCGGCATATATACCTCTGATATTCTTTGCTCTGGCTTTTTCTAGGATTTTTTCGCACCTAGTCTTCTTCCATTCGCGTTTTTTGCGTTTGAAAAGTCTCGTTGTCTCTTTCGAATTGTCGCGTATCTTTCTGCGTTGACTTCATCATATCTTTCTAAGTGAATCACTCTGAGGCGATTACGTTGTTTGATCTTCGCCCTGCACTCATCGTCAAACCAAGGTTTGGATTTAATTGTTTTCTTAAATCCTAATACCTTTTGGGCTGTTTGTTTGATTGGGTCTCTGATCGATGTCCATTTAGTGCCCAGATTATTGGTTTCCTCTTCCTCACTACTCCCATTCTCTAGGATAATAAATCTATTCGGTAGTTCCTCTTGATATTCAGCCCTTTTGCGTGGGTATTTAGTTTATCAATGTCGAACTTTTTGCCCGCCTCCCGTGATTGCCCATGTGGGTTTGCTGCGAGCCGACTTCTAATTTCACCCATCACTGGAAGATGATCGGAGTCGCAATCTGCTCCTCTAGATGATCTTACGTCAAGGATATTCGAGTGGTGTCTTTTGTCTATAAGGAAGTGGTCTATTTGATTACGCGTTACCCCGTCGGTGATATCCATGTGACTTTATGGATTTGTTTGTGCTTGAACATCGTGCTTTTCACTACCAGATCTTTTAACGCTGCGAACGTGATAAATCGTATTCCATTATCATTTGAAACGTCGTGTAGACTTTCTTTACCTATAGTTGGTTCGAAGATGTCTTCCTTTCCAATTTTCGCATTGAGGTCCCCGAGGAGGATGTTAACATCGAATGATGAGATCCCATCGAATACTTCCTCTAGGATCTCGTAGAATGTGTCCTTCGTTTCCTCGTCCGTAGATTCTGTTGGGGCGTGTACGTTTATAAATACATAATTGTACCATGGTCCCTGTATTTTTAGCACCGACATTCTGTCATTAATAAATTTCACATATTTTACATGGGGCGTAATCTTCTTGCTTATGATGAAGCCGGTTCCGAGGTTATGTGTATCGGTACCTCCACACGCCGGTGCAACTCCGTTGGTTTCGATTACTTGATGTAGCAGTCGGTCTTCCCGAAGCGCGACGATGTCCATTTTATATTGTTTGGCGTTTTCTACGACCGTCTGTATCGCGCCTGGTTTATATAACGTTCGAACGTTCCACCTCCCGACGCGTATATCCCGATTTTTCCGTTTTTCCCTACGTCTTCTTTGGCCACGTTAAATTCACCTGGTCGGACGAATGTCAACAGGCATTTTCGCAAGTTGAAATAGGTAAAGACCAGCGTATCGCTTATGCCAGTCGAACATTGAATAAGGCGGAAAGGAATTACTCCACCATTGAGAAAGAGTTATTAGCCAATGTGTGGACGGCTAAGAACTTCCGTTGTTATTTGCAAGGATGAATGTGACATCATACAACATTGTCAAGTTCAACTTCCAAATACTAGAGATGGTTGGCCAAAGAAGAATGTTTCTTACAATCTACACCGTAGTAAGGCTTGCAAACTAAATAGCCGAACCTTTACCTGAAAAAAAAACGCTATGAATTGTGAACTTCAATACAAATAAGATATACCATCAAATTTTATAGATTACCAGAAGGGGTTAGAATCATTGGGCACGCAGATGATTTGGCAATAGTAGCCGTCGCTAAACATCTAGATGACCTGGAGAATATTTGCTCCCAAGCAATCCAGAGCATTAAATGCTGGCTAGATATGACCGGACTGAAACTAGCTGGACATAAGACGGAGGCAGTTTTAATAAGCAGCCGCAAGAAAGTTGAACACCTTGATTTGGAAATAGAAGGACAAATAATCAGATCCAGTCCTTATATTAAATATCTTGGTGTTATACTCGACAACAGGTTGAGCTTCAAGGAACACCTGAGGAAAACGATTGAAAAAACGGCAAGAGTATGCAAAGTTTTGGCGAGACTGCTACCCAATGTTGGAGGACCCCGTCCCCACATAAGGAAACTCATAACCAGTGTCAACACCTCCACTATAATGTATGCAGCTCACATATGGGCAGGAGCCGCACAGTATAAGTCATACATGAGGGAAGTGAACTCAGCGCATAGACTAGCATCACTAGGAGTATGCTGTGCATTTCGAACGGTATCCGAAGATGCCATAAATGTTTTGGCCGAGAGGACACCACTTGACATTGCAGCTAATGAAAACGTTTCATTGCATGAGGTCTCGCAAGAGAATCGCCGCCGAATGCGGGCACAATTAGAGCTCTTAAGCCTAAGAGAATGGCAACGAAGGTGGGATTCTTCCACCAAGGAAGATGGTGTAGTGCTCCAAAAAGCCCTACCATCTTTTTCTCCCATTCCTAATCCAAAATCCTATCAAAACCTGAAAAAACCCAAACATTATCCAAAATTCGCAATAAACGAATCAAACATTCGTTTATCGCATAACATTTGCCCCACGGCATAATTAAATCCAGAATCAAAATTAAAATTAAAATTCACAATAAACGAATCCAATATTCGTTTATTGTTCTATATTTGCTCCACAGCATCACCCAAATCCAAAATTCAGAGATTGTTATCTCTATCCTAAAAATTCCATTGAGTTAAACAAACAAAAACTCAAAAGCAGATACATTCACACATCTGCGTAATGGTTTCGTAAGAATTCAAGAAATTGATTTCTTATCTTGTGTAAATACAACATCTCGCTCGAAATATCCAAAAGATCGAGATTGTTGCACGAAAATGTGTATCTTTGAGATACAATTTTCGATTCCTTTTCCTTTATAAAGGAATGGTTTCGTGATCTCCGGGCCGCAGTATCTAGATCCTCCTGCCACAGAGCAGTTATTTTACAAATAAAATCAATAAAACAAAATCCAAAATAAATAAAACTGCTTTCATTACTTTTGAAATTTTGTGCTGGCACCCAACGTTGGATGATTCTTTTTATATATATATATATATATACCAGGACGACTCCAAAGAAATCGGTACAGGAACCAGTACTGAGGTTGCAGGGTATAAGGACACTATCCCCTAGGTTACGTCCCACGAACAATCAGGACGTTGCTCTTCCCTCTGGGTCAGAGGAAGCACGGCAACGAACCCTTGCTGAAGTGTGTTGTTCCAGGAGCAATCAAATAAAGAGATCCAACGTCCTTTTCAGGACAAGAAAACGCGCTTCCTGAGGAACAACCCCCACAACGGCAAAACAAAATTTTGGTGGCAGCGCGTGGGATACCCAAAATCCGCTCACCACAGAAGGAGGATCAGAACAAACAAAATTCTGGTGGCAGCAGTGAATCGGACTGATTCCCAACATCCCCTACCAGTAAAAGTATAGAGCACATAAGGTTACAGAGAACCATCGGCAACAAAATAACAAAAAGCGCTTCAGTGAAAATAATAATAAACAAATTTTGATAAAAACAGCGTGCCCGGGGCTAAACACCGGCAAAGTGACTTAAAATTTTAGAATTTCTAAAAGCGTCGCCTGGGGCTTAGACACCGGCAGAGTGAAAAACAAACCAAATAATAAAAGTGACAAGCGGAGACGACCACATCCAGCAGCGACGACAGCAGCGGCGACACCGACAGGAAAAAGCTGGTATATCTTTGTGAAGTGGACATTGCCAGCTACGTCAGCAGTACATGGACAAAAGTATCCAGTTTATTTAAGGTAAAAAATTTCATTTTATTAATATACAGTGAAAAATTCAAGGAGACTAAGAGAGCTCTTCATAGTAAAATTAATGTAACTTTTGTGAAATTAACGTAACTTTTGTGAAGCCGATTAAGGTGAAATTTTTAATGTCGGTCTTGTAATAGTGATCAACTCCCTAAAATAAAGTCAATTCATTTTAGTAATCAAAAGGGGATGCCCGGGTCAAAATAATAAACAAACGATTTTTCCTCAACATACATGTTTCTTTGACTCAAATTTTTTATACAAAGGGAAATATATAATAAAAAGAAAATTTCTGTTTACTTGTATAATAGAGGCAAAATTTAAATACATTTTTTCTTTTAATATATGTATAATCATTTATCAAAAATTCTTTCTATACATATACACATTTATTATCCAAAATTGCAACAACTTATTTATCAAGTAGGGGACAAATAAAAACCCCAAAAATAAACTACAAAATTTGATTTTTATTTTTTATATACCTATTTGAATTTAGCACATATATATACATATATTTTCCTTAAATTATTTCTGCTTTTTGGGGAAGATTTTTACACTCTTTATGTGATAACAATAGCGGACAAATTAAAATTATTAGTCCTTGTCTTTAAGCGCTGTTTAGGACATTCTTAGGTTGAATTTTTTCCTTTGGATTTCTCTTTTGGTATCATTTGCGTCTCATCGGAAAATTCATTCTTGGATCTGTTTCTCTTCTTTGCCCGTGACACTTTAGGCCTTGCTCCCCTCGAACGAAAGGAAAATTGTTTCTCTCATCTTAGGGAAAAATACACTTTACCCAATAGGGTCAAACTAACTAAGTTTGAAGGTACATTAATCTTGTTGTTCTTATCTTTTCTCTTGGCCATCGTACCACGACAAAATGAAAATTGAGTCTCTTTGTTCTCTACCCCTTTTTACCATCATTTGGGAAGGTCTGTTTCATAAATACGTCGTTAGCGAAAAAAATAAACCGGGTACGCGTTCGCAGAGACCTGAGCCCGAGCTCATACAAAATCGCGAGGACGAAACTTCGGAAACGTTACGAACGGAAATACGCGAACAAAGTTCTAGAATGAACTACGGATTCGGATTAAGCGACATACTGGGACTCGTGCCGGTATTTAACGGTCATCCTGACGAATTAGAGGGTTTCGTCTCTTGTGGAGACATTTTGTTCTCACAAGCACAAGATGATAACCAGAAATCTTTTATTCTAAGGGTGGTCAAAACCAGATTGCAGGGACCGGCGCGTGATTGTATCCGGCATAAAATCATTTCTACCTGGGAAGATCTTGTTTCAGAATTAGAGGGAGAATTTAAAGCTCTCATCTCTAGGTCTGCTGCCCAAAATAACTTAGTGGCAACAAAACAAGATAGCAAGGAGGGTGTGAAAGAATTTTCAAATAGACTCACACATCACCTGCATGAATTGGACAGCGCCACATACGCTAGTTCACCTGAGCCTGCAGTCAGAACTTATCTTCTGGCTGAGAATCAGAGACTCGCGTTGAATACGTTTGAGGATGGGATACGAAATTCCAGCCTCAGAATCTTGGTGAAGTCTCACAACGCCCCAAATTTAAAAGCAGCCATTAGCTACGCTTTAGAACAATCTCGAAGATTAGGTAACGATAACTCAATGCTAACTTCCACTAACAATTTTAGGAGAAATAACCAACCAATTGTTTGTCAAACATGCAACAAGAGGGGACATACTTCTGCGACTTGCTATCGCAACACTAATTTTCCTAATTTCGTCCCCCAACGCATTAAGACTGAGGCTGAACGTCTCCAATGCACATACTGTCGAAAGTATAATCACACCCAGGCAGAGTGCAGAACCAGGTTAGCTCATATGCGAAACCAGGACCAACCTTCAACGAGTCGAAATCCTTTCAGAACTCAGCCCAATCAATCTCAAAACAGGACAATGACAAACTCGCCCCGCATTGAAAATCGAAATACCCGACAAAATCAAAATATTAACAGGGTATCCAATTCACAACAGGGAAACGAACTCACTCGGGCAGCGAGCAACGGCAATCCTTCTCGAGTACAGACAATAGCCGATATACACCCCACCCCGATGTAAATTTTGAAATGCGCGTATTTTTCTGCCCTGAATTTAAGGAGCCAGTAATACGTGTAAAATTTAATCCATCGGATAAACAATACTCGACTTTCCTTATCGATACAGGCGCCGACATCAGCCTGATCAAATTAGATAATCCTTATATTGAACAATCTGTAGATAATTCAGACCCAGTGACTATATCCACCATTGCTGGAAAAACGGTCAGCACATGCGGAAAGGTATTGGGGGAATTCGAATTTAAAACAGACAGGCACTCCATACCCTTTAAACATAACCTTTTTGTGATAGGTAAAAATGTAAACTTCCAACACGATGGCATACTGGGAAGCGATTTCCTTGCGAAGCACCAGTGCCACATTAACTTTGAAAAGGGATTCCTTAAATTCGCTGTAAAGAAGAGAACCATGGTAGAACTCGAGCAGCCTTTAGGGAACAAAAATGAGGTCAAGGAAAATATTCAGAATGCCACGCCTTACGAGGTGTCTTCCACGGATAATACAGGCATTCTTGAAAAATTGGATAACACCGTTCGTGAGTCAACATCCGAATCCGTTTGTCTACGGCCCGGATCTGATGCTGTGACAAACACAACGAAACCAACCACCCTTGAATCTTCCTCTTCCCATTTAAATAAAGTTTGTGGTAACGAAAAAGTTAAGGAAACTGCTGAAAAACTGAGTTCAGGAAAACATGAACCTGAAACTCCAATATCCCCAGTAAATTTAAAACGAAATGCCAAAATCGATTTCATAAAATTGCATTCACGATCTCAACAAATAATGGAGATTCCCTTTAAAGAAAAATCCAGTCAAGAACTGATTATAAAAAAATCCGAGATCATGCCAGGGATATATCTGGGTAATAGTTTGACAACACCACAGGACAACAAAATAAAGGTATTACTAATGAACACATTAGACACCGATCAAGAAGTAAGCACCAACGACATAGAAGTCGAATGGGAAGATCTGGATGACTACAATGTGTTACAGGCGGATGAAACTAAGAACTTTCTAAAAAATAGGCTTGAACGGCTAGAATCACTCCTAGAGTTGCGTCATTGTAACCAGGAGGAAAGGATATCTATCCTAGACATCTGCCGCAGATTTAACGATCTCTTTTACTTAGAGGGCGACCATCTCACACACACTGACGCCATAGAGCATCAGATCATCATGGAAGAAGGAAAGCCCCCACTTTACATAAGACCATATCGCCTCCCAGATAGCTCGAAGCAAGAAATCCACAAACAAGTGAATGAAATGCTTCAGGATGGCGTGGTACAACCAAGTTTCAGTCCTTGGAATTCCCCTCTCTTACTAGTACCCAAGAAGGCCGGACCTGATGGGACAAAACGGTGGAGAGTAGTTGTCGACTTTAGAGCCTTAAATAAAATAACAGTCGGAGATGCATATCCATTGCCCAATATTACGGATATTTTGGACCAGCTAGGAAAAGCTAAATATTTTAGCACTTTAGACTTAGCAACTGGTTTTCACCAAATACGCATGGACAGTAGAGACAAGGCAAAAACAGCGTTTAGCACACCCTTCGGACATTACGAATATAATCGAATGCCCTTCGGACTTAAAAACGCACCTGCCACATTCCAGAGGCTTATGAATAATGTACTCATGGGTCTCCAAGGAATAGAATGTTTCGTCTATGTAGATGATATCGTAATTTACGGATACGATCTGAACGATCACAATTCCCGACTCACCAGAGTTTTCGAGCGATTACAAAGACACAATCTGAAAATACAACCAGAAAAGTGTCACTTCATAAGGAAAGAGCTCACCTACTTGGGGCATGTTATTTCAAAGGAAGGTATAAAACCAGATCCAGAAAAAACTAAAGCGGTGAAAACGTTTCCAACGCCCAAGAAACAAAAAGACGTAAAATCTTTTCTCGGTTTTGTAGGCTACTACAGAAAATTTATCCCAAATTTCGCTGAACTGGCAAAACCTTTAAGCAGATTGCTCAGGAAGAATGTTCCATTTTATTGGGATGCCTTTTGTGACGAGGCATTCACAACTCTAAAAAGAAAGGTTATTACCCCACCAATACTGGCTTATCCAGACTTTAACCGGGAGTTTATAATAACTACGGATGCTAGCAATATTGCGTTAGGAGCAGTGCTATCTCAAGGTACAATAGGACAAGATAAACCTATTGCTTTCGCTAGCCGAACTTTAAACGACGCAGAAACTCGATATACAACATCCGAAAAGGAATTACTAGCAATCGTTTTTGCACTAGCCCAGTTCCGACCATACGTTTACGGACGAAAATTTACTATAGTCACTGACCATAGCTCTCTACAGTGGCTTATAGGACGAAAGGATCCTACATCCAGACTTATGCGATGGAGAATTCTACTCGAAGAGTATGAGTACACAATCGTCCATAAAAAAGGAAAGCAAAATGCAAATGCTGATGCTCTCAGCCGTATAACAACGACTACCCCAGTCAATCCCATTAAAAATAATATCCTCGTCACCACACGAAGTAAAGCCAAACTCGAAGAAGATGTGGCTGCACAATCATACAAAGATACTACCAATCTTGTATGGCAAGAACAAACAGGGTCCATCTATACCAAGAAGAAACTTGGACTACGTATTATAATCCTCCCATTGATAGACTCTGCTGAGGAAGAAACCCTGGCAGGAAGAATCCCAAACTTCACCAAGCCAGACGTAGGTAAAATTACGTTTTATGAGCAAGATGGGTTATGCGCCATCACATTGCCATTGCCTTTCAGAAACCTAAGCGACCAGGAAACCGCTAAGAGTTCCCTTATTGATCTGAAGAAGATTTGCGAAGACCGGAATTTCAATTCCATTGGAATTTTAGTGCCCTTCATAGAAAGCGAATCAAAAGTAACACTCAATAACTTGCTAAAAGAAACTTTTGCTCACCTCAACGTGACAATGTACGTTTTCTCCAATAAAAAGAAGCTTCTAACAGATCCTAACGAAATACAAAAGTTACTCGCGGAATACCACAACTCACCTTTCGGAGGACACCAAGGAGCCACCCGAACAATCAATAGATTGAAGCAAAAATATTACTGGCGCACAATGACCGCTGACGTCGCGGCGTATATTCGAAAATGTGCTTCCTGCCAGATAAACAAAAGTGGAAGGAATCCTAGAATTCCTATGAAGATAACCACAACAAGCTCAAAACCTTTCGAAAGAATTGCTTTAGATATAGTAGGACCATTACCAGTCAGCTATAATGGAAATAAATACCTACTAACGTTTCAAGACGATTTGACTAAATTTTCAGGAGCTTACGCACTGGCCAGCGCCGAAACCAAGGACGTGGCCAGAATTTTCGTTGAAAATATCGTCTGCCAGCACGGCATACCATCTTCTCTATTAACTGACCGAGGTGCTAATTTTCTCAGCGCACTTTTTAAGGACATTTGTTCCTTACTTAAAATGAGAAAACTCAATACAGCACCCTACCATCCACAAACGAATGGAGCACTAGAACGGAGCCATAGAACTCTGGTGGAATACCTCCGCCACTATGTAAACCAGGATCCTCTCACTTGGGACACCTGGATACCTTACGCAATGTTTGTGTACAATACTACACCCCACAGTAATACAGGCTACACGCCGCATGAATTACTATATGGTTTCCCAGCCGAAATACCCAGTTCTCTCAGACAAAACCCCGAAAGCACTTATAACTACGACCATTACGCAAATGAATTAAAAATGCGATTACAACATGGTTATCGTACAGCTAAGGGAATACTGATAGAGAAAAAAACAGAAATCTAAGGTATACTACGACCAAAAAGTAGGCCGTAAGAAATTTAATGTTGGCGACAAGGTTCTATTAAAGAATCACTCAAGACCTAACAAACTAACCTCCCTGTGGAAAGGCCCCTACGAAATTGTAAAGATCCTATCCGAAGAAAATTCAATCCTCAGAATAGGAAAAGGAACCCGAATAGTCCACAACAATAATATAAAACCATTTGTGGATTAGGCAATCACAAATAAGAAACCCAAAATAAATAAAATAAAGGTTGAAGGAAAGTAAATGTATAGATGTATTTATAACCTTACAAAAACAAAAAAAAGAAAAATAAATCTATATACGTAAAAAAAAAAAAAACCTTAGAAAAATCATAAAGTAACACTGTAAATATATAAAAAATACCACGATAATGTATTTAAAATTTGCCTGCAAAATTTTTCTTTTCAAATACTGTTACACGAATAAATAATCTTGTAAATATTATACAATATTTTAAATAACCGAAATAAACAAACAAAACAAAAAATATATCTATAAAGAAAAATATATATACAACTAATAATGTTAAATTCACCTCTTAACAAATTATTGTTCAAAAACGAAATAGATAGATAGAATAAACAAAGAAAATTTATAAATTCAGGAGATAACAAATAAAATATAACAAGAAATTGAATCTCCACATAACTCATATGTTTCAAAAATAGAAGTTTCAAAACTATACTATAAACAAATATTGACTATCGAAAAATGTATTATACAAATATTTTAATCAACCATCACTAACTTAAATAAATAAACAAACAAACATTTTTGTAATAATAAATAAAACAAAACTTACAATACGAAATAATGTTAAAATAAGAATTTATATAAGTACAAAACATTTTGTAATGAATAAATTGTAATAAAATTTTAGTATAACTCAAAACAAATTTAAAAATGTCTAGAATTTAATTTTACGTACAAACTACATGAAAAAATTATATAAATAAATAAGGACAATGAAAAGTCCTCAAAAAAAAAATGCTCTGTAAATAATATGTAATCAGTATTAATATGTAATACACAAATTGTAATAGTAAGCCTTAATAATCTTACGCAACACTTACATATATATTGTACCACAAATTGGAAAACCTATAATAATACTTTATAAACAACAACAAAAAAAAACCTCTTATATAAAAAGAAGAAAAACATATTACTCACAATTGTTACTAAACATAATGGAAAATGGAAAAAAAAATATAACATAAACACTGTAAATAACACTTTTAATATATGTAATTACAACTTAATCATTGATCACTTTAAATATCAAAACAAAACAAAAAATTGTACTGTAAGCTAAGAAAATAAATATTGCATACATAGAACTAAAATGAAAAAAAAAATCAGGCATATGTAACGGAATCACGATACTATCATCCTTATTCCCAATCACACCATTTTCCAGAAAATTAATCTCATAAAGATCAATTTTCTTTTTTTCAAGGAGGGGAGGATGTAGTGCTCCAAAAAGCCCTACCATCTTTTTCTCCCATTCCTAATCCAAAATCCTATCAAAACCTGAAAAAACCCAAACATTATCCAAAATTCGCAATAAACGAATCAAACATTCGTTTATCGCATAACATTTGCCCCACGGCATAATTAAATCCAGAATCAAAATTAAAATTAAAATTCACAATAAACGAATCCAATATTCGTTTATTGTTCTATATTTGCTCCACAGCATCACCCAAATCCAAAATTCAGAGATTGTTATCTCTATCCTAAAAATTCCATTGAGTTAAACAAACAAAAACTCAAAAGCAGATACATTCACACATCTGCGTAATGGTTTCGTAAGAATTCAAGAAATTGATTTCTTATCTTGTGTAAACACAACATCTCGCTCGAAATATCCAAAAGATCGAGATTGTTGCACGAAAATGTGTATCTTTGAGATACAATTTTCGATTCCTTTTCCTTTATAAAGGAATGGTTTCGTGATCTCCGGGCCGCAGTATCTAGATCCTCCTGCCACAGAGCAGTTATTTTACAAATAAAATCAATAAAACAAAATCCAAAATAAATAAAACTGCTTTCATTACTTTTGAAATTTTGTGCTGGCACCCAACGTTGGATGATTCTTTTTATATATATATATATATATACCAGGACGACTCCAAAGAAATCGGTACAGGAACCAGTACTGAGGTTGCAGGGTATAAGGACACTATCCCCTAGGTTACGTCCCACGAACAATCAGGACGTTGCTCTTCCCTCTGGGTCAGAGGAAGCACGGCAACGAACCCTTGCTGAAGTGTGTTGTTCCAGGAGCAATCAAATAAAGAGATCCAACGTCCTTTTCAGGACAAGAAAACGCGCTTCCTGAGGAACAACCCCCACAACGGCAAAACAATGGACCCACACCATGATACCTGATATAGAAACATGGGTGAAAAGAAAACATGGCGAGTTGAATTACTACTTGACTCAGCTAATATCAGGACATGTGAATCACCCATACTGCTTGTATTGTGAAGGCAAAATAGAAAATGCGGAACACGTACTCACCGAGTGCGTGAGATTCGAGACCGCACGAACGATTTTGGAGAGACACACGAGACGGACAGTTACTCCGACTAGAGTAATGGAATACATGCTTAGTTCAAAACAGGCATGGTCCGTAACCGATGGTATTCTCTGTGAAATGGTGCAGCAGTTGCGACGTGACGAGCGGAGTAACAGGTAAACTCCGTCCCGCCTCGCGTTGGAATATCTAAAAGAAAGTTCCGCGGGGATCAACGGGAATATCAGCCTGGCGGGAGGTGGTTTTAGTCGGTAAAAACCCGGCATGCCCCTGGATCGGTCTAGAGGTATCTTTTGAAGATTTCCACCTTCCTACGGAAACCAAAAAAAAAAAAAAACATGATTAAATGGGCAATCTCATATCGTTAAACCAACTAAAAAAACCCAATCTGTAGTAAGGCTTGCAAACTAAATAGCCGAATCTTTACCTGAAACAAAAAAAGCTATAAATTGTAAACTTCAATACAAAGAAGATATACCATCAAATCTTATAGATCACCTGATTAAATGGGCAATCTCATATCGCTAAACCAACCAAAAAATCAAGTCTGTAACCAATTTTCCCTGCTATATACATTACCTCAATCGATACAGTCTTTAAATCGTCACGTTGGTTACTCCAATTAGAGGACAGTTTAAAATTACAATTTATTTCTCCCTTCGTTAGCAGTGACTATTCAATTTATAACGAACAACATTTCTACGCATTTCCAATCTGAAAATAGCATACAATTGATTGCATTTGAAGGACTTCCCTAGCATCATCGAAGTTCACAGGCTGTCCATAACGTTTCGTTTGTATAAAAGGATACAGTGAAACTGTTGTACGCCAATTCAAATATCCCCAGTGAAGTGTACGTTTACCATTTGATTTCAGTCACAAGCTAAAAGAATCAGAGAGAAACAAAAAACGGGCAGCATCAAAAAGGCAACTGAAATGAAACTAAGAGTCAATCTCGTAACAGTAATTGCAATTTTGGCGTTGGTCACATATCAGCTGGAAGCAGTTACTGGTCATATCCTCGAATTACCTCCCGAATTTCCGCCAGACGTTGCAGAAACTTTCCTCGAAAAGCAAGCAATCAACGCTCAACTAGGCAAAGGACGAGTCGGCACTACTTCAGAACTCGATTCCATACAGAAGACGCATCGTTGCACGGTAGAGATAAAAATGCATATTCCTGGAAAGTGTAAATACATGGGTCGTGCAGGTCTCGCTTGTGTGGCCGGTGAATACATGGACTTGATAAACAAGGATTGCATGATGTAAATAGAATTCGGAGCAGCTTTCACATCGTGTCCTCGATTATGGAGCAAAGTCGACAAATTACATTTCATTCCACATCCTTTTCATCGCTTTGCTAGTATAAAAACGTTGTTACATAAACGAGCATCCTTTCCTATCTACGCTGTATCCGGTTGTACGTGTGAAATTTCAGGACATATGTTTCATTTTTTCTTTTGTCTAAGGGATGTCTTAAACGGAGTCGGTTATTTTTGGCAACGTGCTACAGTACACCGAACAAACGTTCGATGGAGCGACGACGGAGCCTGCAGCAACATCTTCGGAAGGATCTGACAATAGCATTTGTTAATTGGTTTACGTTGTTACACAATCCTTGTACTTTGTGATTGCTTATCTTTGCCTACGTTCAGAAAATTGATTCCGTCGTCAATTAAATGAATTTGTGTGTAATGAAGATTCGATATTAAATACGTGACGGATATTCTAAAGATCCCCTGCATATTTTGTAAATCTATTGTCCTTGCACGCTTTCATGTATTGTAATTTGGTACAAATTGCAAATATGTGTGAAGGTATTGTAATAAAAGTTATAGATAAATGACAAGGAATTTTCTATTCCATGGACCTGCTATCCTTGGTAATGTACTGACGAGTGAATGGTGTCAGTAACTTAGTTAACGTCATTATCTACCCAAAGCTATTATAATATGCCATAGTGGTAACTGTAACTGTCAGTTTGCAAATAAATAATTTATAGCAAGGGAAGTATTGTGGAAATTGTCTTCTTCGATTTTATTCTAAGATTAATGGATTTTTAAGTTTTATTATTACTATTATTCTTTTATTATTATTATTGTTACTATTATTAGTATTATTATTATTATTATTATTATTATTATTATTATTATTAATATTATTATTAGTATCATATTATTATTTATTGGCCTGTAGGAACCCGGAAGTTCATGACCTCACCGACTCGGCTTCGCCATCCTTCCCTGTCCTGGGCACTCTCCTTCCACGCTTCACCATTCGATCCGATCTCCTCAAGGTCAAACCTAACATTGTCCTCCCATCTCCGTCGCGGCCGTCCTACCGGTCTCTTTCCCGTTGGTCTACCGTCAAGAATTCTATGCACGGTCCTATCGTTCCCCATTCGCGCCACGTGTCCGGCCCATCTTAATCTTCGCGACTTGATTACTCTCACTATTGTAGGTTTGCGATATAGTTCTTCCAATTCGTGGTTATGGAGTCTCCTCCATTGTCCTGCCTCCTCGTCATATTTACCTCCAAAGATGCCTCTCAAAACTTTATTCTCGAATAGACGGAATTTGTTTTCTTCCCGCTTTGTGAGAGCCCATGTTTCGCATCCATATAGAACAATTGGCATGATTATGGTTCTATAGACACGGAGCTTTATGTTACGTGATAGCAGTCTGGATTTCAGCAGTTTACTGACTGCGTGCCAACTCGCGTTGCCGGAATGCAGTCTCTTGTTAATTTCCTTCGACATTTCGTTACTGGCCGTCAGTATCGTTCCCAGATATTTAAATTCTTTAACTTTTTCAAAGATCTTACCTCTGACGTTTATATGTGTTCTCTGAGACCCACCTGCTCTCGCCGTAATCATGTATTTTGTTTTGTCTTCATTTATTTCTAGGCCCACCTCTTCTGCCGCTTGCATGATGATTTCACAGTTTTTACTAACAGTCTCTAGATTATCGCCCAGAACGGCGATGTCATCCGCATATGCGAGCACTTGTGTGACCCCGTTCAGGGATGATGCGGCCATGTTGTCGTCTTGTACCTTTCTGATGACATACTCGAGCACAAGGTTAAAGAGACACGGTGATAGACCATCTCCCTGCTTTAGTCCGTCCCGGATTTCGAATGGTTCTGAGAGGTGGTTTTCTATTCTAACTCGCCCTTTGTTTTCGTTCATGCAAATTTGAATGAGCGCGGCATATTTTTTTGGGACTCCCAGCTCAACTAGAATATGGTAGAGTCTCTGCCTTGCGACTGAGTCGTAGGCTTTTTTGAAGTCAACGAACAGTTGGTGAACCGTCTCTCCGTATTCCCACTTCTTTTCCAGCAGTTGTCGTATTGTGAACATTTGGTCGCTTGTTGACCGGTTCCTACGGAATCCACATTGGTAGTCTCCCAGTATCTCTTCTGCGTAAGGTGTGATTCTCGCCAGAATGACATTTGTTAATATTTTGTATGCGGTTGGGAGCAATGATATTCCTCTGTAGTTTTCACAGTCAGATCTGTCGCCTTTTTTGAAAATGGGGATGACTATTGAGGTTTTCCATTCTTCCGGAGTGACTTCCTTATCCCATATTGTTTGGATGAGCTGGTGGATCTTTCGAGCGGTTGCCTCTCCTCCATGCTTCACAAGCTCTGCCGGTATGCAGTCGACTCCGGGAGCCTTGTTGATTTTCAATCGATTTATTGCGTCTACAACTTCGTTGAGAGACGGCTCTGGGATCTGAGGCTCAGCTGTATGTACGCTTGGTACATTTATCTGTGGTTGATGGGTGCGTACATTGAGCAGGTTTTCAAAGTACTGCTTCCATCTTGCCACGACATTGTTTGTTTCTGTGACCAGACAGCCGTTTGCGTCTCGAATTATTTTGGCTCTTCCTCGGTAGCCATTTCTAATTGGATTTATGCCGACATACATACCCCTGATGTTCTTTGCCCTAGAATTTTCTAGGATTTTTTCGATCCTAGTCTTCTCCCATTCGCGTTTTTTGCGTTTGAAGAGCCTCATTGTCTCTCTCCGAATTGTCGCGTATCTTTCTGCGTTGACTTCATCATATCTTTCTAAGTGGATCACTCTGAGGCGTTTACGTTCTTCGATCTTCGCCCTGCACTCATCGTCAAACCAAGGTTTGGACTTAATTGTTTTCTTAAATCCTAATACCTTTTGGGCTGTTAGTTTGATTGTGTCTCTGATCGATGTCCATTTAGTGTTCACACTATTAGCTTCCTCTTCCTCACTGCTCACATTCTCTAGAATGCTAAATCTATTCGTTAGCTCATTATTAGTATCATAATTTTTTTTTTTTTTTTTGGTACGCAAAACAAGTTTTATGATATCCTTATTAGTTGCAAATTGGAAGGGAAGTTTTGTTTCCCGGATAGCTGTAGTCGTTTTTTATATATTTCATAAAATATATAACAAACAAATCTGGACTTGTGCTCGTTGTAAATGTGAGTTATAGGGTGTAAAATGCGGAAGATAGCATAGAGAAAATTCTGTGTATTTTACAATTTTACTTTGATAAGCGCAACAATGCAAGCTAGGCAGCTAAATTGTGAATGATTTATGATCCGGATACTATCACAGTTGATTACGCGCAATTACTATTTCATCAATTCCATTTCGGTATACTCTTCCAAAGATGCACCACGCGCATATAGTTTAAAATATCGATAGCGGCCGTGACAGCGTACATTATTCATGGATACCTGGTTATTGTAACCAAGGAGAGATTTCACGCTCTTGGAGTCTTACTGCAGACTGATTTCCTTACATTGTGTGACGTTTGTTTTGCCACAGAAAATTGATTGTATTTACATAACCAAATTACCTGTAGTTCAGGTGAGTTCGCTCGGCAGCTCTCCCAGCGGTGGTCCTCAACTCCTCGTAACTCCGGATCAGCAGGCGGTCGTGATTCCTGCTCGAGGAAATTAACCAGGGCTTGTACCGGGCGAACCTTGGTTCTGGAAACTGTGATGGCCGGCAGAAATGGCCCGAACCAACTTGAGTACTCTTTGTTCAATCCAACTCCGCCGGCTTCCAGCTGCGCACAGTCCACAGAGACCTCCCCGAAGTTCAGCAGTCAAAAAATAGTCAAATTCACGTTATAAATGGTTCTCTTTATTTCTTCCAAAACACAACCGTGCCACCTCAATTCTTTAACTTTACTTTTAATTCTTTAACTTTACTTTTAATTCTTTAACCTTACTTTTAATTCTTTAACTTTACTTTCAATTTGATAAAACTAGGAACGGGCTTCTTCCCTTCTTCCTTTCACTTCCGAATCAACTCTACTCCAAAAAAGCAATCAACGGAATTTTGCAAAAAAAAGTATTCAACTCGTTAAAGAATCAACTAACTGGGATTCAAAAACCGTACTCAACATCATATTAACCTGTTGTTCCTTTCCCAGGTACACAAAAGACCTCTCTCTCGCTCTCCCTCAACATCCACTCCGAAAACAGAATTCGAACTTGCACACGATCCACACTCGAACAGGGGTACGTTCGCACACTCAACATGTGGATCGTGCGTTTTTCCCACCACCTTACCATCAAATTATACTAAAACCAAATTATATTAAAAACAACTAAATGATGGGTGGTGGAAGCCGCACGTAACAATTGTCCAGTCGGATAAAGTTTACCTTTAGTATGAACAGGTGTTTACTCTTTGGTTGGTCGTTTTCGCTGTACTATATCGAAGATTATTGAGCCATAAACTTTCGGAATGTGTGAAATTAATATGGCTTTCATATTACGCGTCGCAACCGTGCTTTCTTAATCACTTAAGGGAAGAATTGTCGATCGGAGAGTTATATGTACAAAAAAACGTTATTTATTGTTTTTTACAATTTTTATTAATTGTTCTCCTGTTGTCCAGTCCTTGACTGGTTACAATCTACTTCTTTTTATTTATTCTAAGAAAAAGCCCCGCTGTACGAATGCAAGGCTGTAACGTTTTATTTCTTAACTCTTTTAACAAAGACGACCTTTCTTCTTTAGGTCACTAATTAACTTTGAATTATTCCCTTTGCAACCACTCCTTTTATATCGAACTTATCGATGAAAAATCGCAAATGATGCACTCAATTCCGCCCAACTCAGCAACACCTCACGCATAAGTCATTTACCCGGCCGCAGTTTTACTCAGTTGGCTTTGACCCTCATGGAGTGCATTCGCCCTGCACGAGTCATTGGTTTCGCTTAATCGATAGTTCACTTAATTCATCCTCTTAAACTGCAATAGCCTTGGCATATCTCGTCACTTCGAATTACCGGTGGCAATTATTATGGCATTATTCATATGCCTTACTTTCGCAGGCATAAGCATTTCTACGCCGAAATCCCTAACCAAATGCATGACACCAGGCGTACGGTAATTTGTTATTAGCCGTGCGTTCCCCATTTGCAGGTGTAAGCAATTGTTAGGACCACACCTGACATGGCGCTTGCTTTAAGTATTGCGATATGCTGATATGTGCACTTATGGCCATGAATGACTCGTATTTAAATAATGCATAGCATAGAGTGGCGAATAAGTCCGCGCCACAGGTGGACAATTAAAGAGGAAACGATTACGAGTGGACTGAGTGTGATATGATTATAATGGTAAATTGGGTTTATGTAGTGGAATAATACAGTCATAGCAACCACAATAGATCTGATGGTATACCTCACCGAAAATTGGATCGACTCCGCCCACTACTTCGGCGAAGACAAGGTTAACGTCTTTCGACAGCGTTTGACACATAGTCCTGTTGTCGAAATTGCGTTTCCCCAAAGTTGACATTACACGGATTAAGTTGTTATATGACTATTTTTTTGACCTGTCGATTCAAACAAATCCAGGATTCATCAAAATAAGGGCATGATCTCCAGCGTTCCAAACGGATATCCATATCCATATCCATATCCATATCCATATCCATATCCATATCCATATCCATATCCATATCCGTAGCCATATCCATATCCATATCCATATCTATATCCATATCCATATCTATATCCATATCCATATCCATATCCATATCCATATCCATATCCATATCCATATCCATATCCATATCCATATCCATATCCATATCCATATCCATATCCATATCCATATCCATATCCATATCCATATCCATATCCATATCCATATCCATATCCATATCAATATCCGTAGCCATATCCATATCCATATCCATATCTATATCCATATCCATATCTATATCCATATCCATATCCATATCCATATCCATATCCATATCCATATCCATATCCATATCCATATCCATACCCATATTATTTTATTTTTATATTATTATTTATTGGCCTGTAGGAACCCGGAAGTTCATGACCTCACCGACTCGGCTGCGCCATCGTTCCTGTCCAGTTCTTTCTCCTTCCACGCTTGACCATCCTATCCGATCTCCTCAAGGTCAAACCTTACATTGTCCTCCCATCTCCGTCGCGGCCGTCCTGGCGGTCCTTTTCCCGTTGATCTACCGTCAAGAATTCTACGCAAGATCCTATCTTTATCCATTCACGCCACATGTTCGGTCCATCTTAATCTTTGCGACCAGATTACTCTCACTATTGCAGGTGTGCGGTATAGCTCTTCCAATTCGTGGTTGTGGAGTTTTCTTCATTGTCCTGCCTCCTCGTCATATTTACCGCCAAAGATACTCTTTAAAACTTTATTCTCGAATACGCGAATTTTGTATTCTTCTCGTTTTGTGAGAGCCCATGTTTCGCATCCGTAAAGGACAATCGGCATGATTATTGTTCTATAGACCCGGAGCTTTATATTACGTGACAGCAGTTGTATTTCAGCAGTTTACTGACTGCGTGCCAACTCGCGTTGCCGGAGTGTAGTCTTTTGTTCATTTCCTTCGACATTTCGTTGCTGGTCGTCAGTATTGTTCCCAGATATTTAAATTCTTTAACTTTTTCAAATATCTTGCCCCTGACGTTTATATATGTTCCCTGAGTTCCACCCGATCTCACCGTAATGATGTATTTTGTTTTGTCTTCATTTATTTCTAGGCCCACCTCTTCTGTCGCTTGCATGATGATTTCACAGTTCTTACTAACAGTTTCTAGATTATCGCCCAGAACGGTGATGTCATCCGCATATGCGAGCACTTGTGTGACCCCGTTCAGGGATAATGCGGCCATGTTGTCGTCTTGTACCTTTCTGATGACATACTCGAGCACAAGGTTAAAAAGACATGGTGAGAGGCCATCCCCCTGTTTAGTCCGTCGCGGATTTCAAATGGTTCTGAGAGGAGGTTTTCTATTCTGCTTCGCCCTTTGTTTTCGTTCACGCAAATTTGGATGAGGGAGGCATAGGACGGCATTTTCGGGATTCCCAGCTCAACTACAATATGGTAGAGTCTTTGCCTTGCGACTGAGTCGTCGATTTTTTTGAAGTCAACGAACAGTTGGTGAACCGTCTCTCCGTATTCCCACTTCTTTTCCAGCAGTTGCCTTATTGTGAACATTTGGTCGCTTGTTGACCGGTTCCTACGGAATCCGCATTGGTAGTCTCCCAGTATTTCTTCTGCGTACGGTGTGATTCTCACCAGTATGACATTTGTTAGTATTTTGTATGTGTTTGGGAGCAATGATATTCCTCTATAGTTTTCGCAGTCAGATCTTTCACCTTTTTTTCCATTCTTCCGGAGTGACTTCCTTATCCCATATTGTTTTAATGAGCTGGTGGATTTTTAAGAGCGGTTGCCTCTCCTCCATGCTTCACAAGCTCTGCCAGTTTGCAGTCGACTCCGGGAGCCTTGTTGTTTTTCAATAGGTTTATTGCGTCTACAACTTCGGTGAAAGAGGGCTCTGGGATCTGAGGCTAGGCTGTATGTACGTCTGATGCGTTTATTTGTGGTTGACGGGTGCGCACATTAAGCAAGGTTTCAAAGTACTGTTTCCATCTTGTGATGATATTGTTTGTTTCTTTGACGAGATAGGCCTCTACGTCTCGAATTATTTTGGCTCTCCCTCGGTATCCATTTCTAATTGAGTTTATGCCGACATACATACCTCTGATGTTTTTTTGTTCTGGAATTTTCTAGGATTTTTTTGATCCGAGTATTTTCCCATTCGTGTTTTTTGCATTTAAAAAATCGTATTGTGTCTTTCCAAATTGTCGCGTATCTTTCTGCGTTGACTTCATTATATCTTTGTAATCGGATCACTCTGAGACGTTTACGTTCTTCGATGTTCGCCCTGCACTCATCGTCAGATCAACGTTTGGACTTAATTGTTTTCTTTGATCCCTTTTGGGCTGTTTGTTTGATTGTGTCTCTGATCGATGCCCATCTAGCGTCCATGTTATTGGTTTCCTCTTCATCACATCCTCTAGGATGCTAAATCTATTCGTTAGTTCGTCTTGAGATTCAGCCATTTGCGCAGGTCTTTTAATTTATCAGTGTCGAACTTCTTGCCCGTCTCCCGTGATTGCCCATGTCGGTGTACTGCGAGCCAACTCCTAATTTTGCCCATCAATAGAAGATGATCGAAGTCACATTCTGCGCCTCTATATGATCTTACGTCAAGGATATTCGTGTGGTGTCTTTTGTCTATGAGGAAGTGGTCTATTTGGTTACGCATTACGCCATCGGGTGATATCGTTGTAGCTTTATGGATTTGCTTGTGCTTTTCGCTACCAGATCTTTTGACGTTGCGAACGTGATATTTCGAATTCCATTCTCGTTTGAGACATCGTGTGGGCTTTCTCTACCTATAGTTGGTTGGACGATATCTTCCTTTCCAATTTTTGCGTTGAGGTCACCGCGGAGGATTTTAACATCGAATGGTGAGATGCAATCAAATACTTCCTCTAGGGTCTCGTAGAATGTGTCTTTTATTTCCTCGTTGGTAAATTCAGTTGCGGCGTGTACGTTTATAAGTTTATAATTGCACCATGGGCCCTGTATTTTTAGCACCGACATTCGGTCTTAATAAATTTCACTTCTTTTACATTCGGCATAACCTTCTTGCTTATGATGGAGCCGGTTCCGAGGTTATGTGTGTCGGTACGTCCGCACGCCTGTGTGAACCCTTTGGTTTCGACTACTTGATGTAGGAGTCGGACTTCCTAAAGCCCGACGATGGCCATTTTGTATTGTTTCGTGTTTTCTATGACCGTCTGTATCGCGCCTGGTTTATATAACGTTCGAACATTCCACGTGCTGACGCGTATATCCCGCTTTTACGGTTTTCCCTACGTCTTCTTTTTGCTGAGTCGGTGTTTTCTTGATGAATTGTTTCCTTTTGGTAGTGTCGGCTCTACACACCTACGCCTACCGGGTTTTTCGTGAGATTGTTTTGTGTATATTGATTATTCATTTTTGTTTCAACAAGTCTTGGGATTTCAAATAGTCCGCCATATCTGAGCCCCTCTTTGATATGGTAAGGTCTGCTTACTGCTCAGATTCGACCCGGTGTCAGAGAAGCCCCGTTATAATACAGCGAGTATACCCCTGGCTGTAAACCATCCAATGGGCACGTTGGTAGATCCTTGTGTGTTACTTCTCGCTAGCTTGCCTAACATGAATGGCTCTACTGGAAGTGTATGCTTCCGTCAGCATAGCCTGGGTGATTCATTGTAGTTTAAGCCCCGGCACCACGTCAAAGTTTCTACCAAGCGGGGGATATGCATATCCATATCCATATCCATATCCATATCCATATCCATATCCATATCCATATCCATATCTATATCCATATATCCATATCCATATCCGTATCCATATCCATATCCATATCCATATCCATATCCATATCCATATCCATATCCATATCCATATCCATATCCATATCTATATCCATATCCATATCCATATCCATATCCATATCCATATCCATATCCATATCCATATCCATATCCATATCCATATCCATATCCATATCAATATCCATATCCATATCCATATCCATATCCATATCCATATCCATATCCATATCCATATCCATATCCATATCCATATCCATATCCATATCCATATCCATATCCATATCCATATCACACTAACGAACTTAGCTGGCGAATGCTACGACCAAATCCTAAAGCTAATTTTATATGTTCTCCTGTGTTAGGCTTCCCTCAAAAAACAGCCTCTCATGCCATGCTCCGTCCTTGTTCTCCAATTTTGGTTTTCCTTTTTTTTTTTCTTATTTATGTACGAGATAATTCGCATAAGTTTATTTTGTTAGTGTTTAAGTTAATTTTTATTTATTATATTTTTTTTACGTTTTTTGCAATTGTGATCTAACGGTTTGATATTTTTACTGATTGTTTGACTAAAATTACGACTTTTTTATAAAAACGTGCTGATTCCATCTTTTTATCAGGAGTTCAACAACCAGAACCAAAAGAGATAATCCATAGCCCATAATCGACAGAAGATATCGACATTCTGTGACACCAATAAAAACAAATCCGCCGGCCGCACTTTCACATTTTGGTTTCTGAGGAAACTACTTTAACTAAAAGAAAACATTCCAGTGAAATATATTTCACTTCACGTGGATATTGACTCGCCCTTTGGTTGAATATTTTTCAAATAGATCGACCGAGTGACCCTTTCTGGGGATTCCTACAAAAAATATATATATTGAATGTGCGCTTTAAATTGCATATCCAACATACTTCATAGTTAGCTTGACATACAATAAAGAAAACGTTATTGTACACAGTGTCCTCAACACCGATATCCAGAGGTGATGTTGACAGATCGCTCATAGTTTTAATCGCTACACTAGGACTTTGAAGGAGTGCAACAATATTCGCCGAATACGATATAAATAGAAAAAGTGTGGTTACAAATATTGTGAAGACTAAAACTCTTGCTGATCGGTTTGACATGTCCACGTGAAATCCTTGCTGACATATCGCTCACCACATAAGAACAATACATTCAGTAAAATCGATGCCTGCAAGATTTGACGAAAAGATGAGCTCAATGACCATAACGAGCGTCGTAAGGATTACGAATAGCAAAAGCACTATCCAGGAATCGACGTTGAAAGACAAAGTGAAAATATTAATCACGGCAGACAATGGTGGTTGTTGGAACATAAATCCTGCTCGAAATCGGTACGTTTCAGCTACGTAGTCGACGGAACGCATTCGTTCACCGCGCATAAAGAGCGGATTTTGAGCGAACTCAACCTCCAATCGTTCGAAACGCCTAACCAGTCCACTGAATGTCCCATCTAGTCTCTTCCAACGGAAATTATCAAGCTGGTAGGTATTGTATCTGAAAAGACATTAAGGAATGGCTAGGTTCAGGGTACTAATGTTGTCCTTACGTTATATTCAGCATCATTTTCAGGTCCTCTATCAGCGGAAAGTGTACTTTTGTTATAGTATCCATATGGCGCATTTTCACATCACTAATGTATGTAAGCACATCTGGAAATGAAATGAATAACCCAACGTTAAATTCTTGTCCTTCGAAGTTCTGTTGTAATGTGATTGCTGATCCAAAGTGCCTCAGACATCGCAGCAATTCTTCAACTGTCGTGATATTTTTTCCTACTGTTGTAACATTTATCGGCCTTGCTGGGTGGATTTTATAGACGTCCAAGGGGGTCATGTCTTCTTGTTTTTCGAGGAACAATACTCTCACCTCTTCATGGGGTGGTATATAGACATCAGGGATTACCCGGTGCTTTGTCAAAAGCAACTAAAAGAGATTGTCCTTGAAAAGATTACTTTTATCCGAGTCCTCCAGAACACTGTGAGTGCAAAAATCATCTAAATTGAGAATCACCCCTGTTTTATGTCTCAATGGTATTAAGATGTCTTCCAATTTTATATCAACGCTCTTCACCACTCTCACGTAAAATTCTTGCTGAATGAAATATCTCACAAATTCTCCTGAAGGATTTGTGTCATCCGCACAAAGCATAACAACGACGTTTCCTACTCCATGAAATTTAAAGTACTCCTCATAGAGCTGGAAATTATGGTCACCCTTTCCAAAACGTTGGTTTTTAATTCGTCCCGTTTTATGGGTTCTCCTTATTTCACTTGAGCGACGAGCAGTACCGAGGCAGCTAAAGTCCACAGGACATCCCCCATTACAAACTTCATTCGGTTAACCGCTGCCATGCCTTATATACGAGGACCAAGGGATTTAACCTGGGCTGTAAATCCATTTTGAGGAATGAGTAGGAACAAAATGTAATTTGCACGTTAAACATGGCCACAACAAAAGGCTCAATAAGCGACACCTGTGGAGTAGATAATTTTCTTATTAGAAACCATCAATAGTGGATATGTGTATCAATAAATAATAACTCTAACTATACCACGACCCAGGAACTTAACACGCGGTATCCTTAACTCGATGTCAATAAAACCAGGTTTTGTTGTCGTATCACTTTGCGGAAACGTGATGAAGACGACAACCGATTGTTTGAGTTGTACTTTCTTTCAGTAGCAATTGTGTGACCATTACTGTGATTTATTGAGTGAGGGGAATGTTTGGGGTTATTTAATGGGCTAATCAATTCTGAATTAGACGGGCAATGATAGTGAAATAGCAAATAAGCAATGCAATGTGACAGGCAAACGATTCCAATGATTCACAGAGACAAATATTTATGGGTTAATGATCCACGCTGAAATAAAATATAGAATCTATAATTTGCGGCATTTTCACAGGACTAAACAATATGTTCAGTTCTTCGGCGATTACGAGTAGAATAATTTCATTTAGTTAATAAATTAGCCAATGTGGGTACCATGAATAGACAGTTATTCCGCTAACACATTGCGTTCGTCACACCCTTCCTACTCAATAAAAAATTAAAGTTTCTTTGCCCTTTTTGTCGAATTTCCTCTAACCATTAGTAGTGTCAGGAATTAGCTCCATAAAGGTTGTATACCGTTACGAGAAATCAAATTGACGGGATCTTAACGACTTTTGGGAATGTAAATTCATCCTGAATATTATAAACAGTCATTCCATTAGCATACTGCATCTGTTCCTACTTTCCGATCATAATAAACATATCTTCTTCCTCGGGCACTTCAGACCACTACTACTATACCATTTATTGACCTGTAGCAACCCGGATATTTATAACCCCGCCGAATCGACTCCGCCATTGTTCCCTGTCCTGTACACTCTCATTCCATGTTCGACTATCCGATCCGATCACCTCGAGGTCAAACCTAACATTGTCCTCCCATCTCCGTCGCGTCCGTCCTGTCGGTCTCTTTCCCGTTGGTTTACCGTCAAGAGTTCTATGCACAGTCCTATCGTCCCAATTCAGACCACTACATTATGTCAAATGTCTTCGATCCAACTACAATGTTTAAAAAAGGATTTTATGACTTTTGGGAATAGCCAGCTATAACAGTCTTAAGATCCTTTAAACTTAACGGCAAATTAAAGTTTCACTCAATACTCATTATACGCTCGAGCTGTCGCACTAACAAGTATAATATAATTATGCTTGGCATTCGAATCCTTGTTCCAAACGATATAAAGAACTCAAATCGAGTATGTGGATCCATTCCGAATAAAAGGAGGTTAATAGGAGAAAGCCCCGGTAGACGTAGGTGTGATGAGCCAACATTACCTTAAGGAAACAAATCATCAACAAAACACCGACTCGGCAAAACGAAAACGTAGGGAAAAACGGAAAAAGCGGGATATACGCGTCGGGACGTGGAATGTTCGAACGTTATATAAACCAGGCGCGATATATACGGTCGTAGAAACGCGAAAGAATATAAAATGAACCCCGTCGCGCTTCAGGAAGTCCGACTCCCACATCAAGTAATCGAAACCAACGGGTTCACACAGGCGTGCGGACGTACCGGCACACATAACCTCGGAACCGGTTTCATCATAAGCAAGAAGGTTACGCCCCATGTAAAAGAAGTGAAATTTTTTAAGGCCGAATGTCGGTGCTAAAAATACAGGGCCCATGGTACAATTATATACTTATAAACGTATACGCCGCAACTGAATTTACCGACGAAGAAACGAAGGACACGTTCTACGAGAGCCTAGAGGAAGTATTTGATTGGATTTCATCATGCGATGTTAAAATCATTCTTCAAGCACAAGCGAATTCGTAAAGTCACATGGATATCACCCGGCGGCGTAATGCGTAACCAAATAGTCCACTTCCTCATAGACAAAAGACACCACTCGAACATCCTTGTCGTAAGATCATATAGATAGATTGCGACTCCGATCATCTTCTAGTGATAGGCAAAGTTAGGAGTCGGCTCGCAGCAAACCCACATGGGCAATCACGGGAGACGAGCAAAAATTTCGACATTGATAAACTAAAAGACCTGCGCAAAGGGTTGAATATCAAGACGAACTAACGAATATATTTACCATCATAGAGAATGGGACTAGGGAGGAGAAGGACCCCAATAGTGCGGACAGTAAATGGGCTTCAATCAGAGACGTAATCAAACAAAACGGTGTTAGGATTTAAGAAAACAATTAAGTCCAAACCTTGGTTTGACGATGAGTGGAGGGCGAAGATGAATAACGGTAACGGCTCAGAGTGGTACACTTAGAAATATATGATAAAGACAACACAGAACGATCCGGAAAGAGACAATGAAACCTTTCAAATGCAAAAAAAACGCGAATGGGAGAAGACTCGGATCGAAAAAATCCTGGACAATTCCAGAGCAAACAACATCAGGGCATAAATTCCATTAGAAATGGATACAGAGGGAGAGCCAAAATAATTCGAGACGCAGAGGGCTGTCTGGCCACAGAAACAAACACTATCATTACAAAGTGAACGCAGTATTTTTAAAACCTGCCCAATGTGTGCACCCATCAACCACAAATAAACGCATCAGGCTTAGATACAGCCGAGCTTCAGATCCCAGAGTCCTCTTTCAATGAAGTTGTAGACGCAATAAATCGATTGATAAGCAACAAGGCTCCCGGAGTCGGCTGCATACCAGAGCAGTGCTTATGAGCATGGAGGAGAACCAACCACTCGGAGAACCCACCAACTGACACAACAACAAAACTTAACTGATGCCATAACAAAACAACACGGGATAAAGAAGTCACTCCTGAAGAATGGAAAACCTCAATAGTCATCCCCAATTCAAAAAAGGCGCCAGATCTGACTGAGGGAACTACAGAGGAATATCAATGCTCCCAACCACATATAAAATACTAACGAATGCAATACTGGCGAGAAACACATCATACGCAGCAGACTACCACTGCGGATTTAGTAGAAACCCGTCAACGAGCCACCAGATGTTCACAGTGAGACAACTGCTGGAAAAGAAGTGGGAATCCACAGAGACGGTTCACCAACTTTAAGGATGGGGTCTGCGTCTTCATGCGCTCCGATCTGGCTTCCCAAAAGATAGATGCGTTAGAACCCAATAACTTGGACATCATGTGGTTGAAGGTCGAGCTGGGCGACGAGGATCCCCAGACCTTGAATTTTGTTCGTTTCTTCCTCTTGACGATCCCGGTGTTCTCTGCGCAAAAGGGTCCAACCGCAGCTAGTGAACTTCAAATGTTCCTAGATAGTTGCAAAACTACCGTTAGCTGTTGGGCGAAGTGGGAGGAAGAGAGCTTCCTTAGGTGGTTGCCCACGAGGTTAGGCGGTGAGCATACCGCTTGAGAAGTGAGGCGTCACCCGGAGCATTCCAGGAGCTGAAGCAGCGCCTAAGGAACGTTTTCCAGCCGCGATTATCCTACGCGGGGTTGTGTGCACAGCTCACCATAATGCGACAACTCCCTGTGGAAGATACCACAAGTTTTGCTATCCGTGTGAAGCAGGCCATTGCGCGTTGCAGAGAGGCGGAGGAGCTTTGTACGGACATGAGGCCGCTTTCGCCATCCGGTTAGAAAGGATGGCGAAGTCCGTTATATTAGGTGCTTATCTTGAGCGGTGTTAAAGAAGACCACTTCCGGCGCTATTTGCTGGCACTCTGCGATGGTCCTCGCGATGATATAACAACCAGCCTCCTACAGATAAAACGATATCAAAAGGAGATGTAGACAAGCGAAAGCCACTCCAGCCCTCTCGGTTCTGGCCATACTAAAGCTCAAAAGCAGACCAAAACTGGAAGCTACCTACGGGCTCAACGAGTCCGAAGCATCGACACCAACACCGTCGGCCCAAAGCAGACCGAGGCCGCTCTAGGTCTGCTAGCACGAAGTCTACAGATGCTTCAAAGCAGAGCGATAAATCACAAAAGAGCAGCAATCGGTCCGAATTTCGTGTTTGACACACACACACATGGCGAAGTGTGTCGACAAAAATCAAAATGAGAGCGGTCAGAAAACTCCCAGAACTTGGGTCGGGAAGCACCAACCCGATTGCAGAAAACTCGCAAAACAGCAAAAGCTGTTCTCAACCAAATTCCTGACTGTCCAACTCCCTTTGGACGTTGGCCGTAGAAATACTACGCGCGGGATGCCGCCATGGGAATTTCAAGTTGCACCAAGAAATGCCCTGCTGTTTCCAAGTAATGGACTCCTTCCTGTGGTTATTGGAAGGTGAGTTGTTGGGTAACGATTTCCTGTAGAAATATTGCAAGGTCAATGGACAGGGTGGTTTTTTGGAGTTTCCCCGAACAACCATAAGTCCCGAAAGTCTCTTCGTTGGGGTTTCCAAATAATTAGAGGGGGAGGCTGAGCATAGGTTGTGAAACGATGCTGTACCCATTATTCCAACAAGGCCGCACTCCGAAGGTCCCACAGGCGTTAACGGAGGGAAAGCTTCGATAGAACGCTTACAAACAAACCCTTCGGAGGTCAAAATCTTTGTGAGCCAGACTCAGGCTTCTCTTCAGTAACGGATAAATCTTCCAGTCGCACCTGGAATACGATGAAAGGAAACCACTTCACTATTGTGGTTTTAGTCGGATCGTGTGAGCGGTTAGGATTTTTATGCCATAATTCACGAGGTCAAAGATGCACGGCATACTACGCCATCAAAATATGGAAATGGACGGGGGTAATTCAACAACCGTCTAAAGCCCTATTTCGAAAAATGGATTGGCCCTGGCGAGGGCAAGGTGGTCGATAAAATGGGGATGGTCCTGCCGTATTATCCCTTTTCTTTAGTACGGACCCGTAAGGAAGAGAAGGAAGAGAACATAGACAAAAATATCAATTTTTTCATTTTTTACTTAATTTAATAAACAATAAATTACAATCAACCCATCGCCAGAAGCAGCAACAACAATAGCAGGCCACCAAAAATTTAACGCCCGATGCGATATCACTGGTTCAGTCTTCGGCGTGTCATTCCTCTTCCAAGAATGACACGCATCTTCGTGAGAGGGGAGGTTTATTGCGTAGTATCTCCCCCACCACCTTCGTCCCACCGAGAAAACATAAAATATAAAATAATAAACAGAAACGTAAATACAATACACAATTTACATATTGAATTACACATATAACATATAAAACATTTAAACAATTTAAAAATTAAACACATACATTAGAAACAATTTGCATTTTTAAATTAACACATAAAATTAAAACATAATTTTCCTTTCATAGATTTAGCATACTAAACATTAATTAAACACATACATTACAAACAATTATCTGTACTCTTATACAAGTAATCGAAATCAAAGTCGCACTACCACGCTGCTAACCCGAGTTATTTTATACTCGCTTTTTCTCACGTACCCATCATCCAATGCCTTAACCATCCAATCTCTTACCCCAAGCATCCATATTCAACGATTGGGAGATGCTTCGATTAAAGTTTTCAACCTAGAGTTTTCAGTTGAGATTTCTCTGAATATCACCACCGATATGCTTACTATTTCCACCCTTCTCCAAGATTTCAACGAATTATGCAACCAGTATCAGAACAACAAATATAGCAACCGAAACCAACACTGTCAGACTGTAAAATTTATCAGCTTCAGAGTAACCTCGCAATCATCTATAAACAAGTGCCAATGAAGTCAATTTGATGTGTAACGAGTCACTTGTACCACTCCTCACAAGCGCAACCCTGATAAGATTTAACGGGTGCAAAATTTCCAGCAAAATGTTTACAGCAATTTCTCCAATCGAAGAAGTCGAGAAAATAAACACAGAAATCGAGACGTTAGTCCATGAGAAATAGCATGCCACCACCTAATATCTATATAAACACGAAATTTCTAACTGATCCACGCATTGCCCTCCTCAAGGCACAAATTTCAAATGAATTTGACAATAACAGCCCTGTGAGTAGGGCGTTAGACTATACTCACAGCTAGGCCGGCTTGTCGTAAGAGGCGAATAAAGGCCGAGTGGTAGCCGGGGTCCCAACGCCCTGTGCGCCCGGTGAAATACCACCCCATCAAGCTTTAGGCTCCGTGAAATGGTCTGGAGTAATCCCTGGCCATCTTTCGGAGCTTGGCTGATGGACCGGTTCGAGAAAAGGTTGGTTAGGTGGTAGTCGGTCCCAAGGTGAGACTATAGCGTTTCAAATAATAGTGAGGAAGATCGTGTGATTCGAACTGACGCTATGACAGCTCGAATCACGAAAAAAATTTTACCTAAGCGTTACACACCAGGCTACTAACCGTGTTTTGAATTTCATTTCCAAACTCGAGTATATTCCACTGGTGTGAATTATTTTTTTATTTATCGCTTGGTATACGGTTCTGATGTATTTTTCTTATTCGATTTTTTTCGTTCGGTGTTCTTCACTATTTTTGCTTGCTTGTGAATTGTGTGTATCTGTTAGAATCGCTACAAGACCACCCCGTCACGCTGTACATTCCGCGATATCGCCGAGAGAAATCTTCGACGGTGTTTCGGATGTGTGGCTGATGGCCCGGACTGACACGGAGATAAGTCATGATGGTACCTTCTGATATAAAGAATACCGGAGGTAAACTAGTTTCCCATTCGGATCTCCGGTGGGGGGACTATGTCGGGGGGAACATCATGCAGATATCATGATAAATAATGGAACTTTAAGAGGTTCGTCATCGTATAACCGCCCTCGCTCTCGAGGTTCTGCCCACGCTCGACTGGTGACGGCATTTTGTAACATCAGGTGCATTGGTTTCACCAATGCGAATGTAGACTCCGTCCACCAGTGCTTGCAAACAACGAAACCTGATATCCTTGCCCTAACTGAGACCCAGGTCGATTCGTCAACTGATTCGACATATCTTTGTTGCTCGGGATACGAGTTACATTCCAGATTCCGTTTTAAGGGCGGAGTCTGCGTCTTCGCGCGGTCCAACTGGCTTGCCAGAGGATGGAGGCGTTTGATCCCAATAATATGGACATCATATGATTGGGGGTCGTGCTGAGCGATTATGTTAAATTTCTTTGTTGTCTTTACCGCTCTCCGAATGACGATCGAGCGGCGACATTCTTCGAACATCTTTCATACACCGTCGACTGGATACAAATCAACCACCCAGCTTCAGAAATGGTTGTCCTTGGAGATTTTAATGTGCACAATTCCGGCTGGTTGTTACATTCTAACAGAACCGACGAGGCTAGGAGGCCGGCGGAGATGTTTGCTGTAAGCCACAACTTGACTCAACTCGTGGGGGAGCCAACGCGGGTGCCGGATGCCCGGGGCGATTATGCGAACACCCTGGATCTGTTTTTGATATCCGAACCGAGTATTTATACTGTAGAGGTTTCTGCGCCACTGGGAAACTCAGATCACTGCTTGGTATCTGTCGCGCAAGCACTTGCATATCAACCGAAAAACCGGCCTAGGCAGCTTCGTCATGTATGGAAGTATGGGGCTGCTAACTGGGACGATTTGTGAGATTTCTTCGCATCCTTTCCATGGTCCGAGGTGTGCTTCGGAATCTCCAATGTTAACGCTTGCGCTCCTTCGGTGCCCAATTGGTTCACGCTCCTTCTGATCAATGGCAAAGGCTTTCCGCGGTAACTTCGCATCCTCGTCTTTCCCTCCGTTGGTGACAGCCAGTGGGGCGTTAGTCACGAATTCAAAGGATAAAGCTAATGTGTTCGCGAATTTATTTTCCGCGAATTCAAACTTCGACCCCGGCCTTTTGGAGCCACCTGTGCTCGCACCGGTGCGGTCTTCCATGCGGGAGCTGAAATTTCGTCCGCGTACTAGTCAACGCCTTCTACGTGAACTGGATTGTAGGAAGGCAACCGGCCCGGACGGAATACCAGCAATAGTCCTTAAGAACTGTGCTGCAGAACTATCGCCGGTTCTTGGCAGACTCTTTCGTTTATCTTATGCACGGAGGACCTTTCCTGCCTGCTGGAAAATCGCTCGAGTTCAGCCAATCCCAAAGACGGGAAAAAAGTGTCTCCCACAAAATTACCGTCCGATAGCATTACTGTCTATTTTATCTAAGGTAATGGAAAAAGTCATCAACACAGAGTTGGTTAAGTATTTGGAGTGCAACGAACTTCTGAATGATCGTCAATACGGATTCCGTGGCAGGCGGTCCTCGGGAGACCTTTTGACACTTATAACCTATATATGGGCATCAAGGGCGGTCGCATTGGATATCTGCAAGGCTTTTGACCGCGTCTGGCACGGGGCATTGCTGAGCAAACTTCCTTCATATGGACTTTCCCAACAGCTTTGCGACTGGACGAGGAGCTTCCTCGAGTATCGATCGATACGGGTTGTTGTGGACGGCGAGTGTTCGGATCTGTATCCTGTTAATTCGGGGATGCATCAGAACTCGTTCCTTTACAGAGCGGGGAAGCTGTGGAACTCCCTTCCCACGCAAGTGTTCCCGGATGGTTACAACCTGCAACTGTTCAAAAAGAACTGCAACAGTTATTTGATGACATCTCGGGGCGCCCACTCGGCGCTTTAGGTTCGCCTCTCCCGAGAGAAGGCTAATCAAAATAAAAAAAATATATAAAAAATCCAACAAGAGCTTCAGTACTGATATTTGGGTGGAGGATGATGTCTTGCCACCCTCGTTTTAGCCGTTAGTTTACGCAAATATCTCTTTAAAACCGATACGATACCTCGGCGAGGAAGATAAGATACCCAGTATTTGAGCACGGGCACATGATACCAATTGCGATCCGGTATCCCTTAAAATCTCAGAAGCAGATTAACCCTTCTCTCCTCTCTACTTCAACATTGCAGCTCAATCACCTTTTCTGGTGGGAGTTTTGTTTATGACAATTACGTCACTTTTCGAAAGAAGCGCAGCACAGCCATCGAGAAGCAGAACATAAAATAATCATTAAACAATTCTTACTGCAAAATCCTAATTCTGCCGATTGAACTGTAGCGGGAACGACGCTCCTCTTTTATTGTATATAATTGGGATGAATATGAAGGCCAATTTGCTCGTATGTTTCATTCATTCATCATCATCATCATCGGCAGTACAACCGGGATCCGGTCTTGGCCTTATTTAGCAAGTCTCTCCACCGGTATACGGCCCTTATCCGAGACTTGTTAAATTGTCCATAATAATTTGTTTTTCCGGGCAAGGTTATTAGCCTTCCGCCGATTTCATTCTTTAACTTCACATTAAAACGAAGTCTGTCCCTCCTTCTAAAAATGCTGTCTATTTAACATTTTGAAATGTGGATAAATTTCGTTCCCTCTTCAATAACTCGCAACCAATAGCCCGTATGGAAGCAGCAACATCCGCTTTCTATTAACAATTAAAAAATATATATGTACCTTGTCAACAGTCACAATCTATTTATTGCCACCAGGCCCATCAATACAGCAAAATGGATCCCTGTCTATTAGTATGGGTATTGCACTCAATCTTATTAAAGGGCTGAACCATTTCGGTAGATGAATAGCAAGTCCATACCATTGTATATCCGCAAACCTGATGTTACTATTTTAAACATCTGTTCCACAAGTTTCCTAATTAAAAGCAAATAACAACCGGTGGCCTCTCCACAACATATAACTCACATAATTACTCGATTCCGAAAGCCAGAAATAACGAATATCATCATCAAATATCCATGTCCGCAACTTAATGCCGACAACCAATCTAATAGTGAATGTGCGTCACATATTTATGGGTCATTATCCTGCCATTAGCCAGTGTTGTATCGGAAAGTATCGCCATTCCTGCAAGTGAAATATGTACCTCTATATGCCCGCAACCGACATATCGAACCGATTGCCTTTATTATCCCCAGTAACGAGAAGCACAATACGCCCCCCAATAACAATCAGAATAGAATGGGTGTGTTCGTTTCCCAGGACAAATCGAGGAGATTTGTGATTCCTTATAATTTGTTGATCCCCATCTGTCGACGTCGTGAGGCTTTTTTTGAATAGGCCCTAATTCCCAGTGGGACAGTGGGTCCAGTAGGAAGCTAAGCAATCTGTCATTGATTCGGGCAAAGCGAACACTTCATTTAATTCTATGGAAATATCTCCCACGGGGAGACAGTGAAGATACGTCCTTTGAATTTGCAGCTATTCAGTGTGCGCATCGAACACAGCGTCTTCCCCGAAAGCCGAAGTTTATCGAGCTGAAGAGATAATCAAATCATATCAGTAAAAGGAATCTCGATTGAGAAGTACAAAAGAAAATCTAGTGAAAATTTACTTGTCGCCCGAGAATCGAAAAATTTATGGAGTTGTCTCGTAGGATCCAGAACGGGATTATCAAACTTATTTCGCACACCATTGCAATGAAGCCGTCAAGATGACTTATTTTACGGCTTATTGTTCCGAAAGTTTGTAATTTTTAATGGCCGGTTTGGTACCACGACATTAATTCCATCAAAAGCATGATTCAGTGTTATTAACCTCCTTCCAATATCCTTTTGAATTTTTTTATTACCCTTGTTTCCCTTCGTTTTATTGTTGAATCAGGAAATCGAGGAACTCATCCGAAAAGTTACTTAGGAATGAAATTGAGCATAAAATATCTAAACGTAACGGTAAAGGAAACATCATCAGAATGGTAATTTTTAAGTAATGATCCCTACGAATTGTTGCGTTATCTATTATTCATAAGGATATCCTTATAACAGACACGAAAAGGCAAGGCAGTTTTCGATTAGATGGAGAAAAATGATGAGCATTTTTACTGTTAAAAAGTTCGAAAGGATACACGTCTTTTTTTTATGGATACTTACACTTACCTCCTTTTTCCTCAAGATTGATGGTTCTGTTCCTCTAACAATAATGTTAACGAATTCAGGTAGGCAACTATTGCCAACAAAGGACAGCATGGTCAAATATTCTTTTTTGGTGTAATCTTGTCAGAGTTTAGCTGGGTGCTGCCCGGTTACATACGAACCCATCATACGAAAGGTTTCGTGAAACGGTTGTGTGAATACCTTGACCATTTCACAGAGTTTTGTTCGTCATGTTCATGTTTTGAATCCCGGTAAGATGCTGCAGACTAGAGGTTGCGCGATCTCATCAGGAGAAATCTTTGATTATGTTTTTGATCTTGATTGACTGACAGCTCGATGAAGTTGGAAAACGAGGCTGGATCCGAACTAAGACTGGGAAAAATGGCACGAGATTACCTTCTAAAATAAAGAAATTCGAAAACAAAATGTTTCCCTTATAGGATTTCCAAAGCGGGTCAACTTGTGAAACATTACCATCGCTGAAATTGTCATGATTTTCGAAAACAAGTGCAGCGATCCTAAATCGCCACTCCCATCCAAATCCCCAACATTACCAATAATCCCATCCAAATCCCCAATACCTCCCATAAGCCAAATCCAAATTCCATATTGAATCATATGAGCGATAAATTAAATCAAAAGTTAATTCGTCGCACATTGATACAATTCCCAAAATCCTGACATAATGAAATGCTTAATTCAAAACGCATTTCATGATTTCCCTTCCAGGAACCAATCCAACTACACCTTTAGTCAATTCCCAGAACACAATTCCAATCAAAGCACACAAAATCTTGTGTGTGCTTCTTGGAATTTTTACATTAAAAACGTTGACAAAGCTCAACGAGAAAAAGAATAAAAGGGCGATAATTTTTAATTTCGTGATCAGTCAAGTTCCGAAGGGCGAACCGCTGGTCAGAAAGCCTTAAAAATAAATCAATCAGTAAGATTCCAGAGTCCGAACCCCTGGCCGCCAATCAACCTAATTCTAAAATAGAAACTTTAATAAAACTAAAAAAGAATTAGCCGCTAAAAGTAAAATTAACACATCAAATAATAAATAAATAATAAATAAAAGAACTTACTAAAATCGTCTTTCAATATTGGACCCCGTTAAAAATCGGATCTCCCCAAAGGAGGATCTCCCCAAAGGAGGTAAGAATTAAAATTAACTTAAAAATATAACCTCCACAATGGCGCAGCCGGTAGGATTTTGGGAATTGAATCAATGTGCGACGAATTAACTTTTGGTTTAATTCGTCGCTCATATGATTCAATATGGAATTTGGATGGAAGTTAATGGGAAATTGAATCAATGTGCGACAAATTAACTTTTGGTTTAATTTATCGCTCATATGATTCAATATGGAATTTGGATTTGGCTTATGGGTGGTATTGGGGATTTGGATGGGATTATTGGTGATATCGGGGATTTGGATGGGAATAGTGATTTAGGATCGCTACACAAGTAACGAAACCATGAAAACTTTTTATTCACATCGAAATCGAATCCACTCGTGAAACATCACCATCGATTAACTTGTAACGGCATTTAACAGAAAACATGAAAAACGAACACAGCTCAACACTATTCACCAACAACAAGCCGTGGAAGCTTCCGCCACCTAGAAAGTTTGAGACGTCAGCCAGAATTGATCTTTCCCCTAAATTCAATGTAATGGATTCGTGGCGGTTCCGCCAAACCCCACTGTTACTTACCTGAAAAACCCCCATAACTTCGACCCAACCTTATAAGTTTCGCTAATGCAATCGCATTAGCACCTTAAATGCTTTACGCATCTAGGTTATCTAAGATATAACCTAAAAGTCCCTGTAAAAGAATTTTTACCTTTCCTGCATCTCTTCGCATACAAATTCCCTATAAGAATTCTTTCCAAACTTATCATGAATTCCAAAACCTATTCGCTACCTTCAGTTGCCAGGCAAATTCCAACCGTCCACACCTGCACCGCAATCTCCTCGCAGCAAAAACATTTTCTTCCCAAGGATAATTAATGCTTCAATGCATTACCTGGAAATGCCTGCAAAGAATTTTTCCTACAAGGGCATTCATACATGTGTCAATGCATCTCTGCATTAGCGACCAAGAACCGAATTACCAATTAGTGTAGATATTCACACTAGAGTTCGATCCTGGCGTCGCCGTAGATGCATAATTGACACAGATGGTATACACAACCGTCATTGTGTAACCATCTAAATTACTTTCCGAAGACTTGCAACTATTGATACAACTGCAAGTATTTCTCGCTGAAATATTTCTTTGTTTGAATCTTCAAACAATCACCGACATCGCGCTTAGCCGTCGGATTGGATTCAATAGCATAAACATATGCAAACAAAAGAATCCGATTCTCCCAGTCGGCAGAGATACGATATACGACCTCCATTATTTCAATCCCTTTCAGCATCTAATGAGTGGCTGCTATTTACTCAGCTGACCCTCATTACCGGACGATACATTAGATCGCTTTTTTCTCTGTCCGTATCCCTTGTCTAGGTTTCGTTTCGCTTTTGACCTGCAAGCGTTATGTAAACAATCTGATCTCAACGATTGACTTCACGCACAGCACTACAGGACCTCATCAGTGAGATCCACTTTCCCCGTTTTCACCACGAGAGGAATACTTTCTCTCTCGGGAAAACTCACCCCCATTAGCGAATCGGCTCTGCACGAGCCGTTTATCGCTGAGTCCTATTACATCCGCCGACCGTCCTGGTCGTGCCGCTCCCGCTACCCCGATGCGCACGGGGACGCGATAATATACGGAGTCGTTGGCGTAGTCAATTTTAGTCACCAGCCATTAAGTTGAGCAGTAGTTTGTCGGGTATTTGATTCCGAAGAATTTTGTTAAAGTATACATTTCATCGACGGTACAAAAAGAAATACCTTATATAAGTTTGTGTTAATATTGGTTGGCATCACGTTCGATATTGTTAACTAAAGTAGTGGTTTTTATGTAAAGAATAAAACTAAACAAAACGGCACTAATAAAAAGAACATTTACTTCAATCAGTGTTTTAATATTCCGGCTGCAGTGCCTGGGGATTCTAATGTATTTTCCTGATCGCCGGTGACGTGTTGTTTTCGTTTGGTGTTTTAGTGGCGAAGGTTTTATGATGGAGGAGGAAGGTGAACCGAGTGCCCATGCCTGGCACAATATACTTCCTCCCCACAGATTCGCCTCCAAAAACCGAGTCCTCCACTGAACAATGACGCGACAACGAAAGCACATCCAAAGACAGTTCTCGGGCCTATACGACCATCTATATCATTTCACAAGACGCAGTGGTGGTATCAAACAGGGTCGCTAAACGAGAAAAGAAAAAGATAGGCTTCACAACCTTTCTTCAGTTTAACCACAGACGAGACAACACTTGCGCTTCTGCCTCGTGATTTTGGATATTTTTTTCTCTCTTTTTTTATTACACTTCTCTCGGGAGAGGCGAACCTGTAGCGCCATAAGGCATCCTGAGATGCCACCAAATAACTGTTACAGTTCTTCTTGATAGTTGCAGGTTGTAGCGTTCTGGAAACACCCGTGCGGGGACGGAATTCAACAGCATTCCCGCTCTGTAACGGAACGAGTTCTGGTGCAGAGATTTTCGCGCTGTCGGGAGATGAACCGCGAAATGGTGCGATCCGTCGGATTGTCTTGTGGAGCGCATATAAACCGAATTGCGTGTAACAATACCACGAATCTCCGAAAAACAATGCCCGCGATAATATCTGTAAAACAGACAGAGGTCAACTAGGCCCCTTCGATATTATAGCGACTGTAGTCCCGACGGCAGCGTCGTATCCCCGATCAGGCAGGTCGCACATCTATGTATGCTCTCAAGATTGAAGGTATACTTAGGAGCAGAGCTCAAAACATGAGGACAATATTCGAGCGCCGATCTAATTTGGGATTTATACAGAAGATTTAGTTGGGCCGGAGTAAAATACTTCTTGGCTTTAAGAAGATAACCCAGTTTTCCAGAGGTGGACCTGGCGATATTCGATTCTGTTTATGCCACAATAAATTCCCATAGAGTTTGACGCCAAGCAATTTCGTGCTTTCCCCGATCCCGAACCGATGGCCCATTTTTCTTTCTGAACGTTGTATATTGTGTCTTCGTTGCAATGAAGTCGACGAGATGGGCCTTTCCCCACTGCAGGACCTTATCCATATTCCGATTCAGAGATTCGATCTGGCTACATCTCAGCTAGCGCGACATTGATGCACCAATCGGCCGAACACTCGGAAAGGAGGAACAAAGCGTACTATCACCCGCAAAACTGAACGCTCTGTTATCCGTTGTCTCCAACAAATCATTTATGTGAAACAAAAACCAGGATGGAGCCAAATTAAAACCTCGGGGCACCCCGAAATTAACATCATACAGATCCGAAGACACACCGTCTACAACAACCTGGATCGATCGATTTTCGAGGAAACTCTTCATCCAGTCGCAATGCTGTTGGGAAAGCTCGTATAAACGAAGTTTGCTCAGCAATGTCCCCGCGCCAGACGCGTTCAAAGGCGATATGGAGATATCCAATGCAAGCGCTCTTGACTCACCATGCCCCTCAATCGCAGATGTCCATATATCGGTTATAAGGAACACCTGCCACGGAATCCGTATTGAGGATCTGGGGGGGTTCTTTTAGCATATCCAGAGAACCACCCATTTCCTTTAATTCAACTCCCCATTCCTCATCCAATAAAGACTTTTCGCTTACCTGCAATCGATCGGCGTTAAGCTACCTTTCAACCATCTTTCACTTGAAAAGTAACCCACGACAAGATCATTATCTTGCCAGGGCATCAAGCAACATTGCTTTCTTTCCAAGGCATTTCGGTTCCCCTTGCCGGCGTCAATGTCTTTCATATACACAGTAATCTCCCTGTGTTTACTTTTCTCAAGCAGCTGTTGGTCCACGCAACCCCAAACAAGCCAGTGGACCACGCCGCACTCCCCTTGCCCCTATCGGTATCAACGCGGTGACAACGAGGTTCACTCTCAATATCTATCACCACGCTCATTACAGCAAACAGACCACTAACTCTCCTCCCGACACCACACCAAACTTCTCCGCTCCCCTACCTTTATTTTGCGACTACGTCACTGGGGGGGGGGGGGGGGGGGGGGGGGGTGATATGGGGGTTCTTTTAGCATAACCAAAGAGCCACCCATTTCCTTTAATTCAACTACCCATTCCTCACTGTTATGAGTTATTTAACAACAATTTATTGTAATATATATGGTAATATATTTAATGTATTTGAATAGGTAATATTATTAATTAACCGTGTTAGGTGACTTACTTGCTTTTTATCGACCGCTGAGTGGTCGCTGCAGTTACTGCTGGTGGTTTCGCGGCGGCTGGTTGCAGGGGCGTTGAGATAATGCTCCCCTGTTCAGCTTCAGCGGTTTTCTCCTTCTGTTCGCAATTTTTATCTTTTCAGATAATTCTTCTTTATGCTTTGTATAGATAATGTGTCCTTATACACGTTGGAATAATAATTCTCGGCTGTCTACTTGTGGCTAGTTTTGTTGTTTTACGTCGAATGTCAAAAATATTTGTTTGCCGTTGACGTTTTATTTTTTATCTGGCGCCAACGCCGTTTTATTATTTTTTCTCTCTAACAAGTAGAATTTGCACAAAGTAGTTTATGCAAATTAGCTACTTGGCGAGTTGTTCTCCTTTTAGAGGTAAAGAGGGGAAACTAACGAAATGGGGCTTGTGGGTGTTAGGGGGGACCTGGACGCTAGGTAGGTCCGTAACAATACCTTCCCCCATGATTCGGTCTATGGTTTGGAGGTAGTTTGCGGTATTGAGTACCTCTACTTGGGCACTCTTCGCTTTCCCTACAATACAATTGGATATGAAAATCCCTGATTGCATTGGTTTAGGTACTAGAATTACCTCTTCCCGAATTTCTAGGGGAAGTCTCAGCATTTTTCGTGAACGTGCCGGTATTATTGCCGGTATGTTCAGAAAAATTTCGACCTTCGAGGCGTTTGGCAGTGAGTGTTCCACCACTGTTACTTCTTTGTTAGCTTTCTTTGGTTTGTCAGCTATTAATGTGGGGTTGGGATGCTTGGAGCCTGACAATTTTTCGCCCCCTTTCCCCTGTTTGGGTAGGGTATCCGGTGTACTTCCGGCCGCGGTCTGGACCTCTATGGATCCCCTTGGCACGGGTTCCCGAATGGTTGCCTTTTGTCCTGGCGTCCGCTTCCTATCTTTTGTAAATTCAACGAAAAAACTTACCAGATTTACATTGGTTTAGGAGAATTCCAAACAATTCCCGGGTCCGTTGATTTTTCAATTCCTACCCAGGAGAATAGTGGCCTTTTTGGTATTTAGTGCTGTTCCATTTTGGAGTGCCTTCAGCTTAAGAAGGCTGATCTCCGCACCTGTGCCCACTATTAGACGTGTAGTGTTTCTACATTCGATGTCTAATGGGAGCTGGACTATTGGAACTTTTGTTGGTGGTTGAGGACAGTTTTCTTTATTTGGTGGCTTTAATTCGGTCGGGTTGGGGAATTCCGGCCCGACCTCTGGGAGTTTTCCGACATCTCCCATTTTGCTTTTTGTCGACACACTGACGCCGTGTGGTTGTGCCGCTTGCAAAATGTGCACCATTCTTCGTTCTTCTGTCGCCTATGCCCCTTTTTTGGCGTCTCTGATACGTCCGTAGCGGTGGAATTCGACTGGCTACGGTTCGATTCGGGTCGATGGCGTTGTAATCGGTGTTGGCGTTGTTTTGTTTTTCGAGCCTCCGAGTGTTCAGTACTACTCATACTAGTACTACTCTTGGCTCGTGTCTGTTCATCGCCTTTGTCGCGTGGCTGTTTATTGTCCTTTGAAATTTTTCTTCTTTGGGCTGTTTGCCATTCTGTATTGACCGTGCAGGTCGGTGGGGTGTGGTCGTACAGACTTAACCAAATTGGTAGTGTCTGTGGGCTTTTGTGGTTTTATCCACCTTGCCTTGATACGACACTCGTCCCATGTGTGACCCTTTCGGCCACAAAACTCATAACAACATCGAATACTGTACACTCTACGATTCGATGTAGTTGCTTGTTTCGAAGTACATGGTCGTTCTGCCCTTGATTTGAGGTATTCACGGGTGACTGCTGTTGGTTCTGTGACCTTGGTGTGGGTTAAAGATTATCCGCATTCCTTTGTGAACTAAGTGTCCGACAATCCTGGACATCGTGTCCATATCGATCACACTTTGTACACTTTGGAGTGTTTCGGCGTCGAAGGCATTCGTCGTATACCTGCCCTTTCTTATTGCAGAAGCTACAAGTCATGCGTGTAACCCATGTGTTTGGGGTACGCTTGTCTCTACCGTAAGTAGAGGAGTCACTATGGTAATCACCTCCGCCTCTTTGAAGGTGTCGTGGTACCTCGGGATTCTTTGGATCCTAATATGTGGCCGCTCAGCACAAACCACAACCTTGGCGCAGTCGCCGCAAGCAAAGACTCACACCGAGAGTGGCTTTCGAGTAATTAAGTCAAGCACACTCTCGGTCACCCTCACACACAAAGGGGAGTCACGGCTGAATTGGTGTGGAGTCGACGTGGCACTACGTGGGTCTCGCTCACATGTTGATCGGAAACCGACGCCGAATTTTTTCCACCAATTTCGTGTGACACACACCACATTTGAGGATATTTGGCGGGAATATCACTTGTAGATCACTCGCAGCCGAGGCTGTACGTTCTTGCGAACCCCAACATTAGCCGCAACCCCCTGCAGTCTTCTTCGACGCCAGCACCAAACACTTCATCCCCCAACAGAGATTCCCGCACCTGGAGCCGTCTTGATGCCCAAGACGATTTGGTGACCAGAACCCGAAAAATACATTCTTTTTAATCATTTTCAATACTTTCAAGTGTTTCTAAGCCGTTGTGTAATTAACTTCAGCTAGAATCTCACATGCCTAACGCCACCTGTTGAAAACGCGAGCATATATTCAAATCAGGCAAAACGAGTTCTAATAATAAATGGAATGACACCGAATGCGTGACATTATACTCCCTGCCAATGATAGTAAGGGTCCCGCAGAACAAAAATCCTCTGACAGCTTGCCTTAGTTTTACAAGAATAAATAATAAACATTAGTGCCTCCGTGCCACAAAGTCATCAGGGGAACGTATGTGCCTAAAGGCTCACGTACATCTCCACCTTTTTAACAATCAGAAAAGAAAGGCAGGTTTTGAAAAACAACAATTTTTAGAAGACCGTTTTATTTTTCTCTTTCCATCTTCGCTGCTCTATCTTTACAAACATCTACTCGAATGGTTTATTGCTGGATGTCGTGTAGACGGTTTTATTTTTTATTTTTTTATGTTGATAGACCGATTCACTTTATTGCCCTTACAATGAATTGGTTTTGAAAGAGTTTTATGATACGTAACGAAAACTTCCTCATATTCCCATTTGCTTCCCTTCAAGTATCACATTCAGATCGGAAACTCCACTGATAAACTTGCAAAGACAATTCTCATGCAGAATGTTCTTTGTCCGTCCGACCACAGAATACACCACTAAAGGATCCCCCCGCCCATTATATGTAACAGGCATTTGGAAACGAAGCCTTACTATTTGTTCCATTTGCCTACGGTACTATAGGATTGGATGAACTACGTTTCTCTATGTTGGGCTTTTCTCCTTCGTATGTCAGAAGTTGCCAATATGCAGACCCCGTTTCACGACAAATATCAACTGAGATTGGCCATCAAGTTCAGATAACCTTATTATCCTTTATGTTCCTGTAAGTCGTTCCTCCTTCCAAGGCACTGCACTCGAAACAAGGCCCTTACACATTTCTAGGAACTTAATGGTCGCTCTTTGAATCTACCTTCACGACCTTTTGTCTTTCGATACAAAGTTCATAACGACAGAAAAGAATATAATGTTATAAGTCGGTAAAAAGTTGATTGCCCTTTGTTCGGGCTTATTCGCCGACGATACTCGTATGTAGTTAATCCAGTCTAAGGGGAATATGGTAACAAAGCCGCACACCGAACAACGTGCGTATGCCCTCAACAATAACAATTGCGAGTTGAACAAGTTGCGTGCTCGTAAATTTTTCCTAGCTGTTACAAAAGACCATTTGATTCGTTAAGTACTCTCTGGCAGGATTACTTTTGCCTCTGCAGGATTTCGCAATGAACAACATACTACAATCGGGCTAACTTTAGCATGTTAAACGATCCCCTCCAACTCCCCGCCCAGGAACATACACAACCAACAAATGCGTGAAGCTCACAGCCAAAATCTTTAACTCTGTTTTATTCGTTATAATTTTCCCACTCACAAGTGAGCTGAACGTATGCTTTAAATGGCACAACGTCCACAGGGTGATTAGGAATATTGAAACAAAGTATCGAAAGTCGTTTGCCTCACATGCGGTGGGACTACAAAAACCAGGTTAAACGCGGCTGGGCAATGTGCTTCCTATGTTTCTTAGCGCAAAGGATCAAACTGCTTGTGACACACTATACGATTAGTTCTACAATCCTTTGGGTTTTAATATAATCCTTGTAAAAGCTAGTCAGAAACCTACTGTCTTGAAATTATAGCGTTTTGAATCTACACTCTTCTGAATCTATATGTGAATGCATTACTGTGGTATGTGCCCCAGATTGAGGACATCAGGATAATAGCGAGCTTAATGATGATGGAAGTAATGCCACTTATATCAATTTGCAAATTGAAGTGGAACACTAAAGGAATAACATCCATAACGTCCAAGGACGAACCTCTTGGACAACTTAATGGGTCTGCGTAGTAGAGGGGAATGAATTGAAAACCACGAGGGCGTCTAAGTTCGGTTGAACACACCTAGGACACCATAACAATTGTGTAGTTAAGTTGCCTAGGGATTGCATAGCATAGACTCTAGTATAGCCACAGATATACCGTACTACAATCACTTCTAATTAACGTGGGAATTGCTTCGGTTCCTAATTGAAGTTAAAGCTGTTGGAAATCGGAGGACTGGTGTAAATCCTACCTTGATAAAATAATCCTTTTACATTTATTTGTATTTGAGAGCAAGATATTGAATGAACTCAAGCAATGAATCGTTTTTCTTGGATATGGGTGGATATAATACCTCTTCATTCTTGAAACTAGAATTTGAATTTCGAAATATCATTCTATCTATTTAGATTTAGAACTATGCGGAGTGTAGGATTTCTGAATATTCATGCGATGACGCACGATATCAGTACATATTTGAGCTGTGGTACGAGGGTTGCCTCTTATGTTTCGGGATTTGGCAACCCTAGTGTTGCAATCCGGCAATTGACAGCTCTGTCGTAAAGTTGGACATTTTTGAGGTTATACGCACTCAGAACGTTTTGACATACGAGCGCTATTTGTGTTGTTTACAGTAACTTAAAAGATTCATCTCTGCCCAAAAATGGAATTAAATCGTCAACATTTTCGTGCGATTATTTTTTACAACTTTCGGCGTGGATTAACTCAGCAACAGTGCATGGATGAACTTAATTCAATTTTTGGCGATGAAGCTCCATCAAGGACCAGTGTTTATCGATGGTATGGTGAATTCCATCGTGGTCGTAGTTCACTCCAAGATGAATTTCGTGAAGGTCGCCCAAAATCAGTTGTTGTTCCGAAAACAATTGTGCTGTGCGCGAACTGATATTGGAAGATCGTCATGTGACCTATCGTGAGATTGGGACAACCTTAGGCGTTAGTGGGACCAGCATACATTCAATATTGCATAAACATTTGACTGTCAACAAAATTTGTTCGCGTCGGATCCCACACAATTTGTCAATCACCCAAAAAAACGCTCGTGTCAATTGGTCGAAAGAAATGCTCAAAAAATACGGTCGCGGTGCTTCGAAACACGTCTATGACATCGTGACAGGTGATGAATCGTGGATTTACGCGTATGAGCCCGAAAGTAAACAGCAGTCGACTATCTGGGTGTTTCAAGATGAGCCAAATCCAACAAAAGTTGTTCGCGCACGAAGCACTTCCAAGCAAATGGTCGCCTGTTTTTTCGGAAAAACTGGACATGTCGCAACCGTACCACTAGAACAACGCAGAACAGTCAATTCTGAGTGGTACACAACCATTTGTTTGCCAGTTGTCTTCCAAGAAATCAGGAAAACCAACCGCCGAAGACGGATCACTCTTCACCACGACAATGCGAGCTCTCACACATCGGCTGTGACAACTGCATTTTTGAGCACCCAAAACATCGATTTGATGGGTCATCCGCCGTATAGTCCTGACTTGGCACCGAATGACTTCTTTTTATTCCCGTACGTAAAAAACAAACTGAGAGGTCAACGTTTTTCGACACCTGAAGAAGCGGTTGCTGCATTCAGAATGCATGTGTTGGAGATACCTAAATCAGAGTGGCAAAAGTGCTTCGACAATTGGTTCAAACGCATGCAAAAGTGTATAGATCTTCATGGGGAAAAATTTGAAAAACAATAAAGTGATTTTCGATGATCAATATTTGTTTTTGTTCTCTAATCCCAAAATATAAAAGGCAACCCTCGTATCAGTCGACACCATGAAATATGTACGCTGGTGTGGACGTGCGTAATGCACGGCGGCTGTACCTTGGGAAAAAATCATTACAACTAAAGACTGTAAAATGGTTTTCTACTCATGGATGATAGAACAACTTTAAAAAGAATGACTGAGATGATTCTCTGTCTGATAAAGTTGTTCACATATAAATAAGCTCTAAGCTGAAATTAGCGTTATTCACCTCTTAAGGAAAGAAAAACTGCCCACACCCGTATTAGTTGTTATTTTTTCAATACCCCTAAAGCGCAGTACGGAAAGATTAAGAAAAAGAAGGGAAGATGATGGAAGAAAGAGGAAGGACGTATCGATACACATTAGTCTTAAATACCTCAAGGTTATGGTGACAAGGAAACTTATAATCAGGCTTTTAAAAAAATGTTTGCACTTGCCGCCAAACACAAAATGGTCACTTCAGTTTTCCATCTATTCTATAAAAAAATTTTCTCCGTGTGGTAAAAATGGCTCTACTTTACGACAGAGTTGAAGCGAGGCATCATTGAACGTACTTTCTCGTGGACAACATTTCATATTTTCGTCCACTGGTGTTTTTCTTCGAGAGCATTACTTAACGGGGACGTCATAACAGTTTAAACTTGTCCGTAGCAAGTGTTCAGTGCGATTTGTGGCGGATATATTTCTGAAGAAAGTGGAGCAACTGAATATATATAAGGGGCGCGATTAGGGATTATATATTTTTTTTTTTTTATTTTTTTTTTTATATTAGACTTCTCTCGGGAGAGGCGAACCTATAGCGCCGAGTGGGAGCCCCGAGATGCCATCAAATAACTGTTGCAGTTCTTTTTGAACGGTTGCACGTTGTAACGCTCCGGGAAAACTCGCGTGGGAAGGGAGTTCCACAGCTTCCCCGCTCTGTAGCGGAAGGAGTTCTGATGCAGGGATGTTCGCGCCGTTGGGAGATGAACCACAAACGGGTGCGATCCGTCGGATTGTCTTGTGGAGCGCATATAAACCGAATTGGGTGGAACAATACCAAGAATCTCCGAAGAACAGCACCCGTGATAATATCTGTAAAACAGACAGAGGTCGGCTACGCGCCTTCGATGTGATAGCGACTGTAGTCCCGACGTCAGCGCCGAGTCCCCAATCAGGCGGATCGCTCGTCTCTGTATGCTCTCAAGTAGGTCGAGGGTATGTTTAGGAGCCGAGCTCCAAACATGAGATCAATATTCGAGCGCGGGTCTAATTTGGGATTTATATAGGAGAAGAAGTTGGGCCGGAGTAAAATATTTCTTGGCTCTAAAAAGATAACTCAGTTTTCCTGAGGCTGATCTGGCGATACTGGACTTTATCCAGATCCCGATTCAGAGAGTCAATCTGTCTACATCTCAGCTGGTGTGACGTTGATGCACCAATCGGCCGATCACTCGAAAAGGAGGAAACAAGCGTACTATCATCCGCAAAACTGAACACTTTGTTATCCGTTGTCTCCAACAAAACATTTATGTGAAGCAAGAACAAGGTTGGAGCCAAAATAGAACCTTGGGGCACCCCCGAATTAACAGGATACAGATCCGAACACTCGCCGTCCTCAACAACCCGGATCGATCGATTCTCGAGGAAGCTCCTCGTCCAATCGCAAAGCTGTTGGGAAAGTCCATATGAACGGGGTTTGCTCAGCAATGCCCCGTGCCAGACGCGGTCAAAAGCCTTGGAGATATCCAATGCGACCGCCCTTGACTCACCATGCCGTTCAATCACAGATGTCCATATATCGGTTATAAGTGTCAAAAGGTCTCCCGAGGACCGCCCGCCAAGGAATCCGTATTGATGATCATTCAGAAGTCCATTGCACTCCAAATACTTAACCAACTCTGTGTTGATGACTTTTTCCATTACCTTAGATAAAATAGACAGTAATGCTATCGGGCGGTAATTTTGTGGGAGACACTTTTTTCCCGTCTTTGGGATTGGCTGAACTCGAGCGATTTTCCAGCAGGCAGGAAAGGTCCTCCGTGCATAAGATAAGCGGAAGAGTCTGCCAAGAACCGGCGATAGTTCTATAGCACAGTTCTTAAGGACTATTGCTGGTATTCCGTCCGGGCCGGTTGCCTTCCTACAATCCAGTTCACGTAGAATGCGTTGAATAGTGCGCGGACGAAATCTCACATCCCGCATGAAAGACTGTACCGGCGAGATCACAGGTGGCTCCAAACGGCCGGGATCGAGGTTTGAATTCGCCTAAAATAAATTCGCGAACACATTAGCTTTATCCTTTGGATTCGTGACTAACGTCCCGCTGTCTGTCACCAACGGAGGGAAAGAGGAGGAAGCGAAGTTACCGCTGACAGCCCTTGCTATTGGCCAGAAGGAGCGCGAACCAGTTGGGCACCGAAGGAGCTTATTGATCACCCTGTCGTTGTGAGCCTTCCTCGCGGTATCAGTCGCCTGGTTGAACGCGTTTCTGATTCTAACAAAATTCGTTCTGTTAACATCGGTGGCATTGGAGCGCCATTGCTTAAAAGCTCTATTTTTTTCCGCTGTAGTCTGCTCGCATTTTTTGTCAAACCAAGGTTTATCAGACGGACTTCGTTTGATGGAATGTGGAATATACATCTCCATTCCCAGAAGAATAATCTCTGATACCGACTCCGCGCATGCGTTAACATCGGAGTTTCCGAAGCACACCTCGAACCATGGAAAGGATACGAAGAAATCTCGCAAATCGTCCCAGTTAACGGCTTCATACTTCCATACATGGCGAAGCTGCCTAGGCCGGTTATTCGCTTGATATGCAAGTGCTTGCGCGACAGATACCAAGCAGTGATCTAAGTTTCCCAGTGGCGCAGAAATCTCTACGGTATAAATACTCGGTTCGGATGTCAAAAACAGATCCAGAGTGTTCGCATAATCGCCTCGGCCATCCGGCACTCGCGTCGATTCTTCCACGAGTTGAGTCAAGTTGTGGCCTACAGCAAACATCTCCGCCAGCCTCCTAGCCTCGTCGGTTCTGTTAGAATGCACCAACCAGCCGGAATTGTGCACATTAAAATCGCGAAGGACAACAATTTAAGAAGCTGGGTGGTTGATCTGTATCCAGTCGACGGTATATGAAAGATGTTCGAAAAATGTCGCCGGTCGATCGTCATTCGGGGAGCGGTAAAGACAACAAAGAAATTTAAGGGAGTTCCTCAGCACGACCCTCAACCATATGATGTCCATATTATTGGGTTCCAACGCCTCCATCCTCTGGCAAGCCAGATTCGACCGCGCGAAGACACACACTCCGCCCTTAAAACGGGATCTCGAATGTAAGTCGTATCCTGAGCGTTATGCGATGACAAACCTCTTAAAGTTCCATTATTTATCACAATATCCGCATGATGTTCGCCCTGACATAGTCCCCCCGGAGATCCGAATGGGAGACTAGTTTACCTCCGGAATTCTTTATATCAGCAGGTACCATCATGACTTATCCCCGTGTCAGTCCGGGCCATCAGCCTCACATCCGAAACACCGTCGAAGATTTCTGTCGGCAATATCGCGGAATGTACAGCGTGAAGGGGTAGTATCTCACCTTGGGACCGACTACCACCTAACCAACCTTTTCTCGAACCGGTCCATCAGCCAAGCTCCGAAAGATGGCCAGGGATTTCTCCCGACTATTTCACGGAGCCTATAGCTTGATGGGGTGATATTTCACCGGGCGCACAGGGCGTTGGGACCCCGGCTACCACTCGGCCTTTAGTCGCCTCTTACGACAAGCTAGCTTAGCTGTGAGTATATTCTAACGCCCTACTCACAGGGGTTTGACATGGTTGCACGTTTCTGCGGTGGCAACCTCTATTAATAAACTGGAGTTCAGTTTAAAAACTTTTAGTGAAGATTTTAAAAATGAAATAGGACTGATATCTTTGAAAAGACAGCCAACTAGAGGGTTGCTGAGGGGCAAAGCGCGGCGGGCCAAGCCCACGAGTTACTTAAATAAAATTATTTATTTATTTGTAGGAAGGCCGCAACCAAGATAGGAGGACAATGTAAGGTGTAATTTCAAGAAAGTCGGATCAGGCAAAGCGTGAAAGTAATTGCACAGAATAGGGAACGGTGGTGTAGCCGAGATGGTGAGGTTGTGGGGGTTCTCTATACCACATTCTAACCAACCTTGACCGCTAACAGCGTGTCACCCTACCCTAATCTGTAACCCATTTCAAAACATGCAAAAACAAATCCCAATCTGTAAGCGCATCCATCCCGAACTTGCAAGAATCCATCTCCACCAATCTGCAATGAAAGGCATTTTCCAAAACTCCCAACAGAATACAATTCAATAGAATATATTCGAAATCATCTCCCTCAATTACATGATCCCACATATAATTTTTCGCAAAATTGCTTCGGTCAATTCTCTACTTAATTCATATTCCCTTTGTGACCAAGCAATCCTAATTTCCGCGAAATTCATATGCTGTAATTAAACGCATATTCAAATCTACAACGAACTTTAACCATCACCACCAGCCATACCGAGACGCATACATTTCCCCGAAGTTACTTCGGTTAATACCTTATCTAAACGGTATTCCTTGCTTGCACCCAAGCAATTCCAATTTCCCCCGAAAACCATTTCGGTCCATTTCCTCCTTAAATCGTACTTCTCGTCCGCGACCAAGCGACGGATAATTTCCCACGAAACAATCAGAACGATCAAGACCCTTGATCATACTTGGCTATGCCAATTTCCCGGTATACACAACCAATGAATCCAACTCACCTTATACAACGAGGATTCGCTGGAACTGAATTCTATACAAGCATCGCGAAATTCCTCGTAAGTGGCAGTGAGTTTATGACGCCACTGCCACAACGCGATGAACTTTTGCTTTCATTAGTTAGTCGAGCTTCAACCGCCAATGCGCGCACATCGGGAAATTGTAACGGGACAAATATAGAGTGCTTTCGGGAAAGTTGTAGCGAAATAAATAATATATAATAATATTTACAAATAAACAAGACGTGGACCCAAGTAGCGATTTGCTGAATTAAAGATAAACAAGGACGATCATCCTATGCACGCGAGCACGTAATTACGTCCTCTCTGTTTTAAGCGTGTGTTTTCTCCGAAGAAACGTGGCGCTACATTCTTTTATTGCAAAATAACAAACTCAACTAAACAGAAACAAATAAAAAAAAACATTTTTAAAAGAATTATTATTATTTGTGTAAAACCTTGCTCAAAATAAATTCTATGCCAAACCATACATGTGCACGTTGTCTTCTTATTTGGTGGTGAACGATAGCAGACGGTGGGACCTTAGTGAACCAGTGCCATGCGTAGGCACATCTACTTAGAACCACCACAAACCAACCCACAATCTCATACCGTATTTCGACAGCGTTCAGTGCGTCACTTCAACCCTTATTCCCCTTATAAGCTATTCCACCTGTAAATCATGTTAAACGGACGTATAGGTAAACTTGTTATCCTATGCAGATAATGCATAATTGAGTTTAGCTATCTTTTCGCCATACGGCAACCATATTTCGCTAACCCATGAGATTTCCACCGGAAATCGCATCATGTCGGTTAGAAACGGCAAACGACGCCGTTGCATAATTATGCAACCGCTGGGGAAATTATCAAAGCATTTAATTTAGTTTCCATGATCAGATTTCCATAGCCAATTCGGCGTTCTATTCACTTTCTCCAGACACTCCATTCGCGGGGGATCAATGGTCTCTTTTCACAGGTGAATAGCACCAGCTACATTTTCCTCTCCTCCACAATTCTGTCTCCCTACAAGTCAATGCACGCTCAGGTCACCACATTCACCGAATTGGGTCAGTGGGCTACCCTCAAAGTTGCATTGATTCATGCACACACAACCAAACCCACCCCAAGATCATAGTTCATTGTGTTTCTGTTCTCTCATTCTCCCATGTTCGTCGACTATTGAATTAACCGAAGTGTTCACCACACCTCGACGGGCGTGGCAGATGAGAGAGCAGAAGCGTTAAGATGTTCTCTATTGGTTGTCCGGTGTGCAAAATTAAATTACCCATCTTCATCCCTAATTCAGTTAGTCACAGATTGACTCTCTGAATCGGGATCTGGATAAAGTCCTGCAGTGGGGAAAGGTCAATCTTGTCGACTTCAATGCAACGAAGACCCAGTATACAACATTCACAAAGAAAACTGGATCATCGGTTCCACAGCTGATGATGAATGGCCGGCCCCTCGAAGCTGGGGAAAGATTGAAATTGCTCGGCATCACGGTCTGTGGGAATGTATCATGGCATGAACACGTGTCGAGCATCGCCAGGTCAGCCTCAGGAAAACTGAGCTATCTTTTTAGAGCCAAGAAATATTTTACTCCGGCTCAACTTCTTCTCCTATATAAATCCCAAATTAGACCTGTGGGGAAGGAAGTATTGTGCCAGGCATGGGCACTCGGTTCACTTCCTTCCACCAGCTTAACGAAGACAAAGTTCCGCCGGAAAGAGTTTACCAGACACGACGACAGGATAAAAGTGCAGCGCGGATACCAGGATAGCGCTTATATGACGAGTTCACAGTTGATTAATGAATTCGAATTGTTTTTACTTATTGATTCATATTGATGTGAACAGTGCACGGCAAACATAACAAACATCTTTACATAAAACGAAAACACATTGTCACGATTGGAAGTCTTCCACTTATTGACACACTAAATAATCCTTACCAATGCATTCCGTAGTACTGCAACTATCCACCAAGAAGAGGGAAATAAGACACTTGTTTTGATTTAAATAAAAGGTTCTTTTATTTTTAATGTTAGTTATTGAGAGTTGTGGTGATTGTGATTACATTCACTTTATCTTAAATTATTTCTATTTGATTCAAACCCGGTACAAACATTCGCGGAATACATAATTACGCGAGTAAAAGGGATACATCCCGCAGGGGAACAGACTCCGGTGCACGCTCTACGGGGAATGATAAGAAAGAAAAAACTCGACGTGCGCGCACTGAAGGATGGTAGACGACTAAGTGATTCAACCCTCGTTTGGGGTGAGTTTGGTGGTGTGGTGAAAAGGAGATGAAATTTCCTTTGACCAGTGACCAATGGAAGGCGATATCTAGCACGCAGTGGTGTGCGTGTGTGATCGTACCCATCACCGTGTTTATCAATGCATTTAGCAAAGGATAAACGAAACCTGAAACGAGGAAAAAAAAAACAAAGGGATCGAATAGATCATTGTTTACGCTGTGCATTGTGGCTATCATAGTCGGCAATTCATCGGAGAAATTGTGCTGAAAACAAATAAGGGCATCATTACAGTCGTGGATGAGTGGTGCAGATGCGTTAATAGATGCATCGCCATTAGGAAAGGGTGCTAATGGGTTTTAATGTTTATGGCCTGTCAGACTGCAGTAGGAACCGAGTTCTTGGTAGAGGATTCGGTCCCGATGATAATTGTTTGTCGATTGGACAAACGAATCGCGGGTCGGTTTATTGCAGCTGTATAAACAAGCTGCCCGGCATAGCATTTTACGATGACAAGGGTGCCGAATGGTTTGGGATTTATGATGCCGTATGATGTGAAGAATTCTTTACAGGAAATTTTAATAACGCATTATATGCGTGAATGCTGTGAGAATTCTCTTTAGGGATTTTCAGATAATGCGTTGGATGCATTAAATGTCCTTGAGAAAGGAAATGTTTCAGGTATGCTAGTGATTGGGATGCAAATATAGGTTGCGAATTTGGAGGGTTCTTCAGGTGAGCTTTAAGAACCCCCACAGACCCGCGCTCGAATATTGCTCTCATGTTTGGAACTCGGCTCCTAAACATACCCTCGACCTACTTGAGAGCATACGGAGACGAGCGATCCGCCTGATCGGGGGCTCGGTGCTGACGTCGGGACTACAGCCGCGAAGGCGCGTAACCAACCTCTGTCTGTTTTACAGGTATTATCACGGGTACTGTTCTTCGGAGATCCGTGGTATTGTTCCACGCAATTCGGTTTATATACGCTCCACAAGACGATCCGTCGGATCGCACCAGTTTGCGATTCATCTCCCGACGGCGCGAGCATCCCTGCATCAGAACTCGTTCCGTTATAGAGCGGGGAAGCTGTGGAACTCCCTTCCCACGGGAGTGTTACCGGAGCTTTACAACCTGCAACTGTTCAACAAGAACTGCAACAGTTATTTGGCGGCATCTCGGGGCGCCCACTCGGCGCTATAGGTGCGCCTCTACCGAGAGAACTGTAATAAAAAGAAAAAATAAATTGTATTGGAAATAAATGTGGATTTAAAAAACAAACAAAACATACTTACTGTGATGTGTGGTGTTGGATAAGTGGACTGATTGGCTGATTTACGTACCTTTTAACTTTTCCCTCAAAAATTATTATGTGACTCTATCACTTTGTATGCCAAATGTTCACTTCAAAGTTTTTCGTGGTTCCAGTAAATACTCAGCTTTAAAATTCGCTGAAATTCGTTTTATATAATTTTCTTCTTCTAGCTGTGTGGAGTTGATACCGGTCAAACTGCATGGTGAGTCTTTACAGGTTTGTATTGGAGACTATTAGAGCTCGGATTTGTTGGTTGATAGTGAGATTTGCGTTGGAGCCATTTGTTCACCTCGTTCTTGGTATTCGTCTCGACATGTGTACCGCTCGTTGTGGGAGCTGATATTTGCATTTGTGCTGCATGACGATACAAATGTTGATATCCGCGATCTGCAACATGTAATAGTGGTTCGTTAATTAGTTCCAGTATGTACCACGCGAAGGAATCGATACTTGCTGCTGTATGACGAGCTGGTAGCTGAGGTGGTCCTTGTAGCGTCTGAACAGGACGGTGAAGATCAGGACGCTGTAACGACCACCAATAATGACGTCGAGATATGAGCCGTCTATTTTAAAAGTGGGGCAAGTCCATTTTTGAAAAAAAAAATGGAGATAATGGTAGTAAACAATTTATAGTAAAGAAAAATCAGATTCTAGTATTTGGGAAATGGAAGCTTTAGCTCTTAACAGTATTGAAAATATGTTTATTTTGAAAGTGGTGCAAGTCCATCTCTTACTTTTTTTACTCAGCACTGTAAACACTATTGGATTATAAACTTACATTATCTGGTACCACAAAATACAAAAAATATAAATATTAATACTTACTAGTATTTTTAAATTTATTGAAATGGAAACATTTAAATATCTCGCAGTAACAAAAAATGGGCTTCCCCCATTTTCAAAATAAACGACTCATATATAGGTATTGCTGCTGTGGCCTAGGTGAAGATAACGACGTCGTCGATGAGTGTGACAATGACGATTAATGCGAGATGTGTGGCTCGAAAATAATTCTAGCCTCATTTCCGATGGCACTGTTATTCGATGATGCAGCCCCTGATGTTGTCGCAGATAGGATTGATTTGTTTAGTTGCTGACTAGTGTCCGTGCTGGGGAACCACAATGTGGGGAAAGATGTTGAAACCTAAAAAATAGGAAAAGAAAAGGGTAGAAAACGTAGTTCTCCGTGGAAGGAAAGAGGTTTTTTTCGCCCATACCATGTAAAATATAATTTGATTCTGTGAAAATGGAACAAGTGTGTAACATTACGATATTCTTGGAAAATATGGCCCTACATAGACTGGAAGGTCAATCGGTGATTTATGCTGGACCCATATGTGATACTCAGTCTTATCAGCTCAGCACGGGTATCGAGAGTCCTGGTAACCGTTGTCCTCGACATGGCTATCAGAGTCGCACCTAAGCTCTGTGAAAGGATTTTTCAGAGCACAGAAAAATATTTTTTCAAATTCACTCCGCAAAGTGTTCGGATGATTAATGGGCATGATAACCACGCACCGTTCGAGTGTGTGCGTCTTCACCCTAAAGAATTCTCAAACAGTATTCAAGAGACGTTTTCATGGTATTTTGTTCTAAATAAGACAATTTTCCACATGGCCAATTTGTATTATCACCAGTTATTTACAATGAAAAATTCGTTGATTCCACTTCCTCGTCCACAAATTAGAATGCTAAGGTCGTTTTAATTTTTTCACCCATGTCTGTGTAAATTATGCCAAATTGCCTTGCATATCCTGACATATGGTATGTTAAATTTCAACCTAGGAGGATTTTTAAACAGATCCTTTTTCAGACACGCAATACGCATAAATCAAGAATACAAATAGGCACGTGCAGATGGGGACAGGTTACCTTCCGACTTGAAAGTAGAGCAAATAAATCTCCACTTAAAATTTCTCGGAAATGTATTTTCCACATTGCCGGTCCTTCGCCATCTCCTAAAAGTTGGGCAAACAAAATTCAGAATTTTCAACGTTAGGAAGAAGTTAAAGGGCACACATATGATTCCGCATAATAAGTTTCTTTCGTTTTGCATCTGTTTGGCATAAGGATTCTGCAGATGTTGACCAGGCAGTATGTACGGAAAAATGCGGACCTTTTGTTCAAAAATTAACAGCGACATCTATCATTTTGGATTGGTTCTTGAAGATTGCCTCTGAGATCTTATTTAATTGGTTGTCGGTCCTCAAAAAACAACAGGAACGAGCACCTTCGAGCTGCCATGACTACTTAGGGCCTATCCTAAATTTGTCGTCCACACTGTTTTAGTTTCGCAAAGTGATTTATATGGAAGAGAACTTGTAACACGTCTCGAAGCAGACACTTGATTTCGCCAGATTTATGGAAGTTCCCATTGTGTGTTTATGCGTGTGCACGTCCAGGGAATAAATAAAGTGATTGTGAGGATATTACCTAATTCAGAGTTGTAAGCCATTATGAAGTTAGGTTAGGATTGAATTAATGGTGGCGATTAATGCAATGGACCCTTAATCGCGCATATAAATCACAAAGTGGTTTTTGAAGCCAAGTCAGGATGTGTCGAAAATTGGATCATCGCATCTCATTTAAAATTCATTTATTAGACAATTCCCTGAAATGCCTTCTATGCTACTGTATAAATACTTTTATGGTACACTTGAGGGCCGTAAGTTTCATTTTATCACCCTAGACTCTGGTTCTTTGAAAGTTATACGATGTAGCTCATTGACTTCAAATGTTTTCTGTAATTCTTCATGACTTATTGTCACAATTCAAAATTTTATGGTGTACTAGTAGAACCCGGTAGACGTTATCCGGTCGGTGCATATTTATTTAACTCTATATATATATTGCATAAAAATGGATGGTCTATACGTAAATATGGAAAAATGGAATGATTCATACTGTTAATGTAATAGCGGCGGGCGATAATGTGGTCGTGTCCAGAGCAGAAAAGCGTTCCAAGAGTGAAGTCAAACGATGGAATCAGCGTCCAAAAGGATGAACTCGAACGGTAGAATTAGCACATAAGAAGATGAAGTCAAACGATGGAATCAAGGCCCAAGAGGATGAAGTGAAACGATGGAATCACTGCCCGAAAAGATGAAGTGAAACGATGGAATCGCTGCCCGAAAAGATGAAGTCCCCGTTCCTTGATATTGACCTTTATTAATTAATGTATGTTATTGATTGGCCGAGAGCCGATGGTGTTTACTCGATGAATGTTGATTGTAGACTGACTAATTGGCATAACTGCCAATTCAAAAGCGACGCTATGACATCAACGTGGTGACAATGATGGCCAGTTGGTGCCAGCTGCTGCGCAACTGGTATACATGCGAATGTACTAGATTTCTCCAGTACATTCCAGCACATTTAATTGCCAATCCGCAACACATACTGATGAATTTCTAACATTTTTATTGGTATACATTTGTAGTGTGGAAAAATTGTCCACACTGCCGGCGGTCTTTAATTTGTTTTTGAACAAAACATCTGATGTATCTTACTACGCGATACGGTGTTCACCAGTCTTTCTTTATCTACAGTGGAGATCGGTTGTTAAAAAGGTCAAGCTTTGTGGATTTATATTAGTTTTAAATAAAAATAAATATTCCAATTGCAATCAACCCAAAAAATGTAATGATAATTGAATTGTTGGCGTTCACAATATTGGACACCAACCTTATGATTTTTTTTTAATAACGCCCGTTATTGGATATGAATAGTACAATCTTAACAATTTAATTTTTTTTTTTTACACTAACGCGCGCACAAATGGGGATTTTGAAGTACCCTTAAATGTCAGAGCACAGTGCGAGCGGATGGAGAGGAAGTGGATATGGTAAGGAGGTGTCGATGTATATTGGTCTTGAATGTCTGGACATCACAACGACCAGGAAACACATGATCAGGCAGAACATTCCACATTCGTCTGGTTCGGCTAAAGAATGACTCTCTATGTTTATTTGTACGTCTAAAGTTTACTTTCAACGTAAACTGATGCGCATTCACAGATTGACGGGTATCGCGGGAAAATGTCTAAAGGAGCGGAACACATTCACTAAGTTCAGTTGAGCAACGACCGTGGTAATACCTATAGAAAAGAGATAGGCATGATACGTTGCGCCTGTGTTCTAACGACGGAATTGATCGACTTACGGCTGGGTCCCCAATAAGTTTCACTGCTCGTTTTTGCATCCTGTCGAGCACGTGCCATTTCATTTTTTTTTTTCACTTTTAAAACATTTTTTATTTTTCTTTTTATATTCTTAATTTCTAAATTAAAGGCTAGACAAAAAATGCTTAAATTCTAGCTTAATTATCTTATATAATAACTTACTGGTCCTTCGCAGACGCTCTAAGCAAAACATTACTAAACATTTGTATAATTTGCCTTTCGGCGAGAGTCGAGCACGTGTAATGCAGTTTTGGATGCGCCAGACCAAATATGGGAGTTGAACTCTATTTTTGGACGAATGTACGCCTTGTAAATAGTGGCCAGGTTGGATGGAGTGAAGTATCTTTTGCATCTCTTAAGGAATCCCATACATTTGGCCGCACTTTTCGCAGCTTCAAATATGTGGTCATTCCAGTTAACAGTCGAATTAATTCGGGTGCCGAGGATTGATAATTCCTTGGCTTCATCGATGCAAGTGCCGTTCATAGACAGTATATTTACTTTGGGGTTCACCTTTGACCACAAAGGCAGCACTTAGTTTTTTGGGCATTGAATTCTACTCGGTTAGATAATCCCCACTGATATATCTTGTTGAGGTCTGAATTCAATGTCATCATCGAAGCAAATCAAGCATAAGTTGCTGGTTGGAAGTGACGTTCGAAGAATTTGGACGGGAGTGTTCGTATGAGTATGAGAAACTCAACCTGCTATCATCAGCAAACGAGTGAATTGGGTTGTGAGTAATTGAAAAGAAATCATTTAAAAAGATGAGGAAGAGAATGGGGAGAGTACCGAACCTTGGAAAAAACCTGCATTAATTTGATGGAAGACAGATTTGACACCATCAAGAACCACTTGGATTGAACGGCCAGAAAGATAGTCTCTTATCCATTGGATCGGGGAATTGTCCACTCCATATGAATGTAATTTTGACAAAAGGGCTGGATTCCAAACTCTGTAGAAGGCTTTCGAAATATCCAATGCGACTACCTTGCTTTCACCGAGGTAGTGGATGGAATGGCTCCACTTTTCGGTAAGGTACGCCATCAGATCTCCTGTGGACCTGTTGTTACGAAATCCATATTGGCGGTCATTGTGGAGGTCATTTGATTCCAGATATTTCGAAAGTTGACGGTTGATAAGAGATTCCATTACGTTGGAGAGAATAGAAGTTAGTGCTATGGGTCGATAAGAAGAGAGGGACGATTTGTCACCCTTTTTATGAATTGGCTGAATGTTCGCTGACTTCCATCTATTTGGGAAACGGCCAGTAGAATAAAACAAATGGAAGAGTTTCCGCAGTGGTTTAGCGAGTGAAGAGGAACATCTCTTCAAGGGGATGGGGGGAATTCCATCCGGACCAGCGGATTTGTGTGCGTTTTACTCTTTGAGTGCGCGGGCAACAGTACACGTTCGGAAGTGAATCCGGCTCATGATGTGCTGTTTATGCTCAAGTTGAGGTGGAACTGATGTGTTATCAGGCAACGTTGAGTTGGCTGCAAAATGTGCAGCAAGTAGATTCGCCTTCTCTATTGCAGTGGTGACTGGTTTGTCATCGACTATAAGCGATGGAATGGATGAAGAGACTGAGTTTTGAATGTTTTTCACGAATGCCCAGAAGTTTCTACTAGATGTGGGAGAGTGTAGTATTTTTTGTCTCACCCTCTGGTCATGCAAGAACTTTGCGCGTTGAATATACGGATTGCAGTCATTCCTAGCTCTCTTAAATCTTTTCCGGTTTTCCTCAGTATTGTTTGATTTATACAACCGGAAGTTCAACTCTTTGGCCTTAATGGCTTCTCTGCACCCAGAATTGACCCACATATTTCTCTTGGGTGTGATACTCTTTAGCTGTGTGTAATAAAGGTCCGCATGCCAAGTAGAATCGTGTCTGTCAATGTGTCCGCTATAGAGTCAACATCGTTATTGAGGAAAAATAACGACCAATAAAGTCGTTCAGACATTCCCAGCTGCCTTTCTCGTAGAACCATACTCTTCTTTTGGGAGCTTTCTCATTAACGTTACTGTTGGCTAGAGGAGATTTAGCTAACACGACAAAGTGGTCTGAAGTGCTCAAGGGCGAAGAAATTTCGATTGTGTATTTGTTTGGGTGGGAGGTGAGAATCAGGTCCAGTGTGTTGGCGAAATGACCATAAATATCTGGTACCCGTGTTGGCTCATTGACAAGTTGAGTTAAGCTATTTGAGCTTCGGGTGTTGTTGTTCCAGAGTGACGAAGCCACCGAGAGTTATGCACATTAAAATCACCCGCAATAACGATTTCAGTGTGCGGATATAGGGTCAATATCCTATCGATAGAATCAGACAGAGCACCAAATTCGTTAAAGGATGCATTTCTATCCAAGTTTGGGCTTCTGTAAAGAAAGCAAGAGTTTTAGCCAAGAGAAATTAAATTCTGGGTTGGTACAGAGCCCATATTGTTGCAGAAGCTGATAAGCAATATCATTTCCTGTGTATGTGGCTATACCACGATGTGGAAATAACATTGGCACTAAGTTATATCCAGGTAGATTAAAATCGAAAATATCTGTATTAGTAATTACCTGGGTTTCGCTAAGTGCAAGGATAGATGGTTTCTGGTTAGAAACATGGGCAGACACAGAAGAGAAATTGCATCTCAAGCTGCGAATGTTACACAAATCAACGCGAAATTCCCGCTCCATTGAAATTGCCCTACACAGAAAACCAATACCGCCTCGGGAAAGGATGCAAGTCGGGATCAGCAATAGATAAGCGAAAGCAACCCCTACAGGTGTAGTAGGTGCCCCACTAGATCCGTGCCGAAATCCAGGTCACATCCCTTCCATGATGAACATTATGCCACTCGGACACAAAAAAACTCTCCAAAGATTATTAATCAATCGAGAGTATCAATGCCTGAGGGACGCAGACAGAGGTGCGAAAAAAAGGAAAACAGACACAAGGGATGGAAAGGGTAGAGAGTTTTCCCGCACTGCACATCACTCACGTGTATATTCTCGCACTATTCACAGCACTAAGATGCGTGTGCGGAAATCCGTTTGTTTGCATAGGATCGCAAAGAAAACTTTGCACTGCACTCGGACGCGTGTGTGAAGATCCGTTTGTTTGTTTAGGATCTCACAGTAAGACGTCGCACCCGAACCGGGTGTCTTATAACCACGAAACAACCCATATCTATGGGAACATTAGACACAGTCTTGGGTTATCTGAAAAAGGAAAGGGTTGTATACATTAATAGTTTCTAATCTCTGTTTTAGTTAGTACACGTGTTAAATACATAATTAAGATTAAGATGGGCCGGACACGGGGCGCGAATGGGCAACGATAGCACCGTGCATAGAATTCTTGACGGTAAACCAACGGGAAGGAGACCGGAAGGACGGCCGCAACGGAGATGGGAGGACAATGTTAGGTTTGACCTTGAGGAGATCTGATCGGATGGTCGAACGTGGAAGAAAGCGCACAAGACAGGGAACAATGGCGAAGTCGAGTCGGTGAGGTCATGAGCTTCCGGGTTCCTACAGGCCAATAAATATAATAGAAATCCCTTCTCAATGACGCGGTGTGAGCCCTAGCGTTGTCATGGAGAAGGATGACATCTCGAACGGGCATACCTCGTCTTTTGTTTCGATATGCGGCTTACGCAAGTTGAAGATGTGCGATAATGGCTTGTTGACTATTTTGCTTCGAAACCACCAAGCCTCTATCGCGAAGGTATGGTATTCATCATCTACTCGATAAATGGCAAAAAACTATAGATAACAATGGCGAATATTTCAATTATTAATCTTTGTATAAGTAAATTTTCAAATATAGTTGAATTTGACAAAAAAGCCGAGTTTCTACTTGCACTTTTGCATGCAAATTTTGCCATGAAAAAGCTTTTTTTCAAACGCCGCGTTTGTTCACAATGGAACAAAAATAACAACGCATCGATGAGTCAGAGCGCTGTTTTGCACTGTTTACTTAAATAAAAAGGATTTTTTACGTCGGTATGCGGCAATGGATGAAACGTGGATTCACCATTTCACTCCGGAATCAAATTGGCAGTTGACTGAGTGGAGAGCAGCCGGTGAAAACCGCCCGAAGGTACTACAGTCTCTCGGTAAGGCCTCTGTATTTTGGGATACGCAGGACCTAATATTTATCGACACCTTTGAAAAGGGAAAGATCATCAATAGAGAATATTACCTGTCATTATTGATGCGTTTAAAGGACGAAATTGTCGGCGAAACGGCCACAAATTAATAAGAAAAAAGTGGTCTTTCACCAAGACAATGCATCGTTTCACATGTCGTTGAAAAAGGTGGCCAAACTATACGAGTTGGGCTTCGAATTGCTTCCCCATCCGCCGTATTAGCCAGATCTCGTCTCCAGTGATTACTGGCTGTTTGCAGACCTCAAAACAAATGCAGGCAAGAGATTTGGCTCTAATAATGAAATCATCATTGCAACTGAGTTCATTTGAAGCTAAGGATAAATCAATCTACACACATGGTATGGAAAGGTTAGAAAAGCGTTGGAATAATTGTTTTGCAGTTGAAGGGGATTATGTTAATGAATAAAGAAGAATATTACTAAAAAAAATGTTGTTTTAGTTGTTAGTCGCGGGACTTATTGAACGATGTGTTATTCCAAGAACTGTGTTTATCATCCAAATTATTGCTATACAGTGCTTAGGTTTTGACAGTATCCACAAACAGAAATGTATGTGTTTTATAAAAAACATTTTACCCTCTCAGCCGTGTTTGAAAGGAAAGTCCTTTATATAGGGTGGCGCAAAATTAATCACCCTATCGGAAAATGTTATAATTTTTGCAAATGGCTTAGTACGTCAATCACATTTAACTTAACAGAAAAAATTGTAAAGCTCCAAATAAGGATTTCTATCACCTGTGAGTAGGGTGTTACAATATACTCACAGCTAGGCCGGCTTGTCGTAAGAGGCGACTAAAGGCCGAGTGGTAGCCGGGCTCCCAACGCCCTGTCGCCCAGTGAAATACCACCCCATCAAGCTTTAGGCTCCGTGAAATGGTCGGGAGAAATCCCTGGCCATCTTTCGGGGCTTGGCTGATGGGCCGGTTCGAGAAATGGTTGGTTAGGTGGTAGTCGGTCCCAAGGTAAGATACCACCACGTCAGCTGTACATTCCGCAATATCACCGAGAGAAATCTTCGACGGTGCTTCGGATTTGTGGCTGATGGCCCGGACTGACACGGAGATAAGTCATGATGGTGCATTCTAATATAAAGAATACCGGAGGTAAACTAGGCTCCCATTCGGATCTCCGGGGGGACTATGTCAGGAGGAACATCATGCGGATATTGTGATAAATAAGGGAACTTTAAGAGGTTCGTCATCGCATAACCGAGCTCGCTCTCCAGGCTCGGCCCACGCTCGACTGGTGACGGCATTTTGTAACATCAGGGGCACCCGTTTCATCAATACGAATGTAAACGCCGTCCACCAATATTTGCAAACAACGAAACCTGATATCCTTGACCTAACTGACACACAGGTCGATTCGTCAACTGATTCGACATATCTTCGTTGCTCAGGATACGACTTACATTCGCGATTCCGTTTTAAGAGCGCAGTCTGCGTCTTCGCGCGGTCCGATCTGGCTTGCCAAAGAATGGGGGTGTTGGAACCATATAATAATATGGACATAATATGGTTGGGGATCGTGCTGAGGAATTGCGTTAAATTTCTTTGTTATTTTACCGCTCCCCGAATGACGATCGACTGGGGACATTTTTCGAACATCTTTCACATACCGTCGACTAGATACAGATCAACCACCCAGCTTCTGAAATTGTTGTCCTTGGCGATTTTAATGTGCACAATTTCGGCTGATTGTTACAGTCTAACAAAACCGACGAGGCTGGGAGGCTGGCGGAGCTGTTTGCTGTAAGCCACAACTTCACTCAACTCGTGGAGGAGCCGACGCGGGTGCGGGATGCCCGAGGCGATTGTGCGAACACTCTGGATCTGTTTTTGACATCCGAACCGAGTATTTATACCGTACAGGGTTCTGCGCCACTAGGAAACTCAGATCACTGCTTGGTATCTGTCGTGCAAGCACTTGCATATCAAGCGAATAACGGGCCTATGCAGCTTAGTCATGTATGGAAGTATGGGGCTGCTAACTGGGACGATTTGCGAGATTTCTTCGCATCATTTCCATGGTCGGAGGTGTGCTGCGGAGACTCCGATGTTAACGCTTGCGCGGAGTCGGTATCAGAGATTATTCTTCTGGGGTTGGAGATGTATATTTCACATTCCATCAAACGAAGTTCGTCTGATAAACCTTGGTTTGATAAACAATGCGAGCAGATTACAGCGGCAAAAAATAGAGCTTTTAAGCAATGGCGCTCCAATCCCACCGATGTTAACAGAACGAATTATGTTAGAATCAGAAATGCGTGTGTTAAGTGTGTCAGTGACATCATAGACAAAGATGATGTACAAGAGGTCATTGATACACTCAAACAGAAAAACGCTATCCGATTATAAACTCAAATAACCCCCAGAACGATAATACAATTAATTGCACATTTCATCGCAATCGGCGAACCACATAAAGCAATTAATTGCATATTCCAAAACAATTGCCCAATAATGCAAAAGCAATTAATTGCATATTCCGGAACAATTAACAAATCACGGAAAAGCAATTAATTGCATACGAAACATAAAAGAACTAATTGGGTCAGTTCGCAACTACGGATATTGAACTGTGGCGCAAATCGATGGAGAAATATCGACTGACGCCGCAGTACAAAGCAATTGCGAATTGAAGTTAAAATACGGAAATTAGGTCACTGCGAAAGGTAATTGCATTATCGTTATCGGGAGGTGTTGACCTCGAGGTGACGAGTTTTGATTAGGTACAAGTTAGCAGCAGTTGGTGGTTGGTAATAGAAGTGGTAGTCGGAGGTGGGTCGCGAAGAGAGTTGAGTCTGTCGTTGGTCAGGAACTGTGATGGTTAATCGAGAATAGGAAAGATTGGGGAGAGCGAATGCAAAGGTTGTTTTACTGTGAGCGGTCGGAAGAAATAACGCGAATGTGAAAAGTGGAGTAGTGCAGTGAAGTTAGATTGTTATTATTGAGAGACAAAAAAAAAGTGTCCTAGATATTGTAAAGAATTTAATTAAAAGTGGACAAGCGTTAGGAATTATACTAATACTATATGTACACAAACACTAAAGAATTTCAGTGAAGCTAAATTGTTATTATTGAGAAAGCAAAAAGGAGTGTCCTAGATATTGTAAAGAATTTGATGAAAGGTGGAGAATCGTTAAGAATTGAACTGACATTGTATATACACAACTGTTAAAGAACTTCAGTAAACTCCGATTATTATTCTTAAGAGATTAAAAGGAAATGACTAAGTGAAAATAAAGAGTTAAGACAAAGTGTAAAAATAAATAAAAATAAATAAAGAAAAGAGAGAAGAAGAAAGAAATAGCACAATAAAGAAAAGAAAAAATAAAGGATGTAACTATAAAAGACTTGTTTCATTTATTGCTGTGGAGTGATCCAGTGCGAAAGAAGAAGAAACACTCGCGGAAACTTAACTCGTGCAACCAGGCGATTGATACCGCGAAGAAAGCTCACAACGACAGGGTGATCAATAAACTCCTTCGGTGCCCAACTGGTTCGCGCTCCTTCTGGTCAATGGCAAAGGCTGTCCGCGGTAACTTCGCATCCTCCTCTTTCCCTCCGTTGGTGACAGACAGTGGGGCGTTAGTCACGAATTCAAAGGATAAAGCTCATGTGTTCGCGAATTTATTTTCCGCGAATTCAAACCTCGATCCCGGTCTTTTGGAGCCACCTGTGATCTCGTCGGTGCGGTCTTCGATGCGGGATGTGAAGTTTCGTCCGCGTACTATTCAACACATTCTACGTGAACTGGATTGTAGGAAGGCAACCGGCCCGGACGGAATACCAGCAATAGTCCTTAGGAACTGTGCTCCAGAACTATCGCCGGTTCGTGGCAGACTCTTCCGCTTATCTTATGCACGGAGGACCTTTCCTGCCTGCTGGAAAAACGCTCGAGTTCAGCCAATCCCAAAGACGGGAAAAAAGTGTCTCCCACAAAATTACCGTCCGATAGCATTACTCTCTATTTTATCTAAGATGATGGAAAAAGTCATCAAAACAGAGTTAGTTATGTATTTGGAGTGCAACGGACTTCTGAATGACCGTCAATACGGATTCCGTGGCGGGCGGTCCTCGGGAGACCTTTTGACACTTATAACCGATATATGGACATCTGCGATTGAGCGGCATGGTGAGTCAAGGGCGATCGCATTGGATATCTCCAAGGCTTTTGTCCGCCTCTGGCACGGGGCATTGCTTAGCAAACTCCGTCCATATGGACTTTCCCAACAGCTTTGCGACTGAACGAAGAGCTTCCTTGAGAATTGATCGATCCGGGTTGTTGTGGACGGCGAGTATTCGGATCAGTCTCCTGTTAATTCGGGGGTGCCCCAAGGTTACATTTTGGCTCAAACCTTGTTTTTGCTTCACATAAATGATTTGTTGGAGTCAACGGATAACAAAGTATTCAGTTTTACGGATGATAGTACGCTTGTTTCCTCCTTTTCGAGTGTTCGGCCGATTGGTGCATCTGCTTCGCATCAGCTGAGATGTAGACAGATTGACTCCCTGAATCAGGATCTAGATAGGGTCCTGCAGTGGGGAAGGGCCAATCCCGTCGACTTCAATGCAGCGAAGATACGATATACAACATTCACAAAGAAAAATGGATCATCGGTTCCACAGCTGATGATGAATGGCCGGGCCCTCGAGGCTGAGGAAAGAATGAAATTGCTCGACGTCACAGTCTGGGAATGTATCACGGCATAAACACATGTCGAGCATCGCCAGGTCAGCCTCAGGAAAGCTGAGTTATCTTTTTAGAGCCAAGAAATATTTTACTCCGGCCCAATTTCTTTTCCTATATAAATCCCAAGTTAAACCCGCGCTCGAATATTGCTCTCATGTTTGGAGCTCAGCTCCTAAACATACTCTCCAGCATACAGAGACGAGCGATCCGGCTGATCGGGGACTCGGTGCTGACGTCGGGACTACAGTCGCTATCACATCGAAGGCGCGTAGCCGGCCTCTGTCTGTTTTACAGATATTATCACGGGTACTGTTTTTCGGTATTGTTCTTTCTTGGTATTGTCCCATGCATTTCGGCTTATCTGCGCTCCACAAGACAAACCGACGGATCGTACCCGTTTGTGGTTCATCTCCCGACGCGACGGCGCGAACATCCCTGCATCAGAACTCGTTCCGTTACAGAGCGCGGAAGCTGTGTAACTCCCTCCCCACGCGAGTGTTCCCGGAGCGTTACAACCTGCAACCGTTCAAAAAGAACTGCAACAGTTATTTGGTGGCATCTCGGGGTGCCCACTCGGCGCTATAGGTTCGCCTCTCCCGAGAAAAGTGTAATAATAAAAAAAAAATAAAAAAAAATAAAAATAAAAAAAAAACTCAAAATCGGTTTTTTTATTTATTAAATAAGTAATTCAAAAACCAAATGGATGATATATTTTGCGCCACCCTAAAGAATTTGTTGTGTGAGAGAAAACAATCCTGGAAGCGCCACAAAATTGAAATTAACAAGTACCACAAAGGAATAATAGTCGAGGCTAAGCTGTGTTGTCGAATAAAAATAATAACTTTTTTTCTATTAGCAAGTGATTTAAAATTTAAACTATTCACAAGTAATTTAACATAAACTATTAATAAAGTTAACAAACGATGAACCTTTCAGCTGAGTAGGAATAAATAATGTTGGCTTTGTAGAATAATAAATTTCGACAATAAAATAAGTTGGACTAATTACAGAACTATTCTCCACACAAACCCTTAACATTTCATACGGGAGTGTATTCGGACCACTTCTCTATTAATTCTTGAGTGACTGAAGATTTCACCCTAAACATTTCGTACATGAATGAAGCCAATCCATGGAGCAACTGAAATGAGTAATTATTTAAGCTGGAGCTCGAATTTGAATTTTATACTATCAAAGCTTACCGTGTCTATCTTGGACACCAACCCTCGACCTTTTTCATGTGCTATCACATCGTTTACGATATTATTTCATGTTATTGGCATAAGATGTCACTGTAGTAACATCCATACAATTAGTTTAAATTGTAAAACGGTTTCAAAATGCAATTATTCGATTTATTAATGCCTCTAATCGTTTCTAATGATAGCTTTTGCCGATTTAAAAAATTGATGTGGAGCAGGTCATCTGCCAATTTCTGAAATATGGTTAATCACTCATAACAGAGTAGAGGTATCTCACGATTGGCCATTAATGTCAGAAGGATCTGTCCCTACGAGGCATGTGTGACCAAATATTTTTTCTCTCATGTTGGCTAATCATCAAAAGTGCTCTAAGGGGCTATCGGAGGATTTTGGTCCACTGGTATATATTATAATATTTATTTGTGTGATTGAATAGTTAGGTTTATTACCAACCAGGTTGTCCTCTTTGGAAGAAGGCGAATTGGTGCCCGACTGTGATAGGAGAGTTGAAATTAATCGGTTAATAATTCACCAGCCATCAGTATTTCAAAACCTTAATCATTGTTGAATACTAGTTCCAGGTGTTTTAGATTACTTCATCTAAAGTCGGTACCACGTCAACTGTTAATGCCACTATTGACCCAAACATTTGTTTGTTTTGTTTGTTTGCAGACGCATTTATTCACAAAGTCTTTTTTATGTTTTACAATTTTAGTCTAAATGCTAAACCTATCTTAATAATTTTTACTACATAATGTAATTTACTGGCTCTTCACAAGCACTCTAAATTATACAATATTATATGCTTTATTTATGCCTTTCAGCTTACGTTTTCTTTTATTTATTCTTAATATAATACACATACTTTATAAAAAAAATAGACTATTATCTTAGAGGTCTACCTCTTCTTCTTTTAGAGGCATCATGACAAAAAAATAAAGATTTTTTTTTTTTTTTTGAGGATGCAAAAATTTTAAAAACAAAATAATAAGTGCTTAATGAAAATAAAAAAGATAAAATAACAGAAGTTAACGGGAAGGAGGGCAAAGGAAAGGAAGGGAGGAAGCTGCGCCAAAGCTGAATATTATATCTGAGGACGTGAAATCCTTTCTTCGTTTTGGAGCCACCACCAGTTGGGGTTGGCTCGGTCTTTTATTGATTTATCTCTTTCACTGATCACCGTACTGAATCGAAGTCGGTCTGGCCTATTAGAGATATCGCTATTGTGGACAATTCGTTTATCCCTAGCACCACGGAAAGCGTTATATATAATAGGTATTCCACCCTCATCTTGGATAAGACCTTTTCCGTCCAAGAAGAGGAACGCCTCTGGGGGAATGAACCCGTTCTGGAGGGTACTCTCCAGATACATATCGTTCGGGTAATATGCTCCCGCGATAAGATTATTTACACTGCACATTGCCCTTGCAATGTGGCCACGAATAATTTTTATAATGAAGTTGTCTATCCTAGTTAGTCCTGATTTATCATACAGGGTTTTATTAGGGTAAAATTTCTGGTATCGTGACTCTGGTGTTCTATTAAGTCCGAGGCAGGAACGCAAACACTGTCTCTCGAACACGCGAATCTTTTCCATGTGGAATAGGGATATATTGTACCATATTGGACAGCCATAGACCAACACTGGTCGGATGAATGCCGAATATGAAATAATTTTAACTTTTGAATTGAGAATGCTGCTTCGGAATAGACTTTTTGTGGCAGCAAATGCGTTTCTTGCTGCAGAGAGAGTGACTGCTATATGCTTGTCAAAGTATAAATACTGATCAAGCCAAATACGAGATATCTGACTACAGTTTTCACTTGTAGTGGGAGATTATTATTCCCTACGATAGAGAAGTTTTTCCAATTGTGCTTTGTGTCCTGAGAGGCCCTGGAGAGCGGTGTTCTGAAAAGGATAGTCTCGCTTTTGTGGAAATTAATTTTTAGTTTCCAGTCATTACAAAAACGTTTTATTTTATTGAAGTCGTCCTGGAGAAGTCTATTGATGACATCTATTTTCTCTCCTGTTCTGTTTACCACAATGGCGTCTGCGTATGCAATGGCATTGTTAAGCGTACCCACTAAATCACTGGTGTAAATATTAAACAGAATGGGAGAATTCACCGCCCCTTGTTGTAAACCGTTTGTAATTTTGAAGGTCTTGCTTGAGAATATATCTCCGCATTTTACCACAAACTGCTTGTCCGTTATCATTTCGTAAATGTTGTACAATAGATAATGAGGCATTCTCAGGTTTTCTAACTTATGAATAAGTCCTTCTAACCACACGGTGTCGAAAGCCTTTTCAAAGTCAACTAAGCAGGCACCCGTGCATTGGCGCTTTGTCTTGTTCCATTGTATGTCGGAAACAAGCTTTGACGCGGCATGCACCGTACTATGTCCCGCTTTAAAGCCAAACTGGTTGTTGGAGATGATTTCATTTTCATCACACCAGTTCATCAGTGCTTTGTTTATGATCTTCTCGAAAACCTCGCTGATATTTGGCAGCAAACTAATCGCGCGAAGATTGTTTGGATTGGACCTGTCTTTGCCCTTTTTAGGGATGGGGTGGACTATTGCAGTTTACCAGTGGGTTGGATAGTATGCCTTATTTAAGGCGTTGTTGAATAGCGTAGTGTAGATTTTTACTGCTTCAGGAGGCAAATGTTTTAAAACTACATTTGGGATGCTATCTATCCCAGAAGACTTTTCGCTTTTTATTGACTTTAGGATGTTTGTAAGTTCATCCTTACTCACAAACATATTCATATTCTGATTACTCCTGGGGGAGTCCGCTCTGTTATTTTCACTGAATGTGGTAAAACTACGGTTTTGGTTCCGCCAGGTACAAATTTGGTTTCTCAGTGCGCTGTAGGTCTGGAATGCGTTGTTTTCGAGGATCGTATTGGAGTGAGTGGATTCGTTCACTCTGTATACTGCCTCGAAACATGCACCAATTGAGTTCACTTTGTCTTGCGGGTCTTCGACTAATATTACTTCTTCGTTGGAGTTGATATGCTCCAGATTGAGCCCTGAGTTCAGCATTGCTTGACAATTCTCAGGAGTCCGTGGGACTCGCAAATATGGAATGTCATTGTGATCTTTCTTTCGAAAAGTTTTATTGATTTGTGGGAACATATTCGATCCGCTGGCTTGAATGGCTTGTATTTTGTTCTTCCACTCTTCATTTATACTTGAGCGGTAATTATCACGGATCAATTTTTGGAGATTTTTGATTAGGGACTTAAGTGTTCTTATTTCCTGACTATTTGGGTCGCTGAACTGTCTATAAAGTCTTTTCAGCTTTGAGAGCATAATGCTCTTTTGCTTATACAAAGCGTCAATTGCTGATGTGATGTACTTATTAGTATAACCGTCGGTATGGGGAACTTTAGGTATAGAGCGATTCATTGCATTGGTAATAATGTCGTCCAATGTTGTTAAGTAATGATCGATTTCGTCGTTATGGAGGTTTCTAATAGTCGGAGGGTCTATGGCACTGTTACGAAGTTCTTTTTTTATTAATCGATCAAAGCGTGACCAGTGAGCTTTTCGAAAATTGAAAGAGTGGATCTGTTCGAACTGCTCTAGTGAATATTGTTCATTTGGGACTTCAATTATGGCTCCAAATCCGTAGTGATCGCTATCGTAATCGATTGTGCGAAGACAGTTTCGCGTAGTTAGATCTGTGCCTGGCAAGTTTATTCGATCGTCGATCATAAGTAAATCCAGAAATGAATTTCCTTTAGGATAAGACGGTGTACTTGTGGCGTACAATTCTAATCTGCGCTCGATAGCATTCATTTGCCACCAATCATATAAAGCATTACCCCTTGTTTTCGTGGTTAAGTTACCCCAAGCACTATGCTTGGCGTTGAAATCACCCGCTATTAGGAAATAGTTGTTTTCCGAGTCTAATTTCAGGTGTCGAAATAGCATATCTATTTCATTGATAAATTGCTTACACTGGGTAGCTTGAGGGGCATAAATGGAGACCACATACAGGTGCTTTTGACTTCTCAACGGAATATCTATTATGCAGGCTTCCAACACCTGAAATTTGTGTACTTCTGTACTATAAATTACCTTATGATAAAGACCTTTTTTAATTAAAACTGCAACCCCACCCCCTTGAGTAGAATGTGGTCTGTCACGTCTGATTATCTTATAGATTTTATAGACAATTTTGTGCCTTTGGTTTAGCTTAGTTTCACTAGCCAAAAGTACATCAGGGGATTCGACTTCAAGCATGTTGCCTAGATCTCTCTTCTGTCTATGTGTATTAGTGAATTTACGTTCACCGAAATAATTTTTAGTTTTAGTTCAGTTAGAGGGTTGAAGATTTTGATGGAAGGAGTTATTTGAAAACACAGCCGAACAGAGCATATCTATTCGGTCCATTTGTTCCGTCAGTATTTTTTGAAAATTAGCAAATTGTGTTTGCATGGCCGATATCATATTTAATATCTCAGGTTGCGCATCTACTGCCGGTATTCGCCCATTGGTATGTGAGGATTCCACGGGGACTCGATGCACAGAATTGCCCGTGATTTGTGCATATGATACACGCGGGCAACGAAATTATTATAAGAACGAGTTTTAATTTTTTTCTCTTCTGCCACTTGCTTTTGTTTTGATTCCCACTTTAACTTCATATGTTGAAATTCGGGACAACCTCTAAAATTTGCCGTGTGTCTTGTATTTTTACATAGGACACATGACAGTGTTTCCCTATCCGGAAGCTGTTCCTTTCCCAGCGGACATTCGCCCATGTTATGGTCGGCGAGGCATTTTACGCATCTGAATTTCATATTGCAGTTTGATGCAACGTGTCCAAGTCTTTGACAGCGCATACATTGCAGTACGCGCTCAGATTTTCTAATTTTTTCCCAACTTATAATTTGGTGGCTTAGACATTTTATATGTCTAAGCGCATCAACTTTACTATTAGGACTTAGAGATACAATGTAGAAAGGCAATTTGCAGTTGCACTTTCTAGAATTCGCAGTTGAAAACGGTTTTACACCTGTAAATTTTAAACTAGCTGTTTCAACCGTTTTTAATTCCTCGAGTATCTCCTCTGAGGAGAACGAAGGATCAACTCCTTTTAAAAGCATGGAAATTGATTTTTCTGATTTTGGAGTGTACGTCTAGTACTCGGTTTTTGCCCTTCCCAAAGCAGACTTTACTTTATTGTAACCTTCTAGGTCTTCGCACAAAATTCTAGTTTTTTCAGCACTAATTCTTTTTGTTTTAAAATCTTTACAGGTCAACTCACCCAACTTCATTAAATCTTTCGCTTCTATGTAACTGATGACAATTGGAGGTATTTTTTCCTTTTTTGGTTGCTGTTGTTGCTCGTCCTTGGCTGTCTTTGTCTGCTGCAGTTGTTTCTGATGCTGTTGTTGATCGTCCATTGTTTCGCTTATTTGTAGCGAAAGTTGATGCTGCCGCTGGTGATTTGTTTTTTGCTCTCTTTTTGCTTCAGTTTCATTCCGTCTTTTGTTTCGCTCTTCCAGGGCTGCTCGTACTTGTTTGGAAAGTTCTTCGCGTTTTTTGATGAGATCAGCAATTAAGCTGTTTAGGTCATCGTCTCCTTCCGGAATGTTTGACTCCAGTATCTCCAATTCCTTAAATTTGTTCCCTGCTCCTGAGTAACAAGTATCCTTGGCAGGTATATTTTCTTCTGTGACGGTTTTTTTCGTCACATTTGATTTTTGTCGTTCCATTGACAGGTTTGAGCGGACTTTATTTGCCACTGGGCTGTCATCTATAATTGACACTTCGTTCTTCCTTTTGGTAATTTTTTTGATTGTTTTTGAATTAGCGACTACACATGAGTGTGCAATTTTGAATTCGACGCTCTTCGTCTTGCCCATTTTGGGTTCGAAACACACACACACTCGTTTTTTTTTTTTTTTTTTTCGCCGTGCAACGCCGGCCGAACTGCGAAAAACACAATTTATTCACGAATTCACGCACACACGCACTCGATATTCTCTGTTTTAGAACTGCTCACCGTCTTACAATGTTTGTCGCTTGACGAACGACGAGCGAATGACCCAAACATTTGTTGCCGTTGGCCCGGTGGACGACTTGGAGTAATAGAATCTCTAATAACATTTTGGTTAGAAAATCCCACGGAAAATCGTTGGCCTCATATATCAAAGGGAACGATTCCGAACAGATTTGCGACCGCTAACATGACATCGAAAAAATTGGATATAATTAAGCTCGGTGGGTTCCTGTAGGCTCCAGTAAGCCGATTCTCACTTCCCAAAACCGAAATGGAACGAACCAGGTTAGGCCCTCTCGTGCAGCAGCGTAGCAAGTTCTTAGCCTATCAATCTAAGGGGTTCCTCCCTGGTAGGTGGGTACTAGCACATCACGCTGCACGTTCTACGATACATTCGGAAGAAATGTTTGATTATTCTCCAGAGCTTAGCAAACGCTTTGATCTAAGGTATACCAACTGATCTAAAGTTAATAAGACGACATTTGACAAAAAGTATTGTGAAGATAACAGATTTCCTTTGAATCTGCTGTTGTTACTATTGTTATATATCTATATAACACTTACCGTCTTCCGCCTGTTAGAGCCCGTGTCTGTTTGTGGCTACCGGCTTTTCTGCCCGTAGGTGGTTTTAATTAAGAACACATTTTTTTTGTCTTTGACTTTGTCTGGTTAATCTATTGTAGCGAGTTTACGGTTCGCTGGATTAATTATTTTTAATAAATAAGAGCCGTTAAATCGGTTTTGAATTAATGTAACACTTTATTAGTCCGTTAATAAAAACCGTTACTTTTACCGTACACTTAACGATTTCTTGACTTATCGCTTCCGTACTTATCGCGTCTTTGACTGCTTACTTCCTACTTCCTGCTTACTTCCCGATCTGCGTGCGACGTATTTATCCCGTTTTACTCATTCTGATTCGGTGTTTCGTTTCCGTCCGTTCCATAGCCTCGAATTTCGATTGCTCATAGTCTCCAGTTTTCCAGTACTTTCTAGAAGATTCTAGTGCTGATTGTCATATCATCATCATCGGCACTACAACCGGGATCCCGTCTTGGCCTCATTTAACAAATCTCCCCACCGGTCCCGATTTCGACCCGATGTCATCCAGTTTGGCACTCCCAGGCTCTGGGCGTCCTGGTCTACGCCATCCCTCCATCGCAGACAAGGTCTGCCGCGCTGTCTCCTTAAATACATCCTGCCACAAAGGACTTTCCGAGCAGGCTCCTCTTCGCTCATTCGAGCTAGGTGTCCCGCCCACCGGAGTCTACCGAGCTTTATTTTACTTACAACATTAGCTTCAAGGTAGATTGCGTACAACTCATGGATGTAGCGTCTCCAGAATCGTCCTCCTTCACATACGGCGCCAACAATTCTCCTTAAGACCTTTCTCTCGAACACGGCCAAGAGTTCAGAGTGCCTTTTATTAAGCACCCAGGACTCGGATCCATACATGAGTACTGGTAAGACCATGGTCTTGTACAGTAGTAGCTTGGATGTTCTGGATAAATTTCGGGATTTAAAGAGACTTGATAGACCATAGTAGGCTTTGTTGGATTTAATCAGCCGTTCGCGTATTTCTTCTTCCATATTGTTATCGGCTGATATTATTGACCCAAGGTAGTTAAATGATTGCACTACTTCAAATTCGTGCTCCACTACCCTCATAGTTTGACCAACGTTAGGTCTTCTCTTCGCAGAAGTTGCCACCATGTACTTAGTTTTTCCCACATTAATGTGCAGTCCCAGTTTTTGTGCCGACTGCTCGATCTGGGTGAAGGAGTCCTGTACCGCCGATTCGGTTCTACCGATGATGTCGATATCATCTGCGTATGCAAGTATCTGGTTGGACTTGGTGACAGTAGTCCCTCTTGTTGTAACGCCAGAGTCACGGATTGCTTTCTCCAACGCCAAGTTGAAGAGGATGCAGGCCAGACCGTCCCTTTGTCGGAGTCCATTGTAGGTGTTTATTGGTGTGGACAGCAATCCCGATATTTTTACTTGACTAGTTACGTTGGTCATGGTCAACCTACAAAGTCGTATCAATTTGTTTGGAATGCCGAATTCTCTCATGGCATTATATAGTTCTACCCTGGCTATGCTGTCGTAGGCGGCCTTAAAGTCTATAAACAGATGATATAATGGAATCTTAAATTCCTGACATTTTTCCATCGCTTGCCTAAGGGTGAATATCTGATCAATTGCTGATTTGCCTGGGATGAAGCCACACTGATATTGACCAATGATGACTTTAGCGCATGGGGCTATTCGATCTTGTAGGATAGAGAAGAGTATCTTATAGGCGGTTCTCAGCTATGTTATACCCCTGTAGTTGCTGCACACTGTGATATCTCCCTTCTTATGTATGAGGCAAATTATTCCGCGATGCCAATCTTCCGGCATCTGCTCTTGCTCCCATACTTGCACCACGATCTCATGAGTTGCGTGATCTCATGATGTAACGCTGTCCCTCCTTGTTTGATCAGTTCAGCTTGTATGCCATCAGCTCCGGGAGCTTTATTTGATTTGAGCTGTCTTATGGCTTTTAATGTCTTCTCAATGCTTGGTGGCGGCAGCATTTGGTTTTGATTTTGTATTGGTGGAGCCTCCAATTCCTCTGTGAGTTGACAATTTAGCAATTCATTGAAGTGCACTTCCCATCGCTCCGGAATGCCTTCAGGATCGGTGATCAGATTATCGTTGCAGTAAGTGCAGTGTGGTGTGTACCACGTCATACTGCAGATTATATGGTAGAACTTCCGTGGCTGGTCCGGACCTCTCTCTCTACTTTTCACTATTTCATAGACTAGATTTTATTCCCAGTCACATTTCTTTTGTCTATGGTCTTTTTTCAGAACTTTTGACCTCTTTGTATTTCTCCTCGCGTACCCGCGTCCTATGAGACTGCTGCATTTCCCGGTATGCAGCATTCTTACGTTCAGTAGGTAGTTTGCACTCATCATCACTCCAATCGCTACAACTACTGCCTAAGATGGAGTTGGCAGTACTAAAGACAGTACTCTTAAGGCGTGTCCATTTGGCTTAATCTCTCTCTGTCGGGCTCTTCGAGGGCGAGTCCTAGCGCATGACCAAATGTGTTACTGGTATTCACATTGTATAGGGCAGCCGTGTTTATTCGAACCTCTTCCGCGCCATAAGGCAATCCGCGCTCGGGAAACTGTACCAACAAAATAGTGATCCGAGTTGACGTTGGCATCTCGGTACGTTCGAACCGTCATCAGGCTCGAGGAGTGGTCGTCAATTTGGTTGCGAGTAGCTCCATCAGGTTATACCCAGGTGGCTTTGTGGATATCTTTACGCGGAAACCTGGTACTCGCAACGACCAAGTTCTTTGATGCTGTCAGTTCGATGGCTCGTAGTCCATTGTCATTAGTGTTGTCATGGAAACTATGGGAACCTGCGTAGTGCCTGAAAACGGGTTCCCGACGTATTTTCACATTCAATTCACCAAGAACGATTTTCACATCGTATCTTGGGCAGGCATTGAGGGCCCGTTCGACGTTCTCGTAGTATTCTTCCTTTTCGTCGTCAGGGGATTCCTCTGTAGGTCCGTGAACGTTTATGAGGTTTACGGTATTAAACCTGCCTCGTACGCGAAGAGTGCATAACCTTTCGTTTATTGCATTAACGCTGTTTCGGATTCGCAACTAAATGCAGCGGGGAGAATCTAGTACGTTCATCGTCTAGTACACTCCCCAACCAGCATACTCACCACGCCTGTCAACCGCCAGCTGACAATGCGTCACCTGCTTAGGGACCCCATCGAGCTGACACACTGATTCTAATGTGACCAACAGTTTTTGGTCAGTCTACAGCCAACCACCAACGCCTACACAACCGCCATACTTACCAGAATGAGACAAAAGATTACTAAGTGATACTTCAACTATTAAAGAGTGATTTCTCGAGTCGTTTCGGTTTTTTATTTGCCTTTGTTAATACAAATATCAACTGAATTGAAATACGTGATTACTGGCGTAATTGAATTGAATCGTATTAAGGGCGGTGGTTCGTTTAACGCACAACCTCGCTGGACGCATCGACCACCGAGACGCGCCATTATCACTCTCGGTGGACGAACCTTCATCCCAACGGTTCCATCCACCACATTTACTGTTGATAGTCAGGGAACGCACTAGATTCTCCCCGCTGTATTTAGTTGCGAATCCGCAACAAAAGCCGATAATGGCAGGCTTCAGTTCTTGGCTGGCTAGAGAGGCCTACCCCGAGCACATGGTGTGTTGCACGACACCTACAATAAATGTCATACTCGTTTCATTGAATAACACCACTCCCCGTCCATCTTATTTCTTGTAACGCTGCTATGTCAGCGTTATATTCGGTCAGGGCATCGGCTAGCTGCTATGCAGCTCGAGCTCTGTATAGTAAGCGGACGTTCCTGGGAGAAAATTCTCAAATCGTTTAGCCATTTTCGTTTCCGTGGTGGTCGTCGCGTATCCGGTCCATATCCGAAGCTTGTTAAATTGTCCATAATAATTTGTTTTTCCGTGCAAGGTTATTAGCCTTGCGCCAACCTTTCTCAGGATGTCGCTACATGCATTGGTTCACTACTTGGCGGGTGCCAAAGTAGCTACCCGGGGGTGTCACGTGTAGTATGCATATCAACTTGGATTAGACCGTGATACTGATTGTCCTGGCCTTCGTCGGGTTGAAACCGATCAGAGACTTTGCCCTATATGTTCGCTCCCATCCCCCCAAATACAGAGAACGCTATCCTCAATAATGAGCTCTTCGTGGTCGAGGATTCTTTGGAAATGGTAAAGGCTGTGGGAGCTGTCTTTCAGAAAATGTACAAGGCGAATGAAAGCATTCACCGAAATCACGAATTGGAGGACAGAGCTCTACTGAATCACCTACACTTCCGAAATGAAATTTCACTTTGGCAATCGGAGAAAACCGGTTTCACCGAATTCAGTTACGATAATTTGTCAATTGACATTAATGCCAATGGTGGAGCTAATAGCCGTTTAATTTCGAGGGAAAGAACCCAGGATATCTTCGACTCATTAAGAAGCAACAAATCACTGGGAATAGATGGAGTACCTAACATCGTACTCAAGATCCTCCCGCCAATGGCAATCGATATATACACGGCCCTATTGAACAACGTGTTGAATAATGCATAGTTTCCCGGCCGTTGGAAAACGACAATCATACAGCCCATTCCAAAAAGGGCAAAGACTGTACAAACCCAATGAACATGCGTTCGATAAGTTTACTTCCAAGCATCAGTAAAGTATTTAAAACGACCATTACCAAAGCTCTCCTAAAATAGGTAGACGACAACAACATTATTCCGAATAACCAGTTTGGCTTTAAGACGAGTCATGAAACCACATATGCCACAGCTAAGCTGGCCTCCGACATACAGTGGAATAAATGTAAAAACCAGTGCACAGGTGCCTTTCTGATCGACTTGGGAAGAGCCTTTGATACTCTCTGGATCGAAGAGTTATATTACAAACCGGTCAGTCTTTACTATATGTACTTTACGATATGTTAAAGGACAGGAGGTTCGTGGTCAAAAGTGATCATTTGACCTCCAATAAAACGTATAATATCAAGAATGGCTTGCAACAGGGAGCGCTACTTTCTCCGATTCTTTTTAACATTTACCTTAGCCACTTATTAGATGCACTTCCGCATGCTATTGCGTATGCAGACGATCTCATAATTTACAGAACAGCTCCGAAAGATGAGATCATACATAGTTTACTACAGCCAGGCTTCAACAAAATGCAGCGCTATTGCGACGACTGGAAACATAAGATCAACTTCCAGAAATGTGAAGCCATCCTATTTAGAACCCCATTATATAAAGCCACGAACGACACAAGAAAAAAACTCGCGGAAGTTAGTTATCGTGGGACCGCATGGAGGTAAACTGAAAACCAAGAGTGTTAAGTACCTTGGCATCTGGCTAGATCAATATCTGTATTTCAACAGTCATGTAGAGGCTGCTTTGGCCAAAGCTAGGAAAACTTTTGCTATGACAAGGAGGCTATGTCACAGAAGCCAACTTGGCAGCAGGGTAAAAGTTATATGCTGCATGACGCTAATCAGGCCAATGCTCATATATGGTTGTCCAGTATGGTTTAACATAGGTCCAAATTTGATGGAAAACATTCGGGTGTTCGAAAGGAAGTGTCTCAGAGCTTGTCTCAGATTATATCGAACATCGGAATCGGACTATTAGCTGTAAGTCTGTAAGCTAGCTGATGATGCGGTTATTCTACCAACATTAGTATTCAGGTATTTATTTGCCATTCAACCACCAGAACTGTTGGTACTGTTTAATATTTTCGTCCCGGTCTCTATGGGAGATAGCTCTACTGAAGCGCAAGAGCTCTGCTTCGGTACGCGTTGAACAATCGCCTGTCTACGGATGATCTATTTACATGATAAATCAGGAGAATTCTGGATCCATCTTGTACAAGCCCATTCATGTCCAAATCAGGGAAAGCCTCTGGTGGAACGAAGGAGTTGCGACGCGCGCTCTCGTAGAACAAATAATTGGGTAATAAGCCCTGAAAATTAGATCATTGGACGAGGTTATTGCTATCGCAATATGTCCTCTGATTAATTTGATATGCACGCTATTTATGTAGGCTTCATTATATAAAGTATCATTTGAATAATACTATCACTATCGTACTCCACAGCATAGGTGAATCCTTCCTGCCGCTGGTCAATACTGTGTTCTATGGGGGAATTTCCACTTGTCCAGATGACTGCTGTTCCCCTGCTGCCTTCTTCTCATGTTATTGTGCCACTGTCCGACATCCTGTACTGCACATTGATGAGTACCACCTCGGCACCATATTCCATAACCGTTTGAGAAAGGAGATCTTATGAGACTCCACAATGGTTTAGGTTAATTTGAATGCACTTAAGCTTGTCCATTTATATTCAGGAGATTGGACATAGTGTATTTAAATGCTCGGTATTTGTAACTCCCTGTTGAGTATCCGTTACCGCCTTCGCACTTTGATTCGCAGAACATGCATTTGGGTTGTGCTTGACAGCTCATCGCTTTGTGGCCTTGTCGTCCCCACTTCAGACAGTTATCCGAACGATCTTCCTCGGATTTGCAGGATTTCGGCACATGTCCGTATTGCCATTGTATTGTAGTCTGCAGAAACCGGTAGCCAGCAAGATCCCCTATTACCGCATCTGAAACATTGTGTGGGTGTAACGTGTTTTCGTAGTCTGCATCCGAGGAACCCGTAGGAGATCGCTAGCCAGCAAATGCTAGCCTTTTTTATTGGTAGGCGGATTATGGCGTCTTAAGCACAAAATAATATTTAATTAAAAGTTAGAAGAGTGGTACTTACCGTTATACTTTCTTCTGTTGTTAATCTTTCGTTATACTTAACTCTTTCTGGTTACCCCAGTTACTGGGGGCGTTGAACCTTGAGCCCCCAGTTATCAACGATGACATGAGGGCGAAAATTCGTTGTCAGACGATTGATCTGAACCTTAAGTGAATTCTGTTCGTTGTTAATAGATGCTGTAGCAATTGCTGCTTCATCATAAGACTGTTGGGTCTTATCGCGATTGCTGTTTATTATCGGTTACCAGTTTAATATGTCCTTGGGGTTCTGGAGTTTTACATAGAATGAAAAATTTAATATTCGCCTTTTTCATTTTTGGACCTTATTTTTAACGCCTACTATTTTTCTTTTTGCTTTTCTTTTATTCCAGTTTTTTTTTTTTAGTAGCTTTTATACTTTAAGTTTATTTTCCGGAAAGGGACAGAGGGTTTGGGCATCTAGCAGGCAGCCTGCGTGCCATTTGGTTTCCTTCTTAAGTACTTTATCCCTTCCTTTGGGATCACGTCTAGTTCAAAGAACTCTACAGCGAGCTCTGTCAGGATTTAGTCGACAATAGTAATTTCAACTATATCACAACACTCGATCGTGATTTCCTGTGTCACTGTTTCATATTAGCATCTTTCTTTAATACTTGTACTTTTGCTTTCAGTGTCTCAGTGGCGGCCTCTGGTTGGCGTTTCAGTTCTAGCAGCAATTCCTCTTTTGCCATCCTTTGAACTTTATTCTGGCTATTTCTGAATTCACTTAGTTTGGGTTTAGCCTTCACGAACTTCAATATATCCGCATATGATTTTTCACCGGTTTTGGATATTATTATAGCATCCGGGGTTTGGTATCTTTTTTTTAATGTTGGCTTTCCCGGTTTCTTCTTTTAAAGCCTCTTCACCCTTTAAACTCGCATTTCTCTTCTTTCATTTTTGGGCAAATGTGGACCACGCCACCAATCTGTCCCGGAACCCTGCTTCTATCTATGGGCGAGTTTTGGTTTGGTTGGCTTTGCAATTTCTTATCGCTTGCCCCAAACAGCTGAGATGGCATCTTTAGACGGTTTTGCATTGCTTTATCATACAGGCATGGGGGGGGGGCGGGGGGGGGGACATACAGAGCAAAGTTACTTATTGCTTTCAATCCGGGACGATCCGTGTCCCTGTTCAATCCAAGTTGACAGGCAGTCTCCACGTGACATCCCTGCATAGCTACTTTGGCACCCGCCAAGTAGTGAACCAATGCATGGAGCGACATCCTGAGAAAGGTTGGCGCAAGGCTAATAACCTTGCCCGGAAAAACAAATTATTATGGAAAATTTAACAAGCCTCAGATATGGACCGGATACACGACGACGACCACGGAAACGAAAATGGCTAAATGATTTAAGAATACTCGCATGGAACGTCTACTCACTATACAGAGCTCGAGCTGCACACCAGCTAGGCGATGCCCTGTCCGAATATAAGGCTGACATACCAGCATTACAAGAAATAATATGGACGGGGAGTGGTGTTATTCAAAGAAACGAGTATGACATTTATTATAGTTGTCATGCAAAATACCATGTGCTCCGAGTAGGCCTTCCTAGTCAGCCAAAAACTGAAGCTTGCCTTTATCGGCTTTAATGCAATAGACGAAAAGCTATGCACTCTTTGCCTGCGAGGCAAGTTTAAGAAAATAGGCCTCATAAACGTTCACGGACCTACAGAGGAGTCCCCTGACGACGAACAAGAAGAATTCTACGAGAACATCGAACGGGGCCTCAATGCCTGCCCAAGATACGATGTGCAAATCGTTCTTGGTGATTTGAATGCGAAAATATGTCGGAAGCCGTTTTTCAGGCACTACGCAGGTTCCCATAGTTTCCATGAGAACACTAATGACAATGGACTACCAGTTATCGAACTGGCAGCATCAAAAAACTTGATCGTTGCGAGTGCCAGGTTTCAGCATAAATATATCCACAAAGCCACCTGGGTATCACCTGATAGAGCTACTCGCAACCAAATTGACTACGTATTGATAGATCGCCGCCACTCCTCGACCCTGATGACGGTACGAACGTATCGATGTGCCAACGCCGACTTCGATCACTATTTTGTTGGTATAGTTTTCCGAGTGTGGATTGCCCTAGGGAGACGTATTTCATCCGCGGATCAGATTCCGATCAACACGGCTGCCTTACGCAATAAGAATACCAGTAACATATTTGGTCATGCGCTAAGACTCGCCCTCGAAGAGCTCGGCGGAGGAAGAGTAAGTCCTGGGGCCAGAATGCCGGGCGTAGAAGAGAAATGGACACGCCTTAAGAATACTGTCATTAGCACTGCCAACTCCATCTTAGGTAGTAGTTATAGAGATCAGTGCAAGCTAGCGACTGCACGTAAGAATGCTGCATACCGGGCAATGCAGCAATCTCATAGGACGCGGATGCGCGAGGAGAAATACAAAGAGCTCAGAAGATCTGAAAAAAGGCTTCACAGACAAAAGAAAAGTGCCTGGAAAAAAAAACTTGTCTGTGAAATAGAGAAAAGTAGAGAGCGAGGTCCGCACCAGACGCGGAAGTTCTAACAAATAATCCGCAGTATGACGCGGTCCACATCACGCTGCACTTACTGCAACGATAGAGAGGGTAATCTGATCACCGATCCTGAAGGCATTCTGGAGCGATGGGAAGTGCACTTCAATGAATTGCTGAATGGTCAACTCACAGAGGAATTGGAGGCTCCACCAATACAAAATCAAAACCAAATGCTGCCGCCACTAAGCATTGAGGAGACATTAAAAGCCATAAGACAGCTCAAATCAAATAAAGCTCCCGGAGCTGATGGCATACAAGCTGAACTGATCAAACAGGGAGGGACAGCGTTACATCACGCAACTCATGAGATCGTGGTGCAAGTATGGGAGCAAGAGCAGATGCCGGAAGATTGGCATCGCGGAATAATTTGCCCCATACATAAGAAGGGAGATATCACAGTGTGCAGCAACTACAGGGGTATAACATAGCTGAGTACCGCCTATAAGATACTCTTCTCTATCCTACAAGATCGAATAGCCCCATGCGCTAAAGTCATCATTGGTCAATATCAGTGTGGCTTCATCCCAGGCAAATCAGCAATTGATCAGATATTCACCCTTAGGCAAGCGATGGAAAAATGTCAGGAATTTAAGATTCCATTATATCATCTGTTTATAGACTTTAAGGCCGCCTACGACAGCATAGCCAGGGTAGAACTATATAATGCCATGAGAGAATTCGGCATTCCAAACAAATTGATACGACTTTGTAGGTTGACCATGACCAACGTAACTAGTCAAGTAAAAATATCGGGATTGCTGTCCACACCAATAAACACCTACAATGGACTCCGACAAAGGGACGGTCTGGCCTGCATCCTCTTCAACTTGGCGTTGGAGAAAGCAATCCGTGATTCTGGCGTCACAACTAGAGGGACTATTGTCACCAAGCCCAGCCAGATACTTGCCTACGCAGATGACATCGACATCATCGGAAGACCCGATTCGGCTGTACAGAAATTCTTCACCCAGATGGAGCAGGCGGCACAAAAACTGGGACTACACATTAATGTGGGAAAAACTAAGCACATGGTGGCAACTTCTGCGAAGAGAAGACCTAACGTTGGTCAAACTATCAGCGTAGTGGTGCACGAATTTGTAGAAGTGCAATGGTTTAACTACTTTGGGTCATTAGTATCAGCCGATAACAACATGGAAGAAGAAATACGCGAACGGCTGATCAAATCCAACAAAGCCTACTATGGTCTACCAAGGCTCTTTAAATCCCGAAATTTATCCAGAACATCCAAGCTACTACTGTACAAAGACCATGGTCTTGTAGCGGTTCCACGAACCGCATAACCAACTAAAGGCTAAGATGTCCTTTCCGCCAAGGAACATATCTCTATCCATTACAAGTGCCCACGAAATTGTAACAACGTTGAACCCGATATCAAAAACCAAAGAACTTAACGTACAAAACCTTCCAATAGCGAATTCAACGCATCCATACATGGTATTCTACCTCAATCCAAAAAAGGCGGCAAGCATCGCATCTAATCAATGCAGGAAATCATCGCATGTAAATCGATCACCCAGCCAGGTCAGCAACGCGATGTTTTCCCACGAAATACCATGCCGGTAAGTAAACCGAACAAGGGATGCATTCTCGGGTAACTAAAAGCAATTAACACCGAAATCCCTCGCATGATCTAATGCTAAGGCACACTTGCGCAAACAAACGATTCGTTGCGCCGTCGATTAGCAGGCTTAACACTATCCCCGATAGATGTTTATGAACAGAAAGACAAACAAAGCCTTACATCCCATAGTCCATGTACCCATCCGAAGTGCATGCGATCCTCTGTCCGCATGCTAGATGTATAGTACAAATAAACCAAAGAATGATCGGAGAATAAGCGGCGGCATCCGACCAACACACAAAGGGACGAGATACCGACCACCAGAAACTAATGATTATAATGATCATGAGAAAGATTTCGTCTTTTTACAGAGACTATGGGAAATGCAGCTAACAGATACTGTGGGAAATTCTCTTAGCCGACAGGATGGGAAATTCTGTGCAGAGATGCGCTGGGCAGATTTCCCCTGCCGATGGGGAACCAGAAGTTAGTTGAGAATAGACAGTCGACTTGCGAGGGAGAGAACTCGACGAGGAGGTATCCGTAACTTGGCACTTGCGCTAGATTATCTCACCGCGAAACAATTAAAGGTAATAGTAAACCTTCCGTGTCGTCAAAAGGAAATGTGTGTCGGTTGTCGTGTGATTCGGATTTATACGTTGTAGTTTATGTGTGACGAAAGATGATAAAACATTTACAATAAAATAGAAAGTGAAAATAACTCTCAGCGTTTTATTTGTGGCAGTGCCCCTGTGTTCCAGGTTGTTTCTCTCCTCGTGAACAGTGTTCGGCGGAACACTTCGATGACACTTCGACAACAATACCACAAATTCGCCAAAGTCTTACCAGTAATCATCTATTGTATTAATCCGAGAACTGAGCGCTCAATAAAAGGAACTCTGAGCTCTTAGCCGCGTTCGAGAGGAAGATCTTAAAGAGAATTGTTGGCTCCGCACGTCAGGGGAGACGATTCCAGAGACGAGACAACCATGACGTATACGCGATCTACCTTGAAGCTAATGTTGTAAGAAAAATCAAGCTCGGTAGACTCCGGTGGGCGAGACACCTAGCTCGAATAAGCGAAGGCGAGCCTGCCGGAAAATCCTTTGTGAAGGAGACAGCGCGGCCGACCTTGTCTGCGATGGAGGGATGGCGTAGACCAGGACGCCCAGAACCTGGGAGCTTGATAACATCGGGTAAAATCGGGACCGCTGGAGAGACTTGGTAAATAAGGCCCAGACCGGATCCCGCTTGTAGTGCCGATAATGATGATGATGATGTATAATGCATTTACTAAAATCACCAATTTTAGCCATTTTCGCAAGTCACAGAACCTAAAAACAATTTTGAGATCGAGTCCTAAGGACTTATAATGCCAGTTTTATTGCTATTCTCAAGTCGACCATTAACACACAATCTAGCGAATATCTGACGTCCATTTAGATACTTACAACAGTCTATTAGTGAACAGGTTCCTCTAACTCGCATGAACAAACGTACAACAATGACCCAAGGTCGGCTTTTACCCACGACCATTCCTCCCAAAAGGTTCTTAAACTGATAGCTAAATGTTCTGATCTTATCGCCAAGTTCATTATCTTTTGATATCTTGTTCAGGTAGTTAACCTTATCGTTTTTTAGCTATCAAAAGAGCTTACCTTAATACAGGTGGTCACCTTTATTATTTTATAGCACTTGGGAACTACCCAAATCTCATAAACATGTGCACAGTAAAAGACACGTTTATATATTGTATTTGTCTGATTGGTCTTTCGTTAAAATATTTATTGCTTTCCAAATGAAATTAAAGTTTTAATGCAAATTCGATGCTTTACATTTCAAACCAGAATTTTGTATTATATAATTCATATGATTTTGCTTATTTGTCTTCTTTTTTCATTTGCCAAAAATATTAACATTTTTTTAATAATTTAATCTATTTGCTTAACTATGGTTTTAACAATAACAATAATTGTATATTTATATTTTCTAGGGTAAAATGTTTATGTACAAACAAAGCATATTGGCTAAGTAGAGAGGAGGATCTTATGGCAATAGGTAAAACCTGTGTGTAGTTTGAAAAATGGCCTTCCAAACGTGAATAAGCAACCATCAGTTGTGTTCTTTTAGTTTGCAATTAGATGTTAGCAAACACAATCAGATGTATTCGTTGTAAATGTTACGTGGCAAGCAAAAATAATGTTATTAAAAATTTAAAGTGTAAAAAACTGCTTTTGTAAATTTTATTTACAATATACATTGCCCTCTAAAGTACTCAATGGATTCTGAGTGGTCGTAGATTCCGCCAGGTTTCTCCTTTGGTATGATTAAATCAACCCGGTCGAATATGTTGGCCGTGACGCCGGCATCCTCGAAGAATCGCACACGTTCTAAGGAATTGATGTCATCACCCCAGAGGAAGACCTTTTGTCCAAGATCTGTAGCCAAACGAGCCAGCTGTGGCTCTTTCAGGAAGTCTTCAGCATATGGAGCTATTCCGATGAATTCGAACGTCTGCGCGTTGTTTACAGCCGCTTCGACACTGTTACAACGGGAGTCATCATAAGCTGGCCACTTTTTTGTGGCTCCCTGAGTCAGGAACATCACGGGGAATACATTTTGCTTAGTTCGTACCATGGCACATATATCAGCATCGAAAGACGAGAATATTAGCATCCGTCCGCAGCCATGTCGCAGAGTTGTGGTAAGAATAAGATCAATAAAGAGATTTTTATCTACAATCTGTTCAGCTTCCAGTGTTCCATCGGCTTTAAGTTGTGGCCATTTAATTTCAACATTTATACCCAGACCTATGGGTAAGCCTTGAAAGACATCTTCTAACTTCGGAAATAGTCGGTAATCAACACGATCTTCAACGTTGTGCGCGGGATACTCTCGTATTTCATCTCCAATGATTCGAAAGATTCGCTTGTTTACCAGGTCACTGTAACGAATATCTTTGAGGTATATCTGAGTAAGGTCGTCCTTGGTTTTCGGTTGCAATCCTTCGGGTGCAGTGAAGATCTTATAATCGTGATAAACCACAGGGACGAGATCTTGAGTGATGTGAACATCGAGTTCGATCATATCAGCGCTTGAGTTGTACGCCTGCTTAAATGAAGCAATTGTATTTTCGGTGATCGGTGCCCCTCCTGGACGAAAACTAATTCCATTGCCTCGATGACCAACTAGAATTTTGTTCCAATTCGTTTTCCAAGTGCTGGCGTAGCTGGTACGAAAGTTGAGCTTAACTCCCGCCAGTGGTCTTATTACTATGTACGAAATCTTGGTGGCGGCGACTGTCTTATTATTTTCGGGAGCAATTATATCCAATTCTAGTTTACCATAGTTATCTAGTACGGGTGAAAGAGGAATCTTGGCATGCCCTACTGGCTCCCCATCTTCGTTGTGTAGCACCAAGGCAAAATTACCACTCTCAAGGCCCAGGGGAATTGCCACCTGGATCACAACAATATCATTTTTCTTATAAAGCTGTCCATGATTTGATTGTCGTCGAAAAACGCTGTTTTTGTACTCCATCTTCACAATTTCAACGTTGTCTAAATTCTCACTGTACATAGCCGTTCCATTCCGATATGGTGCCAATTTCAGGTACAAATTCTCAGGATGTTCCCCTTCAAAAGCGAAGGCTTTATTTAAAAATTGCAGTTGCACTATAGCCTCATTCGTTAGCCAGCCTCGCGAGATCTCCTGGTGACCCTCGATAGTCCCAAATCTATCAATCTTCATACAGCCATGGCTGCAAATCCTTATCTTCCTCGGCTCAACATACGACTCCCAGTGCTTAATTTGAATATGTCCCAATGAATCGAGGGTGTACACAAAATACCGGTATTGAACTTTGCCCGGTCCACAGAGATGAACTACCCCAGTCCAAATATTTGGTTCGGCCGCTGTCAGTTGGACGCTCCGGAACGGATCCCACGCACCTAGTTCAAACGAATCACCAGTCAGTCCGACATGTTCATTAGCCTCCAGTGGGTTGTTCAGCAGTACAGTGAATGTCCTTGGAGATGAGAAACACTGAGCTGGTAGCGACACAACCGCCGGCGTTGGCTCATCGCTACGTTGGCTGACATAGGCGAGAGCATTGCACTGCAGAGTAAAAAGACAACAATATAAATAAGTCAATTTAAATCTACGCGAATCCATCTCGATCCAAAGCTCGTGCAAGCAAATAGCAAATGTTGAGCCGCTCACCCGCGACAAGCAACTAAATTAAATCACGACTGCAAATCAATTATGATTGTAAAGCCCCTTGGGAAAGCAAACACCAAATACTACAAAACCCACAAAGAAAAAAGTAAATCACGTGATAAGAATTCTAACGTATGATGAAACGTTCCCGAGCGATAATAGTACACGTGAAAGTATTTGTTTATGCCAAAGGTAGCTCTGTGCGAAATTTAGACTAGAACTGATTAATCCCGATACCGAACTTTGTAAGTGGTTTTATTTACACAGCTGCCTGTTAACTGAAGGTCAAGCACTGATACCATTTAATGCCATGAATACGAGCTTTTGTTTGGAAATGTAAGCATGATTTCTGGGACAAGTGTATTTTGATCACTTGAGCCAAAATTGGCTCTTTTCAAACTTCTCTGCCAAATTGGCTGACTACTTGGAATTTATATTTGCGAACCGGCTTATCTACTAAATGGTTGGAACTACTACTCTGAACTGATGACTGAATGCCTATTTCTACGTAAACTCAGAATGAGATAACTAAGCGATTGATTATCTGATGACAGAATTTAATTATTGTGTTGTTCGGATGAGGATTTTATCGGCAAAGACAATGTCATTTGTTGAAACGTAATTATAAAGTAATAAGACACCTGAAACAGAACATTTTTTTAACTTTTGTCAGGAAAGGCGACCGTATAGCGCTCAGTCGGCGCGCTGAGATGCTATCGACTGAATCTGTTACCGACGCAGTTTTCAATTCTCCGGAGGAGGCTGCAAGCCACAGCGTCATGGAAGACGTCATAAGCCACAACTTGTTGATTTCTAGAAAATATCAAAAGCTATAGCGTGTCGAACTATTAGAAGATGCGTCAAGGTACAGCGTGTCAAGTTCTGGTGGGTACCAGAAGCCACAGCGTTCGAATTGTTAGAATACACCACAAGTCAGAGAGTAAGTTACTAAAGATAAAATGACTGCTTGCGACATTTTTACCATTTTAAATATGACGTTTGGCAAACATACCGTTCCTATTGGGAAAGACATTATATATTATTTGTTAACAATTTTATATAATCATTGTTTTATTATTTACATAGTCGTTCGATTCGGATTACTGTAATGTTTTTCACACCTTTGGAGCAACTTTGCTGATCAATCGCCATACGGAACGTAGTACATGCTTAGCTTTAGAATCTACTTTCAAATTGAAACTGATTTTCAGCTCAAAGGTTTGGTAGCGTTGACCACAATAAGAAATCTGGATGGTCTCTTTGGAGAGGGGTCACAGATGAAGTGCATCGTCTGCGGCAAATTACATGAAAGATGGAGGATCTCGATTCTCAGAGAAGAATTCCCAGAAAAGTTTGGACCACCTGGAGTAGTACTTGTTCAGATCAACACTGGCTACTTGGAAAACCCTACAAAACCGGACCCACGTCTTGATTTCTTCGTAAAAGGGTGCTTTGAATATTTCAAATTAAAGTACCTGTAAATCTAAATTGGATATCAAATAGAAGACGACACATCCATTAACAGGCGCCGAAATTCAACCAACAGAATCAACACATGCAAACCCATGTGAAAATATAGGCGTATCGGCTCAGCAGACAATACGGGTGATGCAATAATACAGGTGATGCAACAATACAGGTGATGCATTAATACAGGTGATGCAACGATACAGGTGATGCAACAATACAGGTGATGCAACAATACAGGTCGTGATGCTACCATCGAAAAACTACGGAATTATGGACGGATCTGGAAAACCGTCCAATAACCAAAAATCCTCAAAAAAGAAAAAAAGCCAAACGTCACCGAAAACATTTTCATTCGCATTGGATTTATTTGTGTATCCTAGATTCAATACTGAATATAATCTACCTTCTGTTTAAACTACAGCAATTGGAAGAAAACTAAACGAAATTGACGACTTTGAACAACGAAAGTTATGAGCTGGATTACGTGATCGACGAAGAGTTCATCGACTTGGAGAACAAAGGAACAAGAAGCATATACGAGGGCAGGTCAATAAGTCTTTAGAAAATGAGGACGATTTTCTTTTATTTTCTCATTTAGCTGATCTAATAATGATGCATAATACTGTCCACCTATCGTCTGTCCCTTTCCCAAGTAGTCAATGAAGATAATACCACGTGCATCCCAAAACACAGCAGCTATAACTTTTCCAGCTGGTTTCACCGTCTTTGCCTTCTTTGGAGCCCGTACATCTTTAACATGCCACTGTTTTCACTGTTCTCTCGTCTCAAGAGTGTATCGTCTGTGTGGTGTATCCATGTTTCATCTATAGTTACTAATCTGCGCAGAAACTCATCTGGGTTGGGACGCATACGCTCCAAAAGATCTCACCTGACAGCAAATGCGGCACCCATACCCATCTCGCTGATACTTTTTACATACCCAATTTATCATGCAAAATTGAAACATGACACAAATGGAAAATTCACAGATACCTAGTGAGGAATGATGCTTACTAAAAACAGACCATTAGCGATGCTATGAGCCCCATCGTAAGTGTTTCTAAGGACTTATTGACCTGCCTTCGTATTCACGTTAACGAAGCAGAACGAAGTCTCCAACCATCAAAGCCGACAAGCTTACGAACCAACAGCCACAATGAAGGTAAACATTCTATCAATATTCAGCTGGAAATACAAAGAGTGGACGCCATTTTGGTAACCATTTGACCGACTAGTTAACCAGAACAGAGCTTCACGTAATATTGAAAAAATCTAATAGCCTAAAGGGTAGAAACCTTGACGTGGTGCGGGGGCTTAAACTACAATGAATCACTCAGGCTATGCTGACGGAAGCATAAGCTTCCAGTAGGGCCACCCATGTCAGAGAGGCTAGCGAGGAGTAACACACAAAGAACTATCACCCCTATTCCAAGGTGTTACGCGGCACCGTGCCCATTGGATGGTTTGCAGCCAGGGGTTTACCGGCTGTATTATAACGGCGCCTCCCTGACACCGGGTCGAATCAGAGCAGTAAGCAGACCTTACCATATCAAAGAGGGGCTCTGATATGGACTCGTGGGATCAAAAATGAATAATCAATATACAAAAAACAATCCCACGAAAAACCCGGCAGGCGTAGGTGTGATGAGCCGACACTACCATAAGGGAACAAATCATCAAGAAAACATCGACTCGGTAAAAAGAAGACGTAGGGAAAAAGGAAAAAGCGGGATATACGCGCCGGCACGTGGAATGTTCGAACGTTATATAAACCAGGCGCGATATAGACGGTCATAGAGAACGCGAAAAAATACAAAATGGGAATCGTTGGGCTTCAGGAAGTCCGACTCTCACATCAAGTAATCAAAACCAACTGGTTTACATTGGCGTGTGGGGGTACTGATACACAAAACCTCGGAACTGACTTCATCATATCATCATCATCATCATCACCATAGGCACTACAACCGGGAACCGGTCTTGGCCTTATTTAGCAAGTCCTGAGTCTTGTTAAATTTTCCATAATGATTTATTTTTTCTGGGCAAGGTCATTAGTCTTGCGCCAGAGGCTCTCCGACGGGGAATCGAACCCCGGTCTCCCGAATGACAGGCGGGTATACTAACCACTATACTATCGAGGAGCGACTTCACCATAAGCAATAAAAAATTAATAGGTGTGAGGTTCATTAATAAGCGAATGTCGGTGCTAAAAATACAGGGACCATGGTACAATTACGTATTTATAAACGTACACGCCCCAACAGAATCTACGGACGAAGAAACGAAGGACACATTCTACCAGACCCTAAGTGTTTTAAGTGTTTAGTGTTTAGTGAGGCCAGAACCCTCATTTATTTAGCTTAATGCATTCGATGTTAAAATCCTCCTCGGGGACCTCAATGCGAAAATTGGAAAGGAAGACATCTTCCAACCAACTATACGTAAAGAGAGCCTACACGACGTTTCAATTGATAATGGAATTCGAATTATCACGTTCGCAGCGAAAAAAAGATCTGGTAGTGAAAAGCACGACGTTCAAGCACAAGCAAGTCCATAAAGCGGCATGGGTATCACCCGAAGGCGTAACACGTAACCAAATAGACCACTTCCTCATAGACAAAAGACACCACTCGAATATCCTTGACGTAAGATCATATAGAGGAGCAGATTGCGACTCCGATCACCTTCTAGTGATGGGCAAAATGAAAAGTTGGCTCGCAGAAAACCCCTATGGGCAATCACGGGAGACGAGCAAAAAGTTCGACATTGATAAACTAAAAAACCTACGCAAAAGGGCTGAATATCAAGACGAACTAACGAATAGATTTATTATCCTAGAGAATGGGAGTAGTGAGGAAGAGGAGGCCAATCGTGTGGGCACTAAATGGACATCGATCAGAGACACAATCAAACAAACAGCCCAAAAGGTATTAGGATTTAAGAAAACAATTAAGTCCAAACCTAGGGTTACGAGTGCAGGGCGAAGATCGAGCAACGTAAACGCCTCAGAGTGATGCACTTAGAAAGATATGAGATGAAGTCAACGCAAAAAGATACGCGACGATTCGAAAAGAGACAATAAGACTTTTTAAACGCAAAAAATGCGAATGGGAGAAGACTCGGATCGAAAAAATCCTAGAAAATGTCAGAGCAATGAACATCAGAGGTATTTATGCCAACATATACTCAATTAGAAATGGCTAGCGAGGGAGAGCCAAAATAATTCGAGACCCAAACGGCTGTCTGGTGACAGAAACAAAACATCGTCACAAGATGGAAGCAGTACTTTGAAAACCTGCTCAATGTGCGCACCCATCAACCACAAATAAACGCACCAGACGTACATACAGCCGAACCTCAGATCCCAGAGCCGTCTCTCAACGAAGTTGTAGACGCAATAAATCGATTGAAAAACAACAAGGCTCCCGGAGTCGACTGCATCCCGTCAGAGCTTATGAAGCATCGAGGAGAGGCAACCGATCGAAAGATCCACCAACTGATTAAAACAATATGGGATAAGGAAGTCATTCCGGAAGAATGGGAAACCTTAATAGTCATCCCCATTTTCAAAAGAGGCGACAGATCTGACTGCGAAAGCTACAGAGAAATATCATTGCTCCTAGCCATATATAAAATACTAACAAATGTCATACTGGCGAGCATTATACCATACGCAGAAGAAATACTGGGAACCAGTGTGGATTCCGTAGGAACCGGTCAACGAGCGACCAAATATTCACAGTAAGGCAACTGCTGGAAAAGAAGTGGGAATACTGAGAGACAGTTCGCCAACTGTTCGTGGACTTCAAAAAAGCATACGACTCAGTCGCATGATAAAGACTTTACCATATTGTAATTGAGTTGGGGGTCCCGAAAACTTATACCGCCCTCATTCAAATCTGCATGAACAAATATAAAGGGCGAGATAGAGTAGAAAACCACCTCTCAGAACAATTTGAAATCCGGGACGGACTAAAATAAGGAGATGGCCCCTCTCCATGTCCCTTTAACCTTGTGCTCGAGTATGTCACCAGAAAGGTACAAGACGACAACATGGGCGGATCATACCTGAACGGGGTCACACAAGTCTATGCATATGAAGTTGACATCGCCGTTCTAGAAATAAATGAAGACAAAACAAAATACATGATAACGGTGAGAGCAGGTGGACCTCAGGGAACACATATGCAAACGTCAGAGGCAAGATATTTGAAAAAGTTAAAGGGTTTAAATATGTGGGAATAATACTGACGGCCAGTAACAAAATGTCGAAGGAAATTCATAAAAGAGTGCATTCTGTCAATGCCAGTTGACACACAGTCAGTAAACTGCTGAAATCCAAACTGCTATCACGTAACATAAAGCTCCATGTCTATAGAACCATAATCATGCCGATTGCTTTATACGGATGCGAAACATGGGGTCTCACAAAACGGGGAGAAAACAATTTCAGCGTATTCGAGAATAGAGTTTAATGGGGTATCTTTGGCGATAAATATGACGAGGAAGCAGAACAATGGAGGAAACTCCACAACCACGAATTGGAAGAGTTATACCGCAGCCCTACAATAGTGAGAGTAATCAAGTCGCGAAGATTAAGATGGGCAGGACACTGGCGCGAATGGGCAACGATAGGACCGTGCATAAAAGTCTTGACAGCAAACCAACGGGAAAGAGACCGGCAGGATGGCCGCAACGGAGATGGGAAGACAATGTTAGGTTTGACCTTGAGGAGATCGGATCGGATGATCAAGAGTGGAAGGAGAGTGCACAGTACAAGGAACGATGGCGCAGCCGAGTCAGTAAGGTCATGAACTTACGGTTTCCTATAGGCCGATAAATAGTAATAGTATTAAGATGTATTGTAAATGCTTGGAGAAGCAGCGCTGTATCGATGTTTGTCAAGTTTCCTGCCCCATCTCAAAATTCACGAGGCAGCTTTTTCTGTGGTAATTTTTATTTACCCAAACTCACTGTTTTTCCCTTTCTAATGTGTCCGTTGTGAGGAGAGTGTAAACACTTTCCCTCGAGAGCAATCCCTATCAAATTGTGCCGGGGTATGCGCCTATATCCACGTAAGTTATTTATGATATTAACATCATAATGAATCGCCTCACTCTGCTTGTGGCAAGATCATAAAACAGTGGCGAATCCTGGGTATTATGTAGACACGTACACCATTATGTGCAGCCTTTTCCCCATATGGGAGAACGATAACAATGGGTACAATCGGTTCAATGTTGAAGGATCAAAAATAAGGATCATGGAAATATCTCTAAAAACTGGGCAACGGCACTGATTCTGTGTATGTAAGCAAAGAGCAAAGAGTCTGTAAATTGAAGTCATCTTCGATGAAGAAAAAGCATTGTGAGCCTAGTTTTGAAGTAGGCAGTTCGTGCCAACAGTATAAAAATTATAACGTTTAAAACGAAAATAAATGTTTTTATATACTTGGTCGGATAGCGACTTTAACTCCCACAACACTCATCGTGTTGCCTTCGTGCTGTGTGAATCAGGGCCATGGTTCGCTGTTCAGTCCAGCCATGAGAAGCATGCCTCCCCGAGAAGCGTCTTCAAGGGATCCACACACTGGATAGTAATCCGCCGTTGAATGCTTGCAGTCAATGTTACAGATGTCCGTCGTTGAAAGTTTACAGTTAAGGGGTTAGGTGGGTTTGAAAATTTCAACAATTCGATTTTTTTGATTTTGTTTTATTAAATCATGTTTGTCATGTTTTGTTTGTTTTATTAAATAATATATGTCCAGAATATTCTCCCAAAATTCACTCTACTTCTGACAGTTACACCAGACCGAGTGCGCCTTTTGCTTCAACATGACGTAACACTTGAATTGTTTTTATACTGATCATTGTTAAGTTCCTTTTTAATAAATAATTTTTTTCGTACGAGGAGTCGTCCGTTCATTTCATTTCCTGCTACAACAGGTTATGGGCGCAGGAGCAGAACATCGTCTGGACAATCGAAATTGGAAATCAAAAAGACGAGAAGACAAGGTGGAAAACAGACGCGGAAATATAACCTTACTGCAAACAAAATGGACGGTCAAGCTACGAACATAATGCGCATACAAATGCTAACCAGAGAAAATTATGACACCTGGAGACTAAGAATGCGGGCACTCATGACAAAAAACAAAACGTGGGCTCACGCAAGCGGTGAAAGACCGAAACCGGAAGCAGCGGAAAATTTGCAAGCGTAGAAAGACGAGGACAAAAAGGCCAAAGCCGACTTGTATCTCGGTGTTGGCGACGCCGAACTCAGGCAAATTAGATACTGCGAAACAGCCCGATAATCGACCTGCGCCCTGTCGATGGGAACGCGTAAGCTTTTAATAACCGTTTGGCACGAGAGATTCGGCCACCTTAACTGGCGCGATCTCTTGGAGATGAGCAAAATGGGGATAGTGTCCGGACTTGACCTAGAAGACGACGGAACCACAAATACGTGCGAGATTTGTTCGAAAGCGAAGATTACCGCGCTACCCTTCGGAAAGAAATCGCACCGAAGCGGAAAATTATTGGATGTCGTCCATGCCGACGTATGCGAACCGATGAGAGACGAATCAAGGAGCAAACCTAGGTACTTCCTCACGCTAACCGACGACTACTCTCGTTGGACAGAGGTAAGGTTTCTCCAAAGGAAAGGCGACGTCTTGAAGTTTTTCAAGGAATTCAAGGCTCTCGTCGAAAATAAAACAGGACGAAGATTTAAATGTATGCAATCCGACAACGGACGAGAGTTCTGTAACGAAGAATTCGACAGATTCTAGAAGAGAGAGGGATTTTGCGCAAAAACTCACGACGCCACACACTCCCCAGTTAAATGGAGTAGCGGAAAGGAAGATCCGCACGCTCTTGGAAATGGCGCGTTGCATGTTGACGCAATCGAAGCTCTCAACCTCGTTTTGGGCAGAAGTATCGCCACGGCAAACTTCGTAAGAAATCGATGCATCACGAAGACGCTTTACGAATTATGGCACGGAAAACGCCCGAACGTGAAGAACATGCGAACTTTCGGAGAGACAGCATATATGTTGGATAAAACTCCCGGAAAAGGGAAGCTGGAACGGCGAGGTATGAAATGCGCTTTCCTCGGATACGACGCATCGACTCAAGGCTATCGAGTATGGATATCAAACAAACGAAGGGTAACCACGACACGAGACATCAAATTTACTGATACCGATACAAAAACGGAAATGCATAACGAATCGTCATCGTCTTCGTCAAATCTGAATCCCGAGGGAGTATCACTGCCGAACTTCTTTGAATCTCACCTAGGTGGGGACCACGACGAAAAATCGAGAAATGAATCGCAGGTACACGACGACCCGACGGGAGAAAGGGACGAGATCACCGAAGCGACAAGAAGAGCCCCGGGTAGACCTAGAAAGATTTTCACCGGACGACCCGGTCGCCCGCGAAAATTGTATCGAACCACGCAAGAAGGCGAGGATCCTCGCGGATCGAGCGGGGACGGGATCGACCGAACTCTCGACGACGAGAAGTCGTACATCTCGGACGGCCCGGAGGCAAATTTAGCCAGTCTTCATTCGGAGGTCCCGTATCGGCAAACATTGAACGGACCGGACAAAGAAGAATGGTTGGACGCCATCGTCGAAGAAGTCAAATGCTTAACGAAGAACGATACATGGCTGATCGTGAATCGACCAAAGAATCGCAACGTGGTCGGATGTCGAATGGTTCTCAGGAACAAGTACGACTCGGCCGGCAAGGTCGAGAGAAGGAAGGCACAACTGGTGGCGAAGGGTCGCACAGCGACCCGGGATCGATTTTCACGATACCTACGCTCCGGTCGCTCGCCAGGGATCTATGCGTATGCTACTTGCACTGGCGGTCAAGCACGACCTTAAGGTGCATCAGATGGACATCACGACAACCTACCTGAACGGTACGATCGAAGAGGAAACGTACGTGGAAAAATCCGATTTACTCGCAGGATGTTTGAAGAAAATCGTCGCGACACAAGGCAAAACCGACATCGAGAGCCGCGCCAAGGAAATGCTGAAACAGCTTCAGGGTGGCGAAAAGGTTTGTCGTTTGAAAAAGGCGTTGTAGGGCCTTAAACAGGCCGGTCGGCAATGGCATAAGAAACTGAATGGGAAACTCGAAGAATTAAATATGACACCGACGACCGTGGATCCGTGCGTTTATCGTCTCAAAGGAGGGGGAGAACCGTTGATAATACTGGTCTACGTTGACGACATTTTGATATTCTATCGAAACCAGAAGGATCTTGATTTCGTCCGAAAAGGTTTGTCGCAGGAATTCGAGGCGAGAGATCTGGGAAAATCTCGGTTTTGTTTGGTGATCGAAATCGCCAGGAGCAGAAATCAGATCGCCATTTCTCAACCAAATTACGTTCGGGAACTACTCTCTCGATTTTGGATGGAGGGCTGCAACGCCGTCAGTACTCCCGTTGAATCGGGTTCGAGGCTCGAGAAGGACGTTGAAGAAGAAGGATCACCAGGAGGAAATCGACCCTATCGCTAGCTTGTCGAAGCTCTGAATTACTTGGCGATTGTCACATTTCATGGACATTTCGCATATTGTCAGTTGTCTCAGTCAATTCAACACTTGTCACGGCGAGGCACACTGGAAGGCGGCGAAACACGTCCTGAGATATCTGAAGGGGACCGCCGACTTCGGAATCACGTACACGAAGAGCATGAAAACCTTGGAAGGGTTTGTCGACGCCGATTAGGCCGGGTGCCCGGTAGATCGAAGGTCGTATACCGGATACGTCTTAAACCTGAGCGGTGCCGCCATCAGCTGGGAGTCGAGGAAACAGCGCACCGTCGCGCTTTCGTCCACTGAGGCGGAATACGTGGCATTAACTGAAGCCGCGAGAGAAGCCCTATACGTACAGGGATTCTTGTCGGAGCTCAAGCTGTCCGAGTGTGAAAGAGTTCTGGTGATGAACGACAACCGAAGGGCACAACTACTGACCCAGAATCACACGTTTCATGCGAGATCGAAACACATCGACATCAGGCACCATTTCGTCAGAGATGTCTTGCGCGCAGGTCGACTGTACATCAAGCACCTTCTTTCGGATAAGATGCCCGCGGATTTTCTCAAGAAGGAATTGGCAAAAGAAAAACATCGGAAGTGTCTGGATTTGATAGGCGTCGGGGGTTCTTCAGAGGATCGACCTAGCACTACAATCGAGGGGGAGTCTTGTGGATCCGTCCTAAGCTGCGTGCTCTATGCGATTGCAGCGCCGGACCGGGTGTTACGAGTAAAGGGCAAATGAATTCACGACTTAATGCTCTCACTTTACATCTGACAGTTACACCAGACCGAGTGCGCCTTTTGCTTCAACATGACGTAACACTTGAATTGTTTTTATACTAATCATTATTAAGTTCCCTTTTAATAAATAATATCTTTCGTACGAGGAGTCGTCCGCTCATTTCATTTCCTGCTAAACACTAACTATACTATCAAAATTTTTCAATATAGTCTCCTGCGTGATCTACACACGTTTGCCACCGATTTGGAAGTTTTAATATCCCTTGTTCGTAGAAAGATTTAGGGTGAGTTGTTAGCCAATTGCGCATGTGCTCCTCGAGTTCTTCATTACTTTTGATTTTGTTTCCTCCAAGTGATTCCTTTTGGCGCAAGGCTAATAACCTTGCCCGTAAAAATAAATTATTATGGAAAATTTAACAAGCCTTGAGACTTGCTAAATTAGGCTGATGATGGTGATTCCTTCAACGGTGCGAACAAAAAATAGTCACAGGGAGACAAGTCTGGGCGGTGTTCAGGTGTACGAGATTTTCCCAGCCCATTTCTTGCAATGTGTCCCTTGTCAAGGATGTGGAGGTGTAAGCCCTGGCGTTGTCATGGAGAAGGCTGACATCTCGAATGGGCATACCTCGTCTTTTGTTTCGATATGGGGCTTTTTCCGACTGTAACAACTAACAGTAGGAAGCTCTGTGGGGAGTCTTAAAGCTAACCTGAAGAACCCCCCATATTCGCAACGCAACGCATTATCTGAAAATACCTAAGGAGAATTCTCACAGCATTCACGCATGTAATGCGTTATTCAAATTTCCTGTAAAGAATTCTTCACATCATACGGCATCATAAATCCCAAACCATTCGGCACTCTTGTCATCGTAAAATGCTATGTCGGACAGCTTGTTTATACAGCTGTAATAAACCGACCCGCGATTCGTTTGTCGAATCGAACCGAATCCTCTAGCATTTCTTAGTACAGACAAGAACTGGGTTCCTACTGCAGTCTGAGAGGCCATAAACATTAAAACCCATTAGCACCTTTTCCTAATGGCGATGCATCTATTAACGCATCCGCACCACTCATCCATGACTGTAATGATGCCCTTATTTGTTTTCAGCACAATTTCTCCGATGAATTGCCGACTATGATAGCCACAATGCACAGCGTAAACAATGATCTATTCGATCCCTTTGTTCTTTTTTCCTCGTTTCAGGTTTGGTTTATCCTTTGCTAAATGCATCGATAAACACAGTGATGAGGACGATCACACACGCACACCACTGTGTGCCATAGATCGCCTTCCATTGGTTACTGGTCAAAGGAAATTTCATTTCCTTTTCACCACACCACCAAACTCACCCCAAACGAGGGTTGAATCATTGAGTCGTTTTCCATCACCTGACCGAGCCGGTCGGGTCTTCGTCTTCCGCTCCTCGTTGCGCGCCGAAGATGCGTACATCTCGTTTTCAGCCCCAGTCGTGTGTATGCAAAATGGCAAACGCCAATATTCTCCGTCCGTAGTCTGATAAAGTGTGATGTCTACATTAGAGGAGACATTAATAGTGCTTATTTTTAACACTAAACCTACCACGGCCGGGTCAAATGACCCGTGTAGTGAACGTACATAAGTTTTATACATTATTTATTTCCAAATTGAAGATTTTTATGTTTTTTTCAATTTAATAAATAAAGAAGATGGAGTTGAAAATGTTTTATTCATACAATAAATTGGACTAAGAGTTATTACATGCTATAAATAAAATTATATATTATTTTTAAAACACGGGTCATTTTACCCCTACCGGTAGAAATAGGTATATATGAAATGTCGGTAGCTTTAGTGTTAAAGTACTTTGTTTTGCGCCAGCAATTAACGTAATAAAAAAGGCGGTGATCACCAATAGACAGTGCGTTTTTATTTATTGTTCCCATGTGCTGCAGTTTCCTAGATGTTATCGTCCATCCTTCCGCGTTGTGGCCAATTTTGGTGCAGCGATATTCGACGGAACGTTCAGTGGATGATGGAGGAAGGAAGTGAACCGAGTGCCCATGTCTTGGCACAATACTTCCTTCCCCACAGCTCCATTCACTGTTCACATTTAATAAGCTCTCAAACGACATGAATGTTGGCATCTGTACGATTTGTCTTTGGGCGTTGATCATGACTTTCGTTTTCGATACGATCTCACCCATTTTTATATTCGCTGGACCACGTATACACACGATTCTGGGACAATGTATCATCAAACTGTACCTTCAATCGAAAAAAAATTTCCGAGTGTTTAACGCCATTTGTTAAAAATTTTATAATAACCCGTTGCACAAGAGACATATGTACCTCTTGCTCGCTCATGGCTGTACTGGCTACAAAGTCGAGCGCAACCGCTGGCCAATCCGGTTGACCTACTCTTCATAAACCAAACAACAACCACGCACACGTAAAACTACCGTTTATATTTGATTCACCATCGTACATTAAAATACTGTGGACGTATGCATTTTTTTGTGAATACCTGCGAAATGTTGCCGAGTATTGCCTGGAGTTCCTTCAGACAGGATGTTTTAGTGATGTTTCCTGTTCCAAATGTACAACGATTTTATTAAAATAAATTCAAAAGGGGAAAGCACACAATCACATGGCATTTTTGTTAGTATAAGAATTGAAATTCATAGCAAAACGACTACTCATGGCGAAGAAAGAAACCACATTCAGGATTAAGTAATTAACATCACATCGAAGTGGTTCTCGTTTGAAGCTGGAACAACAGCCTAAAGAATAGTAGCCCGTATCCCTAACCGCCAGCTCATCACTAAGGGTAAGCCCAACCTTGATTGTTTTCTGCCGCTGCATATTTGGATTTACCTGCCCTCCGGTGGTGAAATTTTGCAGTAGTTCACTGGGTTAAAGATTCTTACATGTTGAATGATGATTTAGATGATTCGCTGATAATAAACAAGAAATTACCCTAATTGCTATTCTCTACTAAAATATCCTTACAATACTGCTGTCCCTAGAGATTCCCAGTCGTGTTTCCCAAAAAACACCTCCACCGTGCGAATTGGAATAACATCTTATGCTCGGATAAAACCAAGACTAATTTGCTTGGTTCCGATGTAAAAATGTACGCCAGACGACCAATGAACTCAAAATTCGATCCAAAGTATACGAAAAAGACAGTGAAATATGGTGGAGGCAATTTAATGATTTGGGGGTGCTTTTCTGCATTTGGTGTTAGCCCAATTTTTCTTATAAAGGACAAAATGTGTGCTAAAGATTTTCTGAAGAGGGCATGCCTATTAAATGGGAGTTTATGCAGGATAATGACCCCAAGCACACCTCAAAATTGGCTAAAGAATGGTTTCTTCAAAACAAAGTCGACGTTATGGAGTGGCTATCGCAGTTCCCTGATCTTAACCTGTGGCGGTTCCGTCGATCTTAACCCCACGGCCCACTTACCTGAAAACCCCCATAACTGCTACCCAACTTTCTTTAGTTCGCTAATGCAATCACATTAGCACCTTAAATGCTTCACGCATTAAATAGAGCAAATTTATAATCTAAAAGTCCCTGTAAAGAAGCCTTACCTTTCATGCATCTTTTCGCATACAAATTTCCTGTAAGAGTTCTTTCCTAACTTATCAGGAATCTCAATATCACCAAGTGCATTTCCCCCTAGACGAATTCCTGAGAACAAAATGATTAGGTTTACATACAATGTAACCATCATAACAGCGACAAAACCAATATACGCATCTTGCGTCTTAAGACATCAATTAAATCCTACAGCATAAGCAAATAGGAATTGAATACCTACCCGTACCAGCGATGCCATAAACCCCATTTCCCGGTAAACAAGCTAAAACCAATTAGCACAATGTTCATGATGCATTGCGGCTGTCAATACAGCTGCTATGCATATTGTAGACAACGATCATCAACGGTCCCTTTGTCTTACATATACCTGGATCCGTTTACCATTGACCTTCTCACATAAGCAAACAGAAACCCAATTAGCATTCAATGAGATTCGGCTTGTTTGCTTAGCGGAACTCACATCTCATGGATGTACATTTACCCAGTCTTTGTTTTAGATTCGTTCCCGTTTGATCCATAAAAGAACCAATGTACACACATACATGTGTATGGTGACGATCTTCTCTATGAGATCTGTTTGGTTACTCCAAAGAGAGACTTTACGTCTCTCTTGTAATAGGAAAATGCACCTATAGCGGTTGGAATGATAGTGAAGAACGTTTGATTCGAACTGACGGTTAGAATCACCAAAAATTGAATCTAAGCGTAACACATCAGGTTACTGGCCGTGTTTAGAATTCGATTTTTAAACTCAAGTATATTCCACTGATGTGAATTGTTTTGTTATCGCTATGGTATACGGCTCTGATGTATTTTCTTATTCGATTTTCGGTCGGCGTTCTTCACTATTGTATTGTGTGTGTATCTGTTAGAGACGCCGCACACCCCCTAACTAAGAGAGCCAGTTTCACTGGCCGAATTTCTTTTGATAGCGAATGAATATCAAGGATTCTTATTACATCCGCCGACCACCACGGTCGTGCCGCTCCCGCTCTCCGTCGCGCGGCGGAGAAGCGTAGATATACAGAAGTCGTGTCGAGAAAGAAGTGTTTCACCAGCATAAAATATATAAAAATCAATTTAATATTAACCCTTTGCACTCGAGAGGTGACTCTCACTCACCATGTGGTTTGATGCCGCAACTCGAGAGGTGACTCTCGCTCACCACTTGGTTTGCTGCGGTAACTCGATGCGCGGCAGTAACTGTTTACGTTTAGTTTCTGTTTTTTTGGGGTTTAGAAATTTGTTCAATAAATTCATATATTTTATATAAAGCCACTAAACAGCAGAAAAGCGAACAGCCGCTTAATCACTTGCGATATTTAAAAACATTAGTCCACCAATTGACTGGAGATTTTCGCCAGCCACGCGATCGAGCCTCGACTTCAACCTCCGATTCCGAAGATATCCGCTTGAATGGAAAGCTACACAATATTCTAACAGGAGTTAGGAAGGACTGCAAAGTCTGTTCTCAGAGAAATAAACCCGGAAAAAGGCATCAAACGACATATTATTGTAATACTTGCCCCGATAAGCCGGCCATGCATCTTGGGAATTGTTACATGAAATATCATACACAGAAAAATTACAGAGACTAATATTTAAGAAATTATGTTTATAAAGGTGTACAGATATATAAAATGTTAAAATATAAAAATTTTATACATTAATTTGTGTGTAATGATTTTAAGTTACTGGTAAGAAATGCGTCAAAAAGGCTGCGAAACGTCTCGAGTTGCTGGTGCGCCGCGCGAAAAAGGCCCCGAGTGCAAAGGGTTAATAATAAGTTCTAAGTAAAGACCATGGACAATAAAAAATGTTTATGCATAAACAACATCGCCTGAGTGTTTTGTTTCTGTGTTGTGTCAGCTCGGTTGCTAAGGTCAACCATCGTTTTCTTCCTCCTTGCGTTGTGAGCAGTATCCGCGTGAACAGTAGACGATGGGGATGGAAGTGAACCTAGTGCCCGTGTCTGGCACCTACTTCCTCCCCACAAACCCAATAGAATACCTATGGGGCATTCTTAGGCGCAAGATCGGAGACTGCAAAGCCAAAAATAAGGAAGAACTTTGGTCCAAAATAAAAGATGAATGGTACTCTATACCACCCGTGTTGTGTGTCGATGATGTCATAGCTAAAGATAACATACAGGAGATCATTGACACACTCAAACAAAAAAGCACCACCAAATTCTAAACCCAAATGACCCCACAGAACGACAACGCAATCGAGTCCGTAAGCCCATTAAGCAATTCAATCGAAAACGATTAATTTCAATTTCAAATTGCTAAAGCAATTAACGATTACATAGGCTGGAACAATTAAATTGCAGAAACGTTTAAACTGCATGTTCCAGCACAATCGGCAGAAATGCAATTAATTGAGTCAGTTCGCAACCGTAGAAGTTGAACCCGAGTTCAAGCCAATGAAGAAATATTGATTGGTTCAGTGATACACCGCGATTGCGAACTGAAGCCAACAAACGGAAATTGGGGCAATTAAAATTTAAATTGCATTGTCGTCATCGGGAGGTGTTGACCCCGAGGTGACGAGAGTTGGTGGTTAATGAGAGAAGCGGTAGTCAGTGGTTGGTCAGAGTCTGGGGTTGGTCGTGGAGTCGGTGGTTGATCAAGACGTGGAGTGGCGAATTAAGAGTTAATTGAATAGATTGGGAAAAGCCAAAAGTAAAATCGTTTATAGACAGTTTGCCGAGAATCGAGAGTTAAGTGAATAGATCGGAAAAGGCCAAAAGTTAAATCGTTTGTTGACAAGTGTACCGAGAATCGAGAGTTAAGTTTAGTTAAACCAAACAAGAAAAAATACAAATGCTATAAGATAGAAACTAAATAAAGTGGACAAAGTAAAGTTAAACACAGAAACTAAAAAAATAGTTTACGCAAACCGAAAAGGTAAAGATATTGTAAGTTGGACAAAAAGAAAGTGAATTAAGTAAATTGAAGACTTTTGGAAGTTTGAAGATAGTTAGATTAGATAAAAGAAATTGTGCAAATCATTAACTCTCTTTAAGGAATAAAATATATATAACAAAAATAAAAAGTGGAAAAAAACAAAAGAAAGACTCCGTGTTTTAACTATTCAACGAGTGGTGTAAGAATGTTTTGCGCGTTTTTTCTTTTATGTTGTAATTTTTGCTTCAACGAATAACTAAAATCATAACTCCTGCTACTTGTATCAAACTAGTCATTTCCATGGGACGAAGATGAGAAGCAGTCATTAAAAACAAGGGTGCAACAACTAAGTATTAAAACGATATGAAACACTTTTACTGTAAATTAATTCTTCACAAAACACAAACAAAAAACTAATTTGTTTCTATGATTTTTTCCAGGTAAATCCAAGGAAAACCGGAATCAATATTTTGTTTTCACTATTTCTCGCGTTTTTTTATTAAAAATTTAGTATTTCTTTTATGTATTACACTGCACCAAATCTATTAGTATATTTTTAATTCTTATATTTCCCCAAATACAAATTTTCTTAACGATTAATGTCGAAGAACAAGCTTGTTTCTATTATTTTTTCCACCGCTGTACTTCCGATAGTGGTGTTTGATAGTCACCTTTTCACTCCCTTCGAGAACTCCTTGTGGAGAGTGTGGCGATGGGAACGAACATCCGGACCAGCGATCAAAGTATGTTCGTTTCTTACTGACCAGCAAGCAACGACAGCTTCTAATGGGCAACGTTTTGAACCTAACCAAATGGTCCATCGGGTTTACCAAATCAACCACACCGCAGGTTGTGTGAATCCCGTCTCGCAGTCATTCCGTTCAGATGAAATGAACTCGAAATTGATGTGACGTTCCCGAAATTGAGATAATGTTCGAGATGCTTCCTTTTTAGTTTATATCGACACCTACCAACGTACCTCATTTGAAACGTTTGCATCGATCTTCAGCTGAAACAGCAGGATATAAAAACTCGTCAGCAGAGGAAGCGAGAATGTGATGAAGCAGGACTGACGATACTGGGTGCTGCCAGAAACCCAGAAGTAGAATTAAACAGAAACTTCTACAATGAAAATATCTTCACAAATGCTTTTATAGTTTAATTCTCAAATAATATAATTACATTACAATAACACCAATAATAAAAAGCAAATTTACTACTATAAAATCCCGTCATTACCCGAGGAACCATGAGGACTTTTGGTTCTTAAACCGCCCAGGTGCACTTTTACATTTTTTTCATCGAATTTATCATAACAATTTTTACCTCCTGTCTAATATGGTTTCCGATATTTGCCAATATTCTTCAATTATCGAGTCATATAATAACCTAAGCAAAGCTATAAAAAAGGATTTCATAGCGTATTTATAAAGTCTGTGCTAAACAATAGCACTTAGCACTTTTAATTCCCCATGTGTCTTGTTTCCGACCGATATATTATGTTACCAAATTTTATTTATCATATTAACTCTCCAAGGTTTAATATAATCTACAGATTATTTAATACAAAAAAAAGAACAAACCACTTAAGCAAGATTGTATAAATGATATACTTAATAATATCATACTTGCAAGCAGATTTTTTCATATGAACTTATCGTACAAGTACAATTAAGCGCTTAATTAGATTATTCAGATTTCATCAGTAAACTAGCTAATGATTTATGGACAATGCACCGTGGGTAGTATCTGCAAGACTTCTACACAAAATCACAAAAGAAAGCAGCTATATTTGTGTGCTATTACTGATGCATGTAAACAATGACATAGTATTGAAAAAACAAATCAAAGGTGACAAAGGTACAGCACCTTAAAAAAAATCGAATTGTGTCACAACCAAAGCTATATGAGAATATTAATAAACCAAAACACAAATTATTTGCTGTGAAGTGATTCTTCATTTATTTTGAACCTAGCAGATTTATTCTAATCATTTTTTAAATATACGCAGGGCGATCTGAAAATAGATGTGAAAGCTACAGGGTTGCTAGATGTCAAGGGCTTGAATGGCATACGCTATATTTAACAACAATAGTCCTTAAAAAGCACTTTTCCATTATCTTTCTGGCTCAATCACCTATCCGTGACCTTCAATATTTTTGTTGACCTAAAACATGAATGAATTCCAATCTCTCAAACTGAATATGACAGAAATCGTTTCCTTTTGTCAAATGTAGAAACTGTTATTTTATTTGCCATCGCTTTCTTTAATTTCCGATTTTATAAAAAGATTTATTATGAACTGAAACTCGTTATATCTGCGAGTTCAATTGATCACACGTGTGAGATAGTGGGGGGCTGAACGAATTTTGAGCGTCTTTATTGTGACACAAAGGCATGAGAGGCAGGCACATGTTGTGTGGGAAAGTCGTTATCTCTTTGGTTTTACTATAACGTAAAAATACTTCAAGACAATTTATTGGACTTTTGCCAGGTTTATAATAATTTATTGCTAAGTGTAAAGTACAAAGATCGGTTTGGTTTATCTTTAGCAGTTATGAGACACTGACGTGGATATTGATATTCAAATATTCTAAATATTCTAAGTACGTATATTTATATATTTAATGCATGTGCTATGGTAACATATTGTAGCGAGCTTAGGGTTCGCTGGATTAATTATTTTTGAATAAATAAGAGCCGTTAAATTGATTTTTGAATTAATATAACACTTTATTAGTCCGTAATACAACCGTTACTTTTACCGTACACTTAACGTTTTTTTTCTTATCGCTTCCGTACTTATCGCGTATTTCACTGCTTACTTCTTACTTATGACTCGAGACTTTCGCTTGCGTCACTGTCTTACTTATCTCTAACTTAACTTCCGCTCTGCGTGCGACGTATTTATACCGTTTTTCCTCATTCTGATTTGGTGTATCGTTTCCGTCCGTTCCATAGTCTTGAATGTTCTATTCCAGTTTTCCATTACTTTATAGAATATTCTAGTACTCTGTTTCGGACTCTCTAGAATATTCTAGTACAGATTGTCATATGCGTCACACTACCCTCCGCCTAGATTAGTTCGTCCCGAACTAAGTTCACTGGTCTCCCGGGCCAACAAAAGCCGCCAGTCGGTCGCGATGCACCACTTTCATCTTGGCGTTCGGCGGTGGAAGTTCTTGATCTTCATCCAATTTTTCTACTGCTCTCCTTTTCGCGTCAGCTCTAGCCTGCCGCCATTTTTCCTTTTCCTGACGACGGAATTCCTCTTGCATTTTAGGGATCTCATGCGAATAGTATAAGAGAAAATGCATGTGCACACCCTTAAGCTCTTCTGGAGTTTGCACATCACGTAAGCGGTCTAGATCTTCATCTTTAATTACACGCATATCATCTGGTATTGGAGCATCTGTCGATTTCATAACCGTATACAACTGGTAGTTCCGCATCTTTTCAAATAACTGGATCGGTTTGTTCTTTGGAGCTGACAGTAAACACCAACGTGCGTCGTAGTAATAGACTTTCCATAGATCGTCGCACGTTAATCCTGGTTTCACGTGTTCTTCTCCGTAGAACGCAATGAACGGCACCTCTAGCTGTTGATTACGCCTACCAGTAAGGGCTTGTCTGATCTTTCCCCCCGTATGTGGTGGCTTACAATAGCGGTCCCGACCTCCAACATCCGTTGATCTCTCTTGTTCAGAAACAGTTGATTTACAAAACGCATGTTTGTAAATCCATTCAGCTTCATCTTGTAGTTCATTGGGTCCCTCTGGAACAGGCGTAACCGGAACTTCGCGCAATTGCATTCGCTCAGGAATATCTGTTTTACGGATGTCATTGTCCAAATCAGTAAAGTGACCCCTTTCCAATTCATCATTGAAATGTTTTGCCGGCTCAGTTTCCCTGTGACTACGTTCAGAGCGGCGTTCAACATCGTCTTCGTCGTCGAATAGCTGTTCGTCTATAGCCTCACGTGCACAACCTTTATCGACGTGCGTTTCCTCTCCATCACTTTTCTTATCCTGTGTACGACGCAGACACTTGGAACGCTTTCTGCCGTCGACTCTCAAACCAAGATTCTCTTCAATAAGATCACAGTCGTCGTCTTCCTCTCCATCACTTTCTTCGCCCTGTGTACGACGCAGACGCTTGGAACGCTTTCTGCCTTGGACTTTCAAACCAAGATTTTCTTCAATAAGGTCACAGTCGTCGTCTTCCAGTCGGTCGTCCAACTCGTCATCATCATTGTAAATCCGTTTCAGGGAACGGCCTGAAGCATCAGTGTCTTCATCATCACTGCCGTGCTCTTCAATCGGGTTATCATCGATGAAATCCTTCAGTTCTTCACGTAACACATCATCGTCATTTTCCTCCTCTTCCTCACTGCTGTCGGCCATAGCTTTGCTCTTCCTGAGTTTCTTCATTTCATGTGGCTCAAATTCCTCCTCATCCTCAGCTTCTTCCGCTTCCGAGTCCCAGAATTCTTTCATACACTGCCTTGGGCATCCAATTTTGCATTGACATCTGCAGCTTGCGCGTCCAATTTTGAATTTACGGCGTCGAATTTTGAATTTTGGGTGTCGAATTTTGAATTTTGGACATCAAACTTTGCCTTAACATCTGCAGCTTGTGCGTCGAATTTTGTCATCATCATCCGGAACATCTCCGAAATGTCTAACAGTGGCGAACTCTTCTCCGTTACATTGCAACCATCTTGACTCGCTGTTTCTTCTCCAAACGGACAGTCTGGACCAATCGTAAAAACATATGTGTTGACATCAATACCCTCTTCCTCCATAGCTGCTTGCAGACGTTGTCGAAGAATTTGCTTCTGTCCTCTGCTATCCAGATTCCGGTCCTCAAGTTCCTTCTTCAACTCAGGAACGCGAAGATCCTCCAAATGTCGATCTGACATCGCCACAACACACTTTCACACACTTATTCACTTAAACAATAATTAATCCCACTTCTGACACCAATTGTAGCGAGCTTAGGGTTCGCTGGATTAATTATTTTTGAATAAATAAGAACCGTTAAATTGATTTTTGAATTAAAATAACACTTTATTAGTCCGTAATACAACCGTTACTTTTACCGTACACTTAACGTTTTCTTTTCTTATCGCTTCCGTACTTATCGCGTATTTCACTGCTTACTTCTTACTTATGACTCGAGACTTTCGCTTGCGTCACTGTCTTACTTATCTCTAACTTAACTTCCGCTCTGCGTGCGACGTATTTATACCGTTTTTCCTCATTCTGATTTGGTGTATCGTTTCCGTCCGTTCCATAGTCTTGAATGTTCTATTCCAGTTTTCCATTACTTTATAGAATATTCTAGTACTCTGTTTCGGACTCTCTAGAATATTCTAGTACAGATTGTCATATGCGTCACAATATTTAATATATAGGAGAAACAATACGACGGGTGTTCAATATAAACTGACACTGTTATCCTTGTAGAGCAATGAGCACTACTAACGCCATCTTACAAAATGGACCCAAAATAGAGAAGAATTTGTTATAAACATACCATGTTCGGCGACGAAAGTACGAACACCCTCGCGTGAAACTCGCAATAAAGTCCATATTATATTTATTGATCTGTACGAACCCGAAAGTTCATGAGTTTCTAACGCCCAACACCATCATTTCCTGTTCTGTGTACTTTCCCGCTACGCTTCGCCAACTTTTTTTTTAAACATTCTTTATTGGAAATGTATAGTACAATCTTAACAATTTAATTTAATGCTATATTTGAATTGTACTTAATTTAGTTTAATTAAGTAAAACGTGTGACGATTTACTTTTTTTTTTTACACTAACGCGCGCACAAAAGGGGATTTTGAAGTACCCTTAAATGTCAGAGCACAGTGCGAGCGGATGGAGAGGAAGTGGATAAGGGAAGGAGGTGTCGATGTATATTGGTCTTGAATGCCTGAACATCATAACGCCCAGGAAACACATGATCAGGCAGAACATTCCACACTCATGTGGTTCGGCTAAAGAATGACTCTCTATGTTTATTTGTGCGCCTAAAGTCCACTTTCAATGTGAACTGATGAACATTCACAGATTGACGGGTATCGCGGGAAAATGTCTGAAGGGGCGGAACACATTCAACAAGTTCAGTTGAGCACGACCGTGGTAATACCTATAGAAAAGAGATAGGCATGATACGTTACGCCTGTGTTCTAACGACGGAATTGATCGACTTACGGCTGGGTCCCTAATAAGTTTCACTGCACGTTTTTGCAGCTTGTCGAGCAGTTTTGGATGCGCCTGACCAAATATGGGAGTTGAACTCTATTTTGGGACGAATACACGCCTTGTAAATAATGGCCAGGTTGGATGGAGTGAAGTATCTTTTACATCTCTTAAGGAACCCCACACATTTGGCCGGAATTTTCGCAGCTTCAAATATGTGGTCATTCCAGTTAAGAGTCGAATTAATTCGAGTGCAGAGGATTGATAATTCCTTGGCTTCTTCGATGCAAATGCCGTTCATAGACAGTATATTTACTTTGGGGTTCACCTTTGACGACAAGAGGTAGCACTGAGTTTTTAGGGCATTGAATTCTACTCGGTTAGATAATCCCCATCGATATATCTTGTTGAGGTCTGAATTCAATGTATCAAGCATAAGTTGCTGGTTGGAAGTGACGTTCGAAGAGTTTGGACGGGAGTGTTCGTATGAGTATGAGAAACTCAACGTGCCATCATCAGCAAACGAGTGAATCGGGGTGTGAGTAATTGACAAGAGATCATTTATAAAGATGAGGAAGAGAGTGGGTGAGAGTACCGAACCCTGGGGAACACCTGCATTAATTTGATGGGAGACAGATTTGACACCATCAAGAACCACTTGGATTGAACGGCCAGAAAGATAGTCTCTTATCCATTGGATCGGGGAATAGTCCACTCCATATGAACGTAATTTTGACAAAAGGGCTGGATGCCAAACTCTGTAGAAGGCTTTCGAAATATCCAATGCGACTACCTTGCTTTCACCGAGGTAGTGGATGGAATGGCTCCACTTTTCGGTAAGGTACGCCATCAGATCTCCTGTGGACCTGTTGTTACGAAACCCATATTGGCGGTCATTGTGGAGGTCATTTGATTCCAGATATTTCGAAAGTAGACCGTTGATAAGAGATTCCATTACCTTGGAGAGAATAGAAGTTAGTGCTATGGGTCAATAAGAAGAAAGGGATGATTTGTCACCCGTTTTGGGAATTGGCTGAATATTCGCTGAGTTCCATCTATTTGGCAAACGCCCAGTAGAATACGACAAAGAGGAACATATTTTCAAGAGGATTGGGGGAATGCCGTCCGGACCAGCGGATTTGTGTGCGTTTAGCTCTTTGGGTGCGCGGGCAACAATACGCGTTCGGAAGCGAATCTGGCTCATGGTGTGCTGCTTCTGCTCAAGTTGAGGTGGAACTGCTGTGGTATCAGACAGCGTTGAGTTCGCTGCAAAATGTGCATCAAGTAAATTCAACTTCTCTATTGCACTGGTGAGTGGTCTGTCATCGCTATTAGCGAAGGAATGGCTAAGGACACCGAGTTGTGGATGTTCTTCACAAATGCCCAGAAGTTTCTACTAGCTGTGAGAGAGTGTTGTATTTTTGTCTACCTCTCTGGTGGTAGTGCTCTAAAAAGCCCTACCACCTTTTTCCTCCATTCATACATCCTAATCCCAGTAATCCTACACCAAAACCTTAAATCTAATCAAAACCCTAAAAAACCTAAACTAAATCCAAAATTCGCAATAAACGAATCAAACATCCGTTTATCGCTTAGCATTTGCCCCCACGACATAGTTTAATCAACAATCCTAATTAAAATCAAAATTCAAAATAAACGAATCAAATATTCGTTTATCGTTTTACATTTGCCCCACGGCATCATGAACATTCAAAATCCGGAGATACGCTATCTCAATCTGGTAAATTCCTAATAAACTGAACAAACAAAAACCCGAATCATTTTACATATCCACATCTGCGCAATAGTTTCATAAGAATTCAGAAAATTGAATTCTTATCTTAAATAAACACTGAGCATCTCACTCAGGACACCAAAATCCCGATTTTGGTATGAAATTGTGCATTTTTGAGATACAAATCTCGATTTGTTTCCCTTTATAAAGAAACGGTAAAGTGATCTCCGGGCCGCAGTATCTTAATCCTCGTACCGAAGAGCAGTAGTACACTGATTTAAAATTAGATTTACATCTGCATCTGTATCCAGGAGCAGTAGTACACTGTTTTAAAATCAAATTTATATCCGCATCTGTATCCAGGAGCAGTAGTACACTGTTTTAAAATCAATTTTATATCTGCATCTGTATCCGAGAGCAGTAGTATCGGAATATCCCTCTTGCCTTGGAGGCATCGCCCCCAGGAGAATCAACGTTTAATAAACCTGAACTGTAATTAAAACAAACGAATTTTATTATTATTTTCGAATTGTGCGTCGTCACAAAACGTTGGCTGTTTCTTCGAGTACCAGGACGACTCCTAAAAATAGGAAAAGGAACCAGTGAGTAGAGTGGTGTCAGGCTCAAAGTTTTAACCCTTACAGCGTCCACGATTACGGACATCAACAGAAGGTACCAGGTTGCAAGGTAAAGTGACGCTATTCCCAAAGTGACGTCCCACGAACGATCGGTTGTTGCTCTTCCCTCAAGGTTTGAGGAAGCACGGCGGCGACCGCAACGGGTCCCCTCAGGAGCGGTCTTAATGAGATCCCTCATCCTTTTCAGGACAAGGAGGCACGCTACCCGGGAGCGAGGCCAGTAGTAACATCTACTACTACATGGTCATACAAGAACTTTGCGCGTTGAATATACGCATTGCAGTCATTTCTAGTTCTCCTGAATCTTTTTCGGTTTTCCTCAGTAGTGTTTGATTTATACAACCGGAAGATCAAGTCCTTAGCCTTAATGGCTTCTCTGCGCCCAAAATCGAACAACATATTTCTCTTGGGTTTGATACTCTTTACTCTGTGGAGAATAAAGGTTCGCATGCCAAGTAGAATCGTGTCTGTCAATGTGTCCGCTATAGAGTCAACATCGTTATGGAGGAAAAATAACGACCAATTTAACTTCCCAAAAAAGTCGTTCAGACCTTCCCAGTTGGCTTTCTCATAGAACCATACTGTTCTATTGGGAGATATCTCGTTAACGCGGCTGGTGGTTAGAGGAAATTTAACTGACACGAGACATTGGTCTGAAGTGCCCAAGGGCGAAGAATCTTCAATTGTGTATTTGTTTGGGTGAGAGGTGAGAAACAGGTCCAGTGTGTTGGCGAAATGACCATATATATCTAGTACCCGTGTTGGCTCATTGACAAGTTGAGTTAAGCTATTTGAATCAACAAAAAGCTGGACATATGACCCTCGGGTGTTTTTGTTCCGGAGTGACGAAGCCACTGAGAGTTATGCACATTAAAATCACCCTCAATAACGATTTCAGTGTGCGGATATAGGGTCAAGATCCTATCGATAGAATCAGACAGAGCATCAAATTCGTTAAAGGATTTCTATCCAAGTTTGGGCTTCTGCAAAGAAAGCAGTAATGTATGATATGCTTACGAACGTGTAATTTTAGCCAAGAGAAATTAAATTCTGAGTTGGAACACAGCCCATATTGTGGCAGAAGCTGATAACCAATATCATTTCGTATGTATGTGGCTATACCACGATGTGGAAAGAACAGTGGCACTAAGTTATATCCAGGTAGATTAAAATCGGAAATATCTGTATTAGTAATTACCTGGGTTTCGCTAAGTGCAAGGATAGATGGTTTCTGGTTAGAAACATGGGCAGACACAGAAGAGAAATTGCATCTCAAGCTGCGAATGTTACACAAATCAACGCGAAATTCCCGCTCCATTGAAATGGCCCTACACAGAAAACCAATACCGCCTCGGGAAAGGATGCAAGTCTGGACCAGCAATAGATAAGCGAAAGCAACCACTACAGGTGTTATGCCCTTGTAGTAGGTGCCCTGCGGGGGGCGAAGCCGCGAGGCCGCACGGGCGAGATTTCTACCTCGTCCCCACAAACACTCCGTTGTTTATCAAGGGGAAACGTCACACACAGGAGAAGGAAGTAAAATGCACGCAGTTCTTAATTAATTTTTATTTTATTACACTTCACGATCGGTTACATGTTGAACAGGGTTATTCATTTATATTTGACAGTCAAATTATTGAATTATTAAAAGAAAAATTCACTTGCAGTTAATTTAATTCCGAACACTTTAGTCTTCACTACCGCTTTAGATGTGAGACGAGCTATCAAGTCAACCAGCACTTCACAAACGACCCGTTAATAAACGCATCTTTGCAGCCGGCGGAGAGCGGGAGTGAACCGACCGTCGCGAACGGTGGTTGTAATAGGACTCAGCGATAATCATCTCGTGCAGAGATGATTCGCTTATAGGCTGAGTTTACCCAAGAAAGAAAGTGTTTCTCTGTGGTGGAAACAAGGAAGAAAGACTTGGCAATGTAGGTGTATGTGTAAGTGAAGATCACATTAGTTTTTTTCATACCTAATCTATGCATTGTAGCTATAATAGGCGGCAAGGACAAAGGGATCGAGAAGATCGTTGTCTAAGCTATGTTATACATTGCAGCTGTAACGATAGCCGCAATGCCCATGCACATTGTGCTAATTGGTTCTAGCTTATTTACAGGGAATTGGTCTCGATGTCTTTGGTGCTAATTACATTCAGCTGCGTTGGACCATTTATCGTTGGTTAAAGTGGTCGCCAGCCAATGTGTATATTTGGTGATTTATGATACACTTGGTGAGGACGGGAAATAGGCGACTAAATGTGTATGGTCCCTGTTATGATGGCTACATTATAGGTAAACCAAATTCTTTTGTTTACAGGAATTCGTCTAGGGAGATTTGCTTGACACCGATGGTGCCGAATTAGTTTGAGATTCCTGATAAGGTGAGAAAGAAATCTTACAGGAATTGTATGCGAAGAGATGCATGAAAGGTAAGTTTTCTTTTCTTGACGATAGATTGATAAATCAATCTTTCACAACAGAGTTTAATTTTATTAAGAAGATTGTTTAATTAATATTAATAAAATAAAAGTTGAAAGTGATGCCCGATTAGCATATACATTTGCCAACGTTTCAGCTTTTTTGTCCAGCTTTTTGTTTCACATGACGTCTCCAGATTAGTCTGCTCTATCCAGATGTATATCGAGATATTTCGCTGTCTCTGCTTTTGGAACTGGAATTCCGTTGAAATATGTAGTAATATTGCTATTTGATCGTCGCAATGCTAATTTTACGTGAACAGATTTCATCTCGTTGAGTTTAATCTTCCAATCGGTGGTCCATTGACTAATTTCATTGAGTGACTGTTGCAATTATTCTTTAGCTTTTTTTTTACTATTGTCAGCTGATATTATAACTGTATCATCTGCACAATGTGCTTTTGATTGTTGGGATGTCTGCAGTGTAGAGTAAGTATTCGATGTCTAACCGCCGACGAGTGAGCACGTACGCTTCTGCCTCGTGATCCGTGCCATCGGATCAATTGTGCAATCCGCTTAAGGTATCTTAAGTAAACACAAGTTACCCATTGCACTATCGATTCGCGCGTCAAGTCGTCTATGGGATTCGAAGTAAACAAACGGATCACCACACACGCGTCCGGAGTGAACTTAGCACATATGCTGGCATCATTAAGAGTATAGTGCGCATTCCGACGGTTATCCGAAGATGCCATAAATGTCTTGGTCACAATTAGAGCTCTCAAGCCTAAGAGAATGGCAACGACGCGACGGTGGGATTCTTCTACCAAAAGGAAGATGGACCAACGCCATGATACCCGATGTAGAAACCTGAGTGAAAAGAAAACATGGCGAGCTTGTGGGGGTGAAAGTGGTGGCGTCGACGAATGACGCGGGTTCACGTAACACCCACCGACCGTCGCGTCGCCGAAAATTGTCCTCAGTAAATTGTTCGTGAAAGCGGCTGATCCGCCACACACTGTGCACTTATATACGGATGCGAAACATGGGCTCTCACAAAACGGGAAGAAAACAAATTCCGCGTATTCGAGAATAGAGTTTAAAGGAGTATCTTTGGCGGTAAATATGATGAGGAGGCAGGACAATAGAGGAAACTCCACAACCACGAATTGGAAGAGTTATACCGCAATCCTACAATAGCGACAGTAATCAATTCGCGAAGATTAAGATGGGCCGGACACGTGGCTCGAATGGGCAACGAAAGCACCGTGCATAGAATTCTGGACGGTAAGCCAACGGGAAAGAAACCGTCAGGGCGGCCGCGACGGAGATGGGAGGACAATGTTGGGTTGCAGCTCGAGGAGATCGGATCAGATGGTCGAACGTGGAAGGAGAGCGCACGGGACGGAGAACAATGGCGGAGTCGAGTCGGTGAGGTCATTAACTTTTGGGTTCCTACCGGCCAATAAATAGTAATAGTAATCAATAAATTTGTAAACGTGGAAAAAATGGACATCTGCCATTGCGATGATGAAAATCAATGTTTTGCATATTAACAAATAGAAATACTAAACAACGTGGCGTCGTCAATCGTCAAGGCAAAATTGGTTTTCCGGATCATCTCGTCAATGTGAAAGAGGAAGTTAAGCTCCCTGGCCCAAAGGATCCCAAGGTCTCGACTGGATAATGGCCAGGGGGTGGTTATGAAGGGAATAGGGACGCGGGGATGAGTGAACACGCTTACGAGAAATGGTTATAGATTGGCATTTGGCGATGTTACGTACAACGCAATATTTGTTACACCAAGTCGAAAATTCTCATGGTCTGATGGGAGCAGTGCAGAATCATGTGGTGACTCGATGACCTTGTTTATCTTGGTGTCATCGGCGTATAGGAACAAGCAGGAATTCTTAATGGCCATATTAATGTCATTAGTGGCAAGTATAAATAGGAAAGGACCCAGGTGGCTTCCCTCCACCAACCATTTATGGGTTATGAGGTGGACGCTGTCCATACCTAAGGTCAGATAATCAAGTTCTAAAGGTCGAAACCATGGCCAAACAGGAATCATTAAATAAAAATTAACAGAAATCTGTTATAAGAATAAAAAAAGAAATAAATATACTCAAAATAAACGATTGTGTTTTTGTGGTTGCCCTCGCGCAGTTTCGTGTCTCGCTCGAATTAAGCAAGTTCTGAGATACCTCATAGAATGATAGATAGATGAACAACCTACCAAGACCAGTGATTGTGGCTATAAAAGCATGTACCGTATACCCAACTGAGGAAGTCCTGAGAGATAACGTGCGCTCCTAAAGAGGTCAAAGGATTAACTATCCCCGTGGTCCAAAGATTGCGGAAAGCCACAGTCCATCATATAAATCGGTAGAAGCCGTTGCAGTCGACGTTTCCGCAACCAAAGTACGGTAAGGTACTGCATCCCATTACGGAGTCGCCTCCTCAGGAAGAATTAAGTACTTTAAAATAACTTAACACTATCAACATGATAGAGCAATCATTGTTTTCTCCAGATATGACACCCTGTGACTTTTTCCTGTTTCCTAAATTCAAATTCCCAATCCATGAGATGCGCTTTAAGCTTGAAAATTTAACAAGCCTCGGGACGTGCTAAATAAGGCCAAGACCGGAACCCGGTTGTAGTGCCGATGATGATGATGACGATGTGGTATCTACAAAAAATCGATAGATGACTGGATTGTTCGTTAGAAAAATGTACGTCTTCAAATGGAGCCTACTATAAAGAATACAAAATACATTTTGTTGGTTACTTAATTTGCGTTCTTTTTATAGTTCTTAAGATTTTATAATTAACTGGATGCTTGTACGAAGCAAATAACCCACCAAATCAGTATTGACTCAATACCAGTTATAATTCGACTGAATGTTTAGAGAGACAAATACACAAATCTATCCAGCGGCGTAAATCTATTCATGTCTAATGCATCCGCGTTGATTTGGAGACCACCAACTACAAATGATTGTAAATTCAACGCTTACCGACTATGCAAAGTATTTCTACCTAAGACTGTCCAAGTCATGATTAGCAATAATTCAAAGACCGAAGTCCAAAGAGTGTTCAACTGGTCTAAAACTAGAAATTAGTCGTTCTTGCTTTTTCTGGCATTCAAAATTAGGTGCCATTCGCACAAATCCAGCTCGTGTTCAAAGCACCGGCAGGTATATCAAAGTCATCAATTCGAACTAAACGTGCCATACATTTTTCAAACGTAAAGCACATCAAATGGTGATTATCCATGGGAGACCTTGAAAACATTTATATAACGAAGAAGTAAAAGTAAACACGCTACGAACCGAAACCAAAAGTAAGACGGATATATGTCACGGGGCGAGGTAAGTTGTCTGTCGATTTGTATTTCTATGAAGTCGTTTGGTCTCAGATGAGATTTTTTAAAACCAGAGAAAAATATTCTCAAGTTGACCTGTTAGTAAATAATGACGAGAAAATATTCGCCTTGCAATTTGGAACGTTTTCAATTGAGGTTATTCGCTTACTATCAATTTGCGAACTTAAGTAGTGGGAAAGAAAGATACTTGATTACTAAATTATGTACTCTGAGTACTTGGTATAAGAACTGGCGTTTTATTAAATTTCCGTACTCTATTTAAACTTAAAACTATTGAGGTTAACAATAAACATTTTACTTCGCTAGTTGGTTTCTCGACAAAATATGAATTGTTAGCGATTTTTTGTTCAAAAGAAGTTTTTAGGCCAATAAATAAATTGTCCAAATAAGCAAATCAATGACACCTATTGAGGTCAGTTAAATTATTATTGGAGTTGCTTATTGAGCAGAATACTGTGTAATTCTCATAAATAATACTAGATAACCACACCTGTTAAATAAACGGCAGTAAGCAATTGGGTTGCGGTAGGGCAACCCTTTCACTTTTAAGGTGAATAGGTGTGTCTATAATGATTAACACTAAACGTACCAAGCGTGGTCAAATGAACCCTTATTTCATCAGACTCGGTTTCTACAGAAATGATAAAGTCAAGATAATTGCCTTTAGTAATTATTAATATGAAAATAAAATACGGTGACAAAGGTGCTCCTAACAGAGCTAGCTGATCCTAGAGATTGGCATGTGTTCACGTACATTAATCATATTTAACCCTCCGTTGCACGCGACCCTAAATAGTGTCATATTTATCGCGGTGATCTGACAGATCATGTAAACAAAAAAAATAGGCGAATCAAACTTTTTAGAACCTGACGACCTACTGAAGGGTTTGAAAGGATAAATGATTCACCAAATAATATTTTTAGTAAGTACCTTATAATAATATTGAACAAAAGCTACTAATAGGCTTGATTCAGTAATGCCAATCACATCAGTTTGGCAACTAAAAATATACCTTTCTGATCTGTCAGATCAGCCGCGTGTAACGGAGGGTTAAGGATGACAGCTCCGTACAGTTTGCTTCTTCTTTTCTAATATGGGCATGCCGCCTCAATGGCTGAATTGGTAAAGAGGTTGTGTCTTGCGTTTGATTTTGCAAACCTAGGTTCAACTGACGACTCTTGCTATTGTGCAGTTCGGGACAATTACTGAGCGGCAGGCAGGGTCCCAAAGCCCAGCCGTCCGCTGAAATACCATTAAGCTATAGGGTCGTTAAATTGCTGGGAGAAATCCGTGAGCATCCTTCGGGGCTTGGCTGATGGACCCGGTCAAAAAAAAAAAAAACAGCAACTCAGGGCGCTGACTCGGCACTATAGGTTCGCCTTTCCTGGGTGAAGTTAAATAATAAAAATAGAAAAGATTTCATAATACATATAGATGCCCAAGCACGATACAGACGGTAAAGGAGTTGGGCAAAACAGATTTTTTCTTAAAATGTGACAAACAATCGCGAGCAAGTCGATTCGTCATTTGTTTGTGATGAGCGTTGTTGTGCTGTCCTTTTCTCCGAGTGGTAAGTAAATGTATATATGTGGATTTGCTGGGATATTATATGAATGTTAGTGCTGTTATATGCTGTTATCCTTTGTCCTCGCCAAGTTGCTGCATGCAGTCTATGGCTTCCCACTTTGAAGCGTCAGTGGTTGCCCGTTGTAGCAGAGCTTAAACTTCTTCTCGGGCAGTGATGTACCACAGCAGCGGGAAATCTTACGGGGACAAACTGTACAGCCCGTAACCGGTTACCCGCCTCCTCTGGTTGTAAAAATCTATTTAACGACCTTAAGTGGGCTTACCCGTACTGTCCACTATGTTTCTTGCTGGATTCCCTCCAGTTCCTGGTCAAGTTCCATTTACGTTCGCCCGGCCATCCAGTTTTCTTGGTGTCAGTAGCCTCAGTTGTTCGCCACTGTCTCCTGCCGACTCAAATTAAATTGTCAGACAACAACTTTACATCAGTCCTTCATGGGCGACTTTTAACTTTATTAATTATTAACTAAACACCCTTAATCTAGTTCAACAAAAACTTTTTAATTTTTAATATATATGTCCTCCATGGACGGGTCCTCTTCTTCTTACTTCTTTACTGATTCAACAAAGGAACTCCGAAAAACAACAGAAAGACTCTAAAAAAGACTACCCTCTCTCTCTATCGCTCGCCATCTCGCCGCTACTCCGAAAGGAAACTTTACCTAACCGACCCAACACGATGCCGGTTCGTGCCTCAGCTCGCATTTATTTGTGGACCATAAAAAGAGAGGTCCAAGAATAGAGTTAATTATTAGTATAGAGTTTTAAGTTAATGTGGAGCATCAAATAAAAGCAAATCTAAATGTTGCGGATTCGCAATTATATGCAGCGGGGAGAATCTAGTACGTCCATCGTCTAGTACTCTCCCCGACAAAGATATTCACCACATCTGTTGACAGTGCATCATCAACTGTCAATCAATGGATTCTTGAATTGGATGTAATTGGGTTGTTTCGCATGCCACCATGTGGCTTTTAGATTTGTAAAACATTAATTGGATTTGTAAAAACAACCATGTGCCGTTTGCTGTGATAGTGTGCATTAAATTTATAATTAACTAAAGCAAGGAACGTTCTATTTATTATTCTGGTGTAATTGGTTTTAATACAACCCATCGACCATCAAAGTGATCATCACTGCATACAGAGGGACAAGCAAGTTCATCAAATACATCCATTCAACGCGGGACCTTCAAACCGGAAGATTGCCAAAAAAGGTATTGCTGTTCCTTTTTTAATCTAAACCTATTTGGTTTCAGGCAACGTGGTTTCGGACGCCATTGCATCAATCCATCAGCAACGTGCTCCATCTTTGGATATTCCCCGACGACATTCCTCGTTCGGCAACGAGATATCGCACATAAATCTTAAAATAGATCTAAAGAAAATAGAAATAAATCGTTACTACTTCTCGGTGGGGCAATGGTAATGGGGGAGGCTATTACGCAACATACCTCTCCCCCTCACAGGAGTGCGCGGCATTCTTGGGAGAGGAATGACGCGCCCTCAAGAAAACGAGAGGTACTCCACCCAGCACCACAGCCGCCGTCGCCGCCCCTACGACGGGGCGCAAATCCCCCAGGGGGCCATGGGACACATACAGGGCGAGTGGGAAAACATGAATAAAAGGAAGATAACAAACAAGTCACTAACTACAATGATAGTAACACAAACACAAAAAAAATTCTTAGCGTATACTCTACCGGTGGCAGTGTCAACAATATATACTGACACTACTTGAAAATTGTAATGAAACAGACTATATTAATAGTAATAGCAACAACTGTTCCTCTATCATGCCGTGAGGCCACACCATCCTCCCAACGGAGACCATTCCGCGGACGAGGCGCCGCGCGTCAACCAGTCCCCAAAAGAATTGCCGTCGAGAGTTTTACCGCCCACACGACCCGGTTAGGACCCCCTCGCGAGGGCGAGGTGATCCTCTCCAAACAAACAATCACAATGCCGCTCGGCAGGCGAATTTGCTCCGCTCTCGAGCGCTTCTAGATACTGGACCCGCTCATTCCCAGTAGGGAATCTGCCTCTGCTTTGGGCAGGGCATAGCAATCTATATACTTAGAGAAATTGTCCTGGATCGTGAGAATATATTGATTGCTCTCTGGGGTACGGTCTGTTACGGACCGACCTTGAGTCCAGGTCCCCCAAACATCCACGAATCCCCTTTCGTTAGTTTCCCCTCTTTACCTCTAAAAGGAAAACAACTCGCCAAGTGGCTAATTTGCATAAACTACTTTGTGCAAATTCTACTTGGTAGAGAAAAAATAATAAAACGGTGTTGGCGCCAGATAAAAAAATAAAACGTCAACGGCAAAAACAAAAATTCACATTCGACGTTAAACTTTGAAGCCGAACACATTGTAATCATTTGAACAACAAGCGAATAACAACAAGCGAATACTGAACCAGAAAAAAGAAACGAAAGCCGATCAGGAGACCAGCCAGTCAACGCCCCTGCACCCAGTCGCAGTTCCAACCAGCCGCAAATCAACCACCGATCAGAGACCGTCAACGGTCAATCCAAGTAAGTCCCTATTTCCCTTACCCATAAAAATATTCCTTTCTAAAATAAAAATAAATATTACCAAAAATATATTACACAATATATTAAATTGCTTATAAATAAATATAACAGGTCCATTGGGCCCACGATGTCTAAATAGACCTTTTTGAAGGGCCTCTTAGCAATGTCGGTGATTACCATGGGCATTCGTAAATTTGGGGTAGACTTCATGCGCTGACAGACCTTGCATACTTTAATGTAGTGCTTGATGTCGCGCATCATATTCTTCCACCAGTAGTGCCTACGTATTTTCACCCCATGGTGCCCACCTAAAGGGTGATCGTGATAATCCCGTAATAAATGCTGGATCTCCTCGAGATTAGTTATCTCCATTCCCTTTTCCGTGCAGGAGGGAATGGGGTCCTCTTCTAGAGGCGAATCGTCGTCGCTAGGACGTCCCGGGGATCCCTCGCTTGCCCGTTGGTTCTTAGCCTGGGCGCGAGTCACTACATTGCATCGTGGTGGTGAAGGGGTTTCGTCCGCCGACTGCGGGATACGGCTAAGTGCATCCGCATTGGTGTTGCACTTACCGGGCTTGTACTCGATTGAGTAATCAAACTCCGATAGCTTATGACGAAATCGGGTCAAGTGTGAGGTGGGTTCTTTCACGCAAAACACTCCCTTCAATGGCTTGTGGTCCGTGTACACGGTAAAGCGACGCTCTTGCAAATAGCAGCGGAAATTCGTTGCCACCCATACGATGGCCAGCAACTCTTTTTCAATAGTGGAATAATTCTTTTCCGCTCTATTCAGGGTGCGACTAGCATAGGCCATAGGCTGATTTTCGCCCATCTCACCTTGGGAGAGCACAGCTCCCAGAGCCTCGTGGCTCGCATCCGTGGTCAGGTTAAAGGGTCTGGTGAAGTCTGGTAAACAGGTACTGGCGGCGAAATTAACCCCCCTTTATTTCCTCAAATGCCTGTTGGCATTTGGGTGACCACGTGAACTTCACGTCCTTCCTCAACAGGTTGGTTAAGGGGCGCCCTATCCGGGAAAAATTTGGACAAATTTCCGGTAATAGCTCGCTAGTCCTAAAAATGACGACGTGACGTACCGTCTTGGGAATGGGGAAATCTCTGACGCTGGCTGTCGTGTCAGGATTTGGCGAAGCCCCTTTTTCCGAACAAACATGTCCCAGGTAGACCACCTCCTTTTGCAGGAATCTACACTTTTCCGGCTGCAGCTTGAGGTTGTGGTACCTCAACTGGTCGAATAATTTCCGGAGCTTGTCATTATGGTCAACCAGGTTCTTACCATATATGACGATGTTGTCCAGATAAACGAAGCATTCGACTCCTTGCAAACCGGTAAGGACATGGTTCACAAGCCTCTGGAACGTAGCCGGGGCTCCCGTTAACCCGAACGGCATACGTCGAAACTCATAATGCCCATAGTTGGTGCTAAAAGCTGTCTTGTTCCCATCCTTTGGATCCACCAAGACTTGGTGATAGCCACTGGTTAAGTCGAGCATGGAGAAGTAGCGCGAGTGACCGAGCTGGTCTAGGATGTCCTCGATACGAGGAATAGGGTATACGTCTCCGATGGTTTTTTCATTCAGTTCCCTGAAATCCACCACAACTCTCCATCGGGCTTCTCCGTCGGGGCCCGGTTCCTTGGGAACTACTAGCAGGGGCGGGTTCCACGGGCTCTTGCTGGGATGGATGATGTCGTTCTCCAGCATTTCCCGAATTTGCTCGTTTATCACTTGTCTTTTGCATTCGGGTAGTCGGTACATCCTTTGGTTTATGGGTGCCTGATTCTGTACCAAAGGTATTTCGTGCGAGATTGCACTGGCGCACGTCAGGCAGTCGCCCTGTAAATGTCGTTGAACTCTTTACATGTTTCCATTGTTGATTGGGTGTTTAGGTTATCCCCCAAACGAAGTTTCCCATAGGGAGGCTATTACACAACAGCGTTTAGCAAATACCGCACCTTCCTTGCGCAAATCTTTCATGAGTTGCTCTTCGTGATACCTAGTTCCTCTGAGATGGGTTAGGGTCTCTCGTATCCTTGACCTAGTACTAGTTTCAAGTTGCTGCATTTACTACGTGAATAATAAGAGCGGTTTACGTGAAATAGTGTGTTGAAAATCCACTCGAAGGTTGCTTCCTCAACGTCAGTTTCGACCCCAGGCCCGAGCGACAAGAGGAAGGATCGGTTTGCCGCCAACAACAGCGAATCATAAGTGACATAGTCGCAGTGCATCAATAGTTGCTGAATACTCGTAACAGCAATCTCACCAGGCGGGACATAACAGGGAGACATAACAGGCTATGGCAACATCTCCTACTCCAATTCGAATGCAAAAAAATCAAACGAATCGCCGTTCATCTCTTTCATTGATACATTCGACAACCGAAACTACATACAGTACCTCTGCCAAAGGATAAATTTCGATTCAATTCATTATGTAGAAATGCATCCACGCAGGACTAATAAACCTGATATTTCTCTATCTCCAATTCCACCTCCTTCGTCATCACTAAGTAACCATATTAGTCGCAAACAAAAAAAAAAACCATTGATTACAACTGATTTAGATCCAACAAGTGTACAACTGTTGTACAATCCACAAACCAACACGAATATTCCCAATCTTTGGGGCTGTTCCTCATCATCCTCGTCCTCATCGATCATATACGACACCATCAAAAGTATACGGTCTGATTCTAGCCCTGTCAGTAAGGTGTTAGAATATACTCACAGCTAGGCCGGCTTGTCATAAGAAGCGACTAAAGGTCGAGTGGTAGGTGGGGTCCCAACGCCCTGCCGCCCGGTGAAACACCACCCCATCAGACTATAGGCTCCGTGAAATGGTCGGGAATAATCCCTGGACATCTTTCGGAGCTTGGCTGATGGACCGTTTCGAAAAAAGGTTGGTTTAGGTGGTAGTCGGTCCCAAGGTGAGATAGCACTCCGTCACGTTGTACATTCCGCGATATCGTCGGGAGAAATCTTCGACTATGTTTCGGATTTATGGCTGATGGCCCCGATTGATGTCATGATGGTACCTTCTGAAATAAAGAATTCCGGAGGTAAACTAGTTCCCATTCGGATCTCCGGGGGGGGGGGGGGGGGGTATGTTTTAGGGGAAACATCATGCAGATATTATGATAAATAACTAAACTTTAAGAAGTTCGTCATCGCGTAATCGCGCTCGTTCTCGAGGCTTTGTCGACGTTCGACTGATAAAGGCGTTTTGTAACATCAGGGGCATCGGTTTTACCAATACGAATGTAATCGCAGTTCACCAATATTTGAAAACAGCGGAGTATGATATCCTTGCCCTAACAGAGATCCAGATCGATTCGTCAACTGATTCGACATATCTTCGTTGCTCAGGATACGACTTACATTCGAGATTCCGTTTTAAATGCGGAGTCTGCGTCTTCGCGCGGTCCGATCTGGCTCGCCAGAGGATGGAGCCGTTGGAACCCAGTGACATGAACATCATGTGGTTGAGGGTCGTGCTGAGGAATTCTGTTAAATTTCTTAGTTGTCTTTACCGCTCCCCGAATAATGATCGACCGGCGACATTTTTCGAACATGTTTCACGTACCGTCGATTAGATATATATCCACCACCCGGCTCCTAAAATTGTCGTCTTTGGCGATTTCAATGGGCACAACTCCGGCTGGTTGGTACATTCTAACGAAACCGACGATACTGGGAGACTGGCGGATATGTTCGCCGTTAGCCGCAATTTGACTGATCTTGTGGAGGAACCTACGCGAATGCCAGATACCCGAGGTGATTATGCGAATGCCCTCGATCTGTTTTTGACATCCGAGCTGAGCATTTATACCGTGGAGGTTGCTGCGCAACGGGGAAACTCTAATCACTGCTTGATACCTGTTGTGCAACTAGTGGCATATCAAGCGAATAACCGACCTAAGCAGCTTCGCCATGTATGGAGGTATGGGGTTGCCAACTAGGACGATTTCTTTGCATCCTTTCCGAGGTCGGTGGTGTGCTTTGGAGACTCCGATGTTAACGGATGCGCGGAGTCGGTCACAGAGATTATTCTTCTCGGGATGGAAATCTACATTCCGCATTCCATTAAAAGCAGATCATCTGATAAACCTTGGTTCAATAAAAAATGCGAACAGACTACAGCGGTAAAGAATAGGGCTTTTAAACAATGGGGCTCTAATCCCACCGAGGTGAACATAATGAATTTTTTTAGAGTCAGAAACGCGTGCAACCAGACGATTGACGACGTGAAGAAGGCTTATAACGACAGAGTGACCAATAAACTCCAACTGGTTGGCGTCCCTTCTGGTCAATGGCAAGGGCTGTCAGTAGTAACTTCGCCTCAACCTCTTTTCCTCCATTGGTGCCGGGCAGCAGGATGTTAGCCACAATATTCAAAAGGTAAGACTATTGTGTTCGCAAATTTATTTTCCGGTATATGCCGGTTAGTATACCCGCCTGTCACGCGGGAGACCGATGTTCGATTCGCCGTCAGTGAGCCTCTGGCGCAAAACTAATGACCTTTCCCGAAAAAAAAAAAAAAACATATCATTACGGAAAATTTAACAAGCCCCAGGACTTGCTAAATAAGGCCAAGACCGGCCCCCGGTTGTAGTGCCGATGAAAAAAAAAATATAATAAATACATAAAAAAAATACTAAACTTTTAATAAAAAAGCGAGAAATAGTGAGAAAAAATATTGATACCGTTAAATTTACCTAGAAAAAATAATAGAAACAAATTAGTTTTTTGTTTGTGTTTTGCGAAGAATTAATTTACAGCAAAAGTGTTTCATATCGTTTTAATACTTAGTTGTTGCACCTTTGTTTTTAATGACTGCTTCGCATCTTCGTCCCACGGAATTGACTAGTTTGATACAAGTCGCGGGTGGTATAGAGTACCATTCATCTTTTATTTTGGACCAAAGTTCTTCCTTATTTTTGCCTTTGTATTCTCCGATCTTGCGTCTAAGAATGCCCCATAGGTGTTCTATTGGGTTAAGATCAGGGGACTGCGATGGCCACTCGATAACATCGACTTCGTTTTGAAGAAACCATTCTTTAGCCAATTTTGAGGTGTGCTTGGGGTCATTATCCTGCATAAACTCCCATTTAATAGGCATGTCCTCTTCACCAAATGGTAGCATAACGATGTTTAAGATTTCTACATAATCTTTAGCACACATTTTGTCCTTTATAAGAAAAATTGGACCAACACCAGATGCTGAAAAGCACCCCCAAATCCCTAAATTGCCTCCACCATGTTTCACAGTCTTTTTCGTATACTTTCGATCGAATTCTGAGCTCATTGGTCGTCTGACGTAAATTTTTCCATCGGTACCAAACAAATTAATCTTGGTGTTGAGGTATCATCAGTAGAATTGTAAAAAGGGATGGCTTACCTGTTGGAGTGGACGTCTTCTGGTCCTCTTGGATGTTTCTGGGCAGGAGGGCCGTTTGTTGCTTGAGTGGGCGGTGTAGGGAACGCGTTCTCGCGGCTCCCTCCGGTGGACGTGGGGGCCTTGAGGTTGTGGCACACTGTCGTTGTGGGTTTCTTCCTGGAATTGTTTCCTCTGGTCCTCTTGTTCCGCTCGTATGTTATCTATCATTCAAGCAGGAGTTTTCCGCCTCACAGATCGAATGGAAACCGTCGCTCTTTGCTTTTAAATAACCCACTCAAGTAGGAGTTTATTGTCTCACGAACCGCATAAAGGCCGTTGCTCTTCGCTTTTAGTTAACCCACTCAAGTAGGGGTTTATTGTCTCACGAACCGGATGAAAGCCGTCGCTCCTTGCTTTTAATTTACTCTGGTTTTATTTGTTACTTTTACAATTGAAGAGGATACAAAATGTAAGTCGTTTTGATTGTTCGACCGGCGTTCGCCCCTTTGGGGTTTTTTACTGATCAGTGGTGGAACTTTCATCATCAAAATCATCGGCACTACAACCGGGAACCGGTCTTGGCCTTATTTAGCAAGTCCTGAGGCTTGTTAATTTTCCATGATAATTTGTTTTTCCGGGCCATTAGTCTTGCGCCAAGTGGTGGAACTTTACTGATTATTAATTTACATTAAATTGGCCAGCGGTTCGGCCTCTGAAGATCTACTAATACGGTCGGTCAGCGGTTCGACCTCTGAAGCTTGACTGATGGCGAAATCGGAAATTACCGCCCTTTTATTGTTTTTTCCGTTGACTTTTGTCAATTATTTTAGTGTAAAAATTCCAAGAAGCACACACAAGACTTCGTGTGCTTGAATTGGAATTTTGTTCTAGGAATTGTTTGAGGATTTGGTTGGATAGGTTCTTGGAAGGGGAATCATGAAATGCGTTTTGAATTAAGCATTTCATGTCGGGATTTTGGGAATTGAGTCCATGTACGACGAATTAACTTTTCGTTTAATTCGTTGTTCATGTGACTCAATATGGAATTTGGATGTATTATGTATTAATGGGAAGTATTAGGGATTTGGATGGGATTATTTGATAATATTGGGGATTTGGATAGGAGTAGCGATTTAGTATCGCTACTTTGGTTTCATCCGACCATAAGATGTTATTCCAATTCGCACGGTGGAGGTGTTTTTTGGCAAAAAGGAGTCTCTGCTTTATATTTTTCTTGCTCAAGTATGGAACTTTTCTGGGACTTCATCCAGGAAGACCCGCTTCTATTAGTCTGTCTGTTTCTAATTGTACGACTCGTGCAAGGTGCGTTTAAGTCATTTTTTAATTCCGTTGAAGAAAAAACGGCTTGTTCTTGGATAGTCGGATTAGCAGTTTGTCGAATCGCGAGGTTGTTTTTCTTTTTCTGCCTCTGGTTTCCATTTTGGGACCTGAATGAAGAGCTGTGAATATTTTTTTCTTAGAGCACTTCATTAGCTTAGCTATTTCATCCATTGTTTTCCCGTCATTTCTTAATTTTTGTTTCAATTCACGATCGGAACTAGTGCAATGTACTCTGTGGGGAAGACGTATGGTGCGCCGGCGTACGGCACTGATTCACTTTCTTCCTCCATCATCCACTAGAAGGTTCCAACATGTATTGTTCACAAACGAAAAAAATAAATACACCCAGTACTGTTTATTTATTGAAAACTTGCTTTATTGATTAATCAGGTTCCTTTTATTCACATGTATTCCGCCAAAGTTGAGTTGGGTAACAATGTTTGAAATGTTTATTAAGTCTTCTGAATTTCCGAAAATCCATTTTATAATTATTATTCACAACAAATTTTACTCCATGTAATTGGGTTACTGATACAAGTTCCGATTACACTGAAGATGAACCGTATGCACTAGAAAAAATAATATAAGGCTGGTGTGCACTACTTGAATGACTTTTTACTTTTAGCGCGCTTACTCGACTCGCGATGTATTCACGTCCCCTTTCGCACCGGGGAGCGTGACGCGACCGGCTCGGTCGGTGGGTGGCAAAGGACTCAACGATATCAATTCGCTGGCAAACGAAATTCGGCCAGTGGTACTGGCTCTCTTAATTTAGGGAAGCATTTTCTATCCCAAGAGAAACGCAAATCTCTCTTTGGGAGTACGTAACGAGATCTCATAGAGAAGATCGAAGTGGTACACATGTATGTGTGAACATTGGTTCTTTCGTGGGACAACGCCATGAAAACGAATCTGAAAGGAAATAATGTGCATCAATGAGATGTGAGTTCGGCTAAGTAAGCAAGCCGTATCACATTGGTTAGTAATGGATTTCTATTTACTCATGCCGCGAGGTCATGAGAAGCAGATCCAGAAATATTGTAGGACAAAGGGATCGTGTAGATCATTGTCTATGATATGCCTAGCAGCTGTATTGATAGACCGCAATGCTGGTGGACATGGTGCTAATTGGTTTTTGCATATTCACAGGGAATTGGTGTTGATGGCATCGCTGCCAAGGGTAAGTATACAATTCCTGTTTGCATTTGCCTATGCTATAGGTTTTGGTTTCAACGTCGTTTGCGCTAATTGTGTGCAGCTGCGTTGGGTTGTTTATAGTAGGGAGAAAAAGGTCGCCAGCCAATGTGTATGTAAAGGGATTTATTGTACACATGATGAGGCTGGGAATAGGCGACGCGATATTTATTATCCCTGTTATGGTGGTTACATTATATGTAAACCAAATTGTTTCGTTTTCAGGAATACGTCTATGGAAAATGCGTATGATAAGATTGGGATTTGCCTGGCAACCGAAGGTGCCGAATTGGACTTGGGGTTTATGAAGTTTGGACAGAATTCTTGTAGGTAATTTTGAATTCGAATTAATGAATGAAGGTAAGAATTCTCTTCCAGGAGCTTTTAGCTAAATACATTAGATACTTGACGCGTGAAGCCTTTACAGGTGCTAATGCGATTGCGTTAGCGGAAAACTATGAAGGTTTGGTTATAGTTACGGGGGTTCTTCGGATAAGTAGACAGTGGGGTTTGGCGGAACCGCCACAACTCCACGACCCGTTTTCACACAATTTTATTTTTACTGTTTTTTAGTTTTTCTAACAAACACTAAAACACAAGTCTAACAAATTTACGAAGATTTCAATAAAGACGAACCAGTAGTTTACCATTCACAATCACGATTGAAGACTGTGGTGATGGTTTGTTTCTATTATTTTTTCCAGGCAAAATATACCTTTCGCTTGCATTTTTTACTACTAGGCAAAAACAAAAAAACTGATAAGAGCAAATTGATTCACCATATCAAAGTACTGTTAGGTACGGTTCGGGTAAAGAATTGGTGTCGAAGGAAAACCAAACTGTACACAGTTACTGATTGTTGATCGTTATCTAAGGCTTTGTTTCTATTATTTTTTCCTCCACTGTATATATATATTATATA